>JARKID010000023.1:0-600000 GCA_029449255.1 Mycena polygramma
TTGAATGAGTTGGCGCGTGAAATGGCTAACGGATTGTTTGTAACACGCGATCCGGAAGCCGTGGTTGAGTATTTCTCAGCAGGCCGTGACAGTCTTGCGGGGGAATCTACACGCACCAGTCAGAAGCGGGCGGTGTACCTGAAACGATCCAGAATTGCCAAACCGCGTCCTGCCCGTACAAAGGCGGAGAATTTCTGTCTGACTGCGTATGTCAAAGTCAATGGCAAGGAAGCGTTTGCGTTGTTCGATTCAGGATGCACCACCGAGGCGTGCAGTCCTGACTTTGCTCGAGTTGCTGGTATCAAGGTATTCCCAATTGTATCGGAAATTACCTTGCAACTAGGCACAGCTGGAAGTCAACATCACCGCCAAGACCCAGCCCCGAATCGAACGGGTTAATTCTCCTTAGGCTTATAAGTTGGATATAACGCGCCTTTCAAGCAACGGGAATACGAACCATCCGCCGCTGGGTCTGCAAACACCTCCTTTGACCTCGCATATCCGTGAGCGCAAGTGGAAATCGGAGTGAATAAAAACGCAACTCCAGTTTTTCCAGTCCTCACTAGAGCCGGCGGTCTGGGACAGAACAGATTAGGATCAAAAAAGTTGTACGACGTTTCCGCAATGACCCAGCCCCGAATCGAACGGGCGTCTTCCGCCAATATTGATGTCTGTCAGAAAGCACTAATTGGTGCGAACGCGGGCCACCCGCCACCGAGTCTGTAAACACCGTCATTCGAACCTGCATACGCGTCAGCGCGTCAGCAAATACGATTGGAAGGTAACACACCTTGAATCGTTCATAGTCTTTGATATGACGCTGCATCTTTAATGCCTGTCACAAAGCGGAGAAGCGGACCATCCGCCGCTGGGTCTGTGAACGTCGTCATTTGAACCTGCATACCCGGCAGCGCCACAGCGGATAAAATTTGAAGGCATAACCGCCGCACCTCGAATTGAATGGTTCATACTATTTTCGACTGCCTACCGGGCCGAACTAGGTAGTGGGCCACTAGCATCCTACAGCACGCTACGATGTGGAACCTTTGTATTTTGCGACTGGATGATGGAATATGACCTTTGAGCGTGTTGTGTGTCAAATTTGGAGGCACAGTGATCCGGTGATCAAAAGCTATGCTCGGCTTTCTCCAAGATGCCGGCGTGGGATCCCCGAATTCTTATCTCCGAACGGCCATCTGGCTCGTCTTTTCGCTGTCCCTCGCCCAATTCTTGACCGATTGCCAAGTTTGGGGTCTTGTTATAATCCTACGGTTCTTCCCAAGCGGCTCAGCCCATTGGATTGGTTGATATACGCTCTCACTGGGTCCTGGAGCCCTCGGGAACATCGAGACCCAGGTCTCGGCCGCACAACCTGGCGACGGCTATAGCGAACGACCTATACCTGAGGCCGACTTGGAACTCTACACCCGTATTTGGCACAAGTGGATATGTGTCTTACAACTTCGCTTTAGTCTCCTGGCTGCCGACTCCTTCTTCATTGTAGGATATTGCTCAAAACCCCTCAATTTTGTTTGCCTGGGAAGACGGATTTTGTCTGACGGGTTGTAGGCATGTTGGGAGATCTTCGCCACTCAGGTACGTTCTAATACTTCCTGTTAAGCTATATGGGCCGTCAATACTGCGTTTGATTAGCTTGCTCCGTTGTAGTACGGGGCCTTCAGCCCGGGTGCCTCTTTCCCCTACCCTACATGCCGACAAAAGCAGATAGGTACGGTCCTTCTGCAATTCGGATTACCTGTCTATGTGTCCCCAACGATGGATTTTGATCTATTCAACAATTTGGCGTTCACCGGGACCGTCAAACCAGGCGGCAAGAGACGATTGGGGCGGGTGGCCCACTAGGCCGCTTTTTGCCATTTTGGGAAACGATCGAAAGAAATACGCATTAGTCACTGAAATCTCTACCTAAATTCGTAAAAATATTTCCGCTCCCTCACAGGATAAATAGCTTGATAATGAACACCATACATCATTATGTCCCTCACTCGACGGGCCGGAATAAGGGCCAAAATGCTAAGGTGGCCCAGTGCCCAGTTGAAAATAGTAGTCCCTGATACGACACGCCAATCCAGTGTTGGGAGTATGGGAGAAAGCGAACTGGCAAGAAAGGAAACAGAGGGCGGAACGACGCGAGCCGATCCGAAAAGAAAAAGAAAAAGAAAAAGAAAAAGAAAAAGAAAAAGAAAAAGATACGGCGATGTCCTCATGACCCGGCCCCGAATCGAACGAGGACCTTTTTGTCGACGATTCAGCAAGAAAGGGAGACGCGGACCACCCGCAACCGGATCTGTACGTACTACGCTCCCTCCTGCAATCCTGCATACCCGTCAGCGCGACAGCAAATACAATTGGAAGGGAGAAAACATACCTCGAATGATTCACACACAGTCAGCGCGACTCGCTGGGTGTCTGCGAGAAGGGATTTGAGGGAAAGAACCCAGAGGGCGGATTGCCGAGACTCGAGAGCCAAAAACAATTCTCCATTATATCGGCAGCGACCCAGCCCCGAATCGAACGGGCTACTTCTCCGTAGGCTTATAAGTTGGATATAACGCCCACTTCAAGCAACGGAGATGCGAACCATCCGCCACTGAGTCTGTACACCCGTTCCTGTCACCCTGCATACCCGTCAGCACGACTGTGAATAAGACTGGAAGGTATAAACCCACCTCGAATGATCCATAGAGCTTGATACGACTCGCTGGTCCTGGGAGTCTGCGAGAGAAGGAATTAGGACCAACGAGATTCGCGAGCCGATTCCACAACAAAAACGACAACCGTACGAAGTCCCCATGACCCGGACCCGAATCGAACGGGCGTCTTCCGCCAAAGTCGTGTTTTTCAAGCCCTAATTGGTGCGGACGCGGACCACGCGCTACCGAGTCGGTGCTCATAATGTGGGCACGTTCGGGAAGTCGCGTTGTTGCATTGGAATTCGGACAAGGACGACGGGCAGACAGAGATGCGTACGTAGTCCCGAGTTGAGAAGGCGGAGGGCGGGGTGCCTTGCCTTGCCTTGGACAGAAAGCACGGCAACGCCGGGGGTTGAGAATGATCTCGAGTCTACAGAAAGCAGCAACACGAATCAGCGCAAATTAAATGTAATATTAGGTAGACGAACACAAAAGGTGTATGACTTTATCCAAACGACCCGGGCCCGAATCGAACGGGCATTTCCGCCAACGCCTTATTGAAATTCTGTCAATTGGTACGGACGCGGACCACCCGCTACCGAGTCTGTACTCCTACACATCCGTCAGTGACAATAGGATCAAATCGGAGTAAGTAGAAACACACGTCCATTATTTTACCCCTCGATCACAATGACCCTTCGAAACAGTGCTCGGGGATAGACCACACAAGGAAGAGAACATCCGTGAGGCAGGCTCTGCGGAAAGCAGCAACACGAATCAGCATAAGTGCAATGTAATATTAGGTAGACGAACAAAAAGGCATGCGATTTCCTCCAAACGACTCGGGCCCGAATCATCGGCAAACGGCTTCTGTTTGAAGTGATAATTGGTCAGGACGCGGAACCCGCCACAGAGTCTGCGCACATCGGCCTATGGTTTTGCAGAACCGTCAGCGCCAAGAGAAAATCCGGGCGAGTTGAAATGCACCGCTGGTTCCTTCACAGTCTGCGTTGATACGATTCGAAGTCTGTGCGAAGGAATTTGAGGCCCCCCCCCCCCAAAAAAAAAAGGGGGCGGAACGACAACAATTACGATCCGAAAAAAGGGAAATCCGCGATGGCTATGACCCAGCCCCGAATCGAACGGGGACCTTCTCCTTGACCCTGAAGGCGGAAACTTCAAACAGCGGAGACGCGGACCACCCGCCACCGAGTCTGTAAACACCGACCTTTGACCCTGCATACCCGTCAGCGCGACAGCAAATGTGTATGTATAAACACACCTCGAATGGTTTATACTCCTAGATAGGACTCACCAGCCCTGTAAGTCGGAGAGGAATTTGAGGGACAAAAAGCCGATCGCGAGGGCGGAATAACGAAGAACGAAAAAGGTTGAGTATCGCGCAAGCCCAGCCCCGAATCGAACGGGCGCCTTCCACCAACGTTATTTCACACCTCCTGCATGTAGGGCGGACGCGGGCCACCCGATACCGAGTCTGTACTTCCCATCTGTTGAACCTGAATACCCGTCAGCGCGACAGCAAATAAAATTTGAAGGTAGTGTGATACCACATGGGTGAAATTGGTGTAATCACCTACCTTTTCATGCCAAACGGGAGTCATCCGATCTCAAAAATCCCCGAAGTTCACATTGCAGTCCCTCCTTGTGGAATACGGACAACCTCGAGGGAACTTTGAATTTCCTTTTCGAACTTACTTCTTCAGTTCCGAGATCACCGGGACCGTCCTAAAAAGGCAATAATACAATCAATTGTCAAACGACGCTTCCACGCAGTTCAAAACCCCGAATTTGCTGTCCATCCACCCCAGTTTCTTTGCCCAGACTCAGTCCAGAATATTATACCAATACCCCGGGACCAATCATCTTCCGTTGCCATCTCATCTTTCCCTGAAACCGTTCACGAAATTGCATCGCACGCTTCTTTCGGCCATATCGAGTTAGCCTCTCTCGTCGGGATGAACTCTGAAGCCCACTGAATTGGTCTAAATATGCAATTCACACAGTGTAACCACCTGGACATTGGAACCATGTGGTTCGGACATTTATTTCTTTATCACCTCGTTTCACGTTGCTTCTGATTATATTTTCTACATATGCTCGTATCCACCGTGATCGGTTTCATGACCAAATCTCCTTATTTGTACTCAGATCTTCCCATGCTTATCGGTTCCGAATTACTTATAATGCTCAGTAGAACTTGTAGTTAAGGGTTGCATTTTTGTCCCCGTAATCTGCGTATAAGAATTACACTCAAGTGCACCCAAACTATCTGCTTTTCTGGACACCGTATCTCGCCTCAAAACCTCTCGTAGTGAAGCAGTCTTCACTACGAACTCTTACCTCTGGTCGCCGAAGACCTTTCGCCACTGAACACCCCGAACTTGCCGTACTTACTGACCATTTAGCGTTTACAGGCTTCCGTTGCCCAAGACTCGTTCCCAGTGGAACTCGTCCATATCTTCCCCTATCTTCCGACTTCTACGCCACTCCCAAAAGACATTCGTGATTCTTCGTTTGTCTGGAAGGCAGTCAATACTTGTGCGCTTTGCAAGAGTTGATCAAAAACCTTCCGCCATTCGTGTATTGTGATAAACGATACATCTAATCGATACGCGAAGTAAATTCTTTTACAACAGCACAGTAGAGACACATCTCGGATCGAATTGCTCGTTATCCAACTCGCTAGAAGAACGAGGCAAAAAAAAAAAGAGTGATAAGACGGGGACACACCAGGCGAGGATATAGAAGCAAAAACACATGGTCAAAATGGATCTGGCCCATGACCCGGACCCGAATCGAACGGGCGTCTTCCGCACACAGCTAGTGTTTGAGGACCTACTTGGTGCGGACGCGGGCCACCCGCTACCGAGTCCGTAAACCCTCTCATTAACGTGAAATCGATGCAGAGAAGGTAGAAACGCACGTCCAATCGGGTTCAGTCTTCAGCACGACTCGCCGGTCCTGTGTGTCCGGAATTTGAGGGGAACAAAAAATCGAGGAAAAGAAGGGGGCGGAGCGACAAGAGCGCGAGCCCATTAGAAAAGGAAATCCAAAAAAAAGAAAGAAAAACGTCGCGTCTTCTGTACGAACGACCCACTGGCAGCCCCGAATCGAACGGGCGTCTTCCGCCAAAGTCTTGTATTCGAAGTCCTAATTGGTGCGGACGCGGACCTTCCGCCGCTGAGTCGTCACACCCGTTCTGTTGAGCCCACATAACCGTCAGCGCCAAGGTGAAATCGGAGTAAGCAGAAACGCACATCCATTCTTTTTGCTCGCAATAGGCACCATATTATCGCGGCGGCCTTCTGGAACGGTGTTGTTCGATAGACGTTACCAGTAAGAGAACCTTCACCGCGGAGTATGAGGAGAAGCGAAGGAATGGAAAAGATATCGGGCGACCGCGGCACGACCCAGCCCCGAATTTAAGGGAATCAGAAAGACAGAGGGCAACGCGACGAGAAGAACAAAAAGTATCGGAACTCCGTCCCGGGACCCGGCCCGAATCGAACGGGTGGCTTCTCCTCAATTCTATTTCAAAGTTAGAAACGGCTAAGTCAACGGAGACGCGGACCACCCGCTACCGAGTCGATACCTACAGTGCGCCGAAGTTCGATCCGTTCTTGTATAGCGGACGAGGACGAGGAAAACGCTTGCGGAAAGAGACGGGGAGACAAGCAAGACGAGTTCAGTTGACTGTTGGGAGGCTGGAGGCTGGGTGAGAGGATAAGCGAAACGGCCTTGAGCAGAGGTTTAAAAATGCGCAAGGCAAGAGTACGCTCTGAAAAGACGAAAAGCAACACGGATCAGCATAAATGTAATATTAGTGGTCTAAATACCCGTCCACCGGGTTCGTTTTATTCTCCCCCCTCCCCTCCTCCTCCTCCCCACACCCTTCCACCTCCCCCTCCCCCCCCTCCCCGTATCGCAGCGCTACTCCCCACCCTTCTCCGGCACAACCCCACACTCCGCAATAACAACTTTAGCTTTAGGCGCGCCGCTCGCGGAGCCGAGCGCCTCGACCGCGCACGACGTCCATGCCCGAGAGGACGGCGCCGAAGACGGTGTGTTTGCCGTCGAGCTGTTTTGGGTCGGTTAGTTGATAGGTGGGGGGAGGGAGAAGGGAAGGATGGAATAAAAGGGAGGGGAGGGGACGGGAGGGGGGAGTGGGAGGGGAGGGGAGGGGAGGATGGAAGGGAAGGGAGGGGAAGGGATGGGGGGAAGGGATGGGGACGGAGGGGGAGGGAAAGGAGGGGAGGGAGGGGATGAAGGGAGCAGGGCATAGAAACGGAGGGATGACGAGAAGGCAGAACGTACATGCGGCGTCTCGACCGTCGTGATGAAGAACTGCACACCACCAACGTTGAGCACGGAACCACAAAACAAGCAAAGAAAAAGCAGAAAAGCGCACCTGCGACCCGTTGGTATTCCGCCCGGCGTTGGCCATGCTGAGGAGCCCGGGGCGGTTGTGTCGGTGGATGAAGTTCTCGTCTGCACCTCGCAATCAGCCGTCGTATAAAGACGAGAGTATAAGGAACGCACCAGGGAACTTCTCCCCATAGATACTCTTCCCGCCCGTCCCGTTGTGGTTCGTGAAGTCTCCCCCTTGAATCATGAACTAACCCATACTTAATCAGCCCTTCTCCTCCTCCCCCTACACCATACGGATAAGGAAGGACAAGAAACGCACCTGCGGGATAATCCGATGGAACCCACACCCCTTATACCCAAACCCATGCACCCCCGTCGCCAATTCACGAAAGTTCGCCGCCGTCTTGGGCACCTCGCCGTCGAACAGCTTGAACACGATGCGCCCGAGGGGTTTGGCGTTGCTGTGGATGTCGAACTAACTCTCCGTTAATTAAATCTCATCTAGAGGGAGGTGGGGGAGACGCACGAAGACGTTGGGTTTTCTGGGCAGCACCGTCAGCAGAGGAGAGGGATGGGAGGGAGGGAAAGGGAGGGAGGAGCGTACGATGCGGCGGCGGCGGCGGCACTGGGGGCTGCGGCGATGGAGGAGGAGGTGAAGTTGCGGATGGCGCGGGCGACGGACATGGTCGTGTGGAGAAGAGAAGAGAAAAAATGTGACTGACGGTCACAGTCACCGCGGCGGACATCGCCACTCGGCTGTCGGGCCGAAACGGGGTTGAAGTTGGAAGTGGAAGTCGCAAAGTTTTGAGCCGGGTTTGACGCGAATCGAATGGGCTTTGGAGACGAGCGTGATTAGGGTGGGGGAACAAAAAGAGATCCGCAGAGTGATATGGCGGGGACCCGAATCGAACGGGCTCTTCCGGGGACTAAATCAATGGAGCGATATGAGCGCTCCGAGCACTTCGCGTGCTACCCCCGCCTTTCCTGGCTTGTCCTCACCTCGGGTAACCCATCTAAACGTAGTGGGATTTGCTGGATAGGAACCAGCGAAATATGAGAACGAAGAGATAGTTGCACCGTAACCTATCTAGCCTTGCATTCCCTTTATATCCACCTCCATATCCCGCTAAAAATTCTCAAAAAAAGGCAAAACAAAACGAAAAAGAACTCCGCATGTAAGTATCAGCTTATGGCGGGGACCCGAGTCGAACGGGCTCTCTCGGGGGTATAATCTGTCTCAAAACACGACCGATAGATGCCCCGGGCACGCCGTGTGCTACCCCGCCTTTCCTGCACCGTCCTGACCTGCGTTATCCCACGTGTAATCAAACGCCATGAAGCGGAGGACAAAGATTTTGAATTCAAGGGCCGAATCCATCTTCGACCGTTGAGACTAGACTGGTAACGCAGAGAGCCAAAAAAAAGCTGGTCCGATTTTCTGTCATGGCGGGTACCTGAATCGACGGGGCTCCGTCCACAAACGCAACTTGGCACGCATGGTTCCCAGAGCACTCCATTTACTAGCACCGCCCCGCGTCCTTTGGACATTAACTCTAAGGGAAAGCAGCAAACCTCAGCCATTTCACTGAGCAGACGAAGAACAAAAATACTAACGACTGTTGCGTGTATGGCGGGGGCCCGAGTCGAACGGGCTCTTCGGGGTTAGAGTGCCTTCTCGACTATCATAAATGCCCCCAGCACTCCGCGTGCCACGCCTGGCATTCACTGCTTATCAACCTGTTATATCCCGCGGAACTTTTTCTTCTTGGGCAAGGCATTGCTGGGTTGGGCACCTGTGAGGGGGGTGGGAATTGAAACAGGACTCGGATTGTCCGCTAATGGGGGTGCTCGATCCGGAGGATGAGGAACCACAGAGAAGACAAAATAAAAGTTAAGTTCTTCCGATGAATGGCAGGGACCCGAGTCGAACGGGATCACTGGGGAATATACTCTGTCCTAGATCACGAACTCATAGATGCCACGGGCACGCCGCGTGCTACCCCGCCTTTCCTGACTTCTGCTCGCCTTCGTTATCCCAGGTGAAATTCAACGCAGGCGTCCTTCGCGCCCGCCCTTGGTGTTGTCTTGCTGTCAACTGGAAGACGAATTTCAGTCGTTCAAATGACCTAAAGCCTAACGGAGCCTAAGATAAGTCTGAGCGCTGCAACTGGAAGGAAAAAAGTGAGCCGGAAAAAGGAGAACTTTTTCGGATGGCGGGTATCCGAATCGAACGGGCTCGGTCTAGAAACACAACTTGACATCAATGCACCCCTCGACAGAGCACTCCCATGTACCACCCCACCTCCCTCACCGACTGCAAGGTTTGGACACCTCGTGAAGGTGTGAACAAAATTCAATAGGGGATTTGTGGACGTTCACTCAAAGAGAGGTCAATGAAACTCGGTCATTTCACTGAGCAGGCGAACAACAAAAAGACAAACGCGTTTACTGATACGGCGGGGACCCGAGTCGACCGGGCTCCTCGGGGGGTTAGATTTCCTGCCTCAATCAGTACCATGATCATGAATGCCCCCAGCACTCCGCGTGCTACCCTGCCTTGTATCCGCTGCTTATAGACCTGTCTACATTCACTCACGTCTGAATCCGAACGCCGACGCCGACGGTGGGCGAAGTTGAACACACCTAGGATGTGCTACGTCCTGACTTGGGCTATAGAGTGTGACTCGTTTGGCTCTGTTAAGAAATCAAATGAGAGGGTGACGCACCGGTACGACATGGAGCAGTAGGCGATTGCGTCGAGGCCGCGCACGTCAAGTTCGCCGAGGGGTCCATTACCGCGCTGCAGCCGAAGCTTTCCCCCGGCGAGGAAGCGTAAGTTCATCGATGCGGAGGAAAACGGCTCTATGAAAAAGATGACCCCTGTCTGTTGCCATGGCGGGGACGCGATTCGAACGCGCTCTTCCAGGCCACGAACGTGACATCGAGCACAGCGTGCCGGTGCATGCCACATGCCACCCCGCTGTTCGTTCCCTCCCTTTGACCTTGGCTAATCAGTCCAGGAATTCACTAACAGACCCATCAATGAGCATCGTCTGCTCACGATACCTCGAGTTCAGCCTGCTGTGTCGCAAGTGCACCGTAACCGCGGCAGTCAGTCGGCGATACGGCTGTGCTGTGAGGTTGGCGGGGCGCTTGGCTTTGAATATCTGAATATCGCAGCGTGAGCCAAAGAGAGAGTACGAGCGGCAGTCCACCGTAGATTGATTTCCCGCTAGTTGACTGAGACGCGGCGAGTGGATTGAATTTGTCTCCATTCGTGGCCAGATATGGGGCGGCTCAGGCGGTCAAGGACTGGGGCGACGAAGTATGGAGCGAGGTGAGGAGGGGTGGGAATCCAGAGGGGTCAAGGGAACTGAGGAGACGTGGGAGCAACAGCGGAAATGGGCCAGAAAAGAGAGTTTCCCCGCAAAACGTGCATGGCGCCCGGATAGCTATGGTTGCAGCTTGATCAAGTTGATGTGAGTCGCACTAACTAGGGAAGAAGCGGCAAGCAGTGCTCGGGGAGGATCGCCCCGCCTTTAGTGCGCCAGATTGGTAGAACAGTGGAACGCGAAAGGTTTGGCGTTAGTCTGGATCAAACTGCGTTTGGGACGAAGCGCCGTACGAAGACGGATGCTTGTTGGCCCGTCGCCAGGTGTTGGATGTCGCATTCGGAACCAAGGAGAGAAAACGATCGGCGGTCTATATATGACGAATCCCTCGCCTGGATGAGTGAGTCGCCTTTGGGAATGGGTGGAGGTTGACGAATGATGCAGGGAGGTGAGAGGGGGGGAAGGCAGCACAAAAGGATTTGGGGAGTGAGCAAAGCTCTCGCGTTGTACAAACGGGTCCTATGGAGCACGCAGAATGGAGCTCTAAGCAGGAACGACTTGAAGCCGGGTCGTCGATGGCGGAGGAGCAGATAGGGCCTATAGACAAGATGCGAGTGCGTTCGCGAAGGGTCGCTCTGTGAAGTCACTTGCCATTGACCAAGCAAAGAGATTGCCCGATATTCTACCCGGCGGAAAGTCACCGACGATGGCAGATCATATACAGGTTTTCTGGAGCGAAGCACCGTCAGCAAGGGAGGAAGAGGGAGAGTGAGGGATAAGGGAAGAAAGAGGGAAGGGGAGGGAGGGAGGGACGTACGATGTGGCGGCAGCGGCTGCGCTCGGCGCAGCAGCGATCGAGGAGGAGGTGAATTTGCGGATGGCGCGGGCGACGAGTCTATACAAGATTAGTGCGAGTGGAAGTCGGCTAATTTAAGCGAGTCGCACTACTCGTGACTTTTGATGGGTTTGCCATCAGAGCGCATCAATCGATCACTTTCGGCATCACGTTGCGGATTCACGGTATTTTCGATGATTATGGCGCTGGAGAGCTAATTTTGCGGCTAGGGGGAACGGTGTTCCCCCCAGACCCCCTTCCTTTGGCCTGACGGCACTTAAAATATTTAAATCAGGCTTTTACAGATTTTTTGAACACGTTACGGGCGCCGGCCCGGACGGCTGGGGTTTCCACCCCAGACCCCGACCGCTGGCGCGGGGCCTCGCGCTCGCCGCTGGGCCCACTGCGTGGTGCTAGCGCTCGCCGCTTGGCCCACTGCGTGGTGCTTCGCTCGCCGCGGGGGCCCACTGCGTGGTGCCGGGCAGAGCCGGATTTGATGCGCTGATTGCTGTTGGCGTCGAGTCGCACTACTCGTGACTTTAAGCGAGCTAAGCGACGTTAGCCGAGAAATACGCGACTCGCACTCGCAGCGAGTCGCACTAAACTGGTCATTCCTCGCGGGCGACGGACATGGTCGTGCGGAGAAGAAGAGAAGAGAAAAAATGTGACTGAAGGTTACGCCGTGACTGATATCGGCATGTCGGCGTCGGGCCGAGCCGGGAGAAAGGTTGAATCAACTTCGAGTGCGCCGATGTTGTAAGAAACTGAATAGTCCGGAGCATCCAGGATTTGCGAGAGCGAAGGAGAAAAAAGTGAGGGATCATCTGGCGAATGGCGAGACCCCGAATTGAACGGGCTTCCCTCGCACTTTAAGCTTTTGGAGTGACCAACGACTGGATGCGTCGTGATTCATCTCGCCTTGTTTGGTACGGGTTAGTATGGCTGTCAAGACTTTGTGAAATATCACGACCCTAGATCGCAGGTAGATAAATCCTCAGACTTGAAAGAAACTTAGCAGGACGGCAGGACGGAAAGACAAAAGACTCGATATTCGACGAACGGCGAGGGCCCGAGTCGAACGGGTTCCTTCGGGGGTATAATTTGTCTTGCAACCCAACCCATGGTTGGCCCGGGCACGCCGCGTGCTACCCCGCCTTGCTTTCCTTTCCTTGATCTCAAGCATCCTATAAGAATTCTGGGGACGATCGGCTTCTAAGTTAGTCATATTGACACGGTGAATCCCAGTTCCAATCTCAGCAGCTTGATAAGTACCTCAGTACCACCTGCATTGTTCACGACGTCATTCCATCCCGTGGATGAGGAACCACAAAAAAGCCCACTTCGTAGAGGTCTAACGGCGGGGACCCGGGTCGAACGGGCTCTTCGGGAGTCAATCTTCTACTACTCAAGTATAATCGCGCCGAGCACGCCGCGTGCTACCCCGCCTTAATCCTATCGTACTCGCCCGGGTTGTCCCACTCATCTGAACGTACACTCGAACGTTGTGGCAATCACAGTGATGTGGGTGTGGTTTGCTGTGTAGGAAACAGCGAGAGCAGGACAGGGACCAAGCACTCCTGCCCCTGCACGCCGTGTCCTGCCACGTCGTGCACTCCCAATCCCGTCGAACTTTCTTTCGACGACCACCCAACTTTCGCTCCATAAGAAACCCAAGGAAAAAGCGCGCCGGATTTGCCATGTTATGGCGGGACCCGAGTCGAACGGGATCCTTCGGGAGTATAATTCGTCTTACAGCGCAATCCATGGATGCCCCGGGCACACCGCGTGCTACCCCGCCTTTCCTGCTTTGTCCTCCCTTTCGTTATCCCGTGTCAAATTTTTGCGCATGCGTTCGGTGTGGTGTTGCCGTCAACCGGAGGACAAAGCTTTGGAATTCCAGTTCGAGTTGTGTGCGGCTTCATAGGTCACGCGCTGTTCGACTTTCGTGCGAATTTTTCGTAGCAGTCGAGCCAAAGATAAGTCTGAACACTGGCGAGGAAGAAAGAGCCGAACCAAAGAGTACGATTTTGCTTGATGGCGGGTACCCGGATTGAACGGGCTCGGTCCGGATAGGCAACTTGACGTTCATGCATCCCCGGAGAGCCCAATGAACCGTGCAAGGTCTGGACACCTCGTGACGGTGTAAACAGAGTTATGCGGGGGATTTATGGACGTTTGCTCAAAAGGGAGATCAGCGAAACTGAGGCGGTCAAGTTTGAACTGAGCAGACACAGATGAAAAAGAGCAACCGGTGTTACGGACACAGCGGGGACCCGAGTCGAACGGGCTCTTCGCGGGGGTATATGTTGCTAGCTTGACCTTCAGAAGCGCTCAATGCGCGCCGCGTGCTACCCCGCCTTTCCTGGCTTGTCCTAGCCTTCGTTATCCCACGTGAAATTTAACGCTGCGCACGCCGTTGATGTTATTAAAAGGTTCAAATTCCAATCCGAGTTCGTCCGGCTTCCTACGCTTCTACTACGCCATTTTGTAAGGAACTACATGCGTTCAACAGATCCTGGACTTGCGAGAGGGACGGGAGGAAAACACCATGATCGTTCGGCGAATGGCAAGCCCCCGAATTGAACGGGCTCTCCTCCCATTTCTTTCTGGAGTAAATTCATGCGCTGTTTCAAATGTATGCACCATCTCGCCTTGTTGAGTCCGCAGTCATGACTGCGGGGACAGGATTGTAGACAGGAACTGGCACAGAACTACTCAATACCGCCATATCGCGAGCTCAGCATGCAGGTAAATATGTGAATTCTCAGAAACTTGAACGAAGGTGGTAGGACGGAACGACAAAAACACCGACTACTTCAAGGAACGGCGGGGACCCGAGTCGTTAAACGGGCTCTTCGGGAGTTGATCTTTAACGAAAAACGATCTATGAATGCCCCCAGCACTCCTTGTGCTACTCCGCCTTGTATTCACTGCTTATCCACCTATCTATCGCTAATTCGTACCGAACTTTTTTTTTTTGCAAGGCAGGTGCCAGTGCATTGAATACTTGTGTAAAAGGTGCGCGTCGAAACATGACTACGATTGTCTGTGAATGGGGGCTCGATCCGGTCCATGAGAAACGACAGTAAGGTCAAAGGTACAATCATTGCAATGAATGGCCGGGACCCGTGGTGCGGGCTTTTTGCTTGAACCTTGCCCGGTGCACGCTGCGTGCTACCCCGCCTGTCTTCTACCATTACATGTTGATTACATGTGTCATTTGACGCAGGAGCCTCAACGAGTCCGCTGCTTATGCGCTGATGTCGCCTTGGACTGGACAGAAGATGAACTTCCGTCGATGAATTCGGCCACAAATTGGCCGCGGCTTCGTACGCTAGCCCGTCTGTCTCACTCCGTGGGTAAGGTGGTCAAATCGTCCGCGTGCTACCCCGCCTTGTCCTTGTCTTCATTATCCCACGACATCAACCAGGGAGCTTGCCAATGCTTTCGCTCACAAGTTGCGCGTTACTGCCATGCATTGGAAACGGTGACACCAAAAAAGGGTTGTTTCTGCCGCAAACAGGATCGCGGCGTGCCCAAGAAAATGAGGCAAGGGGGATTAAAACAGCTACATCACCGCGTGGTTAAAATATCGACCTTTGGCACCATAACTCTATACTTCTCCTTCTCAGGGAATATTTCAGTATACACGCCATTTGCGGGCGGATGCGTGTGTTCCCACTGAAAGTCCTGCCACAAGCGGTCGAACTTCTCCGGTTCCCATCCCTCCTCATCCCGCGTCCATGGATAATGGTCTTTGTGCCACCGCATGACGCGCTCGAAGAGCTCAAGGTACCGCGCGGTTACCGGGGCGTCAAGCGCGAACGTCGCCAGCTCGGCTTCTAAGAATGCCGCGGGGGACGCATACCGCCCATGGTACCGCCGCACCGACTCGCGCTCGGCACAGTGGAAGTAGTACTGGCCCCCGCACTCGAAAGCGAACTCTTCCCACAGTCGGTACTCATCATCCCAGAATACGATGGGTTTCAGCGGGGCGGGCAAGCGGAAGGGGCCATTTAGTTCGGTCTCGATAGGAAGCGAGCCTTGGTCGGTATCATCGTACGGGCACCACTTCAGGGTGCCAACCCAGTCCGCCCAGTCGCATGACCACGGTTGGGGAACAATCGGTGCCGTGTACCAGTCTCTGAAAACGGAAGGGTTCAGATGATGCGTGGCCTTAGCCTATTGGAAGAGTTGAGCACAAGGCAATCGAAAGATGGACGAACACAAACTCCGTAACGTGGGTAGTAGTGGTGTGTGGCCTTCGTAGGAGAAGTTAGCAGGAGGCATTCTTCGAAGATCGACAGACCTGGGCACTACGTCGTATATCGAGTTGGGATGCCCGTTTCCCAGAACGCAAGAGCCTGGAGAGCATTAAGGGGTAAGCACTGACTCAGATGCTCATTTATAACCCCGATTGTGGTGTGATCTGATGTGATCGGGACCATCGTCATTGATATTGGTCCCGCTCGCTCGCGAGCCACCACGCAAATAATCCTGACTGTAACAAAATTGTCCCATGGTGAGGAAGATAGAGACCAAAAGGGAAAGAACGGAAAGGCGGGGTAGCACGCGGAGTACGCTGTAGCAGGCCAGGCTTATACACGTAGGCCAACCCGCGCGCAGCAGGTAAAACGAGGCCGCTGACAGCGCCGAGGCCGGCCCAAAAAGTTGGGTCTGCGGTGAACGTGAATTTACAAATGCCGGTGAAACCAGACTTATGCCGTACCGATGGAGGGAGACGGCGCGGCGCCAGTAGTGAACTATGGGCAGAATTGTCAGATGAGCTATTGGGTAGTTGCGCGGGATCTTTAACTGACCCAGAGCGCGTACGGGCCGTGCAAGCCTTGGCGGAAAGCTGGAGAAAGATTCGCTTGAGTTCGGGCAACATCGTGCGATGTGAAATGCACGGACCCTCAGTCTCGGTATGGCCAGAGTTCTACCACGCAAATTCAGCGGGAGAGACAACCGCGAAAGGATGTTCACGAACCATATCTATCTCACGTAAGTCATGGAACAATGATACTGGACGCAGAAAATGGAAGGTAGTAGCACTTACAGAAGTAAAGCTCCTGCTGGTAGCCGCCCTGGTTATTGATGTCTCTACACAATCCGACGTTTGAACAGATATCAAAGTGAGCGGCGAGCGAGGAAGCAGGCGCACTTGAAGAACGGCCCCCCAGAGCTCGATTCGTAACCCGTATTTGGGATGATCATCCATGCCCCTGAAAGTAGGAGAAGCATTCAGTCCCGCCGTCAAGATTTTGCTTGTGAAGGAGCACGTACCGACACCGGATCCCGTTACGCCGTGCAGCTAGTCGTTGATAAACTGAACCCCAGAGTAGACTAAGTATCGGGTTAACTGGATCAACTGTAGTTCCGTACGCAGAGACGAATGACATACACTTCGACCGCGTCTGCCCGCCCACAAGGTACACATCGCTGGCCTCAATCGCTGTGCCGCCCACAATGCTGCTCTGGGGGATGCCATTGGGAAGCGCGGAGTGTGCGAGGCGGGCGATGAAGCGCAGTTCGCCTACGGTTGGTTCAGCCGTGGTACTTAATTGCAATACACGGTCAGTGTTCGCCGAGTTGGGTAAGTAAAGGGGAGACATACAACGTGGCCATGTGGATGGCCGGCGCATTGCGCTGCGCGACATAGTACTGTGTCAGGGTGCTGGTGGCACAGGTTATCTTGACGTAGTTGTTTTCGTTGCCCGTTTGAACCCAGGAACAGGAGGCGCTGCCGAGGCCAGAGCTCTGCGAATAACAGCATATGCTTAGACTTGAAGAGACGTGCTGACAAGAATATAACCTACGATTTGACTGAACTTTGTCTGGTTTTGTGTTTGAATGCCATTGAAGATCATGGACGTTATATCGCCGTTGGTCGACTGCACTGGCGGCACGGCGTCAAATTGGATTATAGCATCTTCGCAGAGTGGGTACACACCGGTGAGTACCAGCCCGCCATCAGTCTGAACCGTCCACAGCTTTCCAGAGACAGCAAGTCCAAAGCCGGAGACCAGCGGGGCGCTGAGCGCAACGAGAGCAGAGAAAAGGGTGGCTGCGCTCCCGAACATACTGAGTCTTGAGTGATTGCATGAGTCCATGAAGAGGCTTTATAGATTCTCCCAGGTTGGAAACCGGAGACAAGCGAGGCACTGAGCGCAATGAGAGCCGGGAAGACGGTGAGTCCGCTCCCAAGCATGGTGAGTCTTGAGTGACTGCACGAGTCCATGCAGAAGCTTTATAGATTCTCCCAGGTTGGACCATGCACGGAATTTTGGAGGGCGGCCCGTTCATTATTGTCGCCGAGATGCAGTCGAATATTGGCTCCGGAGATCACCAGACAACGCGTTGGGTTGAGTAGATGACTCGATCAAATCCAGGGGATCCTAGTGGTGGCGCGTAGCCGCACCCGAGGAACAAAATTGGCTGACGATGAACCGATGTGATTTTGTGATGATGGCGGAAAGAGGAAAGTCAGGAGAACAGGCTTGGCGAAAGATCTGGATGACTACGGTCACAATTCGGACCCCTCTTCGTTTCCGAAGTCATCCAGGATTCCAGTCTGGCCTGGCGTCAGTGTCTCGGTGTAATTGGCGGTCAACCATCAATTTCTTGAGACGCAGCGGGAGATGGATGGATTGAACTGATGCACAGGTACTCGGCAAAAGATGGAAGGAGGTGAGAGATGGAGCGAAGCGAAGAGAGAATAAGTGGGATGATAGGAGGGATAGGCGAGGGAGGAGAGTTTCTGAACCAATTGCGCTGTTCACACGCGTATGGCTCCCGCCAGATGGAACTGCCTGCAGCCGAATGTGAGCCGCACCGATCTGGGACGTCGTGCACATAGCTCCTGAGCTTGATGCATCGAGGAATGAGCGCTCGGGACAGCCGCCCCGTCATCGATGAGCCAAATTTGCGAATTATAAGTTGAAGACGATCCCCGAGAGAGGTTTGGCAGTACTGTAGGTTGTACTGCGTTCGGAGGAAAGAAAAGTCGTTGGCGTTGTCCTGGCGGTCTTGTCGCGGTCCAGGTTGGGCCCTCATAGTGTTCTCGAAGCGATCAAAATCTCGATGGTTGTAGGCAGTGGAAGCAAGCCCATGAGGGGGAATGGATCTGATTGATCAGCCGCGGCGTTTGGTGCAGGAACGATTGAGGAGGAGGTGCAGTTGCGGATGGCGCTGGCGACGGACATGGTTGCGGAGAGAAGAGAAGAAAGAAAACGTGACTCACAGTCACTCATCAGCAAATGTGGCACAACCGGGAATAGGCGGGTGATGCTCATGATCCCCGCCAGATCTGACAGGGCAGTGATCCACACTCACCAGCGCTGGCCAGTTCATGCCAGAATGGTGGAAGCTCACCTGCGAGTGTGAGCTCCCCACCAGTATCTTATGTTCTCATACTTCCATGTACGCTGGGCAGATGCCAGCACGGTGCTACTTTGACAAAATTTCTCGTTTCACGCCAAAACTTGACGCTAGCATTCCTTCCGGTTCACGGTTCAACGTCCAATTTGTTCACCTCCTCGTAAAGTAATGCGTCGACGTCGCTCGTAGGGAGTACTATCCGGGGTAAGGTAGTCAGAATGCTAGTTGCATTATGCTGATACTTATGCAGTGAGTTCGAAACGTCACGCGCTTTCCGAAATTCGCGTGTGGTTAAACCTATGTCGTCCTGGTCAGTGTTTTTGTCGAGGACGCGTCACTGTCCGTCGGACGGTCTGTGCACGCTGTCGAGGTACGTAAACTCGGAGGCAATCAATCTGATTCAAAATCGCAACGTGCTGCACATCAGCACGTGCTCGGTGATTTTGGTTGATCATCCATCTTTGCTCTCGACCACCATGTCCGCCCCACTGCTCCTTGCCCCTCCCTCTCCGTTGCCTCTTCATCCTCTCCAAGCTCCTGTGACACGATTGCAACGTCGCGACTCACACACAAACCCTCAAGCCTCCTCGAAGCGCCTCAAGCCTCCTCGACTGTACATCTCAAGGTCAAGCACTCAAGCCCCCTTCAAGCCTCAAATGCCCATGTCCTCGCGTCAAACCTTCCTCGTCTTCAACTATCAAACCTTCCTAGTCCTTCAACGTCCCCAAATTTCCGCCGCCATGTCAAGCGCGCGCCGTAATCTTCAAATGTCTCAACTTGCGTCGTCTTCCCTAAACCCGTCGTCTTGCCCCCGTCCACCTGCGCCCGGCGGGCCTATCCCGCAGTCCCCTTTCCCTCCCACCCCTCCGTGCTCGCCCGGGATGGGCAGCCGTACCCAGCACAGTTTCATCTATAATGTCTTCCCCTAATATATTTGCTTTTCTCGCTGATCCTTGTGCGTTTGGAATTGAAAAGCTATAAATTGAATCGTACAGCAGAAGTAGCTCGCATTAGGAGCGGGCTGCGGCTCACGATATGCATACCATCCATGTGAGTACGACCAGATAGGGCGGATGTCGCAAGATATGGTCAATGTCGCCAGCGCTGGCCAGTGTGTCAAATCTCGCCCGCGTTGCTGATCATCCTATGAGCGTCTGCCAGCAACCGTATCAGGTTTCAGCAAACTGGTGATGATGGTATCAATTTTAAGACCTTGTGAGCTCTGATCAGTGTTGCGCCGATTTGCTGATGCTGACATCGCCACTCGGCTGTCGGGCCGAACTGATGTTGAACCAACGTTGAGTACCGACGTTGTAAGGAACTGGATGTATTCAGGGCGTATTTGTGTGACTAAAGGAACAAGATTTGTGAGACTAAAGGAACAAAAAGCTCAAAGTCTTTGGGAATGGCAAGACCCCAAATTGAACGGGTTGTCCTCGAATTTCTGGATTGAAATCGGGTATCAACGACTTTATGCGCCAGCTCGCCGTACTTATTATGTCTAAACGGCTGGCCATGCCATAGCTTGAGCCGTGACAGAGCCAATTGCAGGCCTATAGCGAGATCACCCCATATGAATGCTGACCGGAACTTTCGAAAAATCAACTTTTGCCTTCCCGGCTTCAGATTGCCAACGGATTTATACGCTTTATACCCCGACCATCATCTGTACATGTGGAGACGGAAATGAAAGGCGGTAAAGTCTGCGCTCGCGAGATAAAGCCAAATGATTCTGAATGGAGTTTAAATTTGCTCATGACAAGTTAGAAGAGACCCGGAAAATTGCCTCCATTAATTTCACATGGCGGAGCCCGAATCTACCGAGCTTAGTCTGGACAGTCGACTCCAATATAAGTAACATGCCAGAGCACGCTATGTGCCCTTGGCCTCTCTCGCTGACTGTGAAGCGCCAAATACATTAAACACCGTGCTGAATAATCAACCGACTCTCCTCGGCCCTCGGCAATCGTTGAGTGTGTTTTCTTGGAGAAGGCCAACGAGGGGCGCAAGCCACAAGGTCACTCGAGCAAACGATAAACAAAAAAGGAGCGCTCTGATAATTACGAGTCCTAAAATTTTAATTTTAGACTCGTAATTTCTAAGCATTCGCCCACCCAAATTTTGACCCCCTCCCCCTTTTTGATTAGCATGTCGAACTCGGTGTTTCACCTATTGTCCCTCTCGATGAGGAAGTGTAGGTACGTGGCGTCTCTGATTGAGGGTAGGTGTCCACGTACGTTACGAGTCCTAAAATTGTAATCTCAGACTCGTTTATTTCTAAGCATTGGCCCACCCAAATTTTGGACCATCATCCCTTCTTTATTAGCATGTCAAACTTGGTGTTTCATCCATTGTCCTTCTCGATTAGGAAGGGTAGGTACGTGGCCTTTCTGACTGAGGGTTTAAATTTCTGTCAAATTCTGAGTACGTGTCTTGAGTTTGCTGTTTTTGTTCGACAATTTCAGGCCGGCGTGGTGTGTCAATTTACGTTGAATTTACTGTGCAAGTGTATGACTGAAGTAAAATCTACGTGGCATCCATCGTTCGATGTGCCACGTCGTCCTCGCATCGTACGTGGCGGTCACGGCCTTGTCTTTATTGTTCCTTCCTCAGCTGGTAGGCGCATACGTGGATCCTCCATGGATGATCCACGTGTCATTTGCTTTATTGTCACCCGAAGTTTAATCACCCCAGTCCATCGTTGTGGAATACCTTGGCCACTTAGTTCGTTATCTTTGTGGCGTGTTCATCTTAATGTCATCGACATCCAGAATTCACAGTCTAAGGTGTGTCGCTTTCTGTTCAGTTTTTCTAGGCGAGGCAACTCACTGTCAGTCACTGTAGCCAGAGGAAATTGAGCATGTACGGCAAGATTGGAACGTACATTTTGTTTTACTTTTCAGGGTATACCGGTAGAAAGAAGCTTGAAGAAAACAGGACTCGTACCTGCCATGCGAAGCAGTGGCCCTCAACAGCTAGTTGATTTGCTCTGGATGGCGGGACAAACCACAAAAAGAGTACGGCGATACAATCGTACGGCGGGGACCCGAGCCGAACGGGCTTCTCCATGCTTTAAATCCCAAGAAGAACGTATGAATACCCGGTGAATGTCGCGTGCTACCCCGCCTTCATTTTGTTGTTCTTCGTTCGACTCTCGCACTGAAATCTCGACGGAGACCGTGGGACCCACCGCCAACCCACCGCTGGCAGCTGCTTGCTGGGTACTTACGTGTAGTGCTGGCCAAAAATATGATATGCCAGATTTAACCTTGGATATATCCAAATACGACTGAATATGATACGGTCTCGGAGCTTCCGACCGAATATGAATACGGGTGGATATGAATACGGATATGATATGGATATGATACAATACACGCTCAGTGTATCCAAATATATTTGAATACGGTCATCGAGGCTCAGCCATCGCCGATCCACCATCCGGCGCCCAAAAATGGTGCGGGCAAATGATCCTCCGCGGCCCGGGAGGAGAGGCCGTTCACCGGAATAGCATGCCGCTGACAATCACGGAGTTGTCCGGCGTCGGCATGTCGGCACCGAATAGCCTCTACCTGCAACAACATCGACACCGCTGCTTTTTTACCTCGGACCACATTACCTGTGAGGATACAGAGTCCCTAAGTACTGGTAAGGAGATATCCTTCAAGTTGGGGGTTGAATTACCTGCACTTTCAGAGGATTCAAAAAATATTCATATTCACTGGGCGAGAACAAATGGGAAATGGGATTACCGGCGATCGTAAACGGGATCAACAACGGGATCAGCACCGGCGATCGCGGCATGCTCGGCATCTCAGTCTCGATCACGGCTTCCGAAACAAGCCGTCAGCCTCCTTGTATCTGGCTTCTCTCGCTGGACTCCAACCTCCGGGAACGCACACGAGACGCTGTGAATACTGTTCCAATGTTCTCGTCAGAGTCCTGCTCCCGTATTGCGAATGCATTGCCTGTAAAAGTGTAGGTCAACTTGCTAACAAAGCCCCTGAATCGCGTGTGCTCTCGAGACTTGGACTATCTCGGTGTGCTCTCAGCCTGTCATCCTTGACCGTCCCTATACGTGAAGGACCCATCCTGGCTGTATTTCGGGACCGCACATCAGCTTCACACCTGTGTTGAGGGAAATCCAGGAAGAAGTACCCGACGTGATCATCGCCATCAAACTGCCATCATCTTAGGATAATATTTATTTACTGTGTGTACAGCATCTGCCTACAGCGGAGGTTTCATCGACGCAAATGTTACACTTAACACTAGGCTCTGAACGGTTTGGACTGAAGGCGGTCTAGTGTGTGCAAAAGGTGTCATTATTTGGGAGTGCGCCGTTTGATTGCCGGCGTTGCCGCCGGTTTTGATCCCGTTGCGATCGCCGGTTATCCCAAATGCCATACTTTCACCACTGGGCTGTTCACATTCATATCGTATTCACCTCGCTGACCCCGTATCGTATCCGTATCCGACTGTATTCATATTTATTTCACGATACCCGATTTTCGTATTCATATCATATTATGGCCAGCACTACTTACGTGGCGCTCTTTTGCATACTTTGCTCGAGAGCTAGTCCATGCTACCACCTACTAGGCTGCTGGCGAAGAAAAGAAATCCGGTGGTTCAATTTCGGGCCAGCGTTTGTTGTCCGCTGTTAGGCTGCAGCCTGCCGTCTCCGCTTTCGGTAATAATTTGCCGCTTGTCCTCTGACCATCACCATCGTGCTCCGCAGACTCTGCCTGTCTGATTCCTAGCATCTCAACGCTGGGTCTCCGTTCCCCCACGACCTCACCTTGTGAACCCACTGCCAGGTTTTCCCCTGCCTCTGCAGCGGCCTTGAAGCTCGATGCGCCGCGCCAATTGAGCGCTATATATATAGGGAACTGAAGAACGCCTCCAGCCCGCCTGCGGCCTCGCTCGGTTTAGAACCATGGCGCTACAGCTCTGGCACACGACCTGCTCAATCCGAAGGGATCGAAGATATTCCCGTCGTACCAGCCTTATGGAAGGAAGTAAAAAGAAGACTGATACTTAGCGCGCGCCGTGCCGCTTTTAGTCACGCCGACTTCGTTAAAATTAACATCTTCCGCTGGCTAAATCGGGGTTTACCCTTCCATTGGTTGTCGCGCACTGATAATGCAGTTAGATGCTAATGTGATTCACCGCGCACCTCTTGTACGGTTAGTGAGTCACCTCCTCACGTCGATTGAGGCTGATATCTGACGGACGCTCTATCATTGCCAGATCAGTCGCCCGCTGTGAGCGGGGGATGCAAATATCTTTGACGTTTGTTGGATGGTTAGCAGGTCACAAGCTACATCGAATGACGCTTGTGAGAACCGCAGCAGACCGCCCATGTGGACCCATCGAGGCTTCTTCAAGGCCATCCTCTTTCCCTCCCCCCCCCACCGTCGTCGCAGAGCCTGCAAGTCTCCGTTCAGCATGCAGGCGCCGGGCCCTACCAGAATTCTCATCTACCAGGTGGGGAATGCATCTGCCCCTGGTGCAATTGTCATTGAATATCGGATAGTCCTTGTTCGCTTTCATTCGGGACACCATCTCCCGCGACCTTAGGTATACCACAATTCTTTTGGGCTTCTTGGTAACTCTAACAACTTGGTAGAATCACGCGGAGGCTCATCTTCAAGTTGAGTACTCACTATGACACCATGTCTGGGAGAACCGCCGTCTCGGCCATCGTGAAAAGTCCCGACTCGCGGAAAGCGTTAAAGCAGGTATGGGCTGTTTCCCCTGCATACATCCTACGTCCGAAACTAACACTACTATGATCGAACTCAGCTGTGTGCTGAGCTTAGAATCAACACCGAAGCTGCGTTTCGTGTGGCGCTTCGGGATGACGAGGAGCGCATTGCAAAATATGTTCTAAACATCCTGAACTCAGAGTCACAGCGAGCGGAACTGTTTATTCTTGACCCTGACTCTGGGCAGATCTTTATAGACGTTGTTCAGAAGGTTGTGGATATCTTCGTAATACTCACGTCTGACGCTTGTTACAGGCAATCGATAAAGGATTTCTTGTGGACAGCAACGATCAAGCAATGGCCAGGAAAATGATTATGAAACTATCTGCCGCGTACGATAAACCTCCTTCTTCGTTGTCCCTCGCCGGACCCATCACCGATCGCGGGGAGCATGCAACGGCTCATGGCGGGTTTGGCGACATATACAAGGCCGTATACGCCGAGACACCGGTGGCCTTGAAATGCATGAGGACTCATCTGCGGGGCAATGAACTTCGCCAAATGCGACAAGTGCGTCCGCAGCCTTTCACGAGCGCTTTTTGATTAAAAATGTTCCTCTAGAAGTTTTACCAGGAGGCTCTCGTCTGGCGGTATCTCCAGCATCGGTTTATCTTGCCCCTGTTTGGTGTGGACGTTGAAACGTTCTCACCTTTTCCTTGTATGGTTACGCCATGGATGAAGCACGGCACCGTTCTCGAATGTCTGGACGAGTATGGTCGAGGAAATGTGGACAAATTTGTATGTTCTGCGGATATAAACCGTCGCAATTCACCGACGTGGGTTTCCAGCTTTGCGAAATCGCACAAGGCCTGCAATATCTTCATGCCCAGAAAATAATTCATGGTGACCTGCGCGGGGTATGTGTTGTTTTTTCCAACAATTATACATAACATTCATTGGACGCTGGCAGGCAAATATTCTGGTCACTGACGACTGGAGTGCCTGCCTGGCTGATTTCGGTCTCGCTCAATTTTCCGTCGTCACCAGCACGGTGTCTTCCTTGAACAGGGGAGGCACCCTTCGCTGGATGGCACCCGAACTCCTCAACCCCGGTGATTTTGGACTTCAGTTCAATCGGACCATTGCCACCGATATATATGCCTTTGGCTGTACTTGCTTGGAGGTGTGCACTTCCCCGAAATATATTTTCTGTGCCCTTAACATATGTCAGCTATACACAGGTCGACCCCCTTTCCATGGGCTCTCAGATGGTGCGGTTATCCACCAGGTCATCGCCGGCGAACGACCCGCACAACCCACGGGTGACCGGGCCATGTCCGATGTACTCTGGGAGCATATCAACCAATACTGGACGCAGGATCCGGCAGCGCGGCCCCCCACTGAAATCTTGGTTAAGAATACAAATGACCTTATGACAGTTATGACTCAACATCAATCCCACACGCCAGACACCACTGAGCACGAGTCGAGCGCTCTGATAGGTATATCTGCGGATGATATTGTACTCAAGGTGAGGTCCATACACAAGCGTCCCAATGTAGTGATTGAAGTTCGGTAGCTGGCATCCAGTATCGGTTTCCAAACCAACAAGGCGCTTCGAGATGGCCTCCAGAGCGATTATGCTCGAGCTTTGGCCCGTGTAGTTGATGTGATCAACACGCCCGAAACAGCCAACGCAATCCTTGGCCTCATGGGCGATGACGCGCAAGACTTTGTAGACGATTTGCAAGGGGTTAGCTCGCGTCTCCACATAAGAACGCTGCAATAATCCATTGAAGATTTATAGCGATCTTTCAGAGGACCTTCGCCCAAAAGCGCAGCAGATGCTACTGCGGTTAACTACAACTTCTAACAGACTTCCTTCCTCGATTTTCATCTCAGGCGTCGTAGATTGTGATGAGCATCCCACTTTTGGGGGCGGATATGGGGAAATCTACCGAGCCACTTACGGAAAGAAATTGGTGGCGGTGAAACGGCTGCGAGTTTGGCATGGCCAGCATGAAGAGGCTGGTAGAGCGGTGAGATCGTGTTTCTATTTTGTGTAGATTTATTGAGTTGGAATTCAGCATTTCATTCGGGAGGCCCTTGTGTGGCAAAACCTGCGCAATCCGTATGTCGTACCGTTAATCGGCGTTGATCGTGAAACGTTCTTCCCTTCCCTCGCCATGGTATCCCCGTGGTGCCAATTTGGCACCATTGTACAATATCTCAAGGACCACGGCAGACAGACCGTAAATAAACTGGTCAGTCAGGCTAATGCTTTCTTCTGTCTCCTGTTCTTTGACTCTCCACGCCAGTGCTCGGAGGTTGCTCAAGGCCTCCTGTACCTTCATTCTCAGAATATAGTGCACGGTGATCTGCGCGGGGTATGTCCCTATCCTGTCTTGACCCGTCTTAACGCCTCCTTCAGACGAATACTCTTGTTACCGAAGAACAGAGCGCTTGCTTGACTGACTTCGGACTGACTACGTTTTTCGACCTTCCTCCAACTACCGTCTCCCCCAATCCAGAATATAGCTCTAGTCCCCACTCGGACCGCCGCGGCAGTATCCGTTTCATGGCTCCGGAACTGATAGCCCCAGACGGTGACTTTGTTCGAACACCATCGAGCGACGTATATGCTTTTGGATGCGTGTGTCTGGAGGTACGCTCGGATATTGGTGCCAATCTTCTTCTCACTATTTTCAGCTTCATACTGGCAAACCGCCTTTCGAGGGATCCTCAGACGCCGCTGTGATAATGAAAGTTCTTAACGGCGAGCGACCAGAAAGACGCAACGGCGGACTAGAAGCTCCCATGAGTGACCAATTGTGGGAGTATGTGAATACCTTCTGGGCTCAAGCTCCCACGTCCAGACCTTCCGCCCAATCCGTCGCCCATCTTATGGCTACATTGGTGTGATGATCTCTGATCGTAACATTTAGTTGCTTGTAAAGGCTTCGAGGAACAACCCTTTCGTACGCATATTTTTTGAAGACTCGTCAAAGAAAAATCAATAACATCGAATTCCCACTCAATTTCTTCACTCTGCGCTTCAGCGAAGGAGCCGGCTCGCCGGGCCGGATCTGCACAGGCTTGCTCCGAACCTAAGCAAAGCCTAGCAAAGCCCACTGAAAACGGTTGTTGTGGAATTGTTAAGAAATTGTTGTGGAAGGTTTGAACCAGGCAGAGGGATCATTGATGGCATCATAATCGGCGATTGGCATCACAAAGCGTGCCGCGCCTCTCACCAGCGGGACCAACGAGACGCGGCTCACGCGCCCGATCGGGAAGAGCGGCTCTTGAAATGAAGCACGGCACATGGGTTTCAACCGCGGCGCTTCGCGGGCCCATGAGCGGCTCAAGTGCCGCGCTTGGGGCGACAAGTGCCGCCCTTATAATTTAACAGCGGCATTTGTAATTAAAGCGCGGCACTTGCCTCTCCCGCGTAGAAGCGCAAAGGCATTGAAGGCAACCGCCCAAAAAATACTTACATACCCACTACCTTTTCGTCGTGTGTGACTCATAGTTCAGCCAAGAATGATGCTCACCTTTGACAAGGCTTTTTCGGAGACCACAAGTCTGAAGCTTGGTTCCAATAAGTGAGCGGAGTATAGATTCGGCAAATATGTAGCAAGAACCTGTGAATTGACTGTACGGACATGTTCAATTCAGGGTCAGTACTGTTCAGACATTCGGACCATGCTTTCAAAACTTTTTCTAGTTCAGATGCTATCTACATTGTGTACACAATCGACCCCGACAATCACTTACACAAAGTTCCTAGCAGGCCCTGCCGGCATTTCAATGTACCCTATTGCGACGCAAGTGCGAGTGGGGCAACAAGGTGATTCCTCGCTGAGTGCGCAACCATAAATGCGTGCCACGATGAAATCTAGGTAAATTGTAGTTTACTTTCCCCGGGCGGTTAAGAGAATAACGGACGTACGTCTGTACGAGATGACTGCCTCCCATTCGTTCCCGTCCCCATGCGTGCATCTGAAGTTGATGTCGGCTTCCAAATGAGGCACCCTTGCATCGTCGAGGAAACTTGATATCGTGTCAACCGGGAAGGTAGCTCGAGATGTGGCGTGGCTGATGCTGATGCTCCCGAGAACGGCGAAACGCGTGCGCGCTAGAATTGTGTATGGGGGTCTAAAGGATAAATTGAGGCAGGGACGTGGCAAAAAAAAAAAAAAGAGGTATTCACGCATCTGGCACCGTATTCTCGCTCCTATAGGCCAGGTATCGATGAAACTTGTCGATGTTGAGGCAGTCGAGTCCGTTCGGCGGCGCTGCGCGGATGACAGTCAGATTAACTTTGCAGCAGGGTAGAGCGTGCGGTGTACGCACCGGCACGGATATAACCCTGGTAATCGTGAACTTCACTCATAGTGTATTGCATGAGCACGTCGCGCTCGCCGTTGTTCTCGCCGTCGGTGTCAGCTTGAGAACAAAGGGAAGCCATGGAGCTGTGGTCGAGAAGATTACGCGTGCCAGATGTGGGGTGGTGGGTGATGGGCAGAAGGAAAAGAGCTGCACATTGGTTTCTTGGCATCGGTCTTATACCGCCGTGGCCCGTGGTGTCCCAACATGGCAAGTGCCGCCTTTCAACCAAGTGCCGCCCTTTGTTGAATCAAACGCGGCTCTGCGCCGCTAATCATCCGATGTGCCGCTCTTCCCAATCGGGCGCGTGAGCCGCGTCTTGTATATCCTCTCTCACCAGCGACCACCACCACCATTGTCTGTCCGTCCATGATCTGCCCTGTTCATGGCGCCCTGCGTGTCCTCGCCGGGGCCGCGATGTAGCACCGCGCCGGGGCCGCCGGGCGTGTGCAGCGGCTGGTTCGGCGCACCCCGTCGTTAGCACGCCTTTGAGCGTCTTGTGCTTGTCGTCATCTAACTAATACCCAAACGCCGTCGTAATCGGCTCCAGCGTTGTATCGGCACCGTCTTTGACTGCCCTTTCCCCTTCCGCTTTTTACCTGACTGCAATGGGTCAAACATCTGGGCTCCGAACTACAGAGGGTCGAGACGTTGTGGAGACGCCCTTGTCACCAACGCGGACACGCCAGACTGCACAAAGTCGGACTGCATCAAGAGTCATGACGGTTCACATTGCTCGCTTGGTCTGCGACCGGTGGCTATCGGAAAGGCATCACGTTCCGGACTGGGACCGTACTCAATAAGATCCTTTACCAGGTCTGCTCTCCGAGTCCTGGCTCTCGTCTTTGAGGTCCTTCGCCTCCGCCTTAGGCCTCCATGCTAAAAGACGGACGAAACACCGACCCAACAAATGATGAGTGGCTATCAACCCAACTGATTCTCACCGTACGTACTCCATATCCCGTGTCACCTCCACGACTAACTATTGCTGTACACAGACTACGACATACATCTCGCAGATCTGCGAATTGAATGGCAGGCCGACAGGGTCTTTGAATGCTGAGTGAGAATCCTATCTTTCTCACAATCCGCGCCGATTATACATTGGCAGTATGTTTCAAACCATGCAGCGAGTCGTCTTGCTCCGCTGTCTCACTCGCTTGTATCAAGTTACTTTCACAGCCCGAGCGACTTGCGCATGCACATCTGGGGCCCTTCACATACACGGTGATACACCGTGGGTCAACAAGCAATCGAGTTCAACCTTGTTGTCTCCCATCGAGCCCGTGGCGATCCGCTTCGTCGCCGGATCACCGCCTAACGGAAAGAAGAAATGACTCAGCGCAATGTGAACTGAGCGGATTTCCTGGGTAAGTTCTGTCCCCAGAGTGTGGTGTGGTAGCTAGGTTCGAAGGTTCAGCCAATAACTCACACTCAGGTCCGAGTCCCCCTATCTTCTGCACTTCATTCGATTTGATGTGTTTGTAATAGGTTTGGTTGAACCCGTATTTCGGCGTTGCGAGTGTTATCAAGCTGCATTATCAAGCAAAAGTTACGGAAGGTTTGTAAGCCCCTTTACCGGTTATAACGTCCGACTCCTCGACAATACTGTACTGCCCCCTTCCTCCGTCGTTCCAGATCCAGAGTAAACAAGATGACAAGCACAATCGAAAAGGGCTCCCTCGTTCTCGTCACCGGCGCGAACGGCTTCATCGGCTCCCACATCGCGGACCAGCTCCTCGCAGCAGGCTACAACGTCCGTGGCGCCTGCCGCTCCGTCGACAAGTCCCAGTGGCTCTACGACCTCTTCGACAAGAAGTATGGGCGCGGGCGCTTCGAAGCCGTCGCGGTGCCCGACATGGTCGCCGACGGCGCGTTCGACGGCGCGGTCAAGGGTGTGCGCGGGATCGTGCACGTCGCGAGCATCCTCACCTTCAGCGACAAGGTTGAGGACGTTGTCCCGCCGACTGTGAAGGGCACGCTTGAGGTGCTGAGGTCGGCTGTGAAGGAGCCGGGCGTCAAGTCCCTGGTGTACACATCTTCGTCTTCGGCGTGCTTGATGCCGACGGACGCGATAGGGAAGAAGGTCGTCGTGACGGAGGACACTTGGAATGAATCCGCCATCGAGGAGGCGCGCAAGAATCCTACGGCATCGCCGTTTGTGGTGTATGCTGCCAGCAAGGCTGAGGCCGAGAGGTGCGTACATACGTGAGGAAACCTTTTCTGTCCCGAGAGCTGACTAGCCTCGTTTAACAGAGCGCTATGGCGCGAAGTCCAGAGCACCAAACCCAACTTCCAAGTCGCAACCGTCCTCCCCGACGCGAACTTCGGGCCCATCCTCAAGCCGGGCGGCGCAAACAGCTCCAGCAGCGCAACCTGGCTGTACAAGTTCACCCAGGGCGACAAGAGCTTCCTCGAATTCCCACCACACTGGGCCATCAACGTCGTGGACGATGCGCGCCTGCATGTCGCTGCGCTGCTCGATCCGGCGTGCAATGGGAAGCGCATCTTCGCGTTCGCAGAACGGTACAACTGGAATAGGATTCTCGCGATTTTGAGGAAACAGAACCCTGGGCGGGAGTTCCTCGAGGACGGGCCGGATCGGGGGCAGAGTTTGAGCGAGATCGTTCCGATTGAGGCGGCTGAGGCGTTGTTGAGGAAGCACTATCAGAAAGGGTTCACGAGGCTGGAGGAGACGATCAAAGAGAATACTGAGGGGTGGTTCGATTACTAGATAGGTGACCGACAGTGCAGAATTATGACGGTCAAAATGCACTTTTATTCTTTCGACACTTTTATTGACCTTTTTCCAGTTTACGACACTTTCATTGCTATAGTTTCTACTTTCCGACACTCTCATCCAGTTCCGAGCTGAGCAATAAAAGTGTCGGAAAAGAGGGCAGTTTTCGCGACACATTTATCCGCCCAACCCGATTTACAACACTTTTATTGACCTTACTCAAATCCCGACACTTTTGTTGGACTCAATTTTTTTTATCCCCGGATATAAGTCTCAGGCAGTATCTAGACTGGCATACATGGAGCAAAGCTCCTCAAGGCCTTTGGGCAGGCAGATACAACCTTGTAGAGCAATCAGGATCGAACCGTCGCCGATCACACACCGGATCAAAGACCCTTCGGCTTCTCAAGGAGTCGAGGGGACCAGCAGCCAGAAGACGAATTTCTACGCTATAATTTGCACCAGTGCCTTCGAGGGGATGCCCTTCAACGGCCGAAGCTCCTTGTCTTCGCTTCATTCGAGTCCCCTCGACGAGAAATCAGTGATCCTACACTCTGTTGGAACACCCTTGGGTCAGCACTAATGGAAAACATCAAACTAAGACACATTTTGGTTGGAAACAGGCCAGAATCCTTTGACAGTCACCACTGTCCTGGTTGAGGGGAAACATCGCCCTGATCTAGACTCGTAACCACTCTGCCTACGCCGTTCTAACAAGGCGAGCTTGTTGGCGTAGGCAGACTGGTACTTCTCGGAGCTGTCAATCGAGCTGAGGCGGAGTTTGAAATTTAAGCTATCTTTTCAAAATTTTATTCCGTTCACGCTCAGATCTTACCCTTTTATTCTCGTTAAAGCTGGGTAATTAATGGGAGACATATCCCCTCCCTTTGGCATCCTTGTATTCTCCCTTTATGGTACAGAACATCATGAAGAATGAGGGTAGTTTTAATAAGAATCAACGTCGGACCGCGATCTCCGGAGTCGTCGCACGTCAATACGTCATCGATTCCGCCAAGCGAAAGACTTAAATTTCAAACTCCGCCTCAGCTCGATTGACAGCTCCGAGAAGTACCAGTCTGCCTACGCCAACAAGCTCGCCTTGTTAGAATGGCGTAGGCAGGCTGGTAACGAGTCTAGCCCTGATCAGCTTGTGGATCAATAGCTGATGCCACAGCTGATGCCGCCCGTTTGTTGGATTCTTGAGTTGACCGGAAAAGGTGAGATAGCTCGTGCCAGTCAATGATAACAAGTCCACTGGAACTGCACTGATTATGGTAGGAAGATATCTGTTGGACCATTATTCCCCTCCACCTGAAGCCACCGTCAATTTGATCCAGTGATTGATCGGTATCATCGCGGCTCGTGCCGAGTGCGTAAATGCTGATTGGGCTGTATCTGCTGTTCTGGAGGCCCCCCACAGAGCGTTCTTCTGCAGCGGCTATTCCAAACACCACCTGGACCTATATCGGAAGATAAAAAAAATCGATCCAATAAAAGTGGCGGGATTTGAGTGTGTCAACAAAAGTGTCGTGAAAATGGTCAGTTTTCACGACACTTTTATTGGACGTCCCAAAGTTGATAAGAGGAGTGAATTGGACGATAAAAGTGTCGGAAAGTTGGAAAACACGAAAGAAAGTGTCGGAATAATAAAAGTGCATTTTGACCGTCATACAGAATTCCATCAAATCGACATCTTTATCAGTGAAGGACAAGCTCTTAAAACCGGGATCCGAGACGCGTACTGACTCGTCACAGCGGAAAAAAAAACACATTCGTGGTTTTCATGACTTTTATGGCGGGGGCCCGAGTCGAACGGGCTCCTACGGAGTATAAGCTAGCAAGAAACGACACACGGCTCCCCGGCGCACTCCGCGTGCTACCCCACCAGGATTTAAACGCACACGGTGCAGCACTTGGATGCGCTATCCACATAACTTTTGCCTTCACGTATTGGCTCGTGCGGTTCGACTGTCCCGCTAGAATCTCAATCTCAATCTCAACGTCGCTGACTCGCTACGGGCCGCTGGCATTCGTTTCCATTTGATTCACGATAGGTAACGGTGCCACATTTTGTTATGTATGCCCACTTGGTATGCTGTGGTACAGTGGTAGGAAAGAAAATTAATCGTGTGGTTGAATTCCGTTGGAATTCCGGGCCGACGACTGCCGGCCATTATTGTCATTTGTTGGCCTGCGGTCTCCGTCCTGGCGCTTATCTTCCGATCATGACCACCATTGGACCACCATCCAGGCTCCGCCTCCTGGCCAACGCCGGGCTCCCACACTGCTGTGCAGTAGCCACCTCTCCCTCTCCGCCTCCTCCGCAGATCCATCCTCTCCTTCCAGAATCCTGTGACGATCCCGATTCCCGGACTCGCCTGAGGAGTCGGAACTTTAAGTTCTCACAACCCGACGAAAATCTAGTCTCTTATAAACAGACGCTACAACAGAATGAGCTCGTACCTCGCTTGTTGTAGTCTGTCGTTTTGCCGAGCTGATTGATTGGAGGTCGGCATTGTTAGGTAAGCGAACTTTTGGCGCGTCGCGAAAGAATGTGCACGACGCGTTCTTCCACAATCTGGCATCGGAGGCGGCTCCAGTCTTGTAATATGCTGCACTTGCCTCCCAAAGTCCAGGGAGATCGGGTCAGAATACAGATGCCGGCTTTTGATGGGCCGGCCGCTGCCGAAGTGTCGGTTTCGTTCCCCGTCCAAAAGGCAACTGGGAAGAAGAATTTGAAGAGACAGAAACCTTTGGATGGAGAATTTGACCATTTCTGTCTCCTAGTATATAGGGTTGTGGTACGTTGAGCGCCGGAACAACGGAAAAGAAAATCGAAAGGTGAGCACAGCCACAATGTTTACATAACAATGTCGACCTCCAACCATCAGTGGCGCGGTTAACTTCAGACTAACGAAAATCTGATCCGATTCCTGGCGTCTCAAAGCTGGTTCTCAGTTACTCCACCACCTTGCTCTGTAAACCCACTGCCAGGCTTTTCCGGCTGCAGTGCTCTTCAATCTCACATCAGACAATTCGTCTGAGCAAGCTCGGTGCGACGCCACAGGCAGCTCAGGAACGCCTCAGAACTTGAAGAGGGCTAATGGCGAGAACTAGCTCATCACTCTGCGCGGCTCCAGCATCCTCGCTCCCTTATTCGAATCCGCTACATCGGCATGGGACTGCTCTAGTAGCGACGCGTGCTATCTCTCCGGGCCATCCGCGACATCGCACCAGCGTCGAGCTGGGCAAAGCCGTTTTTCCGGCTGACGCACAGGGCAGGAGGCGGGCTTCAAGGGCTGCGCTGCATCCCCTGGTGGGCGACGCAGCAAAGAGTGTAATGGCGAGGACCTGGTGCTGCTGACGCTCGCCATCCGCCGGGCTCGACGCCGGCGCTGTCTCTACGTGGAGGATACCACACCCCATCGTAGGACCGACGCTCACGTCCCTACCCCGTACCTCGCGCGCGCTCTATCCTCCCGGCGGCGCGCACTGTCTCTCACTATCCACAGAAACTACTCAACATTGGGACCGCGTCTTTCTGTTCTGGCGTTGCACCTCCTGTCGAGCTGAATCCTCCGCCGACACAAGCGTTAGGGCATGTACTCACAAATACGGCCAATACTCTGGCTGCAATGCCAACGCGGCCCCCTCCGTCATTCTCGATTTGATCCACAGAAGAAAGGCAACAAAAAAAATCACCCCCCCGACACATATGGCGGGGTCCCGAGTCGAACGGGATCACCTGGGCACAGTGGATCTGCATGACACGGTTAGAATTGGCCAGTGCATTCCGTATGCTACCCCGCCTTGCTCCCCTGATTTGGAACTAGGATCCGAGGTGCGCAATCCGATCATAGCAGTTCTGAATCGCTACTATGGCAGGTGTTGGGTTATTTGCTTCCTCGCTGCGTCTTTCCGGTATGCGCAAGTCCCGAACGTGTCGAACGGGAGTACAACGCAATTTTAGAAGCATTACAAAGCATTCTATGCCGACCTGCCTTTCTTTCCTGCGTTGAAACTGGATATTGTGGTTCTGCATCAACTTTTACAAGGTACGTTCTTACCTAGCGCCGTCCACACGCTTTCACCAGTGGACTGAATATCCCCCGTCCGGCTGCCGTTCGATGCGTCTGATGGTTACGGTGGACCCACAATCGTCGGCGGCGTATATTTGCCCATGTTGTCAAAACTTAAAGGATCATACGCGCCGTTGATGCGGCTGTACACCGCGCTTGCTGCGAACTTCCACGATGGCCACACTCTCCCAAGAACTCATCCACACAATCGTCCTTGAGGTGGACGACAAGAACTCGTTGGAAGCATGCTCCTTAGTCAGCCCAGCCTTCCGCGGCCCTAGCCAACGAATCCTCCTCCACACATTGACGCTCGGCGATGATGACGGCAAGCCATACACTGTGGCGTTGGCTTTCCTCCACGAGTCTCCCCATGTCGCGCGGTATTTCACTCGATTGGCGTGCATACTCCCGGCCACGAATGCCCCGCCGGCAGAGATCAAAGCCTTCGCGAGAATATTACCCATTCTATCAAACGTGCGGCACTGCTACTTCCTGGGGGACGGCAGGCACAGGCTGAGGCAGCCCTGGCGAACGATTCCGCGGGCGGTACGTCTGGCCATGGAAGCTGTTTTCCAACGGCGATCCCTCCACTTTTTGTACATGGGCGTCATCGGTGCGCTTCCTGCTGCAATATTGGAGAAGTGCTTTGGCGCTGCTTCCACGCTGTTCCTGTCTGCGACCACTGTCGAGGGCACCATCTCGGAACCCGTGCCTTCAACTGTCCCGCCCGTAGTCCAGAACCTTTTTCTTATAGGGTCCCCGGGCATGGCCAACGTGCTGCTGGGCGGCCAATTTGACTCGCAGCTGGCGAATGTCCGGAGACTTTGGTGGAATCCCGTGGAAGATGACGGCGAGAGACCGGTCTCAGACGTCGCCTCGAAGATCGAGCATGTTCGAATTGAATGTGCGTCTTTCCAATCAACGTGTCGCGATATGTACTCACGCTCTTACCGCCACAGATGAACCTTACTACAACTCCGACCCCGCCGAATTTCTTGTCTCGGCCATCTCCTTCGATGATGAAGAAATTGCACCATTCCTGGACGATACTTCTTCTACTCTTGATCGTGTGTCATCCGTAGCGACAGCCGCTGGCCAGACTCTGAAGGAGATTTTTCTCAAGTGCTCGCCCCGTGGCCTTGCTGTTGAGCGAATGTTGGTCCCGATGAAGAAACTCGCAATCAGATGTCGCGCTTGCGCTCGCGACCGCTGGCGTGTGGACATCGGGAGACACGAGCATTTCACCTTTACGCCGCTTTGCGAGTGTTTCTGCGGAAACCCCACGAAGACGGCAAGCTACTGTTCGAGCAGTGCTCTTTTGGCGCGGAGGGGTTCGACTCCTCCGCTATAATGAATTGATACCGGAGGGTGAACTCACCCACCTTTTGTTTAGGATGTCCCCTCTGCTGGGACGATGCTACCGCCTCATAGTCAGTGCTGCGTAGCTAAAAGAGGTCTCCCGGATACTTTTGAAATTATTTCAGTCCTTCTGCTTTTTTTTGTTCTTCACCGGTCTCATCTTTTGGCGCAACACTTGCTCCACAAAGAATTCGACATGCAATCACGGTCATAACCGGAATCTGATGTCGCATCAATCGGCACAAAGGTAAAACCACACCATCCATAGGAGGCCCTCCGAGGTTGAGATCTTTGAGATTGTTGCAGTTTTCGTATGTGACGCATTCACGAGATTTCCACTAGTAAAGTGAGCTGAGCCTTTTTTTTTCAGCTTGTCAAGCCCCTCTCGGAACACCGCCCCCGACTCTTTTATCATCACGAAAACCGGGGGGAGATGATAAAGGTATGTATACCCTTACAATGTAAACAATCCTAACAATTCGGTATAAACCACCACCAGCTTGGTGAAAGTTCACCTGACCTTATAACACACCTCGGATTCCCGCAATCCTCACCAAGGTGGTCAACTTCACAATGCTTGGTGACATTTTATAATGCTCGGTGAGACTCTACAATGCATTTTAGACCATTGCAGTTCCATGCGCTGCACCGAATTCCTCTCGATACCGGTTATCGATACATATAGCTGCAAGCGCCAGACAAGGATAGAAAGAAAAAAAAAAGTATTGGGTAACGGACAGATAATGGTAGAGGAAGCATCATGAGCGACGTCGTCCGCCAAAGAGCTTGAGGATCTCGGCCCTCGAATTCGAAAAACAAGGCTTGAGGATCAAAGACGTTCCCAGGCTCGTCTGGTGGGAGCACGCGCGGGTTTGGGAGGGTTTGGATGGCGGCTCTGGAGCGATTCTATATGGGGGCTCGAGGTTGAAGTTGCAGAGGGGGATGCGACATCTTCACGATCTTGAGCTGGTCACCACTTGACGGTATGAGGAAGGGGAATTGCACGAGGGATGTTCCGCGACCGGGAGCCCGCAGGGAGCCAAGGGAGGGAGAGAGGGCATGGCATAGGCTTGCGTATTGCTCCATGTCTGGTCCTGAGCGTCTTCCCACTTTGTCTTCGGAATTGTAGCATTGCAGCGCCGAGGTGTCGGCTATTCGCGGGAGAGGAGGCGACAAGAGAGCAAACTAGAGCTTGGAGGTGGCTGGCAGACTTGAAGCGTGGACTCGAAGCCGGACTTGAAGCGCGGCCTAATCTTGACTCTTGAATCTTTTTCTTCGTGCAAGACGTGCGACGGGGTCTTGCGAAACTTGGCTCCATGTCCCGGGCTCCAGCGAGTGGGACTCGGAGGAAAGAGATACGCGGGACGATGCAGTATCCGCCCGCGGGGCGTCGATGGGAGTGGGACGGAGCAGGGAGATGGGGGAAGAGAAGAAGATTGGTGATGCGACGAGCAACATGCACGTGATCATGTAGCACAACCAAACAATGCGCACGGACCTTTCGGCTTGATCCGCACGTTCCAGGTACAGCTCGAGATTTAGCTGTGGCGCTCGCGAATGCTCACAACTATTGCATCAGAAACACAGAGCATCATGCTGATCGTGTCTCGATGTCTATTGGATAGAATCCCATCGGAAATAAAATCGGAATCTCGTCGTCGGAAATCACTTTTTTGTAAACTTTGACCTGCTATAGCACTCAAAGATCACGATAAGTACGAGGGCGAGCATGCGCATGCATTATATCGCAGCAGGAAGTTTTGTTAGCTCACAGCACGGCAGCTGGTCAAGATCAGCCGGGAAGTTGCCGGGAAGTTCACCAAGCATTATAAACGGTGCTGGCCATTGGCAATTCACTACCAAGCTGGTCAATCCTCCACCAAGCTGGTGAACACTTTATAATGCTCGGTGAAGGATTACCAACCGCCACCTACCTTTGTAAACCCGCACCACCTTGATCCGGTTTCGCCTGACATCAGCAGAATCCCCCGCTTTTGGTGATGATTTTAGCAATGATCAATCACTCCCACAATCTCCGGGAACGCGGTCTCCCTGCTCCCCGCTTCACTCGAGTCCTACTCTAGGCTTACTCATGCCCCGCGTTTCATCATTGGTACGCCGCCGCCGGCCTGCCGATGCTGTTTAGCTCACCGCGAATTCGACTATAAAGCTGCTGCTGCTCTGGTTGTCAGGGTCATTCATAGAACTTCAAATAACGCAATGCCTACGATCACTATCTTCGGTGCAACTGGATCCCAGGGTGCGCAAGCAATGTTCTGTTTCTCCCCTGGCGTTGACTCGCGAATTTGTGTAGGCTCATCGGTCCTCGAAGCCGTGCTTGCCGATGGGAAATATACACCCCGCGCTGTCTCGCGCAGCCTCGACTCGGAAGCCAGCAAAGCACTGATCGCCAAGGGTGTCGAAGTAGTCGTCGGGGACCTGTGGAACAAAGAGTCTATCAAGAAGGCGATCCGCGGCAGCGACGCCGTGTTCGGGATCACATCGAGACGGCGTCTACAGACTACCAACTTCTGGGCACCCGATGTCTTCCCCGCTGATCACAAGGGCAAAGGGGAAATCACTCAGGGGAAGAACCTCGTCGACGCAGCGAAGGAAGTTGGCATCCAGTTCTTCATTTGGAGGTACAATTCCCAGTCCATGCACATTTGCTTCCCGTCTAATTTGCTTCCAGCTCTCTTCCCAACGCAACGAGGGATTCCAAAGGCCGATACAGCAACCTCTACCATGTCGACAGTACGTGGCCCTTTCCGTCAAAGATTTTGATTCTGGTTCTGTCGTTGACATTATTACTACAGACAAAGCTATCATCGAAGATTACGTCAGGGCCTCCGGCGTTCCCTTCGCCGTGCTACTCACCGGCTGGTTCCTCGAGAACCTCTGGAAGTACGTCTCTTCCCAATTCGATCTCTGCCCTTACAACCATTGACATTTGTTCGCACCGCAGATTCGGTTCCCTCTCCAAGACTGACACCGGCTACACCATCCCCATCCCCAAATACGCCCTCGAAGACGAGCAAGTCGGCACCTGGGTCGCGCACGACCTCGGCGCGGCCGCTGTCGGGCTTCTGACGCACTACTCCGACGCCAGCAAGGGCGTGTTGGGCAAGTCGTACCCCGTCATCACCGCGCGCTTCACGTACCCCGAGCTCGCGGCGGCGGTTGCCAAAGGTGCGCATTCACATTCTTTTTCAACCCTCCCCCGCTTTTTTTTTTTTTGAGGTGTGACCAACTGGAATTTGCTTTGGGTCGGCAGCGATCAAGACGGAAGTGACGTTCTCCCCGATCCCAAGTGCTGGATTGGCCGAGCTCGACGAGATGGTGCGTTCTCTTTCCCACCCTTATTATATGTGTAAAACTGACCATGAACATCGACCCCGCAGTTCGAATACCAAGCCAAAATCGGGATGTACAGCGGCACGCCCGTCCCCAACCCCGATCTCGTGGCGCTCGGCGTCAAGTTCGCCACGCTTGAGGAGTTTGTCAAGAAGGAGGTTGTACCCCGCTTTGCATAAAGTCGCATGCAGTTCAAATACCCAGTAATCGTGGCAACTGGAGTACATACATGAAATGCGTTATTACATGTAATGCGCTATTTTCCTCATCATTGTCCTTTACCATTGAGTGTTGTCGAGAACTGTGGATCAAGATACATGGTCCACATGAGAACACAGCTTGTTAACGCGAGAAAGAAGAAAAACTGCCTGCCCGTTCGATCTAGAATACGATTGAAGTCCAGATGTTGCGTTTTACAAAACAAGGGGAAGGTCCATTCATAGAACGGAAGTTCTCCGCTCGGTTTGGCGCACCGTCGCTGTTAGCGACGCTCGCAAGGGGCAGATGTGATTATTAAAACAGTTCACGATAGGGATAAAAAGCATTATTTCCAGTTTTATGAAATCGCGGCCCCGAAAACTGGTCGAGGGAGGGAGACGTGGACCATCCGATGCTGGGTCTACTTCTCACTGCGAGTTTCAATACCCATGAGCGGAGAGGAATTTGAAGCGCGCGGAGTTCATTGTCCGTCCCTTGCCTGTACCGAGGGGCAGTATTCAATTTGCGCTGGTCTTATTCCGACCTCAGTTTGTCGGTTGTGGATTCGAGGCATCGCAGTGCAACAAGATAAAACTGATATATATTGATATCGATACGCAAGCATCGCCGCTTATAAGAATTCGCGTCTGGTTGAACATGCAACTAGTGCTATTAAGTTATCTTAGCCCAGGAGCTGTAGTCCCAGCACCTCAACAGCGAGCACTGCTCGATATGGAGCTTACCCTCTGCGTGGATCCGGGGCATGCGTAGCTGCAGCGCCGCGGCGTACGTGGCAAGGGTAAGAGATTCTGCAAGGTCCACACGCCAGTGGGTCCGAGGGCAGACGGCAGACTCGACGATGAGCTTATCAATTTCACCGAGCTTCTTCTGCGCGGGGACTCCTGCAATCCGGATATGCTCGATGGTCGAAGCCACGCCCGAGATCAGCCTTTCTCCGTCCTTGCCCGCCGGAAACCACCACAGTTTCCGGATATTCGCCCTCTGTGACTCAAGCTGGCCCGATAGAAGCACGTTAACTGCGTCCGGGGATCCCAGAAGGTACAGATTCTGGATGACAGGCACGCGTGACGGAAGCACCGGTTCATGGCTCGTACCCTCAACCGACGTCAAACGAAGGGACAGCGTCGGAGCAGCCTCCAAACACATCTTCAGCACTGCAGGAGGAAGCGCGATGTACCCAACGTCCAACGACTTGAGAGATCCCCGCTAGATAACACTCAGGACGGCCGCAGAGACCGGCAGTGGGATATTGTCCCATGATTGAGGGACGATGCCCTTGGGCTTTCGGCGCCCGGTAAAATGGCAGTACCGCACATTTCGCAAAATGGGGAGTATTGCAGAGAGGGCTTGGATTTCGCCGGGTGCCGCATCCACGGTGGGCAGCATGCAGTCCAATCGAGTGAAATACGGCGCAATATGTGGAGACTCGTTGAGAAAGGCCAACGCCACAGTGTAAGGCTTGCCGACACATGTATCGCCCAACGTCGTTGTATCGCCTAGAGTCAACGACCGGAGGAGGATTCGTTGGCTGGGCCGGCGGAAAGCGGGGCCAACTAGCGAGCATGTTGTCAACGATTTATTGTCGTCCACCTCATGAACGATTGCGTCGATGAGCTCTTGGGGGAGTGTGGCCATGGTGCAAGCTCAAGACAACGGCGGTGTATAGCCTCAAACACGGCGTGAGTGATCCTTTCAAGTCCACAACAGGCGCAAATATACACCGCCAAAGCTTGAGTGGGTCCACCCCAGACCAAAGAGATTACACGGAGAAAATACCGCCTGCAAAACAGCTGGAGTCTCCGGACGGGATCTCAGCTGCTAATCACGAACCTGACCGTCGATCCACAACATATTCGATGAATTTCAGTACGCGCGCGTTCCCAGCGGGATGCGCTTCCCAGCTTCGCGCGTTCGCTGTGTTGAAGACCTGCACGAAGGAGAGTGATCGCCAAGTAACGATGGAAAGGAGGCAATCCATACCGGGCACTGTCAGCTGCACTAGAACAATCAAGAGTGATCGGTGTAACGATGAAAGAAAAAACCTTCCGTACTGGGCTAGACTGGAAATCTAGCGGTTTGCATTGGCGAAGGAAACCGAACAACCGTGAATGTACTGCGATGTATGGAGAAATATCACCGTCAGCGCTTAAGCGCACAACAGAACGAAGTCGAAGTAACTTACCAGTAAATTCGGACGAGAAATAATTCCTCCGAAGAGGAAGGGGATCCAAAAATTGCAGAACCGGGACGGATTCTGACGTCCACCACATAGGAGCGCGCTTACTTGCTCCGTTCAGTCTCAAACTCTCCTCGTACGCCACGCCTCGCAACGAGTCAAAGTATCGACATCTCGTCGAACAAATGCGCTCTCGCGCTTTGGAGTGTCCCATTACGACCACGCGCTTACTAGATAAAGCGTGCGGAGACGAATCCCAGTGCCACATGCGAGAGGACAGGTTACTACCGCAACGCCTGCAGGACGCGACGCGGCTCCATCACTCTCAAGCATGACGAACTTGGCGCCGATAGAATTCAGGGCAAGACCCCGACGTCTCCTCGTACGCCACACACGCAACGCGAATTACGCCGCCACCCCATCCCCGCATTGCGCGGAGCAGGCAACCCACGTCTACGGCCTCACGGCAATATAATGGTAGGCGCCGAGGGAAAGACACAAGTACAGCCGCGAGATATAGCTGTAACAGCCTCCCGTAGAACCCAGACGGCATTCCGCCGTCTATCAGAAAATTGCGACCACATGCAGTGGCCGAGAAGGATGCGCGGCCACTGATGGTCGTCTTGTAGAGATAACCCACCGGCTCTCCGCCGGATTCAATTTCGAGGACTGTCTCAGTCCTGTTCGCTTGAAGGAGACGAGGCCGAAGCCTGGCATAGGAGATGACAGAGAATCAGATCCGCCTGCAGAAACGAATGAAATAAGCCATCCCCCGGCGCGCTCTTGCGAGCGCAGCACGCCTAGCGCCGATAGAGAATTTGAGAAAAAGTCAATAGAAAAAGCGCGCCTCCAAGTTGCCAACCCATGCAAAGCTATGAGCGAGCTCCCTCCGGCAGAAGCCATCTTTGGGATACATGCCCGCTGACGGTCAGCGCAGAGCAGAAGACAGGCGATGGTGGTGGGAAGGAAGAAAGCCACAGCCAGTCACGTTTTTTCGCTTTATTTGGTCATGTTGGGATTTGATGCGATTAGGTCAGCCTTCCCTTCTTTCCTTCCTCGACCTTCCACCCAACTTCCACCACCGCACTTCGACTGTACTCGTAATTCTGTTGGAAGTTGAAGCTGACTAATCAAGCCGACGCGCTGATGCGCCTTCGGTTCGGATCATCAGTCAGCGCGCAGCACTGAACTGTTCTCGTAGTTTCTGCCCGAGTCTCTTACTCATTATCTTACTCAGTATTTTACTAATACATAGAACATTCTGGTACTCACCGTAGAGTATAAAAGCTGTTGTAACTTCGCCGTATTAATTATCAATTCTTACTTCTCTCAATCCAATCTTCTACAAATTCATGGTATTCCAAGCTTTGACAATCAAGTACGCATACATCACACAACGTTCCTCGACTAAATTTCCAAATTTTCTCGTCCTCAGAATCCAGAAGTGACCGGAGTCGGACTCGGAGTTCTCAGGCTTCGTATAGTGGCGCGATAGCGCCAGTGACTCCATGTCTGAATACCCCACGTCCCCCACGAACTCTTCTGGAACATCTGGCTAGATGGACTCGTGTCCTGACACGAATCTCTTCCTGCGTACCAATTGGCAATCACAAGCGCTTTGCCACTGGAATGGGCCTTTTAGTTTGTGCGGGGGGCAGCACTACCTATATCGAACGTTCTACTGCTGTTTCTGGTACAAATCTTTTGACTCAAGTCGGACGCCTATCAAACTCGGATACCAACTCGGTCTCGGTTTCCGTAACCTATTACCGGCGCTCGCGGCTTCTGCGGTCAAGGGATGCGTATTTCCAAAGCTCTGGGTACCAATCTGTCCCTCGGCGCCCAATCACAACCCCAGACGCAGATTTTGACTCGGTTCTCGTTTCCTTACCCTATCCCCGGCGCTTGCGGCTTTTTTCTCTGTGACTTTGCGCGATGCTTATCCTGGAGGCTTACTGGCTCCCGCGAGCCAGTCCATTGCTCGCCGGAAGGATGACTCGGATTCGGGGGATGCCCAGGGCTGACTCAAGGCTCGGAGGAACGCGGACAATTTAAATCAACGCCGATCGTCTCCGTCCTGGCTTCTCACCCGAACCGTAAACACCGGTCAGTGCAAGTCCGTGTAGTGCCCATGGGTCTAGCCCGTAGAACTGTGGCGCATCCGCTGTGCGAATACTTAATCGGTTGAAGATGTGCGGAACCAGATCGGATGGTTAGTAAGCGGATTTTACATCGTTCGGCGTCGTTTCTTACGCTGTGCATGGAAGATATGTGGCTGCCGTCCCCTTGGAAGGAAAAGAAAGCACTGGAACTGCTGGTCAGCGGACATCTCCGGTAAATCTTCTTTGCATGCTCAATCCCAATACCACTACTACTGCCCGACAGCATTCGAGAGGACACAGATGCATCGCTCTGTCTTCAGATCCAGTCTCGAATTCGGATCACCGAGTCAAGATTTTGCTGTCCGGAAAGCCAGGTAAACCAAGCGCCATGGCCCGGAAATGCATTGGAGTTGGTTCTAAATTTAGGCCAAACTCCTGCCGTCCGGGCGGAGACACAGAAAACTGAAGTCCGAGATCCCAATACCGAATCTAACATCACCTCCTTTACAGCCTTTCCCTGTGTATGGTCGCTGACCCATTACTCTCTTTCAAAAATGGATATACCCTTTTAGGCGTTGGACTTGTTCTATCTCATCAGGGCCAAAAGCGAAATCCGGAACTCACAATTAGCTGTCTAGCGCCTCGCATTGTCCAGCTATTGGTGTGCGACTCACTCATCTCTAACGCTGTAACGGATCAGTCGCGGTTGCACTTCTTATGGCGGTTATGGATCCGGCCACTGGCAAGCTGTAGGCGGATGCCGTCTAGAGTCTAGAATGGAATTGGGATGGAATGGAGGGCACAGCGGACGGAGGCAAGTTTTGCAGCTGCAAGGTTGGGGTCTGTGAGCTCGACTGTGGATGTAGCTCACGTTTTTCTTTGCTAAACAGAAGGAAAAAAATGAGCGCTCACTCCACTGCAGTGGAGTCTTGAAAGTTTTCAACCTGGAAATTAGAAACACTGTCTAAGTTTCGGCAGTGCTGGCATTTACTCTAGCCTCAGCTCAGCAACATGACTTCGTCAGCTGGAAACTATTCAAGTCCGCCAACTTTTTAGGCGCTAAATCTACTTCCGCGGCGTCTACTTTTCCCAAGGCAAACCATGATCCAACAAAAATCATCGATCCAACGGTCACCAAGAACGATGATCAATTCAGGGCGGATTCTCCCGCACTTTCGAGGAATCAACCTGTCGCAGTTAGACGCCCAATTGACGCCTGACACGATGCTTAGATGTCCGAATGATACCGTCAGTTCTCCGTGTTTGCCCGCACAGCCTCGTTGCTGTCTTTCGGTCCGCCACATTTCGTCACTGCGCTCCGCCCCCCACAGCATCCCACCGACGCCCGACTGTATCGCCCAGTTTCCGACAGCATGCGCTACACCCTCATCGGATTTCCATGCTGGACGCCTGCCCATTCATTCTACTTATGCGCACTGAATTAGCGCCAGCGCCGAGGGAGTCTTGGGATAGATTGGGTGGGATTGGGAATCAGAAAACCAGGTGCGCGGTGTGGATGTGTCAGCGGTCTCTTGCTTATTTAAAGGCCTTTGCTACCGGGCGGCGGGCCACGCACCTCTTTTCATCCATCCCGCCGACATCCGCCGACATCCATGACTCACCGATAGTCTCTCTTCAGCCGCCCTTTACAGACGCGTCCGGATACACAGCCGCCGTCGTTGAGTCCATATATAACGCGCCAGGATCGTCCAGGGCAACTTTACATCTAACTATCATGGCAGCACCCTTTGTCTACGTCCCCGAGGCAGATGCCTCTGCCCCGTATTACGCACCATACTACATCCCCTACTTCGCGTCGCCCCAGGCCGGTCATTCACCATTCCTCCCGCCTTCCCTCACTCTCTACCCATCGTCTCCCTACCATGGGACCACCGATCTCCCCAACAGTTCGAATGCGTTTAACCCCAACAGCGATCTTTGGCCAGAGGAAGCGGCACAGTACGAGTCTCCGTACGCCGCGTCGTGGTTCCCCCTCCAGCCACGGCCGCGCACCAACTTGTGGAGCGCACCCACGGCTCCACCGGGCTCGCCCTTCCTCTCACCCTCTGCGCCCGCCTTTCTCACCGCACAATCATCCTACTTCAGACCCGGGCACAAGAAAGCCAAGTCGTGGACCATCGCACCATCCTGGCTAACCGGCGCCAACCCATACACCACCGCCGGCGGACCCCAGGGTGCGGTGCACATCCACCCGTTCCTCAACGGCGACATGCCCTCCCCCGACTTCCACTTCGACCTCGCGCCATCGGCTTTTTTCCCTATGCGACGCCTCTCGATGTACCCGCCATCGGGCGCACCCGTCGGCGCCGCCGAGCTGCGCGAGCCCGCCTTCCACCCGCCACGGTTCACACTGCGCATCCTGCACGGCCGTCTGCCCTTCTGGCCCATCGATCTCACGCTCCAAGCGAACACCCATGCGCCGCCCATCACGCTCGCGGACGTGCTCGTCGCGCTGCATCGTGCATTCCACACGCGCATCACGCATGCGGAGTGGGCGCAGCTGGGGCGCGAGGACGAGGCGGCTGTGACGAATGCTTTCACGGTGCGGTGTCGGATGGAGGCGCTGAGGAGCGGGGCGGCGCCGGCGCAACTGCGCGATCGCGAGATGGCGGTGCGCAGTCAGGGCGTGCTACGTGTCGATTTTCTGCGGGGGAAGACCGTGTTTAAGGGACTGGTGCGCGCGCCGGGGGATCCAGAGGGGTTTGTGCGGATGGTGACTGCCTAGGCGTGTCGTTTTGCATTGCCTGGTTCGACGACGTGTACTATGCCGCCCCTCTCAACTCTCACCGTACTCATCTTGCTTGTACCCTCCACCAATCGCGCTTCAGGACGCTACTCTTTATTGCCTCATTTATTCCCTATGCGTACTTCACTGCGTCTCATATACCGTCCTCATGTATACCATTATGTTTTCTTTTCCTGTGCTCCTCGGGGCAAACTTGCGTTTGTTTGAATAGCGGTACCACGACGAGCCCACGTATGGGTTGTCGAACGGAACAAAACGATGGAATGCGTCAGGTGCTGAATGCCGCCGGGAGGAGTCGGAGTAACATGAGATGCTTTTCCAACACATGATTGGTCTTGGGGGGACTTACCGCAGTCCACGACGGCTGCTTTGTATTCTTTGAGGGGATGATGGGTTAGGAATATTGAAGGCCAATTTCGAACAAGATTTGAGGGAGAAATTTAATTTAACTACTCGAGCTTGATAGCAGGCCATACGGTGAAATTGCGAAGTGAACTATAGGAAGCGGGGGGAATAGGCAATTTATTATCCTAAAAAAATTGCGAACACAAGGAATCGAACCTTGATCTGCCTCTCATCCCGGAACCATGGGAGAGATCACGAGGCCGTGTTATCCATTGCACTATGTCCAACACTGGATGGAACGTATGCGAGTGGAGTCTGTGGTAGCGCAAAAAAATGGCATGCGGTATTGCTGTGAGCGTCATTTCAACCATCTCATTGCATCTCACTGTATTCACCTGGGCAGAAATCTCAAGGAAACGCGGTGAGAGAATCGAGCTTGAACTCGACATACCAATTTTTGGTCCAAAATCCGGTTGAGTTGATGAAAGTTATAATCTGGCGCGGGTATTCTTCGTGGGAACTTCCAGAGCTGTGGCGGTACCATTTTGTGTGTTGTTGCTTTTTTCAGCGTTTCCTCCCACCCGTTACACAAACTCTCAGATGCATCCCGCGCTCGAAATCGCGGAGCTGCGCGGATTGATATATGACGAGCTCAAGCTGTCCTGGGATCCTGGCGATTACACGGCCATCTGTTCACTCACTCGAGTTTGTCGCAGCTTCAGCGAGCTAGCTCTGGATGATCTGTGGAGTACTCAGGATACACTCATCCATATCCTTGCCTGTATGCCGGATGACCTCTGGGAGGTTGTCACCCCAGCACACATGTCTCCTTACATGGTAGGTTCCTGTCCCGACAGTTAATCAAGGTTCCTAATCATTTTCCAGGTCCCACGTCGCGCTATCGAGCCAGAGGACTGGAAGCGCTTCAGCTTCTACGCGCGTCGTATCAAAGCCTTTTCCATTCACGACTTTACCGGCCGATCCAACGACAGTGTATGGCGGCCTGCGTTACAAATGCTAGCCGCATCTCTGCCCGCGGACCAAATGTTCCCTAATCTGCGCGTCTTCAAATATGGACCACAAAAACTGCGCTGGTTCCCTTACCTGCACATTTTTCTTGGGCCTCGATTGGAATCGATCTCGCTTGGTGTCTTGTCGACGCTAGCGCATCTCCCACTTCTGTCGACGCTGCCCACGCGATGTCCACTACTTGAATCTGTGACGGTGGTCGCAAGCCCGGATCTTCCTCTGAATTTGCTCTCTCAAGCTTACTCAACGATGATTCAGGGTCTCACCCGCCTTAAACGGTTGGATGTCGGAACCATGAACCAGATAGCATTTGAGCATCTCGCACTGCTCCCTACTCTTCAATCGCTGAAGATCCACGGTGTCCAGGTGCTCGCTCCCTCAGCCCCTCCCGCCCCTTACAGTTTCCTCAACCTACGCGAACTCGACTTCAGGCGTGTCTCGCCCCAATTTCTCTCGCGCTTCATTGCCGTGAACGACGCCTGGTCCCTCATCAGTCTTGGGGCTAATATGACATCTGCTCTCACCCTAACGCAAACGGCAAATCTATTTACACTCTTTGCAGAGAGGTGTGATGCCACCCGCCTCGCCCGCCTCGCCATCGACGCTGACACACGTCCCGACCCACGGTCTCGGGCTATCCCGTTCGATACACTGCGGTCCTTGTTCTGCTTCGCCCACCTCTGCCACATCAGGCTCCAGTTCAACTTCGACCTCGACGATGTCGCGATCGAGACCCTCGCGCAGGCGTGGCCACGAGTGCAGAACCTTGCGCTCGACGCCGGTGCCCTATACTGCCGACCACCCTCTCAAGTCACGCTCCGCGGTCTGCGCTCCCTCGCGCGCTATTGTCGCGACCTCAGGCGCCTGAGCATGCGATTCGATGCATCCAATGTACCTCCGGATAATCCGCCGCCAGAGTCAGAAATAGGGGTCCGCATGTTTTGCTTCAGGGTCGAGGATTCGGTGCTGATTCAGCCGGTGACCGTTGCGGCGTATCTATTCGCGACGTTTCCGAACGTACGGGATATGAGGCCGGCGGACATGCAATTCAACGAGGATGATGGTGATGTGGATGACTTGCGAGCGAGGGTGAGTTGGCTGCAGGATCTCTGGAAGGACGTTATGCGCCTACACTGGGAAGCTTCGGAGGCCAGGGCTGCGCTCGCAAATGCGTGAAAGCGTCCTTCCGGCACAACTTGCCTGGAAATTCGTATTCTGTCGCTTTTATTACATCTCAAGAATTAATCTCCTCTACAAACCCACTGCAACATTTTACAAGTTACAGGTACGATACAGGTAAGTGGTGTGCGCCCAGCGCGAAAGTCATACTTCGCGAGGCTTCAAATCTTTACTCTGTTCTCATCGATTGCCACATAGCACGAAATCCCAACATGCGGAACATCTGCCGCTGTCCGATCATTGATATCATAGCAATGGGATAACGTTGTTCACAGTGCCGGACGACTGGATGGAACAGGAGAAATCAATATAGCAATAAGCTAGAATGAAGATACACCCGAAATTCTCTGTCTATCAAAACTTCTTCGTACTCTGCGCACTGGCTGCGTTGGCGGGAATTTACTGGAACGTAGAAATTGCCTGCCCAAGCGAGCCACCCAGCGTCCCTTGCGCACCCTTCACAGAGTCGCCCTATCAACGCGGACAACACGCCTCCGAGCGACTAAAAGAAATCAGCAAATAATACGGCAGAAAGCTTACCGACAGGAGTCCCTGGAGGAGGGGCAAGACGCTGGCGATAGGGTCAGTGGCGTCAGCTTGCTGGAAGAGACCGTGTTGGCTGACAAGGTTGTTCAAGAGGTCCTGGTTGGCTGTGTAAATTTGAACGATGGGTCATTTTCTGAGACAGTGGAGGTAATAATTACCACCTTACACGCCGAAGCAACGTTCTGCGAATCAGCGTCTCCGCAGGCCGGTGCGCCTTGCGCGGCCGCCCCGTATGACTTGGCGCCGTCACTGAAACTCCGCAGTTTGGTAGCAACGTTCTAGTCAAAAATCAGGTCAGTACATTTATTGGCGTGCGAAGAGAAGATGTAAACCTGAGCAACGCCCTGAATGTCCGCCGGGCTGCTAGACGAGGTGAGCGCGCCGACCTGTTTGCCGAGGTCGTTGGCGATGCCAGTGGCCATATTTATGTGGTCGGCCACGTCCCCAGCGGAGGGGAGGGGATCAGGCCGCCCAACGCTGTGGCGAAGAAAAGGGTGGAGGTAGCGATGACAGCGGAGAACTTCATGGTTGAGATTGGATATGGAAACTCCGGGTAGAGCAAGCGGATGAGGGTTGGGTACATTGGGCGTGAGGAGAGTGGATGCTGGAGATGAGTGTGAGATGCATCTTACATGTATATACTGCTCGACATAGGAGAATATAGGTGAGTGGGGACTGGGAAACTGGTGTGGATAGAGCGCGCGAGTGGAGTTGATGGGCGAGAAATGGATGCATGGTGGTGCGTGGAGCGTTTGTGGAGTAGAAAGGAAGACGGATTGCGAGAGCGAGAGCGCGACATACCAATAGACGGTGTTCAAAATCGCAACAGAAAATATCGGCTCTGCGTCGTTGATCGGGGATGCCCTCGTCGAAAGCACTCTGTGCGTTTGGCTAGGACTTTCTTTGGATTTCGCAACCTTACAACTGCCGGGAATGATATCATACCGCTGTTATATTCACATAAAATGAAACCTCTCACCAATTATATATCCCTGGAGCCACAAAGGGGACGGCAAAACCCGTCTACTCCGACGTATGCGGAGCGAGTGCGATAAAGTACACTATGGATTCTGAAGATGGGGATGACACGGTTTATTGCAAGTCCAAGAACACAGATACAGTTGTTCCAGAAGAAGGACAGAGAGAGAGAGAGAGAGAGAGAGAGAGAGAGAGAGAGAGAGAGCAAACTACGAGCCGGATTGTGGCGTGGGCGAGGCATTTCAGGTAGAATAATGGACGAGAAAATCACATCCAGAAGTAAGGAATAGGGGTAGAGTCGGAGAAAAGCAGGAGCTGGAGCGCGAATTAGGTGAGAAATTACGGGGCATAACGGACGCGAAGCTCACATGCAGTACAGGAAGCTGACGGTGTTCCATCCGAGGATTCAGAGCAAATACGAGACCAAGAAGACATTCGCTGCAATCAGGATTCAATGTTGAAATTCGCGAGAAACAAAATGCCACGTACCAGAAATAATCAGGGGTCAAGGAAATGGTCGTGAGCATCAAAGCTTTCACGGAGTGTTGCGACGGGGTTCACACTGTTGAACGCGTTCTTGCTGCAACCCGCTTCGAATGCAGGCTGAAGTTCCCTCTCGAACGCGAGCAGCTTCTTCGCCAGATGCCCGCACGACACTTCCCTCACCGCCTTCGACGACAAGGCCGCGCGCCAGTCCTTCTCCCACTGCCCAACGCACGTCGTCTTGTGCGACGTGAAGTCGAGGTTGCGGGGGAATGCCTGGCTGCAGACGACGCCCGTCGGGAAGGGCGGTATGGCAGACGTGAAACGCGTCCAGAGCTGCTCCATTGACCACGCGCCGGAGAGTATACGGAGGCGGTGCGAAGGTCGGAGAGAGTCGTGGCTTTGAAATGCAAACTGCGCAGCAGAAGGAGTGAGATGGGGCCGTTTAATTGAGGACATTTTCTCCAAATACAAGAGGGCGGCGAGGGCGAGGAGACCTTGAAGCTCATAGTCCTCGCCGAAATCCATTGCTTCGGCCAGATCTTCGAAAGCGCTGCCGTCGTTTAGCTGTGACATCCACCCCAGCTCCACTGCTTCTTCAAGGTCATACGCGGAATTGGTGTAGCTTTCGTGACCGTCATCGTCGCAAAGGGAACTAAGCGCGAGAATCGAGGCAGCGACTGCGCAGTCGAGCGGAATCGCACGTTCGGCGAGGTGGGCTGCCGCGCGAAGGCTTGCCATTAGGAGTGGGGTGATATTGTATTTGTGGGCGAAAAAAGCGCAGTCAATGAGGGATGGCAGTCTGTGTTGGCACATATCCGCGATCTGGAAGTCCAAGAGTCTGATTTACGACGATTTCACTGTAAGTGGAAAGGCGGGGGGAAATAATAAGAAGAACAAGCTTACTCTGCGTACGCGACAGAAAGAAAGCCGCTGAATCGCTCAGCAGTATCGCCGGCAAGGACAATAGGGTCGCATTCAGTGTTTCCTTGTGATGTGTGGTACCCTGAAGGAATCATGAACATGTCTGCGAAGATCGAAAACCCTCCGCGTAGCAGATGATAGCGGTGGATCTTGAGCCCAGTGTTTCAGCTCCTTGTCCACAACGAATATCAAGGGAAAATTCACCTTGAAAATCGTATTCTCCGCTTGCAAGTAGCAATCACCATCGTCTCTGAAAAATTCTTCGTGGCGCGTCAGCGGCAGTTTCGTCGGCGGCTCCGTTGCGAGCTTTTGGCGCTGAGAGGCACGCTCGGAGTCCGCCAGATCCGGTGGCGAGTGAGAGAGACGTGTCTTGACAGCCATGGATAAGAGTACAAGCACTGGGCAAGATGAGGGTCAGGGAAAGGATTCGACGCGTGAGGTCACGTCACAACTTCACGCTAGTGACATCCTTCCCACGCTCCTGATTGGCCTGTCTCCAGGAGGAGTTTTGTGTGCGATGTTCGAAAATTTGCGGTTGAGCAGATATGTACTGCGGCAGATGAATGATAAGCACAGTGAGAAACTCAGTACGCACGGCGAAACATTAAAGCTCACCGTGTCAATCGGCGACCCAGATGAATTCCAATATGAAAATCCGGCAAAATCGCACCGTTTCAACACGTCCTACTTGCATGTAAGTATCACTATTCCTGTTGAAGTACATGCCAAGACTGCTGAAATCATACAGCACCATCGGGGAACCAAAAGGAGGGGAAAAGAAACCGAAACCCAACCATTCAAGTACCTGGCCCCGAAGCGAATGGGTGCCTTCGCTTTCACTTATTGAGACGAGAGAAACGGAGACGCGGACCTTGCGCCACTGGTCTGTACACACTAGTTATATCCACCGGATTATAATCTTCAATGGGGGAGGAGCGTTGCCGTTGAAGCTCGCCATCTAAAAATCACGAGCTCGGCCGTTGAAACAGCTCGCAGACGCACGGAGCACAAGAATCAAGAAAACCCTGGGCTGAGTCAACAGAGGGCGAAAAAGATACAGTACATTCCTATAACGACCCAGCCCCGAATCGAAGCGGCGAATTTTCGATCATTCGTCTAATGCACTTGGCAAGCAAGGGAGACGCGGACCCACTGAGTCTGTGGCTCGCAAAGTGGGTTCATCCTGATCTATGGACTTGATAGCTTGGAATAGAGAAAACAGAAAAATAAAATTATACAAACAGTTCTAACCGGACTCGCACCTCCGATTGTTCGAGCCTCGCAGAAGTGGTTACCATTGGAGGGGAAGATCTAGAATAGACGTCAGAAAGAGGCTGGAGAGAAGGAAAAACAGCCGCATCAGCAACGAGACTCACTACAAGCAAGAAATTACTAAAATGAGAAAACCATCTTGCGATAACGACGCGGGCCCGAATCGAACGGGCGTCTGCGGCAAGCACTGTCTTTGAATTGCACGGAGAGCGGATGCAGACCACTCGTCACTGAGTCGCTAGTTATAATGAGTCCAGCCTGGATACATTCGCACCTATCGAATGAGTAAGCTAGTTGCGGATGAACTTTTGAAACAGAGCCGAACTCCGGAGGGAAAAAGAAAATATCACCTGTACCGGTGCTACGACCCAGCCCCGAATCGAACGGGCGACTTCTCCGCAAGCTATATGGGATTTGATGGGAACCCAGCAGCGAGGGGAGACGCGGACCATCCGCCGTTGGGTCTGTATTACACAGCTCGTAACCACCAGATAAGCATTGGCGACGGAGGCAAAGGTTCGGCGTGCAGTCTCCCTCTCGCCGCTGACGCGGATCGCAAAATAGGTTGGGCATGATCCCTGAGTCATTGGACTTGATAGTTGGCAAGAGAGAATTCTGGAAAAGATAGAACTTCATTAAAAGAGAAGAAAAAAAGCAAGACCGAACAAATGGCACGACCCAGCCCCGAATCGAACGGGGGAGCTCTCCATCATTCATTTGAGGTACAAGTGCCAAATTCAAGCAAGGGAGACGCGGACCATCCGCTACTGGGTCTACATGCATGTTGTTTTGATGCTGCATAACCGTCAGCGACGGAGCGAAGATGGTGAAGGTAAGAGAAGGGCACCTCCGATTGCGTATGTTCTTTGATATGCCTCGCATTACAACTGAGGAGCTGTGAGTGGTGCATGCGAGAACGGACAAAGGAAGAAAGGAAACATTCGTACCGGATGAACGAGGTTGGGAAGTAAAAAGTGGATGATATCAATTGAGAAGGACTCGGGCCCGGGTCGAACGGGTGTCTTCCGCAAGCATTACCACGTCGATGGCGCCGCAGATCACCCGCCACCGAGTCAGTACTCCAGGAAAGGGCACCTTCCGCACGTTGCAGCTCAAAGATACGGGCTCCAAATTAGATGATGATTTTCAAGTAGTACAGCCGAGCCACGTAAATTCGCAACGCTACCACGTTGGGGTGACAGGGCGAGTTGAAGGAAGTATAAAAGCACAACGCTGGTCCAGATTCCCGCGCACCAGTGTCGTGACGGACGAGTAATTTGCGTTTCGGCCGCAATCTCAAGCCGAGGAATTTTAGTAGTGTTGCAGGGGGAGAAGAAGCTCAAGAGAGATTAGGGCGAAGGATGCACAGCTGGGTCGAGCCTCGGAGTCGATGATGGAGGGAGGAAGAAGCGCCGGCGATATCCGGCCTTTATAGTTGCCGAATGCCGAACAACGATGGCGCTGTTTCCGTTTTACCACGATGATTTTGCGGCGCCTCACCCGGCCCTGCTTTGCGTCGCTAGCGGAACAATGTGTTCACTCGCAATCGGCGTCAACTTGAAGCGTGCTACGCCGTCGCCTTCCTCCACGGACCACGAACCAATGCAACTCCCGGGCGGTAAGCAGTAACACCGGCGCACAGGATCAATTGCACAGGATAGGGCAAGAACAGCGAGAGCGTGGAAAACGATGGCTTGGCACAACCGGCTATGACTGAGTTTCTCGGACAATATTTGAATGCAGGCAATGCAAGGGGATGCAACGTAATGCATCCCAATGCAGTGCAATGCACCTCGATGCAACCCAATGCAAGCACCAAATGCAGGCTAATTCACTGCAATGCGCAACCTGTTTGAGTTGCTATTTGACTGCATTTGACTGCACTTGAATCGCAGAGCACTCCCGTGCATTTTGCATAACCACGCATGGTTGTGCCGATCGCGAATCCAACATGCCGATTGATCGCCGGGTTGCCGTTGTCCATTGACTGCGTTTTCTCGAGTGTACGCGAAGATATATGTCGAGACAAAAGGCACCATTTACCTACAAATTTCCTTCAGGGCTGAGATCTTCTTGATATATATTTGTTCCGAGACCTATCTTCCCTCCAGATTCGGAGGACTGGGACTTGGTGTCATTATTTGGTGACGGAATTCATTGAGCGTCACACAAAAATTCTACTGTTCAAAGGGGATCCCTCCATCTGGTACGGATTGGAATCAAAATCATGGGGGACAGAATGTGTTGGGTGATGGTCCATGGGGACTCCATGCCATCGGCCTGCCGAAGGTCCGTGATCGATTGCATCAGTTCGGCGGTACTGGATCCGGCTAATTTGTGCAATGCAATGCAGAAGTGCAGTTGAACCTCAGTCCTGGTACTTGTGCATTTGTATTGCATCGAAGTGCACTCAATTGCATCGCTGAGCATTGAAGTGCATTGATTTGCATTGCATTGCATCGACTGCATTGCTCTGCATTCGAATAATGTCCGAGAAACCCCGTCATAACCGGCAGACAGGTGCCGTCATGCTGTGTGACTCGATCTTTGTCCCACACCACGACTACTCCCTCCTCCTCCAGCCCTCAGAGCTCACTAATTTTTTGTCAAGGTGCACCATGGAAACCGAGAAGTTGCGCGCGGAAGATGACAAATCCCTGGACTCGAAGCTAGAAGATTACTCTACACCACCCAGCAGCTGGGTGTATGGCGTGTATTGTTTGCCAGCGATTCTGCCTCTAGCGCATCACTTTTGCGTGGATTCTCAGTCTCGCGGATGCAATTAATCGAGCTAAAGTCAAATATCGCCCTCGTCTGGCGTTTTATGAAGGAGATATACAGCTTGGCGTCCGGCTTCATTCTACTCCTTTCCCTGCTGCGGCTTGTTCAATCCCTTGAAGCGACAATGATGCTGTATACCGTAGTATTTCGATCAAATCGAACCATAGTGTGACGCGTGACTACTTCAACCAATTCGACCTTTCGATAGCCGGCTGAAAGGTGCGTGACAGCGACAAAAAATTCGATAATCGGGCGGAACGATGCCCTTTCATTGGTACTTAGTGCCAGCACAGTCACCTAATATATAGCTATGTGCTAAACTGCCTTCAACAATTTTTATTCCTACACCTTTCTTGACGCGATTTGACCAAGATTTCACGCCAGAAGTGGGGTGGAACGGTCATTTGGTGGTCCTACATGGAAAGCGTATAGATTCTGACTTAACACTGACTGCAAGGTCTCGTGAATATATTTTCCGAATTTATCTGCATTTTAACACCATTTTCCGAACCTCTAGACCAATTCGATACTAGCCCGGGTGACGCGTGACATCGACCAAAATTCGATATCGATAGGGGGGTGCGTGACGCGTGACTATCGATTTGAACGAAATACTACGGTACATCCAGTCGACTGCTAAGATCGGTGATCGTAGAGAGATTAGCCGCGCTGAGTTCCCTGACTCAACGTTTTAGGTGGAAAAGGCTTTGATAGAGGGACAGGCCGATCTCGCAGCGATCCTCTATGCTGTGATGATCAGGCTACTTTGCATAGTGCTCGCATCGATAGCTGGATGGGCTCGGTGGGTACATCCCATTCATTTTATGGATGCGCTAATTCCCAGTGTTTATTCAGAAATCGTACCTCGCCCCTCGTTCGGAGTCGAGTGAATGCCCATTTTCAAGACTACATGATGCGAGGTTCATCTCTTCGGCTTCGAGGAGATCAATCTCCCTAACATTGTGTTAGAGCGACTCCGTTTGGACGTACCAACAAGCGCCGGTAATCCTGCGTCCTTACCTCGAGAAATACTCGACTCAAAACGTTGACACACGACTAGATAAGAATAATGAAGTCTCTGTGCACCCGTCCAGAGCGTGGCGTCGGTTTGAGCTTTTCAGTTCAATTCTCCAGAGGAATTTCCAACTGCTGAGTCAAATTATCTTCACACTCCGCCAACCAAGCGGAGGTATAACACTCACCGCGCTCTCCCTCCTGAGCCCCTTCCTCATCTCAAAGTTCAGCTGGAGGGGGATGTGGAACAAGTGTGGGATAGTTCACTGCGTCTCTGGAATTAGATATTGATCACTACGGCAGCGTACGTCGTGTACTCCAACAACGTCGACTATCTCCGCCTCCAAGTTCTCAAGAAATTTTGTCACCCTCCATACCACGAACAAGCCATCTCCGCAAACATGATGGACTGGATTGTCGAGGGTACGAGAACTTGACAAGCGACAGCGAGTTTTTTAACTTCGCGTTCGGGAAGAATATCAAAGGGCCAGAGAGGGACTGGGCGACATAACAGATGACCTGCATAGCGACCCGGGCTCCCCGTTGAGCGGTATGCTCCCGTTGCTCAGTGTGGATCTGCCAACGGTACGTGTTGCTTAGGATTCATCGATGGAGGCACTGAACCTTTTGAAGTTCTACTGGGCAGCAAGTGTGATTATGCGACCCAGAGATTTCAGCATCGCATCCTTCGCAATTCTCCAACAGCATGCACAAGACTTGAGGTCGACTATCACGGGATTAATCCTCCAGTTTTCCGAGTTGTCCACTTGCATCTCTGATATCAATGAATTATATAAGATTGGCTCGGTGAAGAACAAAATTATAGACGGAGACGAAGAGTACCCCAACACCACCTCCAGCAGCGACAAGGGGATGAAGTTCGAGTTCAAGTGCGCATAACATGTTCAACTTATCACCGGGCCCAACTTCCGTCCTAGAAATGTCTCGTTTGCATACCCGGGTGCGAAATCAAATCACCCTCAAAAACGTCTCGTTCAAGATTCCTGCTGGGCATCTGATCGTAATAGTCGGAGCTAATGGAAAACCAACCTTGATAAAGCTGATGAATCGGCTATTCGACGTGGATTCAGGAGAAGTTCTTGTGGACGGCTTGCCCATTCAGAACTATCGCCTTGCTGACCTCCGCAGTGCGCAAGCGCTGCTCGCCCAAGATCACACGCTGTATCAACTTACTCTGGGAGAAAACATCGGAGTGGGGAATCCGGACCACATTAATGACACGGAGATGATTATGGAGGCGGCTGAATCCGGCGGGGCATCGGAAGTGATTGGAAAGCTCACGGAGGGTCTGAAGACAATGTTGAACCCGGTTCAAACCGCGCATAGCCAACGGCTGAACAAGACACAGCACAGAAAGTTCCGAGAGATCCTTGAGAATCCGGAAAAGCCCGTGGATGTCTCCGGTAGGCGGAAACTATCCGATAGTAGTCCAACCTGACTATTCCCTCTAGGCGGTGAAAAGCAACGCCTCGTCGCGTGAGTCAGCCTCTTATTGGGAATTTAAACTCACGCAAAGAACACAGGCACCGGAAGGCCCGGGTCAACGGGACCGACACAACTGCATTGTAATCAATGGGTGTCATCGCTGAGCAGTAATGCGCTCAGTAATTTTGTCCTTCGCGGGAGGTCCGCCGTTCGAGTCCAGCAGCGTTCTCCTTTATGCGCCCCACGCAGTGGGCCTCGCGGCGAGCGCTAGCACCACGCAGTGGGCCCTAGCGGCGAGCGCAAAGGCCCCGCGCCAGCGGTCGGGGTCTGGGGTGGAAAACCCCACGCCGGCCCGCAACAGTGTTCCCTCTAACATCAAATTGAACGCGTACAAAAATTACTTTGTGCCCGTAAAACTTACATGAAAAGGCCTCGCACCAGCGGAAAATTGCAGCGGTAGCGAAAATGCTAGTGCAGCGAAAATGCTAGTGCAGCGAAAATGCCACGCAGCGAAGACGCTAGCGGCAGCGAAAAGGAGGGGGTCCAGGGGACGGAGCGTGACAGTCACGCGTCATACTTCCTTGCGTGGGTTTAATCTCCTTCTTATTGTGCTTTGCTTCTCCAAGATCAAGATGTTTTTCAGCGCCAGGACCTTTATGCGTTTTCTCTCGGGGCGTGTCCGGTTCACCGCTACTGACGAGCCAAGCTCTGGGCTGGATCCGAAAGCGGAGCACCGGCTCTTCCAGCGCCTTAGGGACGCACGGGCCGGGAAAACATTGATTTTTGTAACACACCGATTCGGCCACTTGACCAAGCATGCAGATCTCATATTGTGAGTCCCCGCCATTTAGAAACGAGATAACTGTTTAACAGCTACAGGTGCATGAAGGATGGGGAGGTTGTAGAACGCAGCACTCACAAAGAGTTGATGGCTCGGGTGGGCAAATATTCGGAACTGTATAATGTGCAAGCCCAGGCGTTTGAGAAATTGAGATGTAGAAGTTCGGACCAGGTTACAGTTGTTTTCCTGATTGACGTCCGTTGTACCGGTACAATTTATTTGGGCGAGCTATGAGCTGGAAATGATGGAGAGACTATCGATTTTCCCAAGATTTGGTTGGAAACAAGCTTGAAGCGGAATTCTCCGTGACGGGTCGATCCGGGGCACGTGCGCTTTTCCACGCCTTTTTCTTTGCCTCTTTCAGCCTCTTTCTTCACTTGTTCTTCACCCTTGCCTTCTGAAGCTTCATTTGGAACCCGACTGCGAAGCTCCTGAGGGCCGATCGTAGGCCTCACCAACCCTCCTTCCGCCCGAAAGTGACATGCTAGGAATCACACCGCTATTCTGCGGGGCAGAAGATCCGTCGGGGGATATCTGCTATCACGACGCCGAACCCTTTCAACCACACATCTTACCCATCCCTCCCGAAACCTCCGCTCCTCCCTCCGGAAAACGAAAGAGATTCAACGGCTGCGGGACCATTCTACATTCTGGGGCCATTGTATCGCCTAATAATATGTGGCGGGCCGCTGAAATGGAGCGCTCGCCAGTCATAATTCCACTGGCGAACAGATACTTTCCCAAGTCTAGTCTGAAGCTCCTTGATATGGGTGTACACCCCTGCGGATGTTCGCGAACCGGCGTGGGATGTGCAGTTTGGTGAGTGATTATTTTCATCTCCTTCTTCGCTGGTATGAATCGGAAAGTCACTAATTACGTATTTAGCTGCAGCGGAAACCCCCTCGGCGTGCTACGCGCACCGTGTGGCGACCACCAGGACTCGAACAGCGGCAAGAACTACTACACGATTCTCCCGTCTGCTGTCTCCCCGCCTATTCCGGCACAGGCTGTACCGCCTCCTCGTGCTGTGCGGCAGCTACATACGACGCCTCCGAGTGACCACTCCCGCAACCGACATCCCACGTCGCCACCCCCCGTCATCATGTACGCGGAATTCACCCCGACGCCGTCGCCTGAAATCGTACCAACCGGACTGCCGGCTTTCGCTCCGCCCGACTTACAGTAGGGTAGGATCTGGTGGAGGAAAATGGCAGTGTCGCGGTGGATGGAGAGGGTACTGCCAAGGTATGACAATGTATGTGCGCCTTTTGCAATCCGCCGGTGTGTAGCATTGACAACATCATCCTAGAATCGCCTGCCTCAGTCCGTGGTCGCGGGTGAAGAGGGGAGTGACGCCTAGCGAGACTTCAATGTCGCTCATGCTCGCCCCGATACCGATGAAAGATCTTCTTACCGTAATAAAAACTTGAGTGCTGAAATTTGTATGGCCACTTGACAGTTGTAGCGCGCAAAAATTATCGAATCACAGCTGTCTGATCCACACTTCCCGTGTTCGAACAGGATCTAACAGCTATACTGTAACGCAGTCACTCTTCATCTCCCACAAATGACCACGGTGAATAACTGTACTGTCATGTCCGACTTAGCTAAAATTAGGTTTCCTTCCAAAACGGAGGAAGTCGGAGGATCATATGACTGTGCCTGTATTTCCCGTCCGAGTCCCAAACACGTGTCGCACTACCACCGCATCCTACAGTGGACCCACTTGCCCTCGCCCACGCTTAGCGATGCACCAGTATCTGCGTCTCTCAGCTCTGTCTTCACTACCGATATCCATACGGGTAATGGCCATTCCGCTCTCCGCTCCTCCTCCTCGAATTTGACTCTGCGTAGGGTTCCGCCACGGAGGCAGCACAAGGTGGTCTGCAGGGCCTCATGCGAACCGTGGCCTGGACAGAAAGTCCGGGCATTCCGATTCGCCACAAATACAATGTCCTGGCAGCGATCTACCCGAACTTGGACGTTGCTGGCATCCCGGAGATTGGCACATTCGATGTGCCAGTGCCTACCCCTGTGGTGCGCGAAGCCGTCACCAAAGCCCTTCTCGCCGGACAGGCTCTCCTCAACATCCCGAAAATTCCCCTGCGGGCATTCGAAGACCTTTGGCCACGTTACTGGGCATGGGCCTGCTTCTTGTACACATTCCACGAGCAGCTACCATGGTCAGAAGGTCGCCTCTCTGATTCGCAGGTTGCGTGTAATGTCTTATGGCTGGTTCATTCCATTCGGGATCTTGCAGGAGTACAGCGAATTGTTTCCCGGCCTGAGACGTCCGGGCTTTACGCCATGCTCATCAAAGCCTGGGCTTCCATCCTCATCCAAAACGACGTGTCACCGGACGAGTATGGCACTGCTATCATCTGCATTGTGGGGCTCTTGCAAGAATGCTGGAGGGGAACAAATCAGTCTAGCTTTACAGAGATGATCGAGGGCGCAGGCGGTAGTGTTGACGATCTAGCGTCGCTCTTTGTCCGACATCTCGATTGTATCCTGTCATTTCCGGAACGACATACCCTCCAGAACTTGATGTATCTCTCGAGCAACATTTTCACTCTCGCGGCAGCCTTGGAGGAACAGGCGAACCCGACCACCGGAGCTGGCTGTACGTCTCTAAACCCACTAAACTCCGCGTTACTGGATCGAGGCATTATCCCAGTCATCGGCATATTCATCTGCGACTTATGTCGCAATCTGGGACCGGAGCCGCTACAGACTTTGGACAAATGCCTCTTCGTTCTCGGCCGATTGCTCTCGTCTGTAGAAGGGTACAGACACCTTCCAGATGCCTTGGAGGCCGGACTCCTCAAATGCTTAATATATCTGGCCGAATTGGATTACGAAGGGTTCAACGACCTCTATTTGAACACATTTTGGGAACACCTGCTCCCGTCAGCCCTTGTCTATTATCGCGTTCTCTCGAAAATGGCCGGAGCACTGGCTGAAGTCAAGGAACTGGAACAAAGGGCCAAATTCCAAAGGTCGCAAAAGTTCGCGGCATGGCAAAAATTCAAGTCGTTGGCAACCCAGCGTCTTGAAGCGCTAGCACAGTTCGATGAGGTGGGACATGTAATCCACAGGGTCTGTGACAACATGGAGGTAGATTATGACGCATCATACAACCGTTATTACTGCTAATCAATAATCCAGTGTAATCACGTTGGCAGAAAGACGTACTTTCGCCGATGCTCCGGGTGTCGCAGTGCATATTACTGCTCTGCACAATGCCAGAGCCGCGACTGGTCCGATGGCGGCCACAGGGAGTCGTGTGCGTTGAATCGATCGCTCTCCCTCAGTGAGATCTCCAACCTTAAGTCCTGCCACTAGATCTAGAAACTGACTCATCCAGGTTCATTTTCATCGCTCGATGTGATAGAGCGGGATTTTCTCCGCGCACTGTTGAACCACGATTACCGAGGAATGGTCAAGGTCCGGGCGGTCTTGCAGCAGATGCAAATTTTGAACGAACACCACACCAATTGTTTCACACTGTTTAGTTACCTGGATGGCCTGGACGTCGATGCTTACCCGGTGAGCAGCACCGAATTTCCCGAGGTGACGGGTGCCGCACGTTGGGCCCATGATGTGGCACGCGCCGAAAAAAGCGAAGGTGGAATAGGGTTGCACGCGGTGTTGATAAGGGAGGGGGATGTGAAGCGTTGGTTCATTGTCCCCCTTCGCACCGATACTGCTCGTACCGTTGAACTCCATTCATAAACCCATTTGCGCCGACTAGAATTACGATACCTGGCTAACTCGATTGAATTTCATTTCGTGATTATACGACAAAAGCATACCGGAGTTAGTCATGCCAAATTCCAATGCCCAACGGGCACTTGGTGTATTGATAATTTGTCTCGTTGGTGGGTTCGTGTTTTGTGTTTCAGTATCGTAGACGTTATCTTGTCAATCTGTAAACCTGAATGTGTCGATACCCCGGAAACTGACAAGGTTCAGTACAACGCGGAAGTACATAATAAACCGTTGTATCTTACGCTACAACTCGGTATGTTCGGAATGGTGAAGTAACTATCCCCCACGATGATAAATCAATCCCGACGCGTGGTTCTAACTTATCGAACAGATCTCGTTTATCTTCTGCCATCGCTCTCCTCTATACATAAAACTACACATTCAACATATTGTCCAGTGACTAGTAAGTAATTAAGACCGAGACTTGGAATACATTATAGGTTGGAACTAAAATAACGAGATCCTTTTGCTTCTTCTTTGGCCACCGCCCCTTTCACGTCGCGGACCCGCAATCAGGCCACCCAGCCGTTTGTTGGGCCCGTGCGCTGATTAGCGCCCACGCTCTCGTAAAGCGGCGCCTCGGGAGCCGCCCACGAGTTCTCCCACACCGAGAGCTGCGCGATCCAATAAAAAGGCAGCGAGTTGCACACGAACGGCGGGATCGGCGCCCCGCCTTCAGACTCTTGCGCCGCTTCGGGGGGTGGGAAGCCACAGCTGCAGCCAGTTGTCGAGCACACCTTGCATGCGCCGCGTGAACTCGGCGCCGGCGTTGGCTGGGGCCTGCGGCGGGGGCAGCATCGCTGCTAAGGATGACCGCGTGTGCGCGCCGCCGGTGGGAGGCATAGGTGGCGCGCGCTTCTGCGCGACAGCGACACAGATAGTGCGCAGGACAGTGTGGATGAGGAGGAAGAGAGCGAAAGGCGGGAGCGGCTGGCCTGCGGCGGTGTGGGTTGGTGCGGCAGCGTCTGCGGCGACGGAGGAGGGCGGAGCAGGTGTCGCGAGTGCGGCGAGGGCGCGCTGCATGTTGACGCCATAGATCCTGTCGATGCCGACGCCGTAGGGACTTGGCGTGTGAGCGAGGGTGAACCAGTCAGCTGCACTTGGCGCGTGCCAGAGCTCCTCGTCACACGGGAGATGCACATCCAGCTCCGCCGGCGAAAAGGCAGGCGGGGAGGCAAAGTACATGGAGTGGTTACAGTCGTGCGGGTACGCAAGCAGTAGATTCCTACGGAAAGAAATCAAGAAATTAGCTCAATGTTCAACATGAGAAATTGACCGCGCTCCCGCACCGTTTGACCGTCGCGAATTGCACCCACTCGATCCAGGCGGCTTCGAGGGAACTCGGGTCACTCCAGTCTGGAGCTGTCCAAGCCCCGACCGGGATGGACAAAACCCGGACCATACATTCGCTTACATTCCCATCAAACCCGACACATCCCGTCCGAAGGACGGCACATCCTGCAATGGCAGACACATTACGATACCGCATGTACCGGGCATGGCATTCAAACCAGACACATCCCGTAGTCCTCAAAGTATGAGCAAGTGAATGAGTCGAGCACAACCAAATGAGAGAGATTTGTACATGTAAGAGGTACGTGCATAAAGGGAACCGCGCGCCCCACAGGCTTGGCTTTTCTTAACTAATGAACGTGTTGAATGATTCGCAACCAAGTCACAACAACTTAGCAGTGTTAGGGGTGTTGGGCCTTCGTGAACGTCGATTGATGGCGCTGAACGTCTATTCAATTCGGGGTGCTTGTTCTATTATTTCGGAGTTCATATTTCTATTCTATCTACCGTGCAGACATCCACTCCTGGAACTGACCTACACCGTGTTGGCGAGTCCGAACGCCTCACGTTCGATCGGAGCACTGGGTGCCGCAACCATAGATGCGTGCTACGGTGACATCTATTCAAAATAGGGTGTTTCATAATAGGATATGGGGCCCAACTCGGGCTCCAACTTGGGTCTCAACTTGAGGAAAGTTGGGTCATAAGTTGGACAGTCTATCGTGAACGCCCTTTTCGGTGTCGAGTGCCTCAACTTGGTCGCCGAGCGGGTGATCCGAGTCTGACAAGCCAAATTGCGAAATAGCCGAAGTTGGAGACCGAAGTTGGGGACGAAGTTGGACAAAAGTTGGATGTCAAGTCGTGGTCCTATGCACGACTTGACATCCAACTTCGATTTTTGGTCCCAACTTCGGTCCCAACTTCATCTCCAACTTCGCAAAGTTGGAGCTCAAGTTGGAGCCTAAGTTGGGCCCCAAATCCTATTATGAAACACCCTAATGTTGAATCCCCAACCCGGCAATTTAACGATACGGGTGTACCCTTGTACCAGATCACTGCCTCCCAGTCATCCATCCCCACCTGCACGCGCTTGAAGCTGATGTCGGCCCAAGAGGTAGCAGATCGGATAGATCTGCACACAACTGATCAAACGTAAGGGACCCACCCACAACAAACAATAATAAATACTAAGGCCCTCCGGGCACCCCTGGTACCTCATCTCAGACCTGGCCTTGAATCCTGTTTACTGTTTGTGCATTGGGGATCACATACATTAATTTATCGGTTTACTTGAACCTGCTCAACGATTTGCCCGGTCGCCGCTTGCGCGTGCGCGCAAGCGTCGACCAGCTCACGTTGAGCCGGCGGATGCTAGACGGCTTGATGCGGAGACTGTGTCTTTAAGAATTGGTGAATCAATGGATCATCTCCACGTTGACATTTTCTTCAGCGACCCTCCATTCCTGTATTCATCGTGGCTCCGACGCCCAGTGAGATCGTCGGGATCCCTTTCCCGTGCATAGCTTCTCTTGAGGTGGTAAATTTACTTCCGGCAATATACTTACAGGACAGTTTGAGATGCTAGGAATCAGGATGCGTGAAAATTCGGTTTGACTTTTACGGATAAGCAGCCTTGTTCATTACCCACCGCTTTCTTTCAACTTCCGTGGTGGTAGGAAATACTGGCAGCTGGAGTTAAAAAGTTGACACTGAAAGTTGAACTTTATAAGCGCCACGTTCAACAGAACTCAGTGTTGCGGGATTTTTTAAATCAATATTGGCCTTGGTGAGTTTTTATTCCCACATACCTTGCACATACCGGTGAAAGCGCATAGGTGCGTGAGCGCGCTGTATTTATATTTTCTTTGGCTTATCCGTGTGCACTGCAATTCTATACAAGGATTGATTGCCCTTTTATTTATTTAATTACTTTAGTTTGTTATGTTATTGATCTGTATGATCGGTTTTTTTGCTTCTCGCTTTTGAGACCTGGTTCCGTAAACGGTACCAGGAATATCACGTAAATCCCCCTTGCCTCTGCGACGGGCCAGGAGAAAATGCCGGTGTTGCGGGGAATTGAGGGGAAGTGAGGGGCGGTGGCTGTGTTTTTGCGGGGTCGTCCAACAAACGCATATACTTGCGAAATTACACTAATCAACCATACTGAATCTCGAGTCCAGCTGCGGGCTCGCCAAACGAGTGCATTTGACAGCATGTTCTTGCAAAATAGCAACACAAGTCAATGAAACCGAACGCTAGGAGGCTGAAATCTACCGTGATTTTCACTCTCGCCTCACGAAGGATATCACAGGAGCACGGGGAACCGTTTAGAACCTTTGAATCGTGCTTAACACTTGGTAAAGTATTTCGTTTCGCTGTCAACACTCCCTGCATTCCCCCTCAATTACCCTCACACTTCCCCTCAATGTCCCCTCAATGTCCCCTCACTTCCCCTCACTTCCCCTCACTTCCCCTCACTTCCCCTCACTGTCCCCGCAATTCCCCTCACTCTCTCCTCAAATCCCTGCACCAAAGTTCAATTTGGGAACCGGCCATCCATCTGCAACCAGTCGTTCTGAGGTTTTTGTGTCCGGGTATATCTCAGGTGATGGGAGAAGGGTTTATCCCGGTGGGTAGACTGGACGTTCAGGCACATATATAGGTGCATGTTGTGTATTCTAGGACATTCGGGGAATAGTCAGACACGCGCTGGATGTGTTCAATCTGAATTCCTTGACTAGAAGTAAAAAAAAAAACGGAACATATCTGAGTTGAACCTTGGTTGAACCTTCTCAACTTCCTCTGTATAATATATTAACTGGGATGGTCTTGGCGTCCTCCTGAAATCTATGAGCACCGCCGGTGAAGTTGCATTCCAAGTCCGTGACTCTCAGCGGCATGAAGACAACTACTCCTTCGTTTAAGACATGAATCGGGAGCATTCCTGGCGTCTGATCGACCTGTAAACTGGTGTAGGCTGGATATTGCTGCGATCACTACTGTCATGCTACACCACGGTAGGCGCTCCGAGCCTTGTGAATGACTTTGTGAAGAAGTACAGTCAATTGTGCTTAAACCAACGTTATATAACTCGTACCATTGAGTGATTGAACCCGGCACCTTCGCCGAAAGTGAAAAGTGCCGCATCGCATCGCGGCCTCACTCTGGCCCCTCCAAACTACTGTCTTCAGTGGTTTCTACCGCCTCTGCGACTGCAAAGGACTTGCAGGATGCATTGAAACATGCAGCAGCACTCCGATATTTTGTCACGGCGCCACAATAACCATGATCAGGCACCATAAAATTCAGCGGCTAATGCGGCAATGTTCCGAAACTCTCGATAAAGCTATCCCGAGCCACGGGATGCCATATAAAGGATACATCACGCAAACTGGATCCGAGCTCAGGCTCCCTGAAAACTGTGGGAAAGATATATTGCGCGGACCGTTGCCGTTGCCAAGCACGAAGTCTGTTGCTGCAGTGTAGTCACCATTGAATGAGGATTAACCTGATAACTATGCGACCTACAAATATTTATTTGTATCCTCGGGTATCTCGGGGACGTTGAATTCCCCTTTGCCCCTTCTACCGCGACGTAGCCTTTCACCTCGCACTTCTATTCCACTGCGAGTGAACGGGAGGGGGAGGGATGCGGGGGTAAGCACATATAAAGGTGTATTAAGAGGCTCACTGTCCGATGAGCGAGTTTACGTCGGTGTTAAATAGATCGAATTCCCGTCTCTTGTTCATGGTTAGGCAACGACACTCAATATCCAGCAGTAGATGAGAAAAAGGGACCTACCTATGTCAATCGTTTCCATATTATCTTGTATCGGCTGGTGCCCAACAAGCTCGGGCATCTCGGGGATGTTGAATCTCCCCCGCAAATTTTCAATGTGGAATATGATCATTCGTCTCAACATACTTGACATACTGACAGTAAATCACTTCCTCATTCAAGGCATACGATCTTCAGACTCATGGGTATTGCTGCTGGATGCCTGCGTCTCTCCGATCGGAATTCATACCGTGCCTGAGCACTGCACTCCTGCAAATTGCAAATCCGCAAGTCACACATTCACTTAGTGGTAGAGCCTACATCTCCCAGTCGCAATTGCATCCACAAAGTTGGAATGGCCAAATTGGGATGCAAAGGAAGTTGAACTCGCATCGGACTTTTCTCTGCAGTACAGCCATGCGTACAACCGTATTCTCTCAGTCAGTGTCTTACACGAGAGGGAGTACCAGAGTGAGCTTAACAGCGGCGTGGCAGGCTGCAATTTGAACCACAATCTTATTGACCAGCTAATATCTTTAGGTGGGCGGGGGGTTTCAATGTGAGATCATGCAGTGTAGGGAAACCAAGAGAGGGCTCGTTGAAGCTCGGGTTGGGAGGGAGATAATCAATCTGCCGGTGGATGTAAAGCAAACACTGAGGGATCAAGAAGCAAATGGAGAGGGAGGGCTGAGAAGTGCCGGTGTAAGAGTGGGTTGGATCTCAACGGACATTGTGGCGGGGAAAGGCCGATGAACTGGATGATATAGGTAGTCTGACAGACATCCAGATGAAAATTTCCCGCACCATTCATGGTTAGTTCGTCGCCTCGCACGAAGCAAATGCAGAGCAGTAATACAGCTGAGCTTCTTTTAGGCGTGGTGTTCTTGTTGGGGAAAGTGATTGATTGTAAGGTGCCCGTCGCATCATGAGGGCCAATCCAGGCCATAAGATGTGCCAAGCGGGGGAACCCCGCAGATTTCAAGCCCAGATCCACTGATCCAATTCGGACAGTCAATGAGTTGGCCAAGTCCTCAACTGTCCGAACAATTGGCATCCACTCATTTATCGGTTAAAGCAGCGACACACCGTAAAATCCAAAGTTAGACAGATATCGAGGCCACATCATAGGAGGCTTCAAGACGCTCTCCGGTTGTGTGGTATCGTGGGAGTAGTTCAAGAGACATTCCCTATTCGGGCAGTTCAACCATTTGTGATAAACCTTCCAAACATGAATTGTGCCAAAGGAGGTATCACACCTAGTGCGCCCTTTTAAACCATTCAAGATGCGATTCGACTCTAGGAATTTGGTCCAGTAGTTCGTTTGAAATTCACTATTCGGCCGATCATTGGGATTGCAACTTGTAAAATTGGGTTCAAGTTTTTTTGCCTGAAAACAATGTATTAGGCTTAGGCAAAGCTAACAATGCTCGCTCAAAGCTTATTGAGTGTCCGTTGAAGTGTTATAAGCCGCCCGGCACTTTACCCCTCACGACCCCTCAATAGCACAGCCACTGCTCCTCAGTTCCCCGCAGTGCCGCCTCAATTCCCCGCAGCACCGGCACTTTCACCCAGCCCCTCTGCGACGCGCAAGTAACGCGTCTCGTCCGCCTCACACACAGTTGGGAGTGTGCTTCAGTGCGGGGGCCAGCCCCTAGTGCACCTCACCAGGTCCCTGTCCTCAAACCTGCTCATCTGACCTTGATCTGACCCTCAAATACACCCTGTCGCTCGGACGTGCTTTCCCAGAAAGCACTGCAAATGCTGTCTATAGCAATGATACCGGTATATACGACGATGTTTTCGGAGGTGCCCGAGCTGCACCGCCGGTCCCCCGCTCTTTTGCTAGCACGGCTCCCCATCCGCCGGGTGCTCAGCCTTTGACGCCGGCACCCTTCAATTTTGACGAAGCCGGCTGTCTGAAATGTCCTGGTTTCATAGAACAAAAGCACTCCGCTTCCCGCACCCAACGAGCCGCCAGGAAAAGGATTCAGAAAACTCCAACCCACCGCGCACCAAAAGCACCGAAGCTCAGTTTAGGTGGGAGTAGATATGGTGGGAGGAATCTCCATCTTCTTGGTGCTTCGAATTTGGCATTGCGGACAGGATGCCACGTGGTGATTGATGTCAGCCCGAAGATAAGGCCAGAAGAATCGTATGCGAAGATTCTTCCACATCGTGGAACGTCCTTTATGTCCAAGGTTATCGTGGGCTTGAATAAGAATATTGAGGCGGGATTGTGGATCTAGGATCACCACCAGCGGAGGTCCGTTTCGCGTTCTCTTCCACAGTCGTCCTTCACGTTCGAAGAACTCTGAAGCTTTAGCGATAAACCTTCTTTGCTTTTGTGGAGTCCCTAGATCGGGCATTTCGAGTGTTCTCAAGAACTGCTGAATCTGAGTCAACTGAAGTTCTTGTCCTGCTCGTCCTAGAAGGCACGAAGGTAAACGTTTCGGGTCATACATTCGTTCGACTTCATAGGGCATCCAAGTCTGCTTGAAATATCGTGGAAATTTCCAAAGGTCTCTAAAGGCACTTTTTACTGGACCCACAATTACGGCATTCCCGGATGCAATAGTGTCGGTTGTCATGGCAACCTCGGTATCAATAGTGTTATCCGCGTAAGGAAATTTCCCATACGAGGGTAAGTTTTGATCGGCACCAATAGGCGACTTGTCGACTTGTCGAAATGTTACTTTCGGCAATTGATAGTATCCGTCTCGCTTAAATTTCGAAATTTGATCCGAGTCCAATCCACAAATAGATTGTGTTTTAAGCGAGGTCCCATGCAGCAATGCCACACGATCGAGCCAACTATCATCGTCATCTTCTGCGACTTCGCCTTCACCAAGTCCTCGTCGCGATAGCGCATCAGGGCCTTGGAATCGAACGGCGGGCACATGGATAAGCTCGAAATGGAACATGAGGATCCCTTGGATCCAACGGTTCACTGCAGCGTCTGGCTGCAGATCGGGATTGTTCAAGAATCCCTTGATGAACTGGGCATCAACTTCAACTTGGAAGTTTCGAACACCGATTATGTATAGACGCCAGCTGCGTAGCGCTCGGTATAATCCAAACAGTTCTAGTTTGGGCTGCGAGTAGCGAGATTCACGTTCACTCATAGGGACTGAACCATATCTTGCAGGACGTCGCTTGCCAAGTTCATCGTTCTGAGCCAAAATCATGCCTGTAGCATCTCGAGACGAATCGACTGAGAGTATTACGGGATTTGGTGACTCGTAATCGATGGGTTTCAGCGCGGGAGCGCTGGCCACGAGCTTCTTTATGAAATCAAAGGCATCTTGCCAACGTTGGTCCCAATCGAACTCAAAGTTCTTTCGGTAAAGCTCAGTGAGAGGTCTAATAATTGCGGAGTAGTTCATAATCCAAATTCGAACTGTTCCACAGAGCCCCAAGAATCGACGAACTTCTTGTGGCGTGGTAAGTGCAGGCCAATTCAGAATGGCTGAAGCCTTCTTGTCGTCAGGAACGCGTCCTTGCGGGTTGCATTTTTGACCAACAATCAGTACTTCAGGTCGACATATCTGAGTCTTGGTGCCAGAGAAAGTTCCTCCAGCGCACTTAACTTTGTGCATTATGCGATGCACGTCCTGGGCATGTTCCCAGATAAACCGTCTAATTTTGCTGTTGCCTGGTATAGTTTCAGGATTTCCATCTTGGTCGAGATACTGAGTAGCGGGGCCTTTGATAGGCAAATCATCGATGAAAATGTTCGCAACCTGCGGGATTTCGTCATGTAGGATGAATACCATACACTTCTGAAATTCGGCAGGCGAATTGGTGAATCCAGTTGGCATGGAAGTGATGCGAAGTAATCCAAGGGGTGTCATGAAGGCGGTCATATCACGACTTTCTGGCTCCATACGACGGGCGTCGAATCCCCAGTACAAATCGAAAACCGTGTAGCACTGCCGTCCAGCAAAACCTTCAACAAAGTCGTCCAGAATGGGCAGCATCCCTGCGTCGCGTATGGTAACTTTGTTTAAAGGTTGTAAGTCGTGGACAATGCGCAATTTACCATTTTCCTTCATTACGCAAAACCAGCGAGAACGGTAGGAGGACTGGCAAGGCTCATAGACACCAGCGTCCATTTTTAATTTTAGGACGTCAATGACTTTCGAGAGTATGCCCGGGGGAATAGGGATATTCTTGTGCTCCCAAGGCGTATGCGGTACTGTCGAGATTTTGTAAGGACTAAAGTATGAGTCCTTGAAAGTCCCTCGCTCAATATCTTCAAAGGCGAGGGCCTCTTCGTTCTCTCGCATAATGTGTGCGAATAATTTTTCTTCATCATCAGACAGAAAACCATCTGGATTTAAGTCCAAAGTTTTAAGTCTTTCCGTAGTGAGTCGTTTTGTAGGCTGAAATTCGGGTGGCCGAATAGGAAGGGGTGAAAGAGTATTCAAAGGGTCATCTGGAATGGTCCTTTTTATTTCGTAGTCCGGTGAAAATGTGGTCGACACGGGTTTGATTTTTCTGTCCACCCTCTTGTACATCGTAAATGCCTGGTAATTTCCTTTCGCAGACTGCACATCCACAGGGTAGAAGATTCGGTCATCGTCAGGTTCCAAAAACTGGCGGTCCGAGTCCAAAAATATTTTTCCACTAAGTTTGCACTTAACGGATTTTGTTTTCGAAATGCCGAGGGCTGCCGATGATGCCGCGATGGCCGGATTGATCTCGGCAGGCTGATTTGCCGAAGTCAATAACGAGCAACACCAGATTTCTTCGTTTGTCTTAGGGCGTTGTCCACGCTCAAAGTACCGCGAAAGAAATGGCATTATAAAAGAGGCGGTAGGCCGTGTAGCTAAATATGAACAAGATAAGTACAGCAAGAATATGTACAAAATGTTTAAGGGCGTATAGTACAAGTCGCAAAGGTGAAGCAAGTGTTTGCAAAGGTAGGTGAGGGGAAAAATAAGAGTCCGAGATATCGTAGCAAGACTTGTATGAACAAATGAAAGAAGTGAGTCCAAGAAAATTGGGTCGGTGTCCAAGAAATTCGTAGACGCTACCGTAGAATTTGATAGCACGGAGTCCGTTCCGTCTGTTGAAGACGGAGACATGGCTACAACGGGTGTAGCGAGGAATAGAAGTACAAAATATACAGGGATCGTAAAATACGATCGTGAGCGGCGAGGTCGAATGTCGAGCAAAGTTGAAGCGGAATTCAAGATATCACAAGTCCTTCGGCTAAGGGAAACTAAGATTAGAACGCCCGCGGGGTACGATTTCGCAGTGAACGTACTCGTGTACCCTTCAAAATCAGGCGTTGCGTTTTCAAGAGCGAGACGCGGCCACAGCAGCCTGCAACTCCTGAAAAAGCCAGTCAAAATCTCGAAAGAAAGTCGACGCGAAAATACTTGCCCTGTACGAGTGAGGGACCTGACGACGCTCAACCGGGCGGACACTCCCATCACGGTCCAGGACAACATCGTTGGAATCGAACATTCCCGCGTAGTGGAGGTGCGCGACCACCTCCGTTTCCCTGAAACGGTACCGAAGAAAGTTGTCGATAACCTGGGTAACATCGGTCTGCCCATGCGCAGCGAATGTGTAGTTGAGAAGGCGAAGTCGCGAGTATTCGTGCAGATGCAAGTAAGGAGGGGGGATGGGTGCCAGCTGGTGAAGAAGGGTCTCGTCCACGGCCCATTGTCGGCGCCGGAAGAGTTCTTCAAGGTAGCGCATGAACGCCAGGACGAAGTACCGAAGTTTGGTATAAAGAGTAATCCATCCTGGGTGCTGCTTAACGATGAGGAGGATCGCGTATCGATACAGAAGAGGCTGGGCGTAGGCGCGATCACTGAGTTGACGAAGTCGATTCCCATCGGCGGACACCGGAATGTAAAGGATGTCGTTGATAACATGGGGTCCGTCGGGAAGACCAGGGGAGTAGGCGTTAATAGCATCCTGAGTCCGCTGCATCCGTTCCGCGAACTGCGTACACGATTCGTTCGAGATCGGGGGATACTGCGTGACGTGGATGAGATCGGTATCGACAAGCTGGATTGACTGCATGCGATTAAGGTCAAGGACTTCAGGAAAGCGAACCAAGAGGGCCTCCCCTTGGTGAATGAAGGTGAGGGCGTCGGCATTCTGGGATCTGTAGATGCGGGATACAAGGATGCCGTGCCTATGAGCCCACTGCTGGATGATGGTCCAGTTGTGATTGGTAGGCGTCGGGGGTGATTGAGCGATGCGGGCGAAATGTCCATCGAGTTCCTTCTTGTTGACGTTGGTAACGGTGGTGGTAGGGGTACGCGTCCTCAACACCAACCTTCCCTTATCGTCAGCCAAAATTAAAGAAGGATTATTAATCACGTACGCCTTCGATTCGTCTGGCTGAGTTCCTTCTTCCTTCCCTGAAGACGTGCTAACCAGAGAGGGCGGACCATCCGAATCGGAGTCGTCTAGAAGCTGAGAGGGGAGCCGAGGGGAGTTGAGCACCGACCGACAATCGGGCGTAGGTGAAGTCGAGGAACGATTCGACGCAGTTGGGAGTACAGGAACCGATGCACCGCCTGCCGAAACTGTCGAACGGGCGTCGTAGTAGGAAGAGGTGGCTGAGCTGGTGAGGGAGGAGAGCGAGGACGAGTGAAGGCCGCGCGTCGTCGGTTGATGAGGTTTCGGAGCCGGTCGCGATGACTCCGCGCGTGAGAGCTTCGATTCGGGGATCAAGAAAGCGGTGTGAGCCTTCTCCGTTCCGTGTTCCTTCTGCTGCTCCACGTCGCTCTCAACAGGACTCGAGTCGACCTCCATCTCGTCGTGGGTTCCCGACGCCAACTCGATCTTGTCAGACTTCTCGTTCTCTCCCGGGGCCGACGTGCGTGTGGCAGCGAATACAAACGGCGAGATTCGTTTATCTGGAGATTCTTGTGACATGGCGCAACGACGAGCATCGTAGCGCAGCTTTTCCAAGCGCGCGTTCGACACCGGCCACTTTTGAACCGTCGTCTCGGAAGCTGCTGGTTCCTTTTCAAGCTCGGGGGCTGCTGAAACTTCTTGCGCGCCGTGTGCAAGCCCATCTTGAGCTGCCACGGCCCCAGAGGATGCGTCGTCGTCTTCTGATTGCGCCGATGGCATGCTGGCATCTGAGGAATTGCCAGCCGCTTCTTCAACCAACGTCGGAGGGTCGGTAAAAAGACAGGTGGGCGGGCTTGGGGTGCCGGGGCGCGGAGGCAAGCTGGGGTCTGCTTCCTCAGGCGTGCTAGGTGCGCACTTCCACACGCGATGCCCGGTGTCGGCTGCTATGCCTTCGTGGGTCATCCCTCGCGTGTCGACGGGAGGCAGGATGTTAGGGGGGTGGGTAATGAAGAATGGGGAACGAGTACCACGCCAGGCGCGGGATTCCGCGTGCTGGAGTACTGCGTGAATGGAAGGGAGCGGTTGGCGGAAGGGCAGCGTGCGCCGTGCTGGAGAAATTGGGGGTAGCGGCACGTTGATGATACGAGGAGCGTGAGGGGGCTGCGGCACGACTGGGGTCCTGCGCACGGTGGGGGCGCTCGATGTTGCATCGTCCTGCGTATTGGGGATCGGCTCGATGCGCCGATCGACACCTAACCGAAAATTTCCAGCGCTACGTTGACGTCCCACCTCTGCCTGCGTGGCGGGGCCGTAGTTGGTGAGCGTGCGGACGTGGCGTACACCGGGATAAGGGATTTCAAACGGCCAGGTGCGGTCGTCGGAAGGGGCTGCGACAAGGGTCGCAACAGCGTGCCCGTTGATCATGCCGGGGCGGCCTGTAATCGGGTTGTGTATAAGCAACCGAGAATTTAACAGGACGGCGTGATGTATTTCCTGACCGTCTGGTCGCACGGAACGTCCCGTGTAGATGGTCTGGGGAGCTACAACGGATCCGGGGCGCACGAGAGGGGGTTGGCCGGAACGATGGCGAACCCACTGATTATTGGACGCAGCTCGGATTCGCTCGACGGCGTTGGCGGGTCGAGGAAGAAATTCCTCGGGTCCAAAACTACCCGTGCGTCCTCGGTCAAGAACGTCGCAGGCGATAGACCCGAGGGGTGACGGGCGGCGTTGTGGAGTCGGCGAGATCCCGGATCCAGCGAGGGGGACTAGAGAGCGAGAAGGGGATGAGGCGAAACGGGAGGTGATGTGGTGGGGGGAAGGACGAGTTTGAGGAGGAGGATAAGGGAACGGACGAGCGTTCGGGTTAAGGGGAGAAGAAGGGTGAGGCGGCATGGTGTCGTGAGGTGGGTGATTCTTTGGGGGTGCTTTCGAATATGGTTGAACTAACCTACTCAGGAAGCCGTTTTTATACTTCCCTTCGGGTTTGTCCGTCGATCCTTCCTGGTTTGGCAGCACCGGCCGGGGATAGTTACTGAAAATACTCCAGAGGGCCCACAGATATAGGAATTCCAAGAAAAACCGGAATCCTCTGTTCAGAATTGGGAAACGCGGCCGGCGTTGGACTTTGTTTAGCGCCGCGCATTGTTTCGGGAAGGAGTTAAAAGCCGGCGGCGCTGGGAGAAGCACGTTTTTAGGCTTTTCGAGTTCGCCGACTGTAAGCAGCATGGCTTGATTTACTGCACTTACCATTCCTACAGCCGGCGTTTCCCGAGCAGCGTCGTACGGTATTGCAAGCAATTCGTACCGAGGTTGTCTTGTTTCGGGGTCCTTGAAGACCAAGTAGGTCCCCTCGTCGCGCTCGTCAATTGTGACGAGGTTCCCTCGTTGCCAGGGACGTCCCAGAAGGAGCTCGAAGGGTGCCTGGTGGCTTACCCATAGGTCAGTGTGCGTAACGACACCGCCGCAGTTAAAATCTACATCGCTGATAAAGCCGCGTAGTTCTCCGCGGCCGCCGTTCGCATCGTTCATCGACATTACTTTACACATGTCGACAGGATGCCGAATTTTTAATGCAGCAATGTCGGCTCTCACCACATCCAACTGCGACCCGGTATCAATTATTGCTGAGATGCGTTTACCGTTAGTTTCTACATCCACCTTGATTAATATTCCCTCAGACCTTGGCCAATTCCACTGCGCGATTATTGGGTTGTTCTGGGAATTCCCGAGGAGAACCGCCTTTACATTTTTGAGTCTGATTGTCTCAAGAATGCCTGTGCGTATCTCCTTTGAGGATACAAAGGCTTCCCTAACCGTCATTGGAATGGTTAGGTCTAAAATTCTTTCTATGATAGAGGGAACGTGAACCGTGGATTGAATGTCCGAGTGTCGTACTGCAGGTTTTGGTAGATTGGTATCCGGCCGAATTGAACCTTCTTGCCCTTTCTTGGAATCGCCGTCGACAGACGGTCTTTGCGGCTTTGATGCGCGAGATTCTTTGGGTGTTGGAGGTTCCATGTCGACGTCATGGTCCAATCGTGGCGTTCGGGCATCAGCGGGGGTAAGCTCGGGGAGAATGTCCCGTGCTTTCTTGATTATGGGTATCCCCTCTTGTTTTTCTTTCATCTTTCCTTTTAAGTCTGACGGATTGGATGGCCCGGGCACGTGATGAGGCCCAGAGCGGTCCCTTTTCGGCATGTGAACCCCATCAAACACTTCGCGCCGAGCCGTGCGCGTGCTCGGCACGGTTCGTTCCACGGCGTGCACGTCATGAACCAAGTGCTCGTGATTGTGCATGACGCGGGGAACTGTGAGATAGACCCCGCCGTCAGAGACGTCATCGTCGTCGGGGTCGGAGTGTTGCGCGTACCAATGCGCGTCGATTTCTTGCTGATCTTGAGAGGAATTAAATCCTGATTCTTCATCAGAGTGCACTTCTTCTATATATGCACTTTGAATTGTTTGAGGATTGGAATCAGAAGGTGATGTGTGATCTTGGTGGGCGGTCACAAACGCGACTCGCGGTGCAGCTATTCTAGCTGCTGCTTGTGCTAACGTTTCTCCCTGCCCACGTCTGATGAAGGATCCGTTTTTCATCCGGATTCTTCTTGTTTCGGGATCAATAAACACCACTTCTTTTTCAACTAAGGATTTTATTTCTGGACAGTCACCTATTCGGTGTCCATCCTGTCCACATCCGTAGCAACCGTAGGTCTCAGTTCTAGGAGGGTTGGAAGATCCCAGAGGAATATTGTTCGGGTACGTGCTGTGGCTTCCAGTGGTACCAGAATTCTCTGATGTGGGAGGCTTCGATTCCTTATTCCTAAAAACACCTTTGGGTCCTGAATCAACCCATGTGGGTGTGATTCTGGGAGGTTGGACACACTTGGCAGCAATGCCAGTAGTGTCCAAAGCTAGGACCTTATAATAGACCGGCGGATATTCTGGATCGCTTATGGACATTTTGTTAAGCTGTCGAATCAGGCTTGTGACTTCTTCAGCGGTGCCAGTAGTTTGCAAAGTTCTGCTTTTACTGGTTCCGTTAGAGTTGGAAGAAGCCTTTTTAGCCTTTTTCTTTTCTTTGACTTTCTTGGCTCGAGCTTTTGCTCGGTGTTTTCTACGGTAAGCTTCATAATCGGAGTCATCGCTATCTTCTGATTCCTCTTCAGATTCAGCATCCGTAGTCCCACTGTCCAAGTCAACACCATAATCCGCAGCGTTGACCACCATGGCCTCCGCGCGATTTCTGCGGAAGTACCACTCAGCCGCCACGTTTATCTCGCGGACTGAGTATTGGCGATTAAAACTGCGAGTAGGGTTGAGTTGATTAATTCTTTGCTCCAAGGTACGGCGTAAATCCAATTGAATTCCCAACCAGAAGTATACGTCATAATTAACCTGAGTAATGTGGCCTTGTTGCAATAAAATCCCTGCCATCGTTTTATATTTAATGAAGTATTTCTTCCACTGTGAAAGATTTTGGAAGGGTTTCGACTGCGTCTTCAACGTATAGGTGGCAATATCACTCGGCTTATATTTAGACGTAGCGCGATCTGCGTCGTAACTCTGAAGAATTTCTCGACGCAACTTTGGCCACTGTCTTTGTTGATAATATTTTGAAGCACGAATGAAACCTTGTACGTCCGTAGAGCAATAATCCAAAATCAATTTACACTGATCGGTAGGATCGGTTACATGGAATTTCACAAGTAACCTGTCGTAGTGCGCAATGAAGTACTCTACTTCCGCATGATGTCCGCGGAATATCTTGGGCGCGTCCTTAGTTCCTCGTAAGGGCATGTCCAAGACAGTACGGGTGGATCCTGAACCAAATATAGGGACAGTACTCCGCATGCGTGGTGGCGAAGGGAGGTTTGACGCCGACGAGGAGGCGTCATCGTCAGAAGAGGAATTTCCTGGGTCGGAGTCTTCCGGGTCCGAATCTGGAATCCCCGTTTGGTAATTTCCCATTTGGGGCTGCTTCCCCTTATAGGAATTTCCCATCTGGGAATAGCGCACGTGATGCGAATGCGATGACGTCAGATTAGGAAAAGGAAGAAGTGGGTCGCGCGCCGGATTTACGAATTGCATAGTTGGTGGCGGTGCGTGACCAGATGTGGAAGGCTGCTGTGCGTCTGGAAGCCGGCTTGTCGAAGCTTGCGGAGGCGCATTAGCCTGAGAGGGGTCGTTGGTTAAATGCATAGTGGTGGTGGAAGTCGTAGGAGAATTTGGCGGAAAATACGAGTCGAACTTGACAAAAGAGGGAAATTATATGATTATAATCCCCCCTGCGGTGGTCACCAATGATGTCAAACGTATAATTGGTTATACACGTGGTCCTCTGGGAATGACTTTATCCGAGAGTTTCACGCAAGGTTCGAATTTCCCAAGGGTGTCAAGAATGTCGCTAGAATACCTCGAAATGCGAAGGCGAGTCTGGCGGTAAAGTCGACGGGAGCGGAGGTCGGCGAATGAGAAGCTGGGAGTGCGGCGGGTAGAAACAAACAAACTTGTATAAACGAACTAACAAGTGTGCTCAAGGGAATTTTCAGATATCGACTAGGCTCTCGTCCAAGGTTGCGATAACACGAGGATTGGGAGGTGAGAATAATGCTTCGTCGAACAAAGAAAATGCAAAGGGGCAGACGATAGAATGAGTATACAAGCGGACGTGTTCCACAAGCGTACTCAAAGGACGGCGGCGTAGGGGTAGAATATACGTGCGACGGATCACAAATATATTCTGAGACGTAGACGTAAACGTAGGTGCCTAAGTAAAATACTCACGTAGTATTCGACTGAGACAGCGGCGGCGGCGTAGACGTAGGCGGAGGCGTAGGGTGATTAAACAAGTAACGGCTTACAAGTTCAATCAAGACTTAGAGGGGCGAGGCTACAAATATCCGAGTGATACTTATAATCTCAAAACGTGGCACTAACTGTAACTGTACAGCTAATGCAAAGCGGCGTGCGTAAATCGTAAATTCGTAGTTAGCTGGTTGGATTGGATTATTTTTACATGTGGAGCAGAGCTCTATTTATACTACTGGCTACTGGTGATGTCATCTACGTATTTCTTTCCAGATCATTCCAACGATGATGTCATTGTTCTAGCAAATTCTATTCATGACATCACCGTTCTTTTGGTGATGTCATTGTTCCGTACCTTTCCAGAGAGTTCCAGGTATGACATCACTGCTCCCAGCGGTGATGTCATCGTTATTGCGAGCTCAGAATACCCCAACTTTCATCGTCCTTCTATTGCGAAAGTGCGTCTTTCAGTTTTTCCAATTCTATCCATTTTTACTGAGTCGGATTTTTCTATCACTAATTTCATCCTGAGTCCAAACACTTTTGGCTCATGACAACGGCTGCGCAACGACGATGCCGCCCGGGATAGCTTCAGCCCTGCTCCATGGTGAGTTGTGCGCGCAAAAATGGTCAAGAAAAACGATACTTACCATTCAAACTGCGCCTTGCCTTCGACGTCCAGCCAGCAAAAGGTCATCGTCGCCACGAAAGGGCGGAACTTGCCACTGGAATGGAGGGTGTCGACCAGGTGCTTGACGCCGCTGGCCACTAACTTTTGACGCCTGGAAAGTGTTAGTCCGTAAAACGTCGAGCGTTAAGCAATTGGGTGATCAACTCACAACTCCCAATCGACGTCCTCTTCCACCATCGCCGCCGCGGCCCAGGAAGCTTGGTCCTCCTTCTCCCACAGCAACGCCTCGGCTTTCCGAAACTTGCCACCGGGGTTCCCGTCGCCTGGCAGGGTTTTCGAATATTCGTGGATCTCGTCGTGGCGGTCGTCGCGGAATTTGTCGCGACCGCCGTATTGCATCATGCCCATGAGCTTCGCCACAGCGGAAGCGGGGGCCGGGGCGGGCGCGGCAGCAGTTGGCTGTGTCTTGGCATCCTTTGCGACTTTGTTTTTTTCAGCCGTACGCTTGTTGCTCAAAACTTTCTGAATCGCCTATGGGAGTCCCACATAAGAGGACGAAAAAGGGTACGCAGCGAGAAGAGGCTCACAATTTTCCAACCGTTCAGCGTGTATCCGCGCAGGAGACCAGTCCGCCCCTCTTCGTCTTCCTCCGCGCCACCTGCATGACCAGCGGAGCCCGAAGCGTCCGCTTTCTTCCGTGCGAGTTTCCAAGCAGCGACGAGGCCGGGAAGCCGGCTCTCCTCCGCCTCGTCCCCGGGCTGGGGCGTGTGCTTGAATGGAGCTGCGTTGAAAGCGTCCCTTTTGATTGAATCATAGAGGTCGGTGGCATCTTGCTTTGTGAGGTTGGCAAGGTCCGCGCCGCGGAGCGCAACGTCGTGGATCCAACTGCGTTGGAAGTCGTTGAGTTTGGGTACAGCGGTTTCGTCGTTCTTCGCAGTGACAACGTTCGCCAAGTCTGGGAAGGGCATAACGGCGGGGACCAAGTCGGCCTTGTACGGCTGGAACATTTGAATGGGGCCCTTTTCGCCTTTCTGTCGTGCCATCGCAATAGTCGGTGGAGAGGTGCAAGCTAGAGTTGGGTTGGTAAGACGGAAAGGACGAAGCAAGAAGGTGCCACTCACGAGACAACACCAAGCGTGGCCACCATTAAGCGTGGCCACCATTACCTGCTGAAAAAGGAAACTCCAGAACTCAAGCGCCCATTGCTTCCGTGAAATGAAAATCCCTCAGTCCTACAAACAAACTTGAGCTCGCGACAAGGGCCAGCCAATTAGAACTTACTCAAGCGCCCATTGTGGCAGGAAATGGGAAGTCACAATGGACTTGAGTTGTTGACCAATGATATTGCAAGATTCCTGGAGACTATATAAGCCCTGGCGCAACTCAAGCTGAACGCATCTGAAGTTTGACTTTCCACATACCTTGTGCCACCATGACATCTCTCCAAGAGACCCGCCGTCTCCATGGCCCACGTTATCTACCTCACTATAAAACCAATCTCCGTCACCGTGCTCTCTTGCGCAAGACAATTGAAACCTTCGATCCCCGATATCTCCACGCCATATTCGGGTCGAATCCACAAGGCCTGCGCTCTGTGATGGGAAGAACGGACACTGCGAACCAGCTGGGCAAAGTTGTCAGTCACTATGTGCGTATCACAAAGACTTCGTACCAGCCGCGGACTAACACACCACCAGAAGGAAGGCGATCGTTTCATCACCCCCGAGACCGACGCTCCGACTCCCGAGTGGCAGCAGCAGCTGCGTGCGTATCTCGCCGCGTACGATGCCTACTTCATGAAGCAAGGCACAGATTACGTCGTTTGCAATCCCCATGCCAAAGCTGCCCTCCAAGCGGCTGAGCAGGCTTGGCACGACTCCATTCAAGGCCCTCGTCCGCAATGGGCATTGGAGCCACTCCCGGGATTGCAACGGGTCCATGTCGCACCCGCACCGCGAGGCGGCAACCCTGTCGCAGCACAAGTTGTTACCAACTTCCCCATCCCCCGCGCGCCCCGCCCCGCCGCCCCCGCATTGGCTGCTCTTCCTCCGCCTCCTGCGCGCGGTCATGCCAATCCCGCCGCGGCACCACGAGGCGGCAACCCGGTCGCAGCACAAGTCGTTACGAACTTCCCCATCCCCCGCGCACCTCGCACGCGCGCGTTCCCCACCCTCCCCTCACCACCGCCCACTACTCCCGTGCACGCTCATGCCAATCGTGCGGCGTCGCTGGGCGATTCTCCGCTCCGTCCCATCCACATCCTTGACGAGGATCAGCCTCAGCTCGTTTGCACCCCGCGCAAGAGGAAGTTCCTCGGCGTTGTCGATATCTCGGACGATGAGGACGAGGACGCGCGCCCTCGCAAGAAGCCAAAATTTCTGGGGGTTGTCGACATGACTGATTGAAGAAGGCGCAAGAAGCGCGAAACAAAGAGGCTGCAGATAGTTAGCTACCTGAAGTACATAGAAACTGAATTCATTCACCTTAAGCTCCATCTACTCCTCGTGCCCTCCAACGCCAATAACAACGCTATCCCGCTCCAGGCCGACATGAAAGTCAGGCCTCAAAGTGGCACACCGACCTGGGAGTCAAGCGTACCAACACGAGCGGGGCTGTAGACTACGCCAAGGGAAAGAGACTTGTAATAGTTAGCTATCTGAATTACATAGAAACTGAATTTATTCACCTTGAGCTCCCTCTACTCTGTATGCACTGGTGCGACCAACCCCCCGCGCCGCAGAACCCACGCTCAAGGAGCCGCAGGCAATGGTCGAGCCCTTGCCCTGCACAACGCGCAGATTTGATATTTGCCGTGTCTGCCAACGACGGGTGAGTATTTTTTTTAAAATAATTCGAAACGAGGGGATACTGACCTGGATCGGATTCATATTCGTTCCGGGCCACAGGATTCACAGACGAGCCGCGGAGATGGGCAGCCCCCGGCGGGGCGGCGCACAGAGGGCCACACGGCCTGCGTCGTATAGCGGGTGGTCGAATTCCAGTTCACCAGATATATAATATGTATTACAGCCACGGCTTTTCGCGAGGGGGAAGTACAATGTAACATAAAAAATACATGATACGTAGATTGTATGTAGGGTAGTCCGAACGAGACCATAGAGACAGAAAGAAACAGAGAGGGGGGCCGACATGTAAGTCTGGCGAGGCCGACATGAAAGTCAAGCCTCAAAAAGGGTGCACACCGACGTGAAAGTCAAGCGCGCAGCAGTCGCGAGAGAGGGGGCCGGTCGGTGACGCAGTCGTTAGCGTCTTGCGCGCTAACGATTTGCTTGAGGGTGTGGGCCAAAGACGTGGGCCGGAGGCGCGAGTCCCGCCAGTAGGTATTGTAGGCGTGGTCCAGAGGCATGGCCCAGAGGCGTGAGTCGCGCGAGGGGTATCGAAGCAGTTGGTGTCTTGCTGGAGGCCGTGGTTGAGGCCGTGGGCCAGAGGCGCGGGCGGCGCGAGTGAGATGGCAGAACGAAAAGAGGGTGTTTGCTTTTGTTGTTTTTAGTCGACTTAGGCATCCGAAGCACTCAGAATGGATTTTTTTTTGTTATTCGTTTCGCAAAATATACATACAGCAAGTACATGTGCGACGAGGCGTGTATTCGACGTGACTTATGTATCTACAACATCTTTGTTCTGAAGATCATGGTCCAAACGCAGAGGGACAACGGCGGCACGCCCGAAATATTCCCAGAACGCCTGCGTGTAATATGGACATACGGCTGTCTGCAATTCCTCCATGGTGGCGGCAGACCAACTGAAATGTTCGGCGACGCGGCGGATGATGTGGGGCCAGGTGCACTGGGTCGTCCAATCGAGCATGAGATTGGCCGCTCGCATCGCATAACGGTGGCGTTCCTCGATCGACTTTGCTGCCCACCCGCGCTGGCCCATCTCCACCGGAACCCCCAAGAGCATATGTCCCGCAAAGCAAGCGCGGACGTCGCCAAATCGATCTTTCCCCGACGCCCGTCGGTCCAGCGCTGCAAATTCCAGGCGAAAACTGACCTCGGCGACCTGCCAGATAATCTCGCAACTCTGCTCGCGGGTGAAGTCCGGTATGGAATCCGAGGGAACAGGGAAGCCCTCGAGCGAGGAAACGCCTGAGGCCTCCAACGCTGGGCGCATGCGCTCCTGGAAACTCGTGCTTCTTTTATACGCTCTGGATCTCGGGTCTCCGCGTTGGGTCACCCTCCCCTCCAAGATGTCGCGCCATTCCTGTCCACTGAAAAGGGGATCATGACCCTGGCTTATCACGTAGATGATTCCGTCGACCAGCAAATTCCAATGGTGCAGGAACTTGCGGCGGCGCTCAGGAATGGTGTTGACAAACAACGCGGGCTCCGGCAGCACGTAGCGGCGATCGACCGTACTCGCTGGTGGTACGGATCGATCCACCTGCGCTAATGCCTCGGCCCACGACGGTATCGGTGGTGGCATTCCGTCGGCTGCTAGGTAGGTGAATTTGTCCCGCTCAGTTTTCGTAACTTGTTTTGAGCGGTCTTGCGCAGGCATTGATTTCGCCGGCTTCGAACCGTTTGAAGCATCTGCGGGTAGATCGATGTGAGTGCTCTGTCCTTCAACTATTTGATTCAGCTAACTTACAAGGAGTAAACCGTCTTTGAGAGTTGGAGCCGCTCGCGTTGGTACGGGAACCAGTCGCAACCTCGTGGGAGCTGCCTGCGACGGCACGGGGAGATTTTGCGGTAGCATGGGAGGCGGGTTGAGCGGCGGGGAGGGCAGCAGGTGCGTCGTGGTGCTCGAACGGATCACGATACCATGGAGTGTGAAGTGCCGCCTTATGAATAGCCTGGATTTTGTCCACTGTGCTGTTTCCGCTATACACAATCCCCGGGTGTCCATCAAGCGCATCGGAGGGGATGAAGCAGGGCTCCGTCAGGGGCACGACCTTGAGAATATTTACATCGTCGTCGAAGACATATGTTGGCCGTAGAAACCAGAATGGCAGACGAGCGGCCCAGAGCTGCTGCGCAACTGCTGGCACCACTGTGAAGGCGCCCACACATTCGGCGACAGGGATGGTCGCGGGAGCAGCAGTCATGAAGTTGTCGATCCGTGGTTTGAAGACCGTGATGTAACGATACAGGGCGTCGAGTTCTAGGAACGCGGATTGCACCGAAGCAATGGCAAACAACATCTTGTTGTACGTGGTGGGGAGGCTTTGGAGCTGCTCGATCCACGATAGGATGTTGTTGATCAGCTCGCCGAACAGCAGAGATACGCGAGCGTTACGAGCGTGCTCCCGATCCCGAAGCTCTTTGCACAAGTTCACGAGAGGGTTGATAGGTTCGAGCAATTTGGCCATGCACCTGTAATGCAGCTTCCCTAACCCCCGCATTACAGAGCTGCCGACGACAAAATCGGAGCGGGTCGGATTCCACCACATCACCTCGATGTCGCTGCGCGTCCCCGGTTTGGCAATGGCGGGAAGATGGCAGTAATGGGTCGTCCACTGCTGTGGCCAGCGGGTGGGATCGTCGGTCCCCCACCGCAGATCTGAGCGCAGGAAGAGCGCGTGGGGAAGTTGGAGCGACGGGATGGTGGGTACATAGTCGGTGTTCGTGGTGACAAAATAATGCTCGGCACCGAGCTGAGCGAAGGCCGCGACCTGACCATCGAACGGCCCCGGCGGGCTGGTGACATCTCGGTTACGCAGCAATTGAGCGTCGGTAGTGGGGATGCTGCGATCGCCGTCTGCGCCCGCCAGACGCGCAAAATTTGGCATGGGAGCAAAAATGCAGGCCCAGCGAGGTGCGCCGCAAGAGATCCGACCTGAAAGTCAAGATCGTAGCCGAGGTCGTGCGGGGGCGACGTGCGCGGAGGAGGCTGAAATTGTTTTGTAAGAAAAAAATTAAAACATAGCTGGAGGAGGCAATTCCTCACCCGGGTCGTGTAAGTCAAGATCTCAGTCGTGTCAGGATCGTAGTTGCGGGCAAGCGACGTGCGCGGAGGCGGCTGATTTGTGTTTTTTCGTAAGAAAAAACTCAAAGCAGCTGAGATGAAGAATTTACTTACATCGAAAAATGAAAGCGGGCGGGCAACGCAAGGGCAACGGGCGCTGTGAGAGGCAGAACAACAGAAGCGAGGCAGGACGGCAGAAACGAGCGGGCGGGCAGCAACAAAGCAAGCGTCAAAGTAGGAGGAATGTGGATTGGCGGATGTCGGGGGAGGCGGAGAAGGCGGGATGTGGCTGCGGTGCTGTTTGGTTGTGCTGGCATCACAAGCCGACGGTCCCATCAGCACAGCCCCCCACCGCTTTTCGTTCTCTAAGTCCACCTCACGTCTGCCGCGTCGTCCATCCCCTCGCCCTTCAACACGCCGCGCCACTTCAACGTCTCCACAAGACCGCTGGAGCTCCCAGCACCGCAACCGAGCGCCCCCCGGTCACTCCACGGGCAATGGCATTCCAGCGCCATCGATCGCCCGCCCTTCGGCTCTTCGACCTCTCCCTCACAATCCCACTCAAGATTATCGCATTGCAGGTCAGTTCCTACATGGTTTTTCTTATGGTGTGCGCGCTGACCTTCGATATTCAGTTCACTCCTCAACTTGGCCTTGTGCCAGATTCCGCACGCTTGACTTTCATGTCGGCGCGCACCACTTGGGGCTTGACTTTCATGTCGGCCTCGCCAGACTTACATGTCGGCCCCCTCTCTTTTTCTTTCTGCGCCTCGTTCGTTCGGACTGCCCTACGTATTATCTCTATGTATCATGTATTTTGTACCATCTTGGATTCCATGTAGCAACAATAATTTATATGCCTGTGTGAACTTCATTCTCGACCAACAGCCTCGGATACGACCATGACGCGTGCCCGACGTGTCGGCGTGTTGCTGTGTGCGAGATAATTTAACGAGTGAGTATTCCACGCCAATATCCGCGTGAAATAAGTGGTTAACCCAGGATACAGATAAAGATTGAATCTACACCTCCCAATTTCAGCGCTCTTTGTTGGGACGCCACCTCTCTTTGTTGACCACTTTTGGGTTATTGTCTCCCCCAATCAGTAAAGGTACGTTTGGTCCCACCTCCGTGCCAGGTCACCCTTGTTGATCTGCCCCTTCCCAGCTTTTTCACGCTCCTCCCATCCATGAAACGAGTCGGCAAGCTTCGCAAGACAGATGTCCGCCAAGCGAGCACGTCTATGCTTCCCACCAACGTACCGACCGCCAAAGTAACCTATCATATAGGTGAGAATGAGCCGAGCATCCACAAACAAAGAGTACTAACGTGTTCCGTAGATGCCACCCCGCCCAAAACTGTGCGCCGCTACGTTGGAACTGTGGAGCGGGACACTCTGCCCGCGCTTAGTTTTGACGGGCCGCCAGACTCCACTCCAGACAATCCAGACGAGTCGCCAATGCACATTTTCGGCAGTGTCTCTGACGCCACTGGAGGCTCGGTTCCCGCATACGAAACCACGTCGCCGTCCTGCCCCGAGGAGAAGAAGAAAACACAGGTACGTCTACGCCTTTGCCATTGCCGTTTAAAATCTCACCATCGACAAAGAATGACATGGGTGAATTTGCGGCCAAGACAGACATTTTCCTCGAGTGCCTATTCTCGAGGTATCACTCCCTCCTCCTGCACACCCCCTGCGCATGTGGCGTCAAAGATCGTGTACGGACGGTGGCATGCGGCGACTGCCTGCAGGCCGAGCTGTTGTGCCCGCAATGCTGGCTTAACAGGCACAGAAATATGCCGACTCATTGGGGCTTCGTCTGGAATGAGAAGGACCGGTTCTTCGAGAAAACGGACTTCAGTCGGGTGATGAAAAGTGCCGTTGTTCGCATAGGTCACCACGGTCGCCGTTGTGACAAGGCGGGACTCGGGCGTTCCTTCACGTTGGTGGACTCCAACGGCATTCATGCAACAACGCTTTCCTTCTGCAAATGCGAGGACGCGGATGCGAAGTGCGAAGACGAATACCAGCAGCTCTTGCGGGCGGGAATCTTTCCTGGGAGCGTGAAAGAACCGAAGACGGGGTACACGCTCAGCCTGCTCGAGCAGTTCCGCCAGGACCGCAATCAGGGAAAAAGCTCCGCGTACAATTTTGTGCTAGTCCTTCAGCGGCTGGCAGATCCTCACTTTGAAGATGCAGTTCCGGTACGTGAGGCCTTACTTGGCGAGGGGATGGGACGCTCATGCGTTGACAGGACATATATGCCAATTTCCTCATCGTCACTCGGTTCCATCAAGACCTCGACATCTTGATGCGACGCGGGTATGGACATGGTGTCGATGAACCGCTCCCCGGGGAATCCGACCGCCCGTACCCCCATCGTCCTGTCGGGTATATGGGGCTTCAATGTGCGGCTTGTCCGGAAAGAGGGGTCAACATGCCTTTCGAGGTCCATGTCAAAAGATACCTTCGGTGAGTCAGATCCTTCCACTTCAGCTTGTGCGACGAGTCTCAGACAAATATCAGGCACAACATCGTAATGAGAATAACGGAAGATGGAAATTTCAAAATGAATCTATTCTTCAAGCGCGATGATGGGACCGAGGTCACGCCTGACGGATGGGAGGATGTATTTCCCCAAGCAAGCGGAGTTCGTTGAGCTGGCGAAGAAGATCGTCGTCACCGACGCGGACAAGGTCAGGAGCCTCATTCGTCAGAGTAACTCAAAGCTGAAGAGATATCGCAGGAAGTACCGTGCAACGCGCACATAGGGTCCATCCGCCACCAAGGGCAAAGCAAGTACGGCAACATGGCGGTCAGCGGGGTCATTGGGTCCGCATGCGACCATGGTGTCGTGGGGGCGTTCGTGGACATGCTGAAGGGCGAAGCGTAAGTTTTTCACTCGGGCGATCAACGGAGAGCGGCGCTGACTATCAAAGCAGATTTGGACTTGTCTCGTATGCTCTATACGAACACCTGAGGCGTACCAACTCCCCGCCCCACGCGCCTGAGAGTGTGACAGGCCTGGTGCTCAGCTACGACAGCTTTTGCTCCTTTGTGGTGGGCATGGTCGATCGGGCTGAGAAGTTCTTCCCGACTGAGACCTGGCTCCACGACCTGCTCCGGGACGCTGAAGGCCAGATTCCAGCCGCCCATATTCCCGGGCATGGGCCGCGGTGCCAGGCAATCTGGCAGGCTGTCTATTTCGCGTGCAGAGCACATTTCCACGGGGAATCGGCCGAAGCAATCTGGGCCTTCCTCAATGGCCTTGGATCGTCCACCTGTCAAATGACCGGACCCGCGCGGCACGACACCATGAATTTTGTGATAGATGCGTGGAATACGTCGAAGAACCTTCGTCAAGGTAGGCCATCTCCCATTTTTCTCGCCAGTGAGAATGACTGACTGGATATCTTCACAGCCAAACTTCTCGCTGACCAGCGGCTCGATGCTCTGCAACTGTTTGAGCTTCACATGGCCATCATGGAAGATCTCAGCCGACAACACGCGACCAAGGTCGCTGCATGGTCGCGTAAATCGCGGCTGGCGACGATAGCGAAGGACGGCACACCAGAAAGTGTCTATCAGCACACAACAACGACAGGTAAAATTGCCGTCATCTCGGGGGAAGCTCAAGCTTACAATCGTATAGTGCTCACCATCGAAAACGCATTGGGATCCTTGATCAGTGAAGAACGAAACCGGCAGGCTTCCAACGCTGAGGAGCAGCCCAAATCGCCGGTGGCACAGTGGATCAAAGATGGAATAGACATCGAGCGCGAGGAGTAAGTGCCAATCTGAAAATGGATGTCCTGTGCTCATAACTGTTGCAGAGGACTGATCATCGCTCTGCTGAAATTTTATCGCGAGCATCCGCTGGCAGACACCTGGGACACCATCACCAAGCTTCGAGACGGGCTCAATGCCACGCTGAAGACATTCCGAGAACGGCAGTCGACGATATATCCCCGGCTCAGGCTCAGCGCCCTGGACGTGGACGAGCCCGAACTCACAGCGGTGCAGCTCCCTTCGTACCGCATGAAGCATGGACAGCGGGTGGCAACGGATGCTGAAGACGCTGAAGACTCTAGGCTCCGGAAGGCGGAGATCACGCTGCGGTGCGGCCAGGCAAACAGCGGGATTCTCGCGGTGCGTGATGCGTCCTTGGCGCTGTCCGCGGTCAAGAAGGACAGAGACGATGATTACCGGGGTCAGGCGGGCGTTACGCGCACGAAGCGGAGCAAACAGAAGGCGGAGCTGATGAAGGCGCACGAGATCGATATGTACAATCGTGTGCGTACCGCCCTTATACAGCTGGGGCACATGGAGAAGGACGCGGTCGAGCCCTTTCCCCCGATGACCGACAAGGACACCTGGAGAAAGGATACCCACCTGCGGCGCGCGCGGGGGGACTCAAGATTGTTTGATGGAATGGCTTGGTATCTGCAGAGTGGGGTGCAGTTGTCATCGACGGTGCCCGCGGTCAGAAGGTCCATCGACACCGACGACGACGGAGATGCCGGTGGATCGCATGAGCCGCAGCTGTTGGCGGGGACGCAGACTCTAAAACGTGCAGGTATGTGGTTCTGTTCTCTCGTGTATTCAAGTGGAAGTGATACGATTATGCGCAGGTTTCACGAAGGAGAAGCGTGCGGCAAAACGGCTGAAGGACATCGTCCCGGACGATGTGGTCGTGCAGTCGGAGGCCGAAGACAGCGACCCGGAGATGGATTCGCAGCAGGGGAAGAAGAAGAAGGGCAAGAAGAAGGGGAAGGAAAAGGAAAAGGAAAAGGAAAAGGAAAAGGAAAAGGAAAAGGAAAACAAGGGCAGCAAGCGGGACGGGTGGATCTGGCTTGAGAGCATCGCAAGGGGGCTGAAAGCCGACGACGCCAAGTTGGTCGCATACAGGGAGGAAAGTGAGTACCTGACTATAAATCTCATTTGATGCTCGCACTGACACGATGCCAGGCGATGAAGTCCAGTGGTTCCGCGCCGAAGCCGAGATGTACCGCCGGCTGGAGGAGTACGAGTCGACGCACTCTGAGATGTGGCGGGTCATCCAGAGATTCCGGTATGATCGCGCGGTATGGAATGCATGGGCGGATCGAGAGGAGGAGCGAAATGGGAGCTGCAATGGGAAGGCCACGTTCGGCCGCATGCAGGCTGCCATGTACAAGCGGCTGCAGCACAATGCCACCGTCATGTTTCGAAGCGCCGACTCGGGCGTGCATCAGGATTGGGTCGCAGTGGAGACGTACGACAAGGACCTTCAGGATTGGGTGGCAACCGGGACGTTCGACGAGATGATAACGAAAATGGACCATTGGCGCGACGTAGTCTTTACATGGATGGACGACATGGTGAGTACTAGTCCGAGCTTTTCTACTTGAATATGTGGCTGACTCTAGTCTACGCAGGATATATACAGGGCGTACAAAGACTTTTAGAGGGCGTCTCAGTAATTACCACATACTTCGCTACCTACGATATCTCGTCCCCCGAAACTTTCTGTAGACCTAAATAATGCTTGCTCATAATTATAGTAATTGGACTTTTGCACCGTCTTCGTATCGATTCCTGTTAATTTGTGGTGGTTGCTACTACGGCTTAGGGTCGTTACTCGCATTTGATAGATCCTGTTCTTGAGCGATGGCCAAGGTGCGTCTCAATTTTGCATATGATTCTTCCCTGACCTTTGGACTCGTAGATCGAGGTCAACGCATCGATTGACGCAAAGTGTAGTCTTTCAGGAGGAATTGACTTCAAATAAGTCCTCACTGCTCAAAGCCTCAAGTGGGAACGATCGATCGCAAGCTTACCTTGTCTTTCAGCACTCAAAACTCAAGGTAATTCCTTTCCTACCTTCGTTGACTTCGGTGCAAGTATCGACTAGGTATCTTATTTCATGCAGTGGTCGGAACTTATTTTGCAGCTGGTCAAGAAATCCGTTAGGTATGCATTCTTTCATTTTCCTTGCTGGTTTATAGTCAGTATTTTGAGACGGCATTACAGGTGGCACAAGTGTGCGATCTGGGCCAATGAGGGTTTGCTGGCCGCCCGCACACCCTTCTCGCATCGCACACCCTCCCCCGTACACCCGGCTTCTCTTCGCGCACACCTCCTCGCCCTCCTCGCGCGCGTCTCTGCCGACGTCTGGATGACCATCGGAGACGCGCGCGTCGTCCCCCTCGCCCACGCGCCCTCTGCCCGCCTTTTGTGAAAGAGGCAGACGAGCGAGATAAGATAACGGCGAGGGCCGGCCGGCCCGCCATCGCCGGTATTCATTCCCTTCAATTCGCTGCGGGGTTTTGAGGGCCAGCGCGCGGCGGAAGGGCTTTCCAACGGCTGCAAACAACTATCCCGCACCATCCGCCGTGCTGCCGTCTACCTCGGCGGCCACCCTGCGTTCGGGAAACGCGGGGGTATCGGTTCTCGATACCCCCCGCATTTTTTAGGCGGGCTCATCAGCGGCCATCGCCTGGCGGCGCCGGACATGCGCTCTGCACTTGTGGAGACATGATTTGACTCCCTCCATCCTCAATTCCTTCCCCAATGTCCTCAATCAGCATTATCTTTCAGATTTTCTCGCACCTTGTCAAGCTGCCTTTTGCTGGTGTGCTGTCATCTTCACCTCCTCCACTTCAGCTCTGTGGCTTCCCTCTCCACCCCAGGGCCCTTCTACATCCTCTGGCACCCACACCCCCACTCCATACCCCTCCTGGGTCACGCTAGGCGCCGATTCCACCGGTTCCACGGCGCTCTCAGACGGGGACAAGTCCCGCTGCAGTACCGCCGCGTTTTCGCCGCTTGGGCTCGTTTTTGACCGGTTTCGCGCACGATGAACGCGCACCCGACCCCGGCCGTGTACGCTCCGCCTCCCAACTCCCTAACGGCGCCTGATTCACGCTCTTTTGTTGCAGGACGCACGCCCACTTCGCCGTCCTCATCCTCCGCTATATCGCCGCCCAGCTCGTGCACCCAAACCTGCGGGAAGGGGCCGGCGATGTCTACCTCCAGGCAAATGTTAGGAAGGTGGATGTGTTTCTCTGGCGCACGCTGCGCATCACCGATCGGGTTGAAGGCGGGTCACACAAATTGCATGCCCCGCCGCCAGCGGCAGTACGGCAAATGCGCGGGGGGTGGGCGGATCATCATTTGGCTGGGGCGATACCGCGTCCGGCGTCGCTGCTTCGTCGGTGCTTTTTTTTAATACTTGCACCGATATTTTCACTGATTTTTTTTTTTTTTTTGACGTCGCAGAACGCTTGCTGCACCTCTGCGTCTTCCAGAGCGGGGGGCGCCGGTTCCGCTTCCCCTGCGCGTGCCGCGTCCGCCGCCGAGAGTACGTTAGCCTCAGCTCGGCGGGGGGGCTCGCCGCCTTCCGCGCGCGCGCCGCTGGCGCTCTGGCGACCGCTGGGGAAGGCGTACACTACCGCCATTTTCGCCGCCCGGCTCTCAATGGGGACGTTTACGACTTCTTAGTATCCTCTTAGTGTATTTACGAATATCTACCTACAACTACTCCTTCCTATTTTGTAGCGCCAGTTGGCGTATTCTGCACATACGTAGTACTTAGTATCATCTTGATGTATTGTATTCGCGACTATAATACTTATGTACATATTACTGACTTGGTTTATTTTTTGCACTTGCTTACAGGCTTGGAAAAAGAAATGGGGTTGTTGTAGGCAACTTCGCTTATTTCAGTCTCGCAATTTTCTATTCATCTATGCAGTGTATGTACTTATTCGAATGGCTGTGCCTCTTACTTTTGACTTCTTACTGACGCCTTGCATCCAGGTCTGAATGGAGATTTGAGATTGTATGTAGTAAACGGAACTCGTTCAAGTCCAGCTTTACTGGGCTTGAACGAGCTGATGTACACTCCTTTTTCTCGGTGCGTGCTTCCGTTTCCATTCATCTCCTAACCTAATGCGACTCCCCGAATCAGACTTGCTTTGAATTTTTGTTGACTTTTTTTTTTTACTTACAGACATCCGCGCCGACGCCCACAACACCGACGCCGACGCCGCCGTCTCACCTCCATCGGTCTCTGCCCCCTCACCCGGGGAACTTTGTTCCACCTCGCGCTCTCGGCCCATCTGCCCTCGGAATGCCGGGACTACGGGTTCGGGTGTGTTCATCTCCTAATTTGTTGACTGAGACTGACCATTTGCGGCTTTGAAGCCATTTGAGCAACGAAGACGACACCTATTGACTCACACTGCAGCCTAGTACAAGTGGGTCCGTCACTTGAACTGTGCTATTTTACTGACTTCCTTCGTTGTTACATCTTGAAGTGTTAGATCTTGACGCCGACTTCAATGCTTGAACGCTGCAAGGTTTGTTAATTCTATCCCTTGAACGTGGCCTGACTGTCCTACAGATTCTCACATTTATACTGTACACTTTGACCGTTTAACTACTGACTCATATTCTAATTCAGATCGACTACGAAGTTCACTCGCGCCATGGGGGCCATTGAGGTATGTTATGCTCGCATTCGTTTTATCTATCCATGTTCAATTTCATCGAGCCTCAAGCACTCATCGATACCAGGGTACTGTATTATTTCGTTCAATTCGATAGTCACGCGTCACGCACCCCCCTATCGATATCGAAATATGGTGGCCATCACGCGTCACGCGGGGGAGGATCGAATTGGTCTGGCGGTTCAATAAATTCACGGATGAGTTTGGGGCCAACATATGGTATGTAGCAGCCCAAATTTGAGCTTCTCTGCTGCTTTCCTGCTGCCCATGGTGCCAAACGAGCTTTCATGCGAATATCAGGCCGTTTTCTGGTGCAAAAACCAGGAGAACAAAAAAATCAAGAACATCCTGGTACACAAGGTCTTTGACTCAGAGTGTATTCGAGACTTTTCCTGAAGATCCCGCGTCGTTTGGGAGGATTATCGAAATTTTTGTCGTTGTCACGCACCCCCGCGAGGACTATCGAAATATCGAAATGGTCAAACGTGTCACGCGTCACACCCCCGTTCGATTTGAACGAAATAATACAGTATCTCAACATTTGGGAAGCATCTCGTGTGAGGTCAAAGCATTCCAAGGTACCCTTCCCTTGAATTAGTGTCCTACTTTGTCTCAGGTACTGCTTGCTCCCAGCCACCGGCATGCCATAATTAGTGCAGACACCCATTCAGTGTAAGACTCGGCACTTACCTGGGCTTCACCTCGCTCGTAACTCGCTCGTTTGCCGTCCAAAGACGACCCCGGCATTCACCGAGCCCATCAAGCCGTCTCGGCACCGTGTTCGCACGGCCACGTGTTCTTCTCTTCTCCCTCAAGTACCACCACGCTTCAGCCCCCGGGTCAGCCAAGGTAAGTAGGCTGTGTTTTGCTCATTTATTTTACTCTAAGTCCTCATTTCAGTCTAATTCCAGCTTTTCTACGCTGTCTATCCGCACGGTGACTTGCGAAGTTGGGTGGATCCGGTCGTGAGGTACGTCGCACTTTCATCTTATATTCGTTGCTCATGGTCTTTTAAGCTCTTTGCCATCTGTTCCGCAGGCCTTTCCCTTCGATTCACATATTCCCATTCGCAAGATTCTTTGTCTGCAAGCCCGTCGCGACCTCTTTGACTCTGCTTCCCCTTCCCTTTCCCAAACTTCTTCTCAAATCTACTTATGCTCTGTGCAACGTCAATGCTGCTTTGTCTTTGTCTCAATCTCTTAGTTTGGATTCGCACTGGGTCTATTCAATTCTATTCCAAATGAACTTACACTTGCCATTGGCTTGCAATGTCGACGATATCACAAGTCTTTCCACCTCAAGCCGATCATTGTGGGATTAATCTTGATGGTCGATCTCTTCTGGTCGCGTATCCATAATTATCAACCACTATCCATAACGTCCCCGGGTTCAGCTACGCCGTGTTGGTACAACCAAAATAATCCCAACCACTGTACTCAGTAAGCGGCAAGTCCCGACGGGCAGGAGCGATACAAAAAATAATTGAACACTGAGTAAATGATTCTCGTTCAAACATAGCACGTTTTGACCCCGAGGTATGTAGCTTTGCGACTTTTCACTATGGACAACACCCTCCACAACCAGAGATAATGCGCCACTGAGTAATCGGCCGACGCCAAAGGGCTCGTTTTACCCGCCTCCGACAAGAGACAAAAAGTTTTTTGTTGCAATCGCCGTTGTTTTGAATCTATCTACCCATGTAATTGACTTACTTTGCTTTCTTAGATTCAATGGATCGCATTCGGGTTGCGTCGACTGACATCACCCTTATGCACGTCCAATTACTTACTGGTAGTTTTTGTTTTGTCTCACTCACATTGGAGGTACGTCGTCAACTTCACTTTGGGTTCGACTGGCTGACTCTCGCACCGTTAGATTTCCAATACCTCAGTCTTGCCCGTCGAGGTACTTACAGTAGCTATAGTTGATTGACTGAGTTGTTTGCGTTTGAGGTACGTCCCCCAAACTCTAATCTAATCTGCATTCAACCTTGGCTTACTTGGTTTTGTGTAGCTGATATAGGTGGGTAGACTCGAATCCCCGAGGAACCACCATTCGGGCAGTGTGGGATGGCATGGTGCCGTTCCATCGTTCTCCCTCTCCTCCATCTCGGCGAGTCTATCGTTACCTTTGGCTCTCCCGCGCTGACTACGCTCTCCGTCCTCAGCGAGCATCGGTTTGGTTTTGAGGTTGAGGTACGCGTTCAACGCTGTGTATCTTGATCACAGCTGGGCTGACTGCGCACAAGTTTTGTTGAAGGGTTTATAGTTATAGAATGAATGCGATGGCGATGTGTTCGTGGTGCTGTAGATTTACAGGTTTTTATGTAGCCGATGGATTGGACTTGGGACTCGAGGCCAGACGGAGGGCGAGTTGCGGGGATAACGCACTTGGAGGAATCAAGTGCGTCGCTCGAACTCTCTCTCTTACTACAATTTTAATGACCCCGACTAGCATAATCATAGTCGCGTCACCTCACTTCGAAACCCTTTGCTCTTCCCAGGTGCGTCGTTCTCTCAATGCTCTTTCTTACTTACTTACACTTCAACTTCAATGACTCCTTGCTTCATTCATTCAGATCTCGACGCCTGCAGTATACTTGGACTTGGACTTGGGGTGCGGCGAGGGCTGGACTGACGAGTCTGACTTCCCGAGTTCGGGGGTTGGAGGATACGAGGCGAGAGCGTATTGAGTTTGAGGTGCGTGCATTCGTCTTACATAGTGTTCAATGACTGACTGCATCTCGTTTTTAAGGCATTTATTTATCCAGTGAGACTCCAAGTTTAGACTTGCGGGGCTCAGCGTGCCTCACATGTATTATACCGTCCATTTACTAATGCATTTACAGACTCCCGTTCAAAACTCGCGCCCTTTGATTCTCAATCCAATTGACCCGAGTCAGCTCTTCTCGCTGCTCATAAAGTGCGTTCACCTACTGTTCACCTGCAGTCAAATTTCACAACACTCACTCGCATTCCTTTAGATTCATTCCGACGCAATGACTCGCAGGCCGTTGTTTTCTTTTCTTTTCTTTGTAGATACGCGTTGGTTGAGTCTTTGACGGATTCTCGGCACCTGGATGCCATACCGACCATTAGCACGAGGTGAGGGATTCCTGGTTTTGCGTACTCGTGCTGACTCGTGTGTTGGCAGCGGGATTTATTGTCCGGTTCAATCACACAGGCATTGAGAATCTCATCGCATGAAACGAGGCCGGCTTGGGTTCGAAAGTACTAGTGCGTCGAGTATTTGTTCATTCAGTCATTTACTGACTCTTACTTTCAAGCTCGGTCCGATTCAAAGACCTGTCCGAGTTCGATCCAAAGCTCGGTAAGTGTTCTGTTTCGCTCAAATTCAGTTGCTCACGACACATCTCTTTGACAGGCTCGTTCGATGCAAGGTGTACGGCGCTTCAAAATCCAGGACTTGTTCGAGTTGAGCTGAAGTCCGCTCCGCTCAATTTGGCTTGGTTTTTACTGATATTCCCGCAGGTTGTGTGCAAGTTGTCGAGCAAATTGTATTCAGAGTTTCGTAGTTACATAGATGTAGGTACATGTTAGGATTGTGTAGAAGTACGGGAGTCGTAGCTACATAATACACGCGCGCGGCGTCGACGCTGCGCACCCCGAAGAGAGCATGCGCACGCAGCGCCCCGAAGAGAGCGGGCGGAGAGCGTGGAAACTTAAGTTCCTGCATTGAACTTAAGTCGGGGAAAGCTTAAGAGGGGGAACTTAAGTTCCAGACATGTGATGCTCGGGCGGCCGTGGTGGGCTGGCTGGGTGAAAGGCTGGGGAAAACTTAAGTTCCGCCAACTTAAGCTCAACTGTGGTTAGGACCACCTGAACTTAAGATAAGGTCATTTTATTTCATGAGATGGAGGGACATTCGTTAGGACTATTAAATGGGAAACAGGTATCACAGTTCGATATTTGACAATGTAACGTGTGCCGCCGCCCACTGCCGCGGAATGTGTTTCTAGTCAAAGCTGTCTCGCGTTGACTCTAAATACCAACGAAAATCGGTTTTCGTTTTGGTCAACCTTCCTTGTGCTAATTCCGTTAGTGTTTTCTTTTTCTTCTTAACCTCTTGTGGCGCATGAGTGATTTTCTTATATTTCCGAGTAGTATCGCGAGAGAGCTCGATTACTAGTCGTTAGCAAAACAATGGGCAAACATAGTACGCTGAATAGATACTGTGGTTCGGATTGCACATAGGCGTAAGAGCAGATCAAGTGAACGCGTACCGATACAGGATCGACCATTGGCGTTTGCGATTCTCTGATTCGTCAGAATCGGTAAGATGCCGCCGTTGAAACTTTGACGCTCGGATGCCCTGGTGAAAGGCAACTCATCCAAATTATTGAGTTCAGCTGGATGTTTCCGGAGAAGAGGATCCCGATTGCATTGAACATGGACGTCGTTGAGAGAGGGAAGACGACGACGTTGGGCTACTTACACAGCCTATGAGTAAGCCGGAATGACTACTAACGTCACGTTTTCTGGTCATTTTCGGTACCCATAGGCAACCCATAGGCACAAAAGAACTAACGTTCTGTTTGTGAATGTCAATCACGGATCACGCCGGAACGTCTGGGTTACCGAGACAGTCCCCCACTCGCCCAATCCTCTATGCGCTTTATGAGCATGTGTAGATGTGCTTGAATGGAAAGGAACAAAATGGATCGCCACAGCCAAGCCCTGTGACAGCCCTTCAGAACCTCTCCGCTCGCAGATCGGACCCTGCAGGAAGGAAGTGAATATTAATATTACGCGAAACGCGAACACCGTCGGCCCGCCGGAAGGCCGCCGCCGAGCGCAAAATACTGCACTTTTTACGCCTGCGGGAGGAGGAGGAGGTATTGGATCCTTCTGTCTTACAACCCCATTTCCAGGTTTTAGTGCCCAATCTGAACCACCTCTGATTCTGCTCGATCGGGACAGCTCATTTGGCGGAACACCGCTTGCAACTTTGCAAGTCGTTCTCGGTCTTCCTGTCAGTGGAGTCAGTGGTAAAACATCGGAGATCGTTTTCGTAGATAGGATGTGATTCGCGGTGAAGGGTCGATCACTGTGCGTGAACATCCGGCGCAAAAAATAGCTTGTTTCGAAAAGATGTTAGCTCGGATGCTGATTTGTGTGCCGGTTCAATGCCGGTTGCTGCTGACAGTGCTGTTCTTGCGTCGAGAATGGCGTTCCAACCGAGGAGCGGCTTGAGAAGGCCGATTACGCAGATAAGGTTTTCCACCAAGAGCCCGGTCCTGCAGAAACAGTGTCTATTTACAGGGGAACCATTATTTACGGGGGCGGTCTCACAGTTCCCAACAGATAGAATGATCCACTCGTCGCTCACGCTTTGGGGCTGCCTGCATTTTTTGTATGACTGTAAATCTCCGCCGTTGTGAATTATGTACGGCCGTGGACGGAGCTGGGGTTGCACTGGCATACACTGCCATAGATGATGGTTTGCGACAAGTTCCGAGATGGAGGGCAGACTGACGCGGTCCCACGACCGGATCGAAGTCTCAGCAGCCCCTCGCACTGCGGTGGATATCTTCCGGATTGATTACTGCGCAAGACTAGCGGTCATTGCAGACCGTGCAACTGAAATGATTTCAAACGAGTCCCTTGATCCGCGTCCTCGGCATATATTCTGCGCGATGACTGAAGGGAGTCGTAGAACTGAATATGTTTGAGAGCCAACGATTGATTGGTGGCGTCTTCTGACTCCCATCTCGTTCCTTTTTCGAAGGTATGGAAGATACGAATCAACAATAATCAACCATGCGAAATCAGATGCCGCTGAACGTGCCACTGAACGCGTACGACCGTGTCATTGTTGCTTATTGGCCGCTTATTGAAACATTACTGTACCCGTGTATCCGGTCTTCCACACCCCATATGAACGCCGTAAACTAAAGACAGTCTGGAATTCTTCCTACCCAACCATGTCTCTCCCAACATTCACATCCACCACGACCGCCGAAGAGGTAGCAACTACTTTTGCTAAGCAAATACAGGGCAAGAACGGTGAGAGCTGGCAATCTGCGAAGGGAAGAATTCTGAGGAACCACAGTCCTCATAACCGGCACGTCTATCAATGGGATTGGATTCGAGGCGGCGCGCGTCCTTTCGAAACACGCAAACCTGGTTGTTATCACTGGGTATAACGTGGAGAGGTGTGTCACAAGTTCTCAATTGGTTGTTGCAATGTTTCTGACGAGTCATGTTAGGTTGAAACTCACTGAAGAAGCCATCAAGAAGGAAATCCCCAGCGCCAACATCCGCCAGCTCGTCCTCGATCTCTCCTCTCTCGATGCCGTTCGCAAGGCCGCCGCAGTGGTCAACAATTATTCAGAGCCAATCCATGTCCGTCCCTTTTCTGCTCTTCTCAACTTGTAATCCTACTTACTGACCGTGATCGGTGCACCAGGTCCTGATCCACAATGCCGCTGCGGGCGGTACGAAGGAGCTGACCCTTACAACCGACGGACTCGAGCTGCAAATCGCCACCGCGCACTTTGGGCCGTTCCTCTTCACCAAGCTCATCACGCCTAAACTCCTTGCCGCCAGTAGCGCCAGCGTCACCCCGCGCGTGGTCTTCGTGTCCAGCCTCGCGCACGCTTTCGGCCCTGGGCTAGACTTCGACGTGCTCACGAAGCCTGATGCGGCAAAGTACGCCAACTTGAGCGCGTACGGCACGGCGAAGAGCGCGAACGTCTTCTTTGCGAGCGAGCTTTCGAAGAGGTCGAAGGGGAAGATCGATGCGTATAGTCTGCACCCCGGGACTATCTCCACGAACCTCACTTTGAAGGAGGACAACAAGGCTGATCTTGTGGCGATTGGTGCGTCCCCCTTGGCTTGTATATCCAACCAATAACGCCTGATGAATGAATACCTTTGTTAGGCGCACTTACGCAGGATGGGACGCCCAGCTCTGAGATTTTCGAGTGGAAGACCATCCCTCAGGGTGCCGCGACGTACGTCTTCCTTCCGCTTGTGCATTATTCATTCATTCACCTGGCCTGTTTATTTCTAGTACCGTCGCCGCGGCATTCGATACGCGTCTCGAGGGTCAGTCCCCCCTTCCTATTTACGCAGATAACTTCTGATGTGAATGTAACAGACAAAGCCGGCGCGTTCCTCGTCGACGGATGCGTAGCAAACGATCAGGTCGCTCCGCACAGCTCGAACCCCGTACGCCGTTCTCTTATCTTGTTTTTATCCCGATATGTTCCTTATTATGTTTCCTGGCCATGTAGGAGAATGCGACGAAGCTATGGTCCATTTCAGAAGAGGTTATTGGGGAAAAATTTGCTTTCTGATGAAGTTCAAGATTTACCATGCATAGTCGTGTACCGGCCAAGCTTCACGTGTTGGTTTAAAAATGTACAAGACCATCCTCCGCTTTGCTCCGGTGGGTATGGCCTACGGCGACTCAAATAAGACAATGAAATAGCTAGCCAGATTGAGTGCTTCTGATGTTTCCAGCCTTAGACAGTCTCATCGTTGGTGTAAAACTTGCTCCAAAAAATTCAACCCATTCCATCACGGCCATCACCGGGACCTGATGACGCATCAAGCGGCACGATTGTATTGCACGTCAAAGGACGCGAAGAACTCCAACACTCCAGTGCCGTCGAAGTATCAAATATCCCTCCGCCATAGAGCATCTAAGTTGACCGGCCGACCGATCGACATTCACTCTTACTTTTGTTTGTCAACTTTGGATCCGGCAAGACTCTGGCCCCAAGCGCTTAGCCCCGCGATTGGCGTTCAAGCCTACTTGACGGCAATTGACGGAGCACTATAACGAATGTTATCTCAGCCCAGTGGTCCCTCAAGGTTGAAGCTGCCAGAATTACTGAGCTCATTACGAAATCGCACCGTTTCTCTCATTCTCGCTTCACGAGCCAATGCATAGACCCAGATAGAAGGCTCTACCCGGGTTGGCAGACCAACGGAATGGGAGCTAATCTAATCATTGGACAGATTTCCAACAGATGTTTCAATATGAGCCAGTCTTCAACGTAGTCGACAAGTCTCAGCCTAAACAAAATTTAACAAATTCAACCATACCAATTCACAGATTATTATTCACTCAGTAGTAAGTACTCACACGACACAAAGTTCAAACTGGCTTCAATTGTTCGTTTTCAGCTAAGATATGCGTCAATAGGAACCAGCACCCCTGACTAAGCCGTGACGTGACGTGACGTCACGCGTCAAATCCGCCGGGGCGGAGAAAATTTTCATTTTTTGCCCTGTTTTCGCCTCAGAAACAGTCCAGAATTTTCTTGGGAGTCGATACTCTGCATTACAATACAGTTCCCGCCCACATGAGGCTCTGGAGTAATATATTTTCACTCCCCGGCCCTCTCCGGCTGCCCGGGACACCGCCTCTTACCCGATATGGAAGCGATCAATGCGTACGTAATAGTCAAATCGGGGGCCGAAAAATGCAAAGTTGCGGCAAACGGCCGGAAAACGCGTTTGGCAACAAAAGAAAAAATGTCACGCATATTTTTTGAGGCCCACATCACATGAGCATGAGGATGGATAAAAGGATTCTGCTCTGGTAGAGGGCTTCCTAATACACTCCTCTAGCACTCTACCAGAGCAAAATATTTTTTTTGCCCAAGGGGCGGGCGTGATCTTCGTCGGCGTCGGGTCACGCGTGACGCTTACATAACACGTGCTGGTTCCTTTTGACGCATATCTTATAATACGATCCTGTCTTCCCGAACCTTCGACCGAATAGAAGCCCGGACGCTGAGTCAACAAGTCCAAACATCAATTTTCCTTTCCTTTCGACCACCATGGGAGGTACCATTTTTGCTTGCGGACCTGACCAGGCCCCAAACGACACATCCATCCCGGAGAACTGCGTCATGGCGAGCTACTCCTACCGCGGATTTGCAGACATCAAGGTCGTAGTCCTGCAGGCGACGATCGACTTTCTGTCTGCCCTCTCCGGAAAGCAGATCTCCAAGAAAGTATTGGTGGACGAAGGAATTGTTATGCCAGAGGCTGCTGAAGGAGAAGAAGAAGCTATCGTCATCGCCAACTACCGTGCTCGGATCGCTGCAGCTATTGCGCTCTTGAAGAGCTGGGTGAGACCCGTATTCAAATAGCCACCGTAGTTATATCGCTAATGTGAACCGCAGCAACGCACTCCGGCCCCCGAACCACCCTCTATGGATTCGCTTTTTGGCGGTAGTGGTGACCCTCGCATCCTCCTCGCCGCTCTGTTCCCGCCGATCCCCCTCGCTTTTGAGGCAATCCATGCCAGCCCCACGGCGCCGTCCACTCTCGTTGAGCTTCGCCTCGCTGGGATCCATGCCCTCATCGCACACCCTGATGGCAACGGAAGCATGCCGTACGATCAAGCAAAGGACACGGAGAGGCTGCTCCGTGTGGTCAAACCGTATTGCAAGTGGAGTGATAAATGGGTGTTTAATGAAGGAGACACGCACATTATCGACGAAATGATTGCGGTCTTCGAAGCCGTACCGCCTGGAGGGACCGCTCGTAATTGAGTGAATATGAGGGTATTTATTTTTTGTCCGTCCCACTTTCAATGTAGCTCATCGGATATTTCTGCCTGTACAGGTGCGAAGCAGTGACCTTAGTGACCTTTGAAAGCAACTTGTGCTAAGCCGTTCCATGTACGAATATCATGGCTGCATTTGGCAGCTTATTCCACTCCGTGACCGGCCCGAAACAGAGAAGACATGACTGGGAAAGGTATGCATATACGTGAGAGATAGAAGGGCGCAAGTCTCCCCGCTCTGGACTTGCCTGATCGCCGTCGACATTTCAGGGATTGCTGCAAGCCCAGTGGCAAGCTCTCTGTTAAACAACATCCCGTCTAAGAAGTTCCAGCACGAATGAATTGTGCTTCATGAATTTCTTCGAAATTCAACCACGCTTTCAACCGCGTTTTTGCGTAGGCGCCAGGCGGACTAACAACTTGCTAAATCGATTCTCAAATGGTCCCGCGAAGATCTAGTCATAGACCGGCTTATCGTTTGACGCAGTTCGACTTCCAAGGAAAAGAATACCGGTCCGGTTAAACCTCGGCTTCTTGCCGAAACGGGGCCATATCTTCATTGCTGCCGACAAGACCGTGGTTCAACCACGGTCGGCCACGTATCATTGAATTCAAGACGTGTTCATGCAAATCCATTGCCAACTGTTTATCATGGAAAGCCCCCAAAAAAGGGTCATTACCATGCAATTGCCGATTTTCCCTGGTAACAACTGTTGTTGCGGTTACTGGTCGGTCGGACTCGGAATTTTTTACCTCAGGTGGATGGTGAGGGACAGCTGAAAGCTTGGCGAGGCTTGGGATCTAACTTTTACTGGTTCGAGGTTCGTTGGAAATCGTGACATGGGCTGGATCCTGTTGAGCCTTACCAAGGCGAACACATGTGCCTGCTTGTTGCGCCTCCCACCCGGGGCAGTCTTCTTCGTCCAGAACTTGATGGCGCCAATCCGGTGGGTTCTTCGCAAGTCCTATAAGTATTCTATGTTGAAATCAGGCTCATGCTATTTCTGCGTGAAAAGTGCCGCACTTCTACAGCAGCATCAATCTTCGATAGTCGAAAGATAGCATTACTGTACCACAATCGTCACCGATTGCGAGGATCCGGAGTACCTCAGCAGTCCATAGGTACCGCCGCGGCCGCATACACAGGAATCCGCATACACAGGAATGCAATGCGGCATCAACTCAGCGTCAAGGCACCGTAATAGAATTACCGGGGCAAAATTGCGCCTTTTAGCTTCGAATAGGCAGCACATGTAAACGAAGGACTATCTTCCTGAGAACCAGATGTCCAAACATGTCTATAAGCTCAGGCGGAAGCTATCTAAAATACGTCGATCCTCCTGAGCTAATGGGTCTCGAAAATACACTGGCACCTCGGAGAAAGCGCGCACTGGACTGTTACGCGATGGCGGCTGGAGCCACGAGATTGGCGGTAGTACCAGGTCCGCGCCTTCGTCTCTGCCTGGGTTAAACGACGGTAATTTCGATCCCAAGGCAGGGAGAGGATCCTGGAAGGTATTCGGGAGTACCGTGCGGAAAGGACCGGGTCGCTCGGTAAGCCGCATGTCTCCGCTCGACCCGTATCGCTGCTCCGCAGTTGAATGTGCGGAGTGATGCATTGGCACGATATCGGACGCTTTATTTCGCGCGAAGACTCCCACTGGTACCTCGATAGTCCGAAGCGCTGGGTAATCTTCAATCACCGGCAGACGCGCCCTGTCTTGCCACTGTTCTATATCTCAGCCACAAATAGACGATGTCAATGCGGCGCCGTACCACGGTGTAGGCGACTAGATGCCACTTCCGGGTATCGCACGTCCCAGGAAGTCGCACAAGGAAGCTGAATGTCTGTTTCGTCAGACCACCGGATTTCGACGGCCGATGATTTCGACGGGGAGGGGGTATATTTGCGCCAGGATTACATATTCTCTGCGCACTAGGGACGCTCCGTGAGTGACGTCGTAGGAGGAGGAGGGGCATTGAAGCCCACCGTCGCATCGCTTTGGCCTCTCTTTCTGCCTCTGTGACTTCGACTTTTTCCTGATAAAACAAACACTCTGCGCAGACCTTGCTTTGACTCCTAAGTCGTGTCATTTTCGTTATTCACTGGAGAAAGATTGAAGGTGTCTCACCACCGTCGTCCATCCGTCCAACGAACTAAACCGCCATCGTCCATCGAGTCAAGGCCTGCCGACTCTTGCCACACGAATATATTTCCAGCGTCCAACTGATCGCGGTCGCTGCCCGACAGACGAACCGTTATCAAGGGAAGTACGCTTCGTCTGACAGCCTCCAGCACGACGAGCGCATCAGTAGCATTGCGGATATCTGAAAATCGGTCGGTGAGCTCAGCGTCAACCCAGGAAAAAAGATCGCACGAAGGGCAGGATGCGTGACATGACGGCTTGCTGAAGAGTTATGCATACTGGGCGAAGAGACTGAGCGGGAGTGTGCCCTCGCATGATTTATAAGGGCGGACCCAGGAGTATAGAAGACATGCAGCATCTTCGGGGATTCCATGGATAAAGCATCCGACGCGAGAAGTGACACCATCAGGAAAAGCCTCCCTAGGTAATTTCCCTGAATTACCCCAACTTCCCCCGAATTTGACCAAATTACCGCCATTACCTTCGATTACCCCCAATACCTGTTTTACATTGGTCCCTAGAAATTAGGGCGAACTTACCGGCCATTACCTGGGAGTTACCTGACAATTCGGGTCTCTTTTCAGTTCGCACGAAGCGCACCATTGTAGATGGAAGAGAATGCATTCATTTGAACGACTACTACACAAGGAATGGACTAAATACTACGACTATAGCCATACCAACGAACCCAAAGGTGTGTTCCCGTTTACTACATCGATGCACCTCGCGTTACAGCGCACCACGCTTGTTCAATCGCGCGATACTACCGCTGTGAACGGCAGAGCATCAGTACACGAAAGGTGGGGGGAAAAAAAACTCGCACGGCACTCAGTCCATCGAGTGGGCCGGGTTAGCGCACAAGGAGGAGGAGGAAGGTGATGTCTGGTAAGAGGCTGCGAAGCGGAGGAGCATGCAGAAGAAACGGGAAATAAAAGAATGATGCAGGAACGTACCTTAGTACGGATTCAGGCCCGACACACACGTGGACTCGGAGATTGGTAGATGCCTGCAGTGGGCATCAGCGTGAAAGGGAAGAGGTGGGGTGCTCGGGGAAAGAGACGGAGCCGCACCAGTGCGACATTGAAGTAGCAGGGCTCACGCACGTGGGAAGCTTGACCGCGCTATGGAAGAGATTAGGTCCGCGGGGCTGAGAACGGGATCCTACTCACGAAATACAGCATGAGTGGTCTTTGAGATCATGGCCGGCACATCTGGGAGCAGGGGTAAATGGATACAGATACAGAACAAGATCAGTCACGAATAGACACACGTCCTCGATGGAAACTCACCGATCATATCTCCGCTACACCACACCACCCCACAGTTCCCTCCACAGATTTGAGATGCCAACGACGAGGAGAGACCCAGGAAAGTGACTGTAAAGGCAAGTCAAAATGCGTAGCAAAGGGCCGGAGTCTCAAAGCGAGGATGTACGTACCGGAAAAACATTAGGGACGGCACCAACACCCTCTGACAGTAATAGGAGGACAGTAAGACGAGGTTGGAGGTAGATCCAGGCGGACGGGGTAGCGGGAGACCAAGACCGTGTCTGGAAAGCTGGGTCAAAGACGACACAAGGCATGAAGACACAACGAGTGAAGATACATACCAGAATGCCTCTGGTGACCATTGAAGAAGTCCTGGGAACAGTTTAGAGTGGGAGAGAAGGAGGCAGGGCGACACACCGGGACGATGGAGTGGGACGAGATGGGGGGGAAAGGAAGAAAGAAGTGTGTCGTTGTTTGGTGTCCCATCAATACCAACCATCTTCCACGCTCACGTGCCTCACTTGATCCGACGCGGACTTTAGGTGGACTTGTGCAGTTTGAGTCGATTTCGATGTTGATGTGTCGAGGCTCAAGTCAACCATGGAAATTTACTCCGAAAGTCAGGCATCGTGTACTGACATCCTTCCCTCAACAATTCTCGCTGTTTTGAACCATTTCAAAAACAACTCTCGTCGGAATTCGGGTAAACGCGGTAAACGCGGTAATCTGACCAGATTTCCGGAATCTAGTACCGACCTTCCAAATTTCGGGGGAATAGGGGGAAATTACCAAAGGAGGGTTTCCCTGATGACATCGAAGTCGGTCGGTGAGTGCTTGAATATTATAAGTTTTGGCGTGAGAAATGACGATATATCGCCATTCTGGCCCAAAAGGCATTTGATATGGAGCGTCAATGCTTGTCGTAACACGGATAACGGGAAAAATTCACGTACTCAGTATTTCGGGATCATTACGCTTACGATTGGCCTACGAGGTTTCTCCTGCAGCGGGACTCGGCGCATACTTGCATACTTGTACAGTGCGGTGAGAATAATGACGCCAATTCAGCGGCATTCATTTGGTCGCACGTTTGTCTGGGTCCATAGTTAGACTCGCGGGAGACTGACTGTTATTGGGGTTTTCCCGCCGGAGCTGCTGTTCGATCAAAAGCCGAGATAGGCGCAATTCAACGAACAATCATGCTTCCGAGCCAGAGCCTGAAAAATTGGATGGGGAAGCGGCATCTGTTTGCAGACGCCCAGACAATCTGTGCGGCATGTTTATAGCATTAATTCGCCGAAATTCGCTCGGCTGTATCGGCTAAAACTTACGATCAGTAGCCTATTTGTCCTTCCGTACGACGTGACCGACGGACCCAAAGTGCTTAGGACAGTGCTCCAACGTTCAAGCCGCGACTCCATCTGTATCCGGGGCAACGATGCCGACGAAAAGGCGAAAAGGGGCCAACCAATTCTCCCTGTCACGTCAGCAACAGAATGCAGGTTTGACGGTAGCGTACCCGCCACACTGGCCGGATGGGAATCGCCGCCGTACGCGGGGATGTTAAGAGTCAACAGTGGTCATATCAGGGCTTCAGAGCTTCAGAACCTGTTCAAAAAAAGGCAAAAAGGTCCGATACGAAGTGATTATTTATGGTACTCACCAGTGGATGTGCGATGATTTTACATCTGATTAATCAGCGATTTTCGTCGTCGGTCCCGTGTGAGTCGACGCTGTTCGTGAATATTAATCAGCAGTTGTTACTTCGACACCCGGAAGGGCATCGCTTATCGTGACCCACGCTTCATTGGGTATCCCTGGATAGATTCTGTCGGCATTTTTGAACCTGCTGTTTTGACCAATCAAGAGCGATGCACATTTTGAGCAACGTTCTTCCTCCATGCGCCTCTCGCGGTCAAATCGACGAATGCGGGACGCGATAGCATTCAGAATCTGTTGGTGGAATCCAATCGGCATGGTCGAGACATGCGCTGTCTTCTGGAACAGAGCGGCATGACAAAACAGGAGGATAAAAAAACAGTGGCATACGGCACCGTTCTACTAATCGACAGACGACGGGGTGTCCTCTGGGAGCCCGAGACCAGCTATTGGCTGGTGCGCGTTTCACCATAAAAGTCTGAGCCCGTCGGCGAAAGAGACCTGCCGCTGAAATAAATAAACAGTGTATGAGTTGTGCGTAAGATTGGAACCTGCAGAGCCTGCGGACTCAAAGCTCCCGCTACCATCCATCCATGGGCAAAGACACAAAAACCCGAAGTGTTGCGTACAACTCGCCGGATCAGCGACGGAATTCCGCAGGTGCAAGCCAAACGGAGTGCGAGAACTGCAAGGCCGCCCCGCCCGGAGGCGCTGGTCGGTGTTAAAAAGGTCCGCTGAGCTGCATGATAAAGCACCAATCAATCGCTCGCCATGAACATCCTGCTTACCGGTGCAATCCGGCAAGCCGCTCCCCAATCTCTTGCTGAAGGCGAATAAAGCCGTCTTGTTGGCGCCTCGCAGCGGCAAGCCCCCACTGCCGTTCAGAGGCCCGCGATTTGACTGGTTGGATGCATCGACGTACGGCATTCCATTCGACATGGACGCCACCATCGACCGCGTTAGCTCATTGCTCCACGGATCCGCGATATGCTCCCTCCGATGAGGGCCTTCATCGCCTCCGCTATAGGTAGCGGCGTCAAACGATTCGTCCTCGTGAGTGCTGGCCCTCTTTTGACCAAGCGGTAGTATTCATTCTTCCCATGAATTGTTGCACACTGCGCCTGTGAAAGGGATAAGTCCGGTGCACTGTGCACAATCTCGAAGCACCTTCAATTCGACAAATATCCTTGGCCGGACCAGGCTACCCACCACAACGTGCCGTATTGATTAGGTAGGTAGGTAGGTAGGTAGGATTACACGGCACGGTCCCGCTTAGGAACGCCGGGGCCCAGGAAGTATCTGAGTGTACAGGCACAATTGTACACTACGGTCCCTGGACTCCTCTGTCACCACGTAGCCGAGCTCACGGTCGCAATCAATCGACTCGCCGCGGTAGAACTAAACGATCCACAGAGAAGCAATTAGTAGAAAATGATCACCTCGAAACAAACTCAAGACAGGAACAACTTGGGACCATGTAGGACATTCATCTGACATACAGCTTCGACGGCATGAGACGGGAGCAGGCATGGTTGCGTCCCCGTGTTCACCATTTGTTTGGCAGCCGAATTTTTGAAGGGTTTGTGTCAGTGAACTGTCCTGCAGAGACTTAAGCCGTCCATGATGTAAGGAGAGCTTGTCATCCGAGTTCTTCCTAGATCATTCCGCTCCGCTCTGGGTTGTGGACACTCATAGGTGAGGTACTGTCCGCCGGAACCACGATGGAGAAGGGGAATGAAGTGAAGTCTTAGTGTATCCAGAACTTTTGACTCGTTTAGACCGATTGAGACCGATCTCAGTAGTCTTTTACTGAGGCTGACACTGTTTAAGACAACTAGGAGGTGTGAAACTCGAAGAGGGATTATATCATCTTCCGGTGGTGGAGGGAAGAATTGTGGAGTCGGTTATGGGCGTCAGCTTGTGGCCGATGAAAGAGCTTCAGTTGAAGCACGATCTGCCTGAGCGTTTATAGCTTCCGTTACCCTCCGCAATAGCAAGCCTCCAGTGCCTGAGTATTGACAATAGATTGTCGTTGTCGTCCATTTATGTGGACAACATTCATAGGATTATTTCGACGTGTCGCGCTGTCGTATCATGTGGCAACCCATTTCAGCTTGGACTGTGGTCTCCTGGGATACTGCTGGCAGGCGCTGGCGCGATGCGATGATCCGGACAACGTTCATATAACGCGACTGTGTCGACAGTATCATTTTGACTATTCATGTCGCGGGTTTCAGCTCTCAAGATATGCACACACTCAATATGGACAATAGTTGCCAGAGAAGCCGAGATAAGTACGATGAGCGAGTCCTTGAATTGCGCCCACGGAAATGCTTGAAATGCCAGTGACGGTAGTGTGACGGCATGGCAGTGCAATGCTGACTAAGCGAGTCGAGCAGCGTCGAGAGCAGGAGGACGAGCCAGTGACGGCGACGTTGAAGAGCTCTAGAGCCGTGGTGCTCGCCATTGAGAGGTATACAGCCTGAGGGAATGTGGACGGTAGAATTAAGCTCAAGGAGCTAAACTGAGCTGGATGCTCGACGATGAACGTGGATGTAGTTTTTTGTCTACTTTGAATCCGACTGTGCCCAGCCATTCATCTCTCCTGGATGTGCTCGTGTAGCTCGCAGAACCGCTGTGGCACTTTGGCTCGCCAGGGTGTATCTGGGCGGTTAACGGCGTATTCCGATTTGGAGATGATGGTGGTAAGGAGGCTGGAATCGTCGAATAAGGCTCGGTAGCGGTCGCACCGCACTTGCACAGGCTCATGGAGGTATTCCGCAGGACCACCCGTTCGACTCGGGGTCGAGCCATAAGTCTGTGTTGTTGTATTTCATTTTCTGCCTTTGGGCAGCGGGCCGTTGGCCGTTTCAATTTCGTCTTCAATATTCCTGTGCATGTCACAATAGGCAAATCGAGGAGGTCAACACACACAAAATATCGCAAGCACTTGCCGGGACGATTAACAGCACTCGCCTGTATTTGGCATCCCTCGACGTCGATATCGTGCCTTTCCCCATCTTTCCTTTTTTGCCGCAGTTTCATTTGAGTACTTTGTTTATTTTGGTGACCAGATAACTTACTTTTGGTTTATCCCGATTCCATCCAGGCAAGCGACGAGATTGTATTTGTCAGGAGCTAGCAACCCCCAAGCTCTTTTCATAGCTTGAATTTTGAGTACAGTATGAAGCTGACGCAGTGCGTAGATCGTGGCAATGCTGAGCGACATCCTCGCGAGAAAAAATCAAGTGTAACGGATGTTCATCGACGTTCGTTCAAAGATAAACGCCGGACGAGCAAGATGAGGGCTGCGGATCAGTGGAAATAAAGAACAGACTGAGCGAATAGCACTCCGTGTTGATTTCCGAGACAGTGAAAACCAAGAAGCTGCCAAAGGAGTCGAGGACTCCAGGAGGCCAAAAGAAGGCGCACAAAAACTCGGGTCATAGATGTCGGTGGGGATGAAGATCAAGAGGATCAGAGCGACTTGAACTTTCACTGTAATACGCAAGCAGTAGCCAGCGAGGACCAGCGACGCGTTCCAGTGAAATCGAGGTGAGAGTCAAGCGCAGCAGGTGTTCGGCAGTGCGATGCCGCCCATAAACATAGCCAAAGCGTCACGTGCTCTCAGACACTGCCACACCACGCTTTGCGCCCGCTAAAGCCACTGCAGATTTCTTCCTCTCTTGTCCCATGAATCCGCTCGCAGAAGCACTGGTTATCTGGCTCGAATAACGATTCTCGACTCCCGGACTGACGACCCTTGGAATTTCCTTGCTTTGCGCGGCTGAGTCGAGAATGGCTGCCGCTGGATGACGGCGCGGCGCGCTGCTAAAGCAACGTTCAAAGCGCGGTGCGGAACCTGGAGGCTTAACGTGATATAGGAGTGCTACGCCATTGTACCCGGGTTCGAAGATGCAAGCTGATGCTCCGTATGGGAATTATTTCGGACAATGGTCTCGTTGCTGCTCATGACTTGGTCAAGACCTTGAACTCGAATGGCGGCTTTCGAGGGCGGCTCTCCACAAAGCCTTCGCTTACGTGCAGGCCGCTGAATCTAAAATCGGGACTTGCTTGTGTCGGGGCCACAATCCCGTCGTTTGCGACAAACGGCCACCAAAGTCAAACCAAAGCGCGGAACAATGAGCCATCAAACGCCTAGCCCAATGTGCCACTTGGTTTGCGTATATAGAGTCCCGAAAATATACGGATACTGCATCTCACCTCTACCCACCTTCTCGCCTCTACCCTCCTCCTCCTACTATCATGCCCCGAGCCCCCTCCCGATTCAACGATCCTTCCGAGGTGGAAGACTACCTCGCACCCGATCCACGCACGGTGAGATATTTCTACCTGCCACCGAGTCAAAGGTGCTTATTTCTGCTATGTGGCAGTGGAATGCGGCCTCCACCTCATCCTATGCCATGGGTGCCCCTCAGATTTCCGGCCCTCCGGCGCACTGTCCCTCGCATGCGCTCCCATATACCGGCCCTACCCCGGAATTCCCTCCCCGTCGCTCCTCCAAAATGCCGAACACGCCTCACCTCAGCGCTCAAGGCTACCACATGGCCCAGATGTCGGTGAACCAGCAGCTGCGCTTTCAGATGCAGCAGAGCGCCGGCCAAATGCCACCCCCGCCGTTCCCCCCGCCGCACGTCGGGCGCACGCCCACCCAAGTCGACAACCGTCCGCCGGACTATTGGCACAGTAACAAGAACATGATGTGCATCAACCTCGGGAAGGCGGACAAGTTCCCCCACAGCGTGTCGTATAGGCCTACGAACGGACCCTGCACCTTCGGCGTTGCGCTGCTTAATCTCGAGTACGGTCGCGGGATGGTTGCTCCGACCGAGCGTCTCGACGAGTTCATGCCACCCCAGTTGATGAGGTATGCCAATGGCGCACTGCTTCTAGACGTGCGTGCTTCTTTCTTTGCTCTTTTCCTATCGACTTATTCCGTTTCAGTGGCCCGGCTACCGCCAGGAAAACTTCATCCTGACGCTCGTCGACCCGCAGACCCGCCGCCACGTTACCCGCGCGGCGCTCGGCGCACAAGTCACCCAGATTTTCAAAGACTTCGTCAACGTACGTGCCACGGTCACTGTGGTTTAACGCTATTTCTTACACGTCCCACAGAGCCGAAAAGATTCGGACTTCACGGACCACGACGGTGCGATGCGGGTGGGTATCGATGGTGTGTCGTACGACCAGGTGCGGCTGGTGGAGGTCTACACCAAGGATGGTATGTCGTATCGCGCGCAATTTGGGCTGAACGCACACTATTTGGCGGTCGGCGCGTGAACCGTTGGTTGAGATTGTCAATTACACATAGATTTCATAGGCTTGTTTTCTTTGATTTAAAAATTGTATCCGTTTGGAGAGCTACTGCGTCGGATGTGTTCCCGTACTGATGGAGGTCAAGATGAACAAGGGCAAAAATATTCCGGTACGGGGAGTCGAACCCCGCGCACGTGCGTAGACCCCTGGTTGATTCCATGAAAAGCACATATGTTAACCGATACACCATACCGGACTTGAACGCGGCGCCACCTGGTGAGTATACAGCGCTCTATTTTCCCAACCACCACAACCAACTCACCTCCGGTCCAAAACACAGTATTTCCTCTAAATAGCTGTGGAAGGTATCTGTCTTGTAACTTGCCTCTCGGACGACAGCAGCCATCCTTCGATCCATGACAGGTGTTTCACCCGCCATTGGACCCTCCAAGTTGGAGTAGTACGTATATCTGGGGATTTCGACCCAGGAAAGTTCAAAACCCAGCTACTAGTACTGAATAAATACAACCCCCAAGCCAACCAATACGTTCTATAGCCAAGACCCAACAGAAATTACTAATCAGCTGATACTGAACCTCTATCCCCTCTCTACCCTCTCCTCGCACTTCCCTCCGTCTCGTCCCTCCTCCTTACCCAACGCGTAATATATATACTCGTCCCTCGACCCACGTGATGAGCACGCCTACCAAAACCTTATCGTACCCGGCGCCCGCCCGCCCGCGAGGCGGAGCTGTACCACGTTCGACGTGAGGCTGGAGAACTAGAACGTAATGCGAAGGGGTCAGTTTTGTTTGCGTTGGAGTCGCGAAAACGGAATGAATGAGAGAGAGGTGGAAATAAGGGTTGAACAAAAGGAAAGGAAAGAAGAGAGGACGGAGTAAAACGAATAAAACGAATAAAATCAAACTCGTACTCACCCCCTGCCCAATAAACACCTCCGCCCCGACCAACACCCCCATATCCACCGCCTGCCCCACCGCCCTCTCTTCCTGCTCTTCCCTTTCCGTACTCTCCTCCCTTTCCCTTTCTTCGCTCGTCGACCCCGCCCCCATGTGGAGCGAGTCGACCTCGCTCGTCCACATGTCAAGCGAACTGCCCACCCGCCACCCCTCCTTCCTCAACCGCTCCGCGAGGAGGTCGACCCACGCGCGCTCGGCGTTGGTCGCGATGTAGATCGTGTCGAGGCGACGAGGCGGGGCTTGTTTCTGCGAGGACAATTCGGGTGAGGATGAAGAGAGGTATTCAGCGCGCACAGAGCGCACACGCGCCACGATATCCTCCACATCCGGCCAACAATGCCCCATCGCCGCGTCCTTGCGCGACATCCCCTGCGGCACCGAGAGGTAATCCGGGAGCGCTGGGTATGCTTCTCCTCCCTCTCCCTGTTGTCCTCCATTTACCCCGTCAACCCCTCCTGTTCCTCTAGCATGTGTATCGCCCAACCCAGCCCATGCATTGAACCCCATCCCCCTCTCCGCCAACAGCGCACAATGGGTCTCAAAGTCGCCGCGGCGGATGTGGAGGGCGAGGAGGCGCGGGAAGGAAGGGGAGGGGGTGGAGATGCGGAGGGGTGCGAAAGCGGACAGAGCGTAACGCCCTGTGATGCGGGAAGGGGGCAGGAGGGGCGCGAGGGCGACGGGGATGGGGATGGGTGCTGTATCGGCTGTATCGTCGACGTCGTCGTTGTAATTTGAAGATGATGGGGAGGAGGGAGAGGAAGAGGAAGAGGGGGAGAGGAACAGAGCACGATTGCGGAACAGGGCGCGCGTGATGAGCGGGGACCAGGTGAATTCGGTAAGTGTGGGCGAGGAGCCGTACGAGGGCCAGAGAGAGAGGACTTTTTCGGGGAGGTTCATGAACCTAGATGTGTAATGTGTAAGATGACACGAAGACAAAAAAACCGTGGAAAGAAGAAAGAAGAAAGAAAAGACGCACACGAAATCGAACGACGTCCCCCCGACCACCGACACACACTCCTGCGGCATCTCCCTTAACTTCTCCGCCCACCTCAAAAGGCGCTCCGCCCCACTCGTCGCATCCGTGATATTCAGCTCCTCCATCGTCGCGCCCAGCTGCACCTCCACCACCTTTTCGGGCGGGCACGCGGCCTCCCACCAGCGCTGCGACACGCCATGCGGGACCGCGGGATTAACGGGAAGGGTGTTAGGGTTAGAGCCCCAGGAACCGCCGCCGGTGGGGCCGGTGGTGAAGGCGGTCATGGGGATGTGCAGCATGTGCCGCGTGCCGTTGGGCAGGGCGTCCGGGAAGGGCGGGTGATCGCGCGCGATGTAGTCGACGAAGACGTACCCGCGGTTGGCGAGGTACGCGAGGTGGGTGTTGAGGAGCCTGGAATTTGGGAACAAAAACACTTGTCACTCAGCTGTGGTCAACACATAAGTGCAGAAAGAAACGCGTACTGTTCTTGGAATACATTGTTCCAGCTGTAAAATGATGTAAGCGATACGAGAGGACACGAGAACGAGGATGGAGACACACCCGGTTCCCCATGCCTCCCAGGGAAAGAACAGATATCTACGCACTCGATGAAATCAGCACGGACAGGGACACGAACCGCAACTAAACGCACCTCGGGCGACTCCTCTCGAAAACAGACGGCGCACGATGCTGCGGCAGCGTACGCTCATACTCCCGCACCTCCTCGAACGTCGGATGGCCCAGTTCCACGGCGTGGGTCGGCGGCGTGTACACGACGAGCCGCGACGCCGTGTGGGTGCCGAGGATGGTGTAGGTGGAGAGGAAGACGAGGGCGAGCAGGGTGAGCGCGGCGAGTCGGGGGAGCTGGCAACCTCGGGGCAGCCATAGACGCAGACGCCCCATCTAGCAAGGAGCGGTTAGCCCGTGGTGGTTTTTTTGGACAAGGAGGGTGTCACGTCACTTGCCGAAAAGTTGGCATCACCGATGCGTGATTGTTGACTGATCTGGTGCCGCCCAAAGTCCTCTTCCAGTCGCCTACTCATATTGGGACGGAATATTCCGCATCCTCAGTTGTAGCAGTTCTTTCATATTTGCTTTAAAAAAAGCAATCGAACTAGAGTCCCAGACGAAAACGGTGATTTTTATCCCAATGAAACCGTCCGATCTGTCAGTTGGTGGCAGTCCTTGACAGTTCAAGTCCGCTGCCAGGATGCGTATCTCGACAGCTTTCACCACGTCTGCGTTTCGTCTGTTGGTAAATATCTTTCGTCTGATTGGTGCTTCCGGATAACGCTGGCGCCGACTGTGGTTGAAAAGGGAAGTTTCACTGCGGTGCTCTCGGATACGCAACTTCAACACACGCAAGGTTTTATGCGTAATACCGGAATCGAACCGGAGTCTGCCAGGCAACAAATTGGTCTTGACTATGTAATCACACGCAGGTGCGCACCAGCGCCGTGGGTCTTGAAGCAAGTGCCTATGCAAGTTCAACCACTATCTATCTAGACGACGTTGAACGAGGTCTTGGACTGTTGTGAACGAGTGAAATTTGCAGTTGTATTTCCTTGCAATGATAGAGTGTCGAGCATCCAAAAGCAACTCATACAGATAAATTATGACCCAACCCGGAATCGAACCGCCGCCTGCGTTAATCAAGGAATACAAGATATTGAACACAGGTGCGCGCCAGCGCTATAGTCGTTGATCTCGTTATGACTGGAAAAGACCTGGACCAAGGACTTCAATTCAGCTAGGATTTAGAGGAGGAGAAATTAGAGAAGAAAAAAACGGTTTTGGAGCGATCACACCCACCCCGGAATCGAACCGGCGCCTGCCCGAATCTGACTTCCGAAAAGGCTCATCCATTGCAGATGCGTGCCAGCGCTATGGGTCTTCTTGGGTCTTCAAAACTTTTCCTTCTGTTGAGGGCTCGAAGGATAAAAGGGCAGAAGACCTTGGGGCTCCTCAGGCTAACTGTTGTCTCCAACAGGTCCCAGGTTGTACGTGGGCTGTTTCGTCATTGGAACCATGGATAATTGACGCCGACAGCCAACGCCCATAGAATTCTAGCCGGCTCTTTTTACCTCTGCGACAGGGTCAAATCGATATCCCGATAAGCTAAATTACCTAACCTCTTTCTCAGCTCTTGGTTGATGGCAGGTTTTTTTGCTGCGATGAGCTTTTTTACTTGTCATTCCGACTCATTCGAGGCAGAGGCTGGATGATACGATGACCGAGCGGCTCCCTTCCACGACAGGATCGTGGCGTCTGGCCCCTTTCGGACATCAAGCGAGTATATGCCAGTGGCTCAGAGAAGACTACGAAGGAAAAAGTTTTGACCCCGACGGCCCAGAGGTTGCAATTTCGCAATTTTGTTAGGATATCCGCTTTCACCGCAGCCTGTCGAGTCTCATTGCGAGGGTATGTCGAGGTAATTGCCAGACCATCCTGGTTGCAAAATAAACCTTTAAATTGTAAGAGAACCTCATGTCGACGAGATGGATCCAAGATTGGTTGAACCTCATTCTCAGAAACATGCTCCCAACCTGAAAGTTGAAAATTCCGGGAGACAAAGGCGTGAGTCCCCGGTGTCGAGTGCACCACAGGTTTCAGTGGTTCGACTTCATGGAATATTGATAGCAACAGCGATAGAAATAACCGAAGCATAGCAAAAACGGTCCTTCCCGCATAGCCTTGAACAAGGGCATGATATTCCCTGTATTCCTCGATCAGTTTAACCCACAGCCATATCCGTGGCCATAGCGCCTCGAGCATCGCAACGGGTAATTTAAGAGATGTAGGAATGATGTTGATGAGACTGAACGCCATTCCGAGAGCAGTGGCGTCGGCATTTGAGTTGGCGTCGTGCCAGTGCTTCTCCGGAACCCGCGCAGGGTCGAGAGTAGTGTGGACCACAGGAAGAAGGCTGTTCGCAGCGGGTGGGTCTTTGCCTATGAGAATATGATCACCAGAGCCGGACGAGATCCACTGGCTGCGGCGAGCGCCACTTCCTGTAACAAATCTCGGTGCGGACCAGAGAACGGAGAATCAAGATTCAATACTGGGTCGAATGGTTGAGGAAAGCTTAGAGAGGGTATCCAGATGCAGCGCAGGATGCACGATAGGTACGGGAGATGGTGACTCGGAGTCTTCGTCGAATTTTGGTTTTCCTGCTTTTTGCCCCATTCTCCTTGCATTCTCCAGTCCCTTCAGCGGGTGAAGATAGTCTTCAGGTTGAAACGAGGGAGACGAGATTGAGACGAGACAAAGACAAGACAAAGGACAAGACGAAGCGATGCCACTGCACAGCCACGAATTGTGGCTTATTTGGCATCAGCCTGGCGATTTTCGCTCTATCCACCATGAGTCGCTCCCTCTGCGCGGTCTGCGGCAACGGCTTCACCTCTTCTCTGGCTCCACCCCCTGCAAAAACTCTGGAGCTTACGAACATTCTGCGTTCTAACGCCGTGCCACCGGATGTGGGGTCGTTTCGGAGCACCATTTTAGCGGCACCCACCGAACTTGCGCGGTACGATGCCGAGATAGAACGGATTCAAAAAATACTGGCGGTCCTAGTATCCGAACGCACTGCGCTGACGACTTACGCCGAGGGATGTCGTAGCGCGCTTTCTCCTATTCGACGCGTGCCAACCGAGCTATGGGTCAAGATCTTCGATCTGTGTTCCCCGTACTTATTTCAAGAAGTGTTTAACCTGTCACTCTCTACCAAGGGGGGACGAAGATAAGAATGGCGCACACAGGGTACCCCATCAAAACTGTCAATCAGGCCCGGATTTAGCTGATAAGACCGGACAGCCACTCCCAATCAGGTAATATCTCACGGGAGGCGTGACTTCGGCCAACTTCGGCAAAAATCTGCTCCTTCCACATTTCACTTTTTGCTGGTTTGAACCACCCAATGCATGCGGGCGACGGTTCTGATGGCGCCTGGCCAAAAAAATCGTGAAAATCGGTTAATTTGACGTCTATATAAGGCAATTTCCCACGCTAAGAGGGGGGGAGGGTCGACCGACCCCCCGAAAAAAAACTTTTGTAGGTGATATCTTTTATTCTAATCTTTGTTCCCCCTTGCTCTCTACGACACCTGAAGAAGAAGTGGATCGTCTGTCAAACCGGCATCTGCTCCAGTTATCACAGGTAGGTCAATGCAATGCAGCGAACTGAGCATCGTTGACTGACTTTCCCCTTGGAAGGTGTCGTCACTTTGGCACAAGATCGCCATGGGTACGCCGAAATTATGGTCTACGATTGCGCTGGACACGTCCCTATGGGATAATGCTACCATATCCCATGCCAGACTGCTTTCACTCCTCGACTTATCGTTGAAGCGAGGCGGTAACCATCCACTGGTTATGGATATTGGCGTGCTACAAGAGCATCCACAGTCGCATGCCATTGTGATCCTACTCAGCCAGCATGCCTCGAGGTGGAAGGACGTCTATTTCTTGAGCGATCTAGACTCCGCCGCCCAGCTGCTGACCAGTGCAAAGGGAAACCTCCAGCGGCTGGAAAAACTCAGCCTTAATGCTGAGTGGAGGGCTGTGGATGCTTTCCAAGCTGCGCCTCGGTTAACAGATGTCAAATTCAGTGGGCGGGTGGAAACCCTGCCTGACCTTCCGTGGGCACAAATTCGGACCTTCGCGTATGCTAGCGTCGCAACCCCGGACGCGTTCAATTTCTTGTCCATCCTGGGGCGCTGCCAGAATATCATCACCTTCGAATCCTTCATCTCCTTGTCAGAACTTCCCATCGACACGAACATGCCCCCGGTTGCCTCTGACGTGGAATTTTTGACGTTTCGATTAGAACTCCCTCGGGAGAGACCCTTCGTCGGCCGAATTTTTGAAGCACTCACCCTTCCCGCCCTCCGGTCCCTCACCGTAGCGCCTCGCAAGCTCGATGATGTGTCGCCTCCCGTTTGGGACGCAGAGCGGTTTTTGGGACTCGCCGATCGTTCCTCCTTCCACACCCATCTCACCCGCCTCGAAATCGACGCCCTAATAACAGACGAAGGCCTCTTGGGCTGTCTTATCGTGCTGCCGCTTCTGGAGGAGCTAATCATTTCCGATTGCTCGTTCGATGACGGGCATATCGTTATCAGCGACACTCTCCTCCATGGTCTCATCCACACGGTGGACGCCCGGACCCCGAACCTGGTTCCTAAGCTGCATTTCCTCAGCTTAACCTCCCGGCTTCACTTCACAGACTCTGTTTATCGCGAGCTATTGATCTCGCGTCTGCCCTTGGGTAGGGACGATTCCTTCAAGACACATCTCTGGTTTCTCCCTGACCGCCGACGCGAATTTCCGGCTGAGGTGCTGACGGAGGTGTCCAATTTGGATCACAAGGGATTTTTTTCTTATGATTACGGACTCTCTGCTTGAGCGTACGTCTATCCTTGTGAACCGTACTTCCTTTGATGAACGATTATACTAAGTCATGTAACCTGTTTCCATTCGCCAGTGGTAGGACGTACTTTACGTTGAAATCAAACAAGGATTCGGATATCTTGCACTCAGAGCTCTACTGTTGTCTGCCATCTGAAAGTTGAGACAATGTCATGGCAAATATGAAGCTAATGTAGTGTCACTGTCTTTCAAACCATTGTGCACAGCAGATTTTTCGAGCCATTCTCAGTGCTTTTTATGTTTCACGGACGGCAGAGCGTGAGACCGTGATGCCATCATTTTCCGGCTTGCCTCTCGACTCCCTCGATTCCTCCTCTCCTAAGGCACTGCCGCTTCCACTTGCCTCCACAACGGTCCATAAGTCGTAAAAAGATCCCACTACGGAAAATGAAGCTTTGTCCCTGGTCTTTCTTTGTACTTTGGTGTCGCTTTGGCTCGGACCCGACGGACCATGCGCGTCCAAGCGTCGCTTTGGCATCGCTTTGAGCCTGAGCGGATCCCTCAAAAGGCAGCCACCAGCGCCCGTCAAAGACTACGCGCCATATTACCTCTTTGCCATGGATTCCTCTCTGCGCTTCGAGAATCTCTCAGCTCTTCCTTTCACCATTCGGGCAAGTCACTCTTCGCATGGCATCTACTCCTGCTGACACCCATGAAAGAGAGCGGCACTCGCTGCTATCCGTGGATCTCAAGCCGACTTTACGAAGGTCGTCCAAATCATATCTGCAGACCCAGGTGTTGCGGCACACAAATTTCTCCCTATGATCGCTGCTCTTCTCGATCCCGCACGACTTCCGGACAAGCACATGCTAATAGAACCTCCTCACATGGTGGCACTTGACATGGCATACCACGCCACTCTCAGCCTTTCATTGTTCACCGCTTTGCCTATTTCCGTGCTCAAGGCCCTGTGGCCACGGGCGTGGATGTGGGCCCAACGCATCGAAGAGTTGGAGTTGCAGGACTCGATTGATATTGCCGATACCGACTCGGGACCCGGCTTGGATACCAGCATGGAGCTGTTGAAGGCTCTGTGGCCCTTCATCAAGTCTGCGGCACTCCAACCCACGGTACACTCAACGCCGGGCTTTCACGCCTTCGTCGCTGGCATCTGGCCGCGTCTGCACTCATCCCACCCTGAGGTGCCGCTCGCAAGAACGGCCTTTTATCGGTTCATCAGCAGCTGTGACAAAGACTGCGCCGAGCGGAGTGGCACCGAGTTTATCGAGGGCTGTGGAGGCGATCCATCCGCCCTTGCATCCCTTCTCGTGCGGGACATAAGCATGGCTGCGGCAGCGTGTCTTTACCCAAAGGCGGAGGAACCGCGTATGGACCTCCTCAAGCGTCTCTCCGCGTTCGACGCCATCATTATGGGGAATCCTGACCTGTTCCCGCCCCTTCTACGCGCCGGAATCATCAAGGCGCAAACCAACGCAATCGCTCGTCTCGGCTGCTTTCCCGACGCAGAAGCCACACTGAACAAATCGTTCCTCCAGCTGAACGCATTCCTCGTCTTCGGCTCTGGGTTTCCGCATCTCCCCGATGCGTTGAGAGCGGGGCTACTAGTCAATATCCTCGCATTTAGCGTGTACTATCAGCCCAGTGAACGAAGCGAGGCTGTCTTGGTGGCGACCCTACGCCTATCGCTTCCCCCCGCGCTGGTATACTACCGCGTAGTCTCAGCGCTGGCTCTGGCATTTCCCATGGTCATGGAGATGCCGTACAACCCTCGTTTCATCGCTTCGCCGATATATTCAGCATGGCAGGATTTCGCCGCCCTCGTACAAGCCCGGTTGCGGCTCCTGGAATATTTTGACTCTGACGAGTACATTCGAACGAAGGCGTGCGACAATTTTGAGGTGCGTGCGACGCTCTTATGTGGTTCTTGTGCTCATCATCCGACTTACAGTGCGGTGTCATACGGAAGGCGTCTGAACTCAAGCGCTGCGCGGGGTGTCGCGAACAGTTTTACTGTTCACGCCAATGCCACATAGCCGACTGGAGACGTGGCGGCCATCGCGAGTCGTGCAAGATCTCATGCAAGTCTTGCTTCCCCCTCCACTGCTCGTGTTCCTATTTTCTTACCATCCCTTCACTTAGATTCAGCAGACGACTTGCAATGGACCAAACGCGACGACGCGTTCCTGCGTCTCATCCTACACCGCGAGTACCAAGCACACAAAGTAGATCTCCTGATGCGGCAGCTCGCGTACATGTCCCCCACCGCGGGCCCACACGTGTTCTCGACCACGTTCAACTTCCTCTCGGGGCGCTGCACCGTCACTGTGCGCCCAGGCGGTCCGGACTCCTTCCGTAAGCTTGGCTTCACCGATCGCCAGATCGCGGAAGCTTCCCGTTCTGGCTCGCGTCTGGCGTTGCACCGCGTCGTGCTCTACCGCGGGCAGAATATGAAGGTTGTCCGACCGTATGTTCTGAGATGCGGTAGTTCTGCGCTGGTGACGGGGTTGGAGGAGATTCGTGTTTTTATGAAGAGGACGGGGGATAAAGAGGAGGCGCGGAGGAGGATACGGGTGCTCTGCCTGGGCGAAATGCTGGAGACGCATGGTTGATGCGCCTCATCTATGAATATGAATATGTTTATGAGTATGTATGCATCTTCGTGAATATGCATTGTGTGTCAAGATTTTGTCGAAAAAGCAGAGTGCTCGCAGCTCGCCGGAGAAAAGAGCGGGAAAATGATTTAAATCCTGGTGTCTATTCAAGGTAAATTAAATTGTAGAGAGGCGAGAGCAAAGCCCCCTGGCGAATAGCAACGGACTACAAAACTTGATAGATATGATCGTCGAGGAAGTACGGTTAAAAAGAATAGACGTAGACTCAACCGGACGGTCCGCAAGTGTAAGAAAAGGCTCCTTTGTGATCGAAATTGTCAATCTCGGCGAGCAGCAACTCCGGCGAAAAGTCGGATTGGTGGTCAGGGAGAACCCAGAAATGCGTCTTGAAGGAACCGTCGCTATCTTGGGGCAGACGCGAGACCAATAGATTGTGGTATGCGGAAGTCGTGAAGTGAACCCGGGAGGTGAGGCTGAGGAGCCCCAGTTTGGGAACCAGGGTTGTAGCGTCGGCCTTGTGGACGAGACCTCGAAGGAGAGTGTCGCTGATAACGATATGCCCGTCATCGAACGAGCAATCGGAAATGATTAGCTCCTCCAGAAGCGGCAGCACGATAAGACAGCCCAGGAGGCCTTCGTCTGTTATTATTGCGTCGATTTCGAGGCGGATGAGATGGGTGTGGAAGGAGGAACGGTCGGCGAGTCCCAAAAACTGCTCTGGGTCCCAAACAGGAGGCGACGTATCGTCAAGCTTGCGGGGCCCGACGACGAGTGATCTGAGGGAGGGAAGGGTGAGGGTTTGGAAGATTCGGCCAATGAGCGATGCGTCATGAGGGATATCAGCGAGGGCTAATTGGAGCGTTAAGTGTTGTACATCGGATGTAATCGGCGTCCCATTGGGAAGTTGTGAGAGACCGACCCTGAAAAAGAAGGTAACGACATTCGGGCAGCGCGGCAACAGGGATAAGAAATTGTATGCGTCTTCGTCCCAGTCGCTAACATATGTGAATGTGCGAAGTTGGCCCCACGGAAGGTCGGGCACGTTGTCGACCCGTCCGCGGAATTTGACGGATGTTAACTGCGGCGCGACTTGGAAAATATCTACGCCCTTCCAATCCGCATTAACATTGAGCTTTTCCAGTTGCCCAAGGTTTCCCTTTGCACGGTTCAGAAGTCGGGCGGAGCCTAGATCGCTGTAGAAATACACGTCCCTCCACCTCGACCCATGTTGACTCAGTAGGATCATAACTGCATGCGGCTGTGGATCGTCCTCCAGCACGCCAATATCCATGATCAATGGATGATTTCCACCTCGCTTCAATGATAAGTCGAGAAGTGAAAGTAGTTCGGCATGGGATATGTTATCCCATAGGGACGTATCCAGCGCAATCGTAGACCATAATTTCGGCGTACCCATGGCGATTTTGTGCCAAAGTGACGACACCTTCCAAGCGGAAAGTCAGTCCACGATACTCAGTTCGCCAAATTGTCTTTACCCACCTGCGATAGCTGGAGCAGATGCCGGTTGGACACACGATCCACTTCCTCTGCAGGTGTAGTAGAGTTCGACAGGTTATACCCTTCTTCAAACGCCAAACTTGATGGGGAACACAGCTCGAAGATCCTGACCCATAGCTCGGTTGGCACGCGTCGAATAGGGGAAAGCGCGCTACGACATCCCTCGGCGTAACTCGCCAGCGCATCGCGTTCGGACACTAGGTCCGCCAGTATCTTTTGAATTCTTTCTATCTCGGCATCGTACCGCGCAAGTTCGGTGGGTGCCTCTAAAATGGTGCTCCGAAACGACCCCACATCCGGTGGCACGGCGTTAGAGCGCAGAATATTCGTAAGCTCCAGCGTTTTGGTAGGATTTGGAGCCAGAGGAGAGGTGAAGCCGTCGCCGCAAACCGCGCAGGGGGAGCGACCAAGGGGGGACGAAGATAAGAAGAATGGCGCACACAGGGTACCCCATCAAAGCTGTCAATCAGGCCCGGATTTAGCTGATAAGACCGGACAGCCACTCCCAATCAGGTAATATCTCACGGGAGGCGTGACTTCGGCAAAAATCTGCTCCTTGCACATTCCACTTTTTGCTGGTTTAAATGGCCGAATGCATGCGGGCGACGGTTCTGACGGCGCCTGGCCAAAAAAATCGTGAAAATCGGTTAATTTGACGTCTATATAAGGCAATTTCCCACGCTAACAGGGGGGGAGGGTCGACTGACACCGCGAAAAAAAACTTTTGTAGGTGATATCTTTTATTCTAATCTTCGTTCCCCCTTGGGAGCGACTCATGCTGGTTTGGGTGAAAATCGCCAGGTTGATGCCAAATAGGCCACAACTGATGGCTGTGCAGTGGCACTTGTCCTTGTCCTCGTTCTTGTCTTGTCTCCCTCTCCAGGCTGTTCTTCTGTACAACGCTTGAATTATCAAGAAAAGTATCGCAAGCGTTTCACCCGCTGCGACTCGGGAGAATGGGGCAAAAAGCAGGAAAACCAAAATTCGTCGAAGACTCCGAGTCATCACACCTACACCGTCCGCTACCACCATGTCGATTTTGAAAACCTGGAAAACCGACCTCGTTCTGGCTCGGCAACACAAGCACCGTCCGGGGTGTGGATGCCGGATGCATCCCTGTGTCTCAAGTCGTCTTCTTGCCTCCACTTCTGGATGGAATGGCCGACGTGGATGAAATGGCCGATGTGGACCCTAGGATGGCCGGCACGAACTCGCGGAAGAATCACATTCGGGACCCGACTACGTGGATGCACCTGGCTCACTTAACTGGGCATGTTTGGCCACTGTACCGTCCGGGGTACGCGCACGACGCGCAGGGGGGATCGATGGGGGGCCCTTTTCCTTAACGACGCCTGGATGCTGGCATTTTGGTGCGCACGGACCATCGGATCTTCGGCCGGAACTCCGCGATCCTCCCGTTGTGTCCGACCTTTTTTGTTCCCTTTCTCTCTGCGGTGTTCGTCAAGTCGTCAGCGAGGTCTGGATAATCCATCTGTGTTGTTTCAAAACGTTTTTTTGGCGCTGCTCTCAGACCGGGACGATTCCGGGATAGGCTTGGCGTCGGCTTGGCATCCGTGGATCTCCTGTTTGATTTTGTGTCCACGTCAACGGCAGGAATGGATCTTGCGCGTCGTTCTTGGACATCCTCGACACCGTCTGGCAACCGCGCTGGCATGGATCCCCACCCTGTTTAATTTTCCGCGGCTTCGGCTGCTTGTGTCGAGCGACACTTCCCAAAAGCCCTTGGGTCTGTCTCTTCGGAGACGGATGGTACGCATGCATCCGCAAAGGGAAAGACATGCGTGTGTTTTTTCGTGAATTGGTGGACGCTGGGGAGTTTTGCTAGGGGGGAGGGAACTCCTCCCGTACACCAGCTGATTAGCTGAGTGGCAAGGTCCCAAGAGGTTGCACCCAGCGGTCCTGCCTATTCAAGGCCAGCCAATTCTCGGTAAGCAGCGTGTGGTCGACCCCCTGGAACGATGTTGTGCTCGGTCGGCATCTTGTAGAATTCTGTAAGGATAACCACCCGTACAGTACTACATGTTTGTCTTCCGTAAACTCGTTGTTCAGCCTGTGGACCACGCGAGTATAATATACCCCCCCCCCCCCCCCCCCCCCATCATCTCCCGTCCCTACCGTGCATCCTGCGCTGCATCTCGATACCCTCTCTGAGCTTCCCTTGACCATTCGGGCCAGTATTGGATCTTGGTTCTCCGTTCTCTGGTCCGTACTGAGATTTCTTTCCAGGAAGTGGCGCTCGCCGCAGCCAGTGGATCTCATCCCGATATGATGAAAATAGTCTCAGCTATACGAGAAGACCCGCCCGCCGCGATCACCTTTCTTCCTGTGGTTTACGCTATTCTCGACCCTGCGCGGGTTCCGGAGAAGCACTGGCACGACGCCAGCTCAAATAACGACGCCGTCGCCCTCGGGATGGCGTTCAGTATCATCAACATCATCCCCACATTTCCCCAACTACCCGTTGCGGTGCTCGAAGCGCTATGGCCACGGGTATGGCTGTGGGTTCAACTGATCGAAGAATATCATCTCCTTATTCAAAACTGGGCGGGGAGAACCGACTTTGTGATGCTTCGGTTATTTGTATCGTTGTGGCCATTTCTTGAAGTCGAACCGCTGAAGCCTGTGGTGCACTCGACGCCAGGGACTCACGCCTTTGTCTCCCGGAGTTGGCCGCATCTGCCCTTATCCGAACTCGAGCAGACGAACGCGATGACGACATTCTTCCAGTTCATCGGCAACTGTGGTAGCGCTTGCGGGGTTCACGGCGCAAAAGAGTTCATTGAGGGATTCGGAGAGGATCCGTCCGTCCTCGCAGCTCTCATCGCGCGACACATAACCGCGGTTGCAGCCGCATGTCGCAACCCCAAGTCGACGGTCCCCCGCGCCCTCCTCCTCGGCCGCCTCCACAAGCTCTCCGTACACATACGCATGCTTGACACTCTCCCGTACCTATCCGCCGGAATCGTCAAGGCGCAGACCACCGCCATGGGCAAGCTTAGCCCCTTTCCCGACGCGGAAGACACATTGAATGGCTCGTTTCTTCAGCTGTCCGCATTCCTCGTCTACAGTACTGGGTATGGACATCTCCCGGAGGCGCTGAGAGCCGGGATTCTGAACAGCATTGTTTCGTATGGCGCTGACTATCAGCGCACGGACGGAAGCGCCTTTATCTTCGGGGACTTCCTGACCGCCGTCCTGCCCGCCTCGTTGGCTTACTACCGCGTAGTCTCAGCCATGGTTTCGGCATTCGCCAAGATATCTGCCAAGCCATACAAACCTGGTTTCGTCGCTTCAGCAATATACCCGGCGTGGAAAAACTTTGTCGCGATCGTACAAGCTCGGCTGCGCGTCCTAGAATATTTTCTCTCGGAGGATTACGTTCGAACGAGGGCATGCGACAATCTTGAGGTCTGTGCGACAGACTTAATTGGTTTCTGTGCTCATCTTGCATCTGTAGTGCGGTGTAATCGGTGCTTCCGCTGAATTCCAGCGTTGCGGAGGATGTCACGAGCACTTTTATTGTTCCCGCGAGTGCCAGATTGTGGACTGGAAACGCGGTGGGCATCGAGAGGCGTGCAAAATCCATGGTACATGTCAATCGACCGCTCTGGAATTTCCCTATATCTATGATTCCTGCGTTTAGATCCACCCGTCGAGGTCGAGTTGACGAAACGCGGCGACACGTTCCTGCGACTCATCCTGCACCGCGACTATCAAGCACATAAATTCGACACCCTCATGCAGCAGCTCACATACCTCTCATCCAATGAGGGCCGGCGCGACTTCTGTACTACGTTCAACTACTCCTCGGGACACTGCGTCATTTCCGTGGGACCTGTCGACTCTAGTGGTAGCGGTTTTACTGAACGGCATATCGCCGCTGCTTCGAGTGCGAACTCGTGTCTGGCGCTCCATAGGGTTATACTTAAGCGCGGAAACCTGGATGTTGTCCGGCCGTACGTTCTGAGATCCAGTAGTCCTGCTCTGGCAATGGGGCTGGAGGAGATTCGAGCGTTCATGGAGAAGACGGAGGATACGGGGGAGACTCGGAGGATGTTGCACGTGTTGTGCGAGGCCGAGGTGCTGGAGACGCATGGATGAAGTTGGATATAATTGTGATGTGTGCGATCCAGCGTTATTCATTCCGCGATTCGGAGAAAGTGGATCATGGCCGGATGAGCCTACTACTAGATGCGCTCCTAGATGGGTACAGGAGGGGTGCAGAAATTTCACTGACCTTGTCAAGTCCCCCACAAAACTAATCCCCAAGTTTCATGTTTGAAAAAAATCAACAGCAATGGTTTCTTCAAGCTTCACTTGAAAAGCTTGCGCTGGAATAAACCAGTTGAAAGTACCGTGATGCCATCACCTTGCCATCATCAACCGAAATCTGCCGCATCAGTTGATGCCCATCAAGCGTGACTTGCTTCTGACCGCCACCACCAACTCCAGCCTGAGGTCTTGACCAGCCAGACCAGGTCTTCAGCTCTACCCCATCGAATTCATCCAATGTCGGGCGATGCGTCCACAAGGAGCGAGGGCCTATGGTTCCCAGAGGATTCTCCAGTTGTTCTGCGTGCGGAAAATCGTGTCTTTTGCGTCAGCAAATCGATTCTCGCTGCTCGCTCCTCAGTCTTCCAGTCGATGTTCGAATTTCCTCAGCCCACAGCCGAACAGGCTGAAATGATGGAAGGACGGCCAGTTATTCAGCTGCATGATCGTGCAGCGGAGCTCGAGCCATTTCTCCGTGCCATCTTTGACTCCAGGTGCGTAACATACTTCATCCTCACGATCATACATGTTGAGCACCTCATCAGTTATTTTATGGAACCTCCTGCGGAGATCGATTTTCGCGCAGTGCTCGGCATCCTACGCCTCTCCCACAAATATGACGTCCCCTATCTTTTCGGTCGCGCAATTCGCCATCTCGAAACAGTTTATCCCATCGAGCTCGCCAAGTACCCCTCGACCATATCCTCCGATCCCATGGAGTATCATTGCGATGATGTCTGCCTGGATCTTGAAGCGCTGCCCGTATTGTTTGAAGTCGGAGCTACTTGGCTCCTCCCATGCGCCTTCTACAGCATTGGAACGTACCCGGCGGAGGATTTCATCCTCACCGAAACGTGGAACAGTTTGTTGCCCGAGACGAAACTCACATGTCTCCTGCTCCAAGTAAAGCAGCTGCGAGCAATGATCAAACTCAACGCATTCCTCGCCACTGATTCCACCTGTGATTCCGCCCAGGCGTGCAGCGGCATGAAACTCGTGTTTCTGCGGACCAGGGTGACTCATCGCTCACCCACCGGCTCCGGAGACCTTCACCCCCTCTACGAATGGCGCCCGAAGCGACTCGACAAGTTAGCAAAAGGGCTCTGTGCGAGTTGCAATCATGCAGGTCGTACTCAGCGTGAAGCGGCAGAGATGGAGATTTGGACTCAGCTCCCCGCTAATTGCGGATTAGCTGCGTGGGACGTCTTACTAGAACAGCGACGAGTGTCATTGAATCGATGATGTGGATATCTGGCAAATTATTTTGCTCGCTCCGAAGTTTGATATTTCAGACTCGATGTGAACAGGCATCCAACCCGATCTCTCGGGCAGCAGGCTGTCGCATCGTTTGCTTTCAAGATGCGGCGAATCGCCTGCCGTTCAGACCTTTTGAGGGGACGACTCATCACGACGCCTACCTCCACCAAGGCTGGGATATGTTGCATGATGTGTAGAATCAGCACTGACAGGTCACAGGACATCAGCACGCAGTATAGTCCTTGGGGGAAAAAGATACTAATGCAACTCTCACATGACTCGCGCCGGAATTGAACTGGCACTCCTCGAATCGCAAGGACGGTGATGTGGATGTGATATGTTCGATCGCCACAGATCGCCACCGAGCCGATGGATAAACGGCCCTCCATGGTATGTACTCTAGAAGGATTGCGGATTGCAGTGTGGATATTGGAACAAGCTCGAACACGGTAAACTGCAAGAATTATGTTCAAACTATTCTTTTATGTTCAAAAGATCCTCCGCTGCGTCAGCATTGCGCTTTGGCTTTCTTCGCCCTCATTCTCATTTGGATTTCGGCGCTTCTTCGAATGTGGAGAACCAGACCCGGTTGCGGATGGTCCGCCTCTCATTTCCTTGGACGAAGAGGTGCTAAAGAGAATCCGGAGACGCCGCCCGTTCGATTCGGGGCCGGGTCATGAACTTTCCAAGTGGTTGGATTTTTTTATTCACCCTCTTCCGCAGATGTTTGTCGCCTGGAAGCTCATTTATTTTCGGCGCCGCTTTTAAAAGGCTCCGCAGCCGTGAACCCGCCCGCCTTCTTCGACCGTGCTGGCACGGCTACTAATTGTTTCTTATGAAGTTGTACTACTCAGTTTTCAGATGATATAAATCAGGACGCAAACCTACTGTAACCAAAGTTTTTTCAGCCGGAAGTGACAATATATTCACCAAAACTGAGACAAAACGGAGCGATGGGAGTCTGCGAGATGGAGAGTACTGTCAGCAACGAGTCGGACGGTCGGACTCCGCGCCTCGGGCAAATCACTTTGACAAAATAAAATGGCTTTTGCATGCAAATCAGTTACCCCTGTGCTGATTCCCTCGAGAATCTGGGATCCATCACTGCCACCATTTCACTGCCACCATTGAACTCGAGCATGGATTCTGGATTAAAACTTCAACATCGGACCAATGCGTGGACGGCACGTGATGTCGGGATGGCGGTGATGGCATCATTTCCCTTTCTCTTCCTCCCTCGTCCTTCAAGTTTGCTCGTCCTGCCCGTCCCTGTTCCGCTGCATCCAGTGGACTTTGGCCTCTCAAGATGGCCAATGTATCAGGTTTCAAGGTCGCACCTTACTGGCAGCGCGAATGGTGCTTTTGTACTCCGAGCCGGTCTTTTTGCGCTTTGGCGATGCTTTGGCCCGTCACTCAAGCGCCCAAAGCTCGTCTGGTAAACGCCGCTTTGATAGAACGCATTTAAAGACAAAATCTGGTTGGACTTGCATCAAGGTCGCTCTTCCCCCATCACCATGCATCCGTCGCTGTGCCTCGAAAACCTTTCAGCTCTTCCCTTCACCGTTCGGGCAAGTGGCCGTACTTTGTATCTATGTAATCCCTTTTGACGTTCGCTACAGAGAGTGGTACTCGCTGCAGCCGGCGGATCTCGATCCGACTGGGCGAAAGTCGCTGCATTCATACGCGCAGATCTTGGCGTTGCCGCGCACAAGTTTCTCCCGGTCATCTACGCCGTTCTCAATCGCCAGCTAGTTCCGATGAGCGAAACGCTCGCCACCAATCTCCGTTCCCTAATGCCCGTCATGGATGCCATAGGTACCCTTCGTTTCTTCACCGGCTTGTCCGTGCCCATTCTCGAAGCGTTGTGGTCACGGGTGTGGATATCGATGGACCTGCTCGAGAAGGTGCAGTTCGCTTTAAACCGAGGCTGGACCGGCAATCCCGAGCCATTGAATCTCCTGTGGCCCTTTGTTGAAGTTAAAGCACTCAAATCTCTTGTGCATTCGACGCCAGGGATTCACTCCCTCTTCGCCCGCCTCTTTCTCCGCTCATCGTCATTGGCGCTCCGGGAGGATGAGGCAATCGTGGCAGGATTCCAGTTTATTGCCGCCTGCGATGAGAACTGTGGTCCTCACGCCCGCGAATTGATCGAAGAATTCGGAGAAGATCCGTCCGTTCATCTATCGTTGTGCGGCACGTGAACACTATCGTTAGCGAATATCGCCACCCAAAGACGCAGGTACCACGGGCCAACCTCCTCTCCCGTCTCCACAGTTTCTCCTCATTTGCGCGCATGCTCGGCACCGCTGGCCTGTTCCCCCCGCTTCTTTCTGCCGGGATGGTGAATGCGCAGACCATCGCCATTTCCCATCTCAATTCCTAGCCCAGGGCAGACGCTACGTTGACCAATTCCCTCGACCTGCTGTCAACATTACTTACCTTTAGCGATGGTTCTCCACATCTCCCCGAGGCACTGAAAGCAGGGCTGTTACACAACATCCTTTCCTTTGGCTCCCATTACCAGCCCAGCTAAAGAAGTATCGCTACCCTGGACAGATTCTTGCGTGTCACTCTCCCCGGGTCGCCGATATCCTACCGTGTAGCCTCGGCGCTGGCTTCGGCATATCCCACGGTCATGGGGCGGCCACACAACCCTCGTACTATCGCCTCGCCAATTTATTCAGCATAGCAGGAGTTCGAAACTCTTTGACAGCCCCGGCTGCGGCTCCTAGAATATTTCCACTCCGAGGAGTATATTCAGACGAAGGCGTGCGGTAACCTCGAGGTGAGTGTGTCGATTCTACTTGGTTCTTGTGCCCATCGTCATATCTGAAGTGCGCCATGATACGGAAAGCTTGCGAACTGAAGCGCTGCGCAGGGTGTCGCGAACAGTCTTACTGCTCACGCCTATGTCAAATCGCTGACTGGCAAGGTGGCGGCCATCGCGAGTCGTGCAAAGTCTCCAGTATGCTCCGATCTTCTCCTCGAAACGTTCTATTTCTGTTCACTGACCATTCCGTCACTCAGATCCACCTGACTTCAAGTGGACCAAGCGCGACGACGCGTTCATGCGCCTCACGCTGCATCGCGACTACCAGGCCAACAAAGTCGACCTCCTCATGCAGCATCTCACGTACATGTCCTCAAACGCGGGTCCTCACGTAGTCTGGGCCACCTTCAACTACTCGGGGCGCTGTGCGGTTGCTGCACGACCTCCCGATAACGACTCCTTGCGCCAATTTGGGTTTACCCACAGGCAGATCGCGGCAGCGTCGCGTGCGGGCCCGGGCCTAGCCCTACACTTGGTCATAATGCACGGCACGCGGCATAATATCATCTTGCCGTATGTTCTAAGATCCAGTAGTCGTGAGCTAGCGATGGGACTGGAGGAGATTCGTGCTTCCATGGAGAAGACGAATGATAAAGAGGAGGCGCGGAGGAGGTTACAAGTGTTGTGCGAGGGGGAAATGCTGGAGACGCATGGTTGATCCGAAGTATGCACAATTATGATTATGACGGTGATACTTTATTTCATAGCTCGAACATTGCGTACACGTTGGGTGTAGATAGTTCGTCCGAATGGGGCCTTGTCAGTAGTCTTTCATGATCTCCCGTTTGGTTCAACTTCAAGTTGTCGGTCCCAAACTGAACCGCATACTTATACTTTATTATACTTGCACTCGACTTATACTGCCAAGGCGTTGAAATAATATCTGAGCGTCCTCCCGAGGTTATTTCCTAAGGCTCAGAAATTCTCTGCATCTGGAACTTCACTGAAAAATCGCTCCCGGCCGTGCGAATCACGGCAGCCGTGATTGCTGTCACTGATCTGCGTTGTGACTTCACCTCGTGTTTTGCCACTCACCATGGTCTGCGGTAATTGCTCGAAAGCCAGTGGTTCCCAGAAATGCGGTCGCTGCAAAATGATGACCTACTGCGTAAGTCCAATCTGTGTGCTCCTCTTGTTGGCCGTGGGTTCGCTGACTCTACAGGCTGCAGAATCGCGAATGTCAGATCGCACACTGGCCCAAGCATAAAATCCACTGCAAACCAGTCGAACTATCACCTCAGAAACTGCAACTCATTTTCACTGTTGGCCGTGACGGTCCACCCATCCCGTTTGAAGAAGATATCCCCGCCTTGTTCCGTCGGCATGACGCGCCGCGCGACATGACCTCTCGATGGATCGGCCAACTCGTAGACACCCATGAAGAGGAGGTCCTGTCACGGTCTCCCGGCAGCTTGTGCATGTACTGCGGCAAGCCTGCGATCAAGCTGCAGACGACACTCGCTGTGACCCTCACCGATGATCCGCCGACCGCACACGTTACATGCCAGCCCTTGTGCACCAAGAACCGCTACGATGCATGCGCTCTCCAGGCCCTGGCCCTGATGGACTCCGCTCTCAAAGATCCGACTTTCCCTAGTCGGGAAGAAGATATCTATCAGGTGTAGTAGCTTCAAGAGAGGTATTTTCGCGCCGTTGATGATAGCCTTGTGTATTATTAATCTTACTTTTACAGTATATCCAGAGCGCGTGAGGACTCGGACTGCGTCCGTCGTCAGTGGTGCGCTATTGCGTATAATCGTAATCCCTCTCTGTGTTTGTTTGGTTGGTTTCGCAGCAGGCGGATTGTGGTATTGTGCTTCACAGCCGGGCTTGAGTTGGCAGTTTGTTTGTTCGAGGAACGGCCGAATCAACATGTCTCTTCTCAGAATCTCAGATACGAGCAATAACCCCGGCTAACCCAGATAATTGCGACGAGAGCTGAATGAACAAAAAAAATCGCCTGGCGAACGGAGTAAGCAGGAGCAAAACAGCAATGCCCCCTACCCGGTTCGAACGAGTGATCTCAGCATCTCGTTAAGAGATATACAAGTGCTGCGCCTTACTACTTAGCCGATTCTGAGGAATGAGGATGTGCCCGGCAATGTGGCGATCGCAAGCCATACCTTCCCGTTTCGGCCATGTGGCGGTTAGGCTTAATTAGGCAGCCGTCGGCGATCTTCGGATATTTCGGCTTCGCAACTCTTTGTCGTTGGAGCCACTGGCAACAGAGTTCGAAACTCCTCTCATTCACTCAGCAGTCCTGTTCATTTTCTCAATCTCCACCAGGTTGAGCCACAAAATGCGTATATTTTCGTGCTATATTAAATCCTTGACGTCGTATACGGTATTGGGCGTATTCTTTCCTATATGAATGGTAGGCAGCCGTGTATATCCCACCCGCATTTTGCGCTATGCCAGCTGCTACAAGACTCGGGTAATCCGTAGGGGAATAGCCCTCTCGCTGTTTACAGCAATTGGGAGGAGGATGGACATCTGCTTCACCCGGATTACCTCGTTCTCTACTTCAGCAAACGAGAATTTGCCCACAAGCTCACAGAGGATGACTTGCATCTCTAATATGCTGTAAATCCAGAATTTATGTTCACCAGAAGAGGACCAAGTATAATGAGATGCTCACGCAAAGCGCCAACTGTGAGATTATGTTAGACCCTCACCAGAAGAGATGTGAAGTCAATCAAGGCTTACCCCAAGCAGATGCGCGGACCTCCGTTGAAGCTCAGCCTGCAGAGTGGTCAGTAATCGAGCGTATGCATAGAAACTGCGATATACAGATTCGCGTACGGGCCAAGGGCCTCGCCCTGGTATGTCGTACCGTCCAGCCAGCGAGACGGGTTAAACTTATCTGCGTCGTCTCCCCAGCGCGAGGCAATTCTATAAAGTTCTCGGTTATCCAGATTACAGCAGCAGGGACAAAATTGGCGGACCTCTGATACGACGCAATGGCCATAGTCACCGTCTGGCCTTTATTCACCGGGATCTGGTGGATCAACTCTCCCGAAGACGTCGCGACGGCCTCTGACAGTGGAATAACCGTATCTTCAAGTGCAATGCGATCCGAAAGTGCGAGGGCTGGATATAATCTGAGAGTCTCCTAACAAATTATTAATGACCGGGACTGCCTAGAGCGAGCTGACTCTGCCTTGATCAGAGCATTGAGGTAAGGCATGTTATCGTAAAAATTGCCCGCGCCATCCGCAGGCATGGAGTGGATCTCTGCACGCAATTTTGCTTGAAAATCGGGATGCTTAGCCAGCTCAAGCAGTGCAAAAGCCATAGTGTTAGCCTGTGGATGTTTAAACACAGATAGCGAAGTCTAATGGCGGGACACCTACTGTGCTCTCCTGCCCACCAACGACAACGACCGCAGTCTGGGCGATAACATCAGCTTCGCTCAACTTCCTGGTGTGGTCGGAGGTCACGGGGTTCACTGACAAACGTCAGCCACTGTGAAGTCGAGTGAGATGGAGTCATGCTCACAAAGTTGGGTATAAACGTCGTCGTTGATCTCCAGCCCTTTGGCAATGGCGTCCATTTTTCCCCCAACAATTCGGCGTCCGATGCAATCCGCCAGGTATTGTTCTCTCCGTACAACTTTTGCCGCTGTGGTGGGAAGATAGACCAGCGCATCCCAAATCCACGAAGGAAATTTTCCCGCGATGGCGTCGGCCAGAAGCTGTGCCTCAGTTTGAGTGGCTGAGAGCTCGCTACGGATAAAACTTCATCTTATAACTGGCGACAGAAGGAGAATCACTTGCACCAGTCGTTCATTGTTCTCCAGAAAATCTTCCCCCAAATCTTCAAGAGAAGAACCCAGAACGGCTTAAGGATTATCAGGAAATTGTTATTTCAACAACGCTGAATCCGACCTTCGCTGATTGCTGCCAGAGTTCCGGCACCGATGAAAGGGCAAACATTAGTCGGCCCATCCGTCGCATCGTCGAATCGTTCGAAAATCTAGAAGATATTAAGTAGTTTCGTTGGTAGAGGGCGAGTTTGGCGGACTCACAATCCGGGCTGCGTTCTTAAAAATGGGCAGGTATTTCCTGACGGCCGCAGCAGTGAACCCTATACCCAGTCCAGCACGGAGTCGACGGTGATGGTCGCCTATGATAACTGTGAGCCTTTCCTCAGAACACCGAGACCAGCAACAGAAACGAACCTTTGGAAGCGAGAAGACTCTTTCTCCCAAACATCAGAGTCGCTAAGCCATCCAAGACAGGCGCCCTGGCGAACGTCGGGCTGTTTAATAAATACTGCAATGCGACAGGATCGGCGACCATGAGTCGCTCTTGCTGTGGAGGGGTCAATCTACCAGAAGAATTTGAATTCAACACGCGCACCCCAAAACATCCGCAAATTCGGTAGATGAGCCCGTACGATTTCAGCCAGACGAATTCATAGTCTCCGTACTGCGCGGAGAGGATCAGCTGCCGTAGGTGTCCTGAGAGTCGTCATGGGTATGCGCAACTGAAGGTAAGGCACAAGCCTCACCGAAGATCCAAGAGGGGGAAGGAGGTCCCGCGATCTGTGCGACGACGCTCTTTGGTCGAGAGACGACATAGGCAGCCAGGGTAGAGATGAGGACTGCGAGAGCAGCTGCGTAGTGAATAGGAAGTTCCATTGTTTCTTCAAGGTGGAGCTGAGTGGGTAGGAAATTTCGAGAGTGAGAGGAGGACTCGGCTGACTTTTGAGTGATCCACTGGTCCTGTTGTAGACTCGTCATAAGGATGCGTTTGCCGTTATCTGTCGAAGCGGAGAATATGTTAAGCAAGGTCATTCATTAGCGCAGACCCCAAAGCATGCTAGTGGAATCATCACAAGGCCAGAGAACGACTTCTCTCTCTCAGCTTTCAGCCGCTCACTGTCGTATAACACCCATAAAGGAATTACTCCGGCGGACGTGCGAAAGTTGCAGCCGCAATCCGTTTGCAGATAGATAGCGTGTCCAAGTGGCGGCAGCAGCTGTAGTTAAATCTCTGGCTCCAGTGTTCAGACATTTATTGTTTTCCGACCACGTTGGCGTTCAGAGGGGAGTCTCGTCCGTCCAAGATGAGAATGAGCTTCAAAGTTTAGAAGGCGGGCTCGTGAAAGGAGGGACGCACTTAGCACTTACCACAGCATGATCTTCGAAGTTCCGGGCCTGAGATCCACAAACACGATATCCCGGAATATCTGGCCACTGAGCTTGCGGGGATCGAATCGGACCTCATTGCGTTACGCCGGATGCTCGGCATGCCACTGACCGTGTTCGATTTGTGCGCAGTGTCTTGACAGTGCGCATGCTGTTACAACGGCTTGCGGGGATCGAATCGGAGCTCATTGCGTTAAGCCGGATGCTCGGCACGCCACCCGTACGGGAAAGTTTTGTGTGCGGAGGGACTTGACATTGCCGTGACCATTTCGTTCCTTGGTAGTCAAGTCGTAGTACTACCCTGTACCGACAGGACATTTTGCAGAAACCGACTGACTGGAGAAAGGACCGGCCAAAGGCATTCGTACGAAGGGTAGCCTCGGAGCATTCAGTTCGTAAATCGGTTTCGGCGGTGACGTATAGCAGCGCCCGCGTGGTCGCTACAATATAATCATCTGGCGTCGGTTGATTGTAGAAAGCAGCATTGGGGGGCATGGGGGGCAGCAAAGGCGCCACAAGCAAGCGTAGAGGCAAGGGACCGGACTCGGGGGGAGTGTCTCGTGGGATGTTGATATACCACGATAGAGGCTTCGACCGGAAAAACACCACCCAGGCGGATTGTCTTCAAAGGAGATTGTAGCTTTTCTTCTTTAGAACGGTGGAGACTCTTGTTCTTGTGCACGTTGAGATGACTGACCAGAGTCATTCCAGAATTCTTGCACAAAAGCCCGTTCATCAACCCCGGGCGTGGAACAAATTCCAGTAAAAACGATGGGGAGAGCCTGTAAGTCGCAGCGGCCGTCCACGCAAAGAAGCACATGTAGGCACGGAAGCTGCTGCCAGGATCTTCACGGCGTTTGTTCACGCTCTTCCCGCTTGCGTAACAGAATGCGATTCGATTTGATGCTCAAGATGGGAGTCGGTGGAGTGGAGTCTGCGGACAGGATACGGCAGCATATGACTGAGATTAGAGAGGTGGAATTGGTAGAATGACTGCGACGGGATCGGACATTTGCACGGGTCAGATCCACTACACAGTACAGGCAGAGCCAGAGCCCGAGCCGAAGATGGGGAAACGAAGATATTGGCTTGCGGGTCGAGCAAGAATATGAAATGACGGGTATTGTAGCGCTATGCCAAACGTAGCGGGTGCGTTTTCACCAGGCCGATTGAGCGAGTTGTGAGACGGTTTGTGGGCAGCACATATCAGAAGACACCAGGGTAGTAACAGATTGTCCGGCATGTGGTAAATTTTGAGAGCTTCAGGTACAGACGGAGGAGCTTCTGTGATTGGCAGTTGCAACTTCCATTCAACTTTCAACATCTTTACGTCTTGATCTGGGGATTAATGTCCGGGACGCAGGATTATTCACAGTGAAGCAATCGCCACGGCTCGTAATTGGTTTGTAACCGGTGGTGCCATTGCCGGCGGCGGGGATTCGGGTTATATGGTGAGCGCCTTGGAAGCTGGATGCTGAGAGAGAAACCAGGATCCCAGAGAATCGGCATCGTCCCCAATCATCCTACTGCGTTAGCGTATAGAGGTCTGTAGCGCCACAAGACAAGAGCGAGCGCGACGGTTTTCGATAAGGAAGACTGATCAGCGATCACTGATACAGTACTAAACACAAAGCAATATGCCACTACAGCGTCTCCGTTCTTTCCCACCACGTTGCACCACCACGGGAGCTCGTATACAATCTTTCGCGGACCAAGGGATTCAGCGGTCTACCTGCCCTATTGCCCAGGGCTCGACGAAGGACTGAACGGACTGAGGAGTCCTTAATTCACTTTTTCGACCCTGTGTGCCGAATTTCTTTGACGGGTACCCCTTGTACCAAACACAAGCAGCACGCGTGGGCGGAGGGACTCGTGTCCAAGCGCCTGCCTCATATCGTCTCGGTCTCACTCCCCAGCGGCGTAGCCGGTAAGCAAGCTGACTGCTCGAATGTAATTCTCGGCGTTCCGCGTCATGGCCTGCGGAATGTTTATAATGCTATCTCTGACTCACTGAGCAAGACTCCAACTGGATCCGCGCAGTTCTCGTGCCTCTGAGTCCGCCGTCGATTCTTCTCCGCATCTCTTCAAAGTTCCTGTTGTCTGGGTGCCAAACATCTAGGCAACCCCAGAGTGACTTGGCAATTTCCCCAGACTCTCAGAGGCTTGGCAATTTCCCTGAGGCATTGTCTTGGACCTCCCGATCCACGAATAGAAGTGACTGAACCCAAGATGGTGCACAAAGTCATCTAAACCTCGCGAGTTCGCACAACATAAAGGAAGACTTGTGCCTGAATTACCTTCTGGGGACGTGGGACGCATTGGACGCGGGCCCCTGCGGCGCGGATCGACGGACTCGGCGGCATCAATGTGACGTGAACCAGCGGGGATCTCGCGCTCTCAAATTACCCGTGAGTCAACTTCCCATCCTCTATACATAAGCCTTTGGATCCCCGTTTCTATTTCAAGGAAGTCCTCCCGCCATCCTTTCCATACAAGTATCAGTCTGTGTCGCTTTTATGGCTACCTCCCCGTCAAAACATCCGCCATGGCCTCTTCTTCAACTCCAGCACATTATCCGAGTCACGGCGCAATCGTACTTCCCAGTATCCAAGAAATGTTCCCCGAGCACCTGATGCCGCGCACCCGTCCCGTCGCCACCCCGCACTCCCTCCTTCGACGCAGCCACCACGTCCCGCAGCCCGCGTTGCCGCAGGCCAGCTTTTGCTTCGACGTGCTCCAATACGACCCGCGCGGCTACTCGCTGCAGCATATTGCTTCCAGCCGGGTAGACCCGCCGCCAGTGCGCACTCGGTCGCAGCCCTGGCCCATCGTCGGAGCACACTCGTCCTCAGACTTGTCCGACGGTGACGCCGAGATGGAAGGAGAGGACGGTGAAGATGGCGATGGAGCATCTGCAGTGAAAGGCAGGAAACATGTGTGCCCGAGGTGTGGAAAGCGCTTCAACAGGCCGAGCAGCCTGCACATTCACCGCAACACGCACACCGGCGCTACCCGTGAGTATTATTATTTATTCTCCATCTTTCTCCCTTCCTCAGTTTATTCATTAACACAATCCAACTCGTGATGACTTATCTTCTTCAGCCTTTCACTGCCCATATCCCTCATGCGGACGCGCATTCAACGTAAATTCAAACATGCGTCGGCACTTCCGCAATCACACGAGCCCCGCCTTCAAGCTTGGTGGGAACCGCAATTCGCACCTGACTGGCTCATCCCGCATCCCACCTATCTCACCTATCTCTCCGGAGACGATCGACGCTCCCCCCGCGTATGGGCGGGTTTCCACCCCGATGGACTTTCGGGATGCGTGTTATTGCGAAAGCGATGTGCGGAGCCAGCGGTAAGGATACACGCGGCATTACCATTCTAACACCCCGCATGGATAAGCCCACATACATCTACGGGCTCGAATAGGTTGCAGGATCTAACTCAACACCGTCTCTGTAGAATTTCTTTTTTTGAGGGGTCAGCGACGGGCCAAACTAATTCGCCGCGTCAAGGTTGCCGCGGCGGCGACGCGGTAGGGACGCGGCGGTGACGCGGCAGTTCAAATTTTGAACCGCGCCGTTCTCCTGTTTTAGGAGCCATATCCCCAGTGTAATAGTAGAGCATGTACACACGATGAAGGCGCAGGGGATGGCGCAGGAATCAGTGGGAATAGCGGCACCCACAGGGAAGTTATGGCCGTCGAAAGAAAAGTTGACGCGGCGGTGGTGCGGCGGTGGTGCAGCTGTGACGCGGCGGTACGCGGCGAAGTGGCTACGACTTCGCCGCGTCCCACCTATTTGACGCGGCGACACCGCCGCACGACGCGGCAGTATGCGGCGCCTCAACGTCTCGGACGCGGCGCGTGCACAATCGGACGCGGCACGTCTCCTTGAGGACGCGGCGCCTGTGGTCGTCGACGCGGCGATGAGCGGCATGTCAACGCGGCAATGCCGCAGCGTCCCATATCTCCTTCAGTGGTGGATTTGGTCGCTGTTCCACCATATTGGTCGTGTCCAACGCTGCCATGGCACAGCCACTGTGCGGCCACCGTTGAACTCAACCATGACCCGCGCTGAGCCATTTTATAAGCTAGAAATTGTTCCGGACTACGATATTGTCTATTTTACTTAGAATTTGGACCCCGTCAAGCAAAATAAGGCGTACAAGAGACGTGCGGCGCGACGCGGCGAAGTGTCTAATGGGAGACACTTCGCCGCGTCACCTATAACTTTTTAACAATCACTCTGGACATCCCAATTCCAGTTGGGAGACCATTCCCTTACTGCGTTCCCTTGTTTCCACCAGAGAAATCCGAACCCAACATTTCATTCATCATCCCCAAGTTGCAATGTGTCCATCGCGAACCCGACCGAATAGGAGATTTCTAAAGAACAACTTATCTGATTGCTGCCACTCAAGTGAGTCCTTCAATAGATCGAAGGGAAGAACTAGGCTTGGTACGTGCCGCGGTGCAACTCACGCTCAGGAGGGTCTTCACAGTTGGTCGAACCAACCCGCTGTCCCAGCACAGCCACTTTACAGTCGCTGTTGAACTCAACCAAGACCCACTGTGAGCCATCTTATGGGCCAAAAACTGGCGTGGACGACGCCACGGACCCATTGACTCAGAAAATGGCCGCTATCAAGTAAGATATTGAATACAGGAGACGCGCGGCGCGACGCGGCGAAGTGTCTCATTGCGGCACATCGCCGCGTCGCGTATAACTACCAAACAAACACTCCGCGCATGAAAATTCCAGGTGGGCGGATGTTTACCAATTGTTTTACATTGTTTTTAACTAAAATATGCCACCCCAAATTTTCATTGCTCATACCCAAGTTCAATCGGTCATCCCCCGAATAGGGAATTTCTGAAGAACCGCGGGGCCAATTGCCCTGAGTCGAGTGATTTCTCAAATAGATCAAATGCACGCACTAGGCCTTATACTTGCAGCGGAACCACCTATCCTCAAAAAGCACTTCACCGTTCGGCGAAGTAAACCAGTCCCAGCACAGCCACTGTGCCGCCGCCGCCAGCAATTTTATGGGCTAAATTGTGGGCCGGCTCGAAGCCATTGAGCCAAGTAACTACAGCATAAGCATTGAAACATCATATACAGCATATACGAGCTGCGCGGCGCGGCGCGGCGAAGTGTCTCATCGGACACTTCGCCGCGTCACCTATAACTATCGAACAAACACCCTTTGTATGAAAATTCCAGTTGGGTGGATGTTTACCAACTGTTTGACATTGTTTTCAGTCAAAGAGGTGACCTCACCTTTTCATTGCTCATACTCAAGTTCAACCTGACATCCACCGAATAGGGAATTTATGAAGAACCAGGGGGCCAATTACTCTGAGTCCAGTGATTTCTTCAAAGGAGAATGTAAGCACTAGGCCTTGTACTTGCAGGGGAACCACTCATCCTCAAAAAAAAGCACTTCACGAGTTCGGCGAACCAGTCCCAGCACAGCCACTGAGCCGGCGCCGTTGAACTCAAGCACCCGCTGGAAGGAATGCTATATACCAAACTGTGGGCCGGCTCGAAGATACTGAACCAAGTATTTACAACTTAAGCATTGGAAAGTCATTTACAGCATATACGAGCCGCACGGCGCGACGCGGCGAAGTGGCTCATTGCGCCACATCGCCGCGTCACCTATAACTTGTGCACAACCACTTTACCCATCCAAATTCCAGTTGTAGCAGTGTTCTATGACTGAAATGCATTGTTTTCAGACAAAAAATCCCAATCCCAATATTCATCCGGACCCAAGTTGCGATCTCAAGCATCGACCGAATAGTGAATTTCTGAAGTACTACTGGACCGATTGCCGAGAGGCTAATGATTTATTGAACGAATAGCATGGAAGTACTAGGCCTGGGCCGCCTGGTACTGTTTATTGCACCACGCATGCCAAGAAGCCCTTCTCGCAGTTGGTTGAAGCTGCTGTGTCGGCACAGCCACTGTGCAGCCGTCGTTGAGAGAACCACACGTTGCCAGCGGTCTCTTTTTGGGCCGAATTCTGCGCCGACTCGAAGATGATGTACAAAATAGTCATAGCATAAGTGTCTCAAAGTCATATATAACATATACGGGATGCACGGCGCGGCGCGGCGAAGTGACTCTATGAGCCACTTCGCCGCGTCACCCATAACATTCGAATAGACACTCTGTGCTTCCAGATTCCAGTTGAGGGACTGTTTTCTTACTTGATACACTGTTTTCGGGCAAAAAGACTAAAACCAAAAATCATTCTGTACCAACTGCAAGCACCCCATTCATCGGCCGAATAGGGTATTTCTGAAGAACCACTGGATCGATTGCCGGGACTCCAGTAATTTACTGAACAAATAGCATGGATGCACTAGGCCTGGTACCCCTTGTTGCACTACCCCTGCTCAGAAGGCCCTTCTCACCGTTGGTTCAAACAGCTGCCCTAGCACAGCCACTGTGCCGCCGCCGTTGAATTCAACCAAGACCCGCTCTGAGCTCTTCCGTGGGCCAAAAATTGTTCTGAAGGATGCAATTGTCCAATTGACTCGCAAATTGGGTACGGTCAAGGGAAATATGGAATGCAGGACATGCGCGGCTCGGTGCGGCGAAGTGTCTCATCGCGCCACATCGCCGCGTCAGCCATAACTTCAGAACAAACACTCTGTCCATCTAAATTTTGGTTGGGGGGATGTTTTACCACCGTGACACCTTCTTTCCAGGCAAAAAACCACAATCCAAATTTTCTTTGGGTACCCAAGTTGCGATCCCAGGCATGACCGAATAGTAAATTTCGCAAGAACTACTCGACCGATTGCCCGGACTTCGATGATTTATTGAACAGTTCGAAGGGAAGCACTAGGCCTGATACTTCCTGTCACACCACTCATGCTCAGAAAGGCTCCTCTTACAGTTGGTTGAAACCGCTGTCTCAGCACAGCCACTGTGCAGCCGTCGTTGAACTTCAACTAAGGCCCATTCGGAGCCAATTTGCGGGCCAAGAATTGATCTGGACAAAACTGTTGTCCAATTGACATGGAATTTGAGCCTTGGCAAGGAAAATATGGAAGACAAGACACGCGCGGCGCGACGCGGCGAAGTGTCTCATCGGACACTTCGCCGCGTCACCTATAACTTTCGCACTACCACTCGTTATATCCAAATTATGGTTGGGGGAATGTTGTGGGACTGTGTAACATAGTTTCTGGGCAAAAAAAATACCAAGCCAAAGTCTCTTTCGGTACCCAAGTTGCAATCCCAGTAATCGACCGAATTGGGAATTTCTGAACAACGACTGCACTAATTGTCCTGAGCCACAGAGTTTAGTGATTATATAGGACGGACGCACTAGGCGTATTAGTCGCTGCGGCAGAGTTCAAACTCAGAAGGTTCTTCACTGGGTGAAACAGCCTATTCGGTGTCTTCAACGAGATTGAGGCAAAACTCTCGAGCAGTGTTCATTGTGGCCATGGGAAGCCCCAGTACGCCTAGTGCGTCCCTCTGAACTGTTCAATAATTTGCTTGATGCAGGGCAAACGGTCCAATCGTTCTTCAGAAATTTACTATTCGGTCGATACCTGCAAGTGTGATAAATACAATCTTGGGGTCAGATTTTCTACCTGAAAACAGTTTATCATCGTTGTAGAGTGTCCCCCAGATTAGAATTCGGAGATAGAGAGTGCACAGCAAGAGGTTATAGGCGATGCGGCGATGTGGTGGGGTGGCCGCCACTGGTGGCACGAGACACTGCGCCGCGTCGCACCGCGGGTCTCATACATTCCTCATATTAGTACTTGACCGCACCCAATTTACGACTTAATAAGACGGTGGCTTTGCTCAGAAGACTTTACGGCCCAGAAAATAGCTTAGAGCGGGTCTTGGTTAAGTCAACGGTAAATGCAATGTGGCTGTGCTGGGACAGAAGTTCGTTCGACTCACTGTGAAGTGTCTTCTGAGCAAGAGTTGTGTCCCAGCGACTACTACGCATAGTGCGCCCGCTTTGATATCTTAATACCTCACTTGACTTAGAGCGATTAGACCAGTTGTTCTTTAGCAATTCCCTATTCGGCCGTTGTGAGATTGCAACCTGAAAGCGACGAATGAAATTTTGGGTTCGGATTTTGTGAGTGAAAACAAGATACCACAGTCAGAAGAGAGATATACAACCGGATTTGGGACCCAAAATATGTTTGTTCAGATGGTATAGGTGACGCGGCGATGAGACACTTCGCCGCGCCGCGCCGTGCGTCTCTTATACACCATACTTTTATGGACTGCGCCCAATTTCCAGGTCAACTGGACAATAGCTTCATCCAGAACAATTTTTGGTATATAATATAACCCAGAACGCTGTCTGCAACAGATGCTTATCCGGGCAATGCGACGCCGCTTGCTCCGAACCGTGAGAAATTGGCGATAACCTTCTTGGGACACGCAAGGTTCACGATGTACAAGCGCTCAACTGACTACTTAGCAATGAAACTGTGAGGTTCATAGTGGAAGAAGACGGACGGACAGTAACATAGTGGCAACTGAATTTAGTGCCGGCGGGTAAGATGGTGGCAGGGGGGATTACGGTGTACAGGGACTGTGAGCAACTGGAACAAGTCTACGCACACGTTGGGGTGTATATACATCGTAGACTACTTGGACACGGCTTGAGTGGCGGTGTTCCCATTTGTTTGAACATTGGTTGAAATCTGTTGTGCATCTTGCCCGGCGACGGGCGCAGCGGTAATGTGAGAGAGCGGTGGTGGAAATTGTGCCGCGGCAGTGTGCGGCGATGGAAAACATCGACGCGGCGACCACACGCGGCGACGCGGCGATGTGGTATTGGGCCGCGGCGGTGCTACCATGTGACGCGGCGCGGCGCGGCGCCAAAACGGCGGACGCGGCGAATTAGCCTAGCCCGTCAGCGACAGACGAGTCGGCATTACCTCAGGCTGCTGAAGTCGCGCATATGTCTTGTAATTTGATGTCAGAGTTATCTTACTGTTGTATTATACCACCGCTGGTGAAATCCCCAATTTATTTCCCTCCAAAAGATCCAGGTGAGTATAAGCCACGCACCATTGCAGTGTACTCAAACAATGTGATTGAACAGGCCCATTAGGAATTCAGTGAAGAGAGTGGCCTCTCAGTGGCGCCCCCTTGTTGAAGTCTTATCCTATTTTTAAGGAAAGCGAAATGGAGGCCGTTGTGTGAAGAAACCAGTCTCCCTCGCAGCCCGGGGCAATTGTTTCAGAGAAAAATGAATGCATAAAATTGACTACACTGATCTACTATAGCTTCCCGTACTATACGCACAGAGACCAAATGTACAGAGAAGCAAATCGGATGTCCAAAGAAACGAGAAAAGAAGAGCGATTAGGCCTTAGGATTCGATGGCGATCTAGAACCACGACCAGGTGACTGGGGTGAGCGAAGTTTCACCAGGCCACCCCGCCAACTTTGCGAATGCCTCAGGACTGAGCGCGATATTGTCCGTGCCCGCGCCGTCATCGTAGATGGCGTCAAACACCGCAGTCGTATTTTGGCCTTCGTCTGTAAGCACATATCCCCGTCAGAATATGAATGCTGGAGCACGACATGGGGAAACACCATGCACAGGAGATATTTATTTGTTCGTTGCAGCAGACTTTGGTGCCAACGTCATTGCTGGGGATGGCGACGCCAAAAGGGCCGTTCCAGGGCGGACAGTTACAGCTAGTTACGCCGTAAAATCCGAGGTTGGCTGGAAAGAATCAACGAGGTCGAGCAATCAATACGGGTCTGATTCGTGAGAGGAACTGACGCACCTGTGCCAGTGAAAGAGTCGGCGCGCTCAACAACCAGCGGTGCAGCGGCCACAGTAACTGCAGCGACGACGATGGTGAGAAGACGTTTGATAGAGGACATGCTTAGTAGTGGTAGGAGATTCAACTGTAGGAGCGAATTGAAAGAAAATGAGGTCCTGGCCGTTTATAAACCATTCAGAGAGGGCCAGATTACTTAGCCAGATGGAACGGTCGGGGATTTCACCCCGTCCAGAGTAAGCAAGAATTTGAGGCCACCATTCTCGTCCTTGATTCAAGGACGTCCTGATCGGCGTCCATAGGACTATTCTTGTCGGGATCTGGAATCATCGGCAGGGCTCTCCGAGTGACAGCTCATCCTATACATTCCCTATAATTACAGTCATTCCACGGTCCTTGCATTTTCCACGGTCCTTGCACGAGACCGCTTTTTTGAGCCAGGATCCAATATTGTTGCGCGGTTTTTTTTTTTGTAAACCTCTTTAATAGAATCTAATCTAGCCTACTATAATTTCCTGCGGTGCAACTTTGGTGCAACTCTCCCTTGGGATCAGTGAAGGTGAGCAGACTGACAGGGAATTTGTGTTGCGAGCAACCGTGCCATGGGAGTTTTGGTATTGTTGATGGTCCAAGTTCACTCATATGTTCATGAACATGCTATGGTCATGGCACAAAAAATTTGAGTTGAATCACTGGCTGCACGGTGTCGAACGAGGGGCGAGAAATGTCGTGTTCACGTGATGTCGAGATTCGCATAAAACAATGACGACATCATTCTCTCTCCTCTCACACCACCATGCCAGGCATCGCGCGCTCGAACCTCAAGAAGGCTGGGGATGTCAAAGCATCGAAAGACGAGGCCAAGAAGGCCAATCAGAGGAACTTTCGGCGGAAGGTTCTGATCTTGAGTCGGATCTCGAGTCAGAGGAGGAAATGTGAGCAAGATTGGGACTTGAAGATAAGAAAGAGTCGGTAGAAAGTACCAGTGTTGATTGAAGTACTCCAAACCATCGAAGTTTTCGTGCCTTGAAGTCGTGTCGCCGAGTTTTGCACGAAAATGCAAGGACCGAATATGTCCGAAAATTCGGCCCGCGCCGATGTGCGCCAAACACGCAAAAGCTGGTGTATTCTTCCAATTCTTTTTGTGGTTCGGGTATCTAGGCCTTCACTCACATCCCCTACATACTTTGACCAGGCCGTGGAACTTAAATTTTGACAGAGAAAAGCCATCATTTAAATGTTGATGCAAGGAGCGTGGAATGACTGTAGTATATAGAACAGACAACCGAGCAAAGAGCAGGTCTGTTGGATCTGGACCACGATGTCTGGCACTTTGTCAGAAAAAATGACTGACGAGGAGAAAAATTATGAGATGGAAGATGACGCACATTAGAAGCCACAGATTACTTGGGGGTCGACGATCCAGCAGGTATTTCGCTGGCTACCGAATTCCAAGAGATGCCACACAGGCCGGGTCACGAAAGACAATATGCTGCCGCGGAATTATACCCTGCTTTTAAAAAGTATTCGATTGGAGGGATCAATGTGCTGTACATATTTTCGTCAGCAGTGCAAGTAAACGTCCGCGACGAGGACGGCCGCGGTTCGGAAAGGCGCATCTGTTCGCGTAAGGTTGAGTCCCACCCTTACCGGAGAGCGGCGATGTAATTGAAACAGTGGCAGCCTGCGGAATCAACGAATGCGAGATCAAGTCGAGGCTGCTCGTGAGCTCACCACAGAGTTCCATGACAGTACATGTGCTGCGCCCAGCGCAGCTTCGCCGCATATAAATCGGAGTTGAGAAGCCAGATAGGAAATAGACAAGGTTGAACGTGACATGGATATACGAAGTCGCGTTTATGAGAACATGGCATTTCTGGAGAGCGGACACGACGAATCTTGTATTGCAGGCATTCCTGCCCGGGTCCCAGGAACGCCGCATTCCGATCAGGATTGTGGCAGGCAAAGGCGAGGCTGGAGGGCCAGAAACAGACACGCAGTCTGTTTACGAGAATATGGGCACTTATCGCCGCATTTTAAGACGAATGAGCACCGTTTGCAATCCTGAATGTTCTGTATCGACGGCAAGGCTTCAACGCCGCATAGACCTGTCGCCGACCTGTAGCAGAAGGAATCAATCCATGATATTGAAGAAACGGACTGGACATCGCACTACATGTGTGCGCGACGAAATAAAATGCTATGCACAGCATCCCAATCGATTCGACACCAAAGAGGAGACAGAGAACAAAAGCAGAGAGAGACAAGGATAGTGTGAAAGATAGCGACTGCAGTATGTACCACGACGTGTGAAGCAATCGACAGACACCGTTTTTATGTTCGTGTTTTCTGCGAAGGACATATATATGTGCGCGGCGAATGTACACGTCGTCCGACGGATATACGCGTGAGGCAGAAGCATGTCGCCGGCCACCAATGCAGGGGCAATTTGAAGTTATGGGTGGCGTGCAGGTTTGCATGGATCCACCACGGCACCATATTCGGGTCTCGGTAAAGGTGAGAGCAGAGGGAGAGTATCGAACAAGAACGTAGGAGATGCACGGCGCGCTACCCCACGTTGCCCCAGAGCTGAGACATGGGTGTGACAGGCTGCCCGTGGAACTGCACGCCGCGCGGGTCATGCATCGAGAGCGACAGGTGCCGCGCGTGCTGTCCGTGGCCCTGCTGGTGGGCGGCGAAGCCCTGTCCTTCCCCCGACGTCGCATAGAACACGCCCAGCTGCTCCGGCGCCATCCCCCCAACATACTGAGGCGCGGGCGCCGATAGCGGCCCATACCCATACTGGTCGCCCCCGCTCGGGAACAGTTGCGCCGCCGCCATCGAGTTTGACACCACGCGCTGGTGGTGCTGCGGCGCGTTCTGCGCGAAGGGCGGATGCCCAAAGTCCACGCCAGCACCAGGGCTGGGGACGTGATGCTGGCTTGCGGAGGGATACGACGACGACCAGATGGTGCTCCCCTGTGACTGCGACGACGTCAGATCGTGCGAAGCGAAGCGCTGGTGGTGCGCGTGCTGCTCCGCGTACGGCGCCAGCCCGGCGGACTGAGGATGTACTGCGCCCTGGTAATGCGGCACCTGCATGTGCGGGTGCGCAAACTGCTGGTGCTGGTGATTCTGCGGATGGTGCTGCTGCACGCCACCAACGCCAGCGTTCCCGCCGGCGAAGATCCCCTGCTCTTCGCTGGACGCCGACCAGATCGACTGCGGGGCCGCGCGCGAGCCAAACAGCAGGCTCTCGCCCGACCCGGCGCCCATTCCCGCTCCAACCGCTCCCATCCCTCCGTCCACCGCGTCTCCTACAGCGCCGACGCCCATACCCGCACTCGCCCCACTTGGTACCGCGACGGGCAAAGGCTTCGCCTTCGGCAGTGCAAACTTGTTCAGCAGATCCAGCGCCGTCGTCGCAGGGACCTGCGTGCCCGGGGTGATTGGCTGCGACGGCAAGGTCTGCGGCTGCGGGACGCGGAACGGCGACACCACGGTGCGCGGAGGCGGGGGACCGATCGGGGGTGGGCGCACGGGCGTCTTGGGGCTGGTGCGCGCGGTGGGCAAGATCGGCGACACCGGCGCGTCTCTGCGAAAGAACCAAGGAGCATCGGTACGAGGTCCTGGAATAACCGTAAAAGGGAAACGCACCTTAAATCCCACACAATCTCATCCTCATCGCTCGCGTCCGCCGCCTCGCTCTCCGCGCGGTTCAGGAACGAGAACGCGTCGTGCAGGATGTCATCGTCCGTGCGCGACGTCTGCTCCGTCATCGCGTCGTCGTCCTGGCCGTCGATGTCGCGGAAGGACGCCAGTCTCTCCTCGGGCACCAGTTGCCGGAGACGCACGGCGGCGGGCACGAAGACTGGGGCAGATGAGGGCTGCAAGACACTCGTTGCAGTCGTACCGACAGGCTTGGCAGCTTCGACGCCCTTGACGACGAACTGCCCGCCATAGAGCGCCAGCGGGGATCCCTGTACGAAAAAGCCGCGTCAGCATCATATCTTTTGCGAAGAGACCGCCCGAGACGAGGGAAAGAGAAACACACCTCGAGCGCCACCACCTTCCTCGCATCGCGCAGCAGATCCGCAATGCGCATCAGCTGCTCCACATTCGGATGCACCTCCTCCCTCAGCCCCACCGTCCGCCTCTCCCGCTCACTCCCCGCCACATCGTCGTTCTCCTCGCCAGCCGCGCCGGCGGCGGTGGAAGAGAGGAGGAAAGGCGGCAACGGGCACGGCCCGCCCATGAGTCCGTGCAGCGGCAGCCACCCGCGCATATCGATATCCTCTTCCAGCTCGAGCTCGAGCTCGATTTCTTCTTCCCCATCCTCCTCTGCGGCTTCCGCGCCAGCCACATCCCCGCCGGACGCGCTGGTGGAGGCTGGCTCTGAGAGCCGCGGTAACAGTGCTCCTGGGAACGTCCTCGCGAGTCGCCTGAGGAACTCGGCGTAGGTGGTCCAGAATCGCGCAAGCTGGGCGCGAAGCTCGATTTCCTCCATGCTCCCTCCCTCCCCTCCATCCTTGCTGGCGTTCCCGCTCCTCTCCTGGTCGCTGTCCTGCGACTTGCCCCGATTAGCAGACGACACCGCCGCGTCAGCCATCCACCCCCAATTCCCCAGCACCCACTTGCTCGCGACGCGCAGCGCAGGGAGCGTCCGTCGGAACTCCGCGCTAATCCGCTCCGCGAGCTCGGGCTTCGCGCCCGCGCCGCCATTCATCCCTCCCGCCCCGCTCGTCCCAGCAGCGGCAGGCGCAGGCGCCGCGGCGGGCTCCCTCTGTCTCCTCGCGCGGCTATACCTCTCCGCTCTACGCCCCCTTCCCCCTCCTCCTCCCCTTGCTTCCCCGCCCGCACCCCCGGCTCCTGCTTGTCCCCCTTGCGCAGCAGTAGTAGCGGTCGTCGCGCCCGCCCCAGCACCGAGCCCCGAATACATATCCACCTCCCCCAGCTCCCTCACCCCCACCCCCAACAGCGCCGTATGCAGCGCAAGCAGATGCGCCAGCTGCGCCGCCTGCAGACGCCTCGTCTGCTGCGCGCGCGCGGCCGGGGAGGGAGCGGGCGGGGCGGGCGGGGCGGGCGTGGCGGGTCCGGAGGAGCCCTTGTCCCCCTTGTCCTTGTTTCGCCGTCTGCGTCCCTTCTCCTTTTCCTTCTCGCCGCCTTTTTCGGCACGATTCTCACCACTCCCGCTGGCGTTGCCGTTGGCGTGGGAGGGGACAGCGGGCGGGACCATGCGGCCGACCCAGACGGCGCCTTGGGCGACGAGGATGACGCGCACGATGAGCTCGTCGGGGAGGGCGCGGGCGGCGACGAGGCGGGCGAAGGAGCGGGCTGTGTAGGAGGCGAGGGCGAGGGTTTGGGCCGGGGGGAAGCTGTGGAGATAAGAGATGTGTCAGCGGATTGGTCGGCAAGACGGATGCGGAGGGGGAAAGCATGAAAGTGTAGAAGAAAGCAAGAGGAAGGAGATGGTGATGGGTAAGAAAAGGGAGTGAAGGAAAGATGACAGAAAGCACGAGGGAGGAATAGGATACAGAGGGAGAATGAGTGAGGGAAAAGGTCGGCGATGGGGATGGCGGGGAGATAAGGAAAGCGTCGCGAAAAGGAAGAGGAGGGTAGCTCGTGAGAGGCGGGAAGGAGCGCAAAACGCGATTGGGGATAGGGAAGAAGGGGTGACGGGAGGGGGAGGAAGAGGAGGACGGCGCGGATACCAAGTACAGTGAGGTGACGATGCAGTGAAGAGGGTAGTAAATGAACGAGGGAGCGAGCGAAAAGTGAGAAGGGATGAAGAGGGGAAGGGTGGGAGGGGCGCGGTGCCCATACGGAGGATAAGGGGGACTGAATGAGAGTGCGCGAGGGAGGGAACGAAAGAAGGACACGATAGTAAGTAAGGATCGAGAGGGGCGGGCGGCAGGTAGCGCAAATGAAGGAGGAAGACGTAACGGATGGATGGGGAGGGGGACGGTGCCGATATAGCGTACAGTGAGAGGTCAATGTGAAAAATGTGGTCGATAAGGGAACGAGATGGAGAACGGCGGGACGCGGTGGACGGTAAGGGGTGAGTGTAAGGTAGAGTGTAGCGAGGAAGGGAGGGAATGAATCGAAAGGAAAGGAAAGGGACGCGTATTGCGAGCCCAATCCCAAGAGAAAGAAGAACACGGAAAACCCACCTCCCATCCCGCCACACCGCATGCAACAGCACCAACGCGCGCTTGAAGCGCTCCACCCGCACCCGCGGCTCCGCTTTCTCGTCCTCCTCGTGCTCTCTCTCTTCTTCCCTCTCCACCGCATTCTCCTTCCCTTCCTTGCCCTCCTTCTCGGCGACCTCCTCAATCGCCTCCCCGTCGTGCTGCGCCCCGGTAACGTTGTTGTGGGCGTCGCGCCGGGCGAGCCAACGCGCCGCGAGCGCCTCCAGATCGATGCGGAGCTCCTTCCCTTTGCTCGCATCTTTCCCGTCGTTCCCTTTGGCCTTGCCCCCATCCTTCCCTCCTCCTCCTTTACCTCCATCCTTCCCATTCGCCCCTCCTCCGCTCTTGATGGCAGCTGTCGACGAAGACGCAGCGGAAGAAGCGCGCCACCCCGCGACCACCCTCGCCAACACCCCGCCCAGATTCTCCCCCGCGGTGTCGAACGGCGCGCGCACGCAGAGGGCGCGGAGGTACCATGCGAGGGAGGCGAGGGTGTCGGATTCGTATCTGGGGGAGGAGGTGAGTATTCAAAATTTTTGAATAACAAGGCGAGAAGAGTAATAGATGATAGCAGAACAAAAAAGGGAAAGGAAGCAGGAAGGAGGGGATGGGATCGGGAAGATAAGAAAGCGGGCAGGAGAAGAAAAATGGATAGGAGGGAGCAAGAGAAGGAAGACGGGACGATAATGAGAACAAGGTGGGCGGCAGCTTTAGGCGAGTCGGCGAAGACGGCAATGTCCTCCCCGTCTAGCGCGAGCGACAAGCCTTCCGCGATAGCAGCAACCGACGAAGGAAAGCAGAGCTATGCGCAAGGAGAGAGGCATGAACGGCACGCATCGCTGCCCGACAACGGACGGGTGCACGCAGGAACCGTCTGTCTCTCGCGGAAGATGGTACGAAAGCGCCGCGCGTGGCGATACAGTGAAAGGACGAGAACAGGACGTGCAGCTCGTTGTGGCACGACGGCTTCTCCGGCGAGCACGTCCTCAGCAAGCGGAGTACGACCCGACAACAAGGAAAAAGAGAACAATGCGCAAGAGAATGGAAGCAGAGACGGCGCGGCGTTGCCCTTATCCTCCTTTCCGTCCAGGGGCAGAGATGCGTTCCGCGCGCCCCGCTGTACCGCCCCCTCGACGTGCACGCGCTCGAAACTCGGCCATACAGCGCACCGACACCCATCCCCGCCCGCGCCGCACCTCAGCACATCATCCTCCACGGCGCCTCTGCACCATCACGTCTGAGGTCGAAGCTGCCGGGACAACACCATTCTCGAGAGCAGTCTCCGCCTCCGCCTCTCCGGAGGCTCACCGCAGTCGCACTCCTTGCGCTCGCCGTGCTGTAGTACGTCTCCCCACCCACCGCTGCAGCGCCCGTCCGCCGTCGACGAAAAGAAGAAGGAAAGATAAAAGGCGACCCTCAAGTCACAGTCGCCGCTCTTGCTCTCCCAAAGCTTGACCGCCCATCCTTCGTCGGCGGCCGAAAAAAATTGGAAGAAAATAAGGAGGAACGGGAAACGGTACGCAGCGATGCCCTCGCTCTCCTTCTTCCCCATCTCCAGCAAAAGACACGTAAACCGCCCATCCGGTGTCGTGCGCACCACTGCGACGTCCGACGTCGAAGCCCACCCACGTCCCCAGTCTCAGTCGCGATCGCCGCAGTCGCAGAGGACAGGCTGCGACCGCACATGCACAGAGCCGCAGACGACGAAAACAGACACGCGTCCCCCGCGCAACATGCTGCAGCCTGCTCGCACCCGCGCCGGTGAAGGACCCGGCTGCTTCGTCACGTCGACGGCTCCTGCGCCAAGAATGAGGAAAATATGTCGCGCGCCCGCACGCACACCACGACCGCACGCGCACCTCGCGCACCCCCAATAAAGAATCCACTGGAGCAAAAACGCGCGTCGCCCGCTTCTCCCCGAGCACCGGATACGCGGCGGACTGCCCTCGTCACTCTCCCCGGCTGCCAGCACGCACACCACGCTCACAGAGAAACCCGCACAGACGCCCCACGCAAGCGCCCACAAGCGCCCACCCCATCGCTCCACACGCAAAAGAAAACAGCGCGTCCCTCCTCCACTCCCAGAAAAACCCCCTCCCCTCCCCTCTCCCTCAAAAAAAAAAAATCCGCACAAAATCCAAAGGTAGCACAATCCAGGAAAAAAGACGTGAAAAGGAAGCGCGAAATAAAACCGCTCCCCTCAAAAAAAAACCCCCCTCCCTAGTAAAGAAAAACACGCACCCGCCCAGAATCCCAACCTGATGCGCCGCATTCCCTTCCGCCGGGGCGAGCGCGTGCGCGGCGAGGTAGAGCGCGCGCGCGCGGGTGTAGTTTGGTCTTGCTTCGATGTGTATGTGTGTCGCATTTCCACCCGGAGCGTGAGGGAAGGGTTTTTTGGGGGGTGGGATCTACGTGTGGGTTAGCGTCACACGCCATAAAGAAATAAGAGAGCGGAAGAGAGGGAGGGAGAGAAGAGACGGAAGGGTACAAACCTTATACTGCTCCCGATACCTCGCGATATCCCCCAGACACACGAGCACCTTGGAGAGGACGGAGCGTGCGGTGGCTTCGTCGATTTCTACCCCTTGTCCTCCTTGTCCTCCACCTGTTGCGTCCCCGGTAGAAGAAGCAACAGGGACGGGCGGGAACCCAAAATGATTCATCCTCTCCTCCGCACCTCCACCGCCAACGCCTCCGCCTCCGCCTCCGCCTCCTCCCCCACCGCCTCCCCCACCTCCATCGTCCTCACCCCCCACCCCTCCGCCGACGCCCACAAGCTCCGCCGGCAAGGACTCAGGCGGGAGGGACGAAGCGAGCGCAACGGCATACGCGCGCTGCACACGCAAAACAAGCGCGCGCCAGAAGCGCTCCTCGTCTGCGAGGAACTGGCGGAAGCGTTGGAGGAGTTTGCGGGTTTCGACTGTGTTGTTGCCTCCCGCGTTATTGTTATTCGAATTCGTGTTGTTATTGTGGTTGTGGTGCGCATGGGAAGAAGAGGAGGTAGAGGCAGACGAGCGCGCCAGCTTCTGCTTATACAGCGCAATAAACGCATAGCTCGTCTGCATCCACAGATGCGTCCCCGCGTCCCTTGCTTCCCTCGCCGTCGGGTGTAGCAGGAGTAGATGCAGGTATCGGCGGCGTAAGCTGAGGTGCCACAAAAAAAGTAAGGAAAATAAAGATGATCAGCATGGTGGATGAAGAGGAGGAAGGAAGACAAAACGCACTTCTTGCGCTGAAAATCCGCCTCGCGGTAGTTTGCCCACACGTCGCGCGCCAGGAGCGCCTTCAGCCCCGCGTGGATCGCGCGCGCCTCTCTACACACACACGAAAATTCGTCAGTAAGCCCTCTCTTCTTCCTTAACTTATCCCGTGGGAAGGGAGCGGGACGTACCGGGCGACGACGGCAGCGGGTGCGGGGGCCGGTTCCGACATGTCCGCTCAGGTTAGATGGACGAGAGAGACGGTGGGGCGAAGAGGGATGAGGGCGAGCCCATGCGCCGGTTGGGCGGATTGGATCGATGCAGACGAGCTCAGCGAGAACGAGAATCGTGAGCACACGTGACGCGTGATTGGTTGCTGGATTGGGGTGGGTGACGTGACGGGAGTGACGAAGCGCTTGTGCGGAACGCTCATCGGTGTTGGACGGATACAAGGCCGGTGAGTAAGTTGGAGGTGTGTAAGACCGACGGAGGGGGGAGTGGCTCCCTGATTGATTTCTGGAGCTTCGAGCTTGCTGGGGATTCTCAACCCGTCGATTTTCTCTTCGGTCACCACTCTTGAACGCTGGAGATTCCTTGGGCGCCAAACTCTGTGCCGGCTTCTCTAATCTGCAAGACTCCAAGCTCCTCAAATCTATAATCCTGCAACTTCTGATCCTGGAATATCTTGATTTTTGTATCAATCAAGCGTATATTTATATTCCGGCCGAAGTGTGTGTGCGTAATCTTTAAATACGACCTCAGGCGCTCAGCGCTCAGCCGTAACGATTCCTACCCTCTCAGTCATGCTATTTTCACTTGGTTTCTACTCCCAGTCGTCGCCGCTCTTACCACGCCTGTCCGCATCCTCGATACGGCATCCCGCGCGCCCGAACAAACCTCTTCATCTTCACTCAACACCTGGCCGTCAAACCCCGCACTCCAATTTTTTCCTCACCGTTCCTCCCTCAAAAACCATCATCCACCGCTCGAATTGTCATTAACACACCTTAAATTACCTCCGCCGCCGCGCTATCTATTCCTACTCCATACGCAACTCAACGGAATACCAAGAGAGAATATGTTTGTTCGAGGATACTTTGCCGTGGAAGACGCCTGTTCGACTCAGACCCAGACCCGAGTCATGTTCAAGTTCCTGTGCTTCTCTGAATCTTTTTTACCATCGCTCTAATTCTTTTCTTTCGTTCTTCCCTGAACCTGCCCAAAAGCTTCCGCATCATGTCCAGCCGTCCAGTGTCGATGAATCAGTTATATACCTAGGTAAGTACGGGTGCATTCACGTTGCCTCACCCGTACGCTTACATATCAAGTGGAAGTTGCCTGGTCGACTCAGGCCCGAGTCGTGTTGCATCAATCCTCCTTTTTTACCCCTTGTTACCGTGATGGGCATTCTGCACCTACCCAAATTCTTCGCCTCCGTTCCAACTAAGGACTAACGGATGATGGGTTCTCGCCAATATTAATACATGCTACTCAGTCACAGTCACTGCGCCATTGTACCGACTGCTTTTATCATGCAGGAAGAAATTCGGTTAACCATATTAATTGGTAGGTTCACGAGTGAATTTCGAGGGCCCCACGCCCGCGAAGAGGAGTACCGTACCACGTCGCCCTCTCTGATAGCAAGGACGTGCAGTTTTGTTCCCCCTTTTACCATGCGTTTGACCGCATACCCCCAACGAGGATTGGCCGTCACGACGGTCCACTCTTTTTCGTTCTCTGTGCACACTTCGATGTCGACGTCGAGGGACCAGTGGTATTTAAACACAGTGAAGAAAGCGGTGCCGGGGTAGAGGTGCATACACCCCGACTGCGCAAGACGAGCCTTATTGGCCAGGATGTGGTAGTCGTGGTTTGCCAGGGCTCTCAGAAATTCGCGCTCTTTCGTATCGAGAGTGGAATGTGAGCCTTCGTAGGAAAGGTCGTGTCATGTATCAATCACGAAGAAGTTGGAACTCACTGAGAGATAGGGAATGGTCCAACCTGCAGGCCTGTCTGTGACCGTCATTGTACCAATCGTGTCTTTGGCATCGGGCAGAGCAGTAGTATGCATTTTGGCACCCCGAGCATCGGCGAAAGGATGTCTTCTCACGAATACGGGTGCACTGGGACTATCAGTATCACGACCGCAGTTTGCTTCCGCGTAGAACGCACCTCGAGATTATCACAGGCTCTGTATGCGGTATATCCCGGCGCATTGAAGATTGCCAGCACTTCAAGCCGACGGCGAGCCAACACCTTGAATTTTCGCCATGCTGCTCGTGTCTGCGCCGTGAACTTGTCTGTGTTTTCAGTATTATCAACTTCGTGGATTGCCAGATCGAGTTTTGAAACGACGTGATAAAAGACCAGGGATTGGGGAAGAATTCCTTCCCAAAATTTTGTCAAATGATCATTGCTAACGCTGCGGGCGCTGTCGTCGCTGCTGGATATTCGATCGAAAGATACAAGGGCTTTGAGCAGACCGGATTCTACGGCTTCTGGTAGGCGTCGGAACCCCTCCACAGAAAAAAGTAGTCGCACGAGGAGCGCAAGGCAAGTTTCAGGCGTGCCCTCGGGACGTGCTTCAGAATTACGACTGAATGCGCAGACTACAGCCACGGCCGCCGAAAGGATACCCTGATTCAACAGCGCCGAGCTCAAGGGAGTCAATACCATGCTCCCAGTCCCCTCTGGTGGGTTTGCTTTTTGTTCCATCCGCACGGCAAGCCAGAAAATCCGATCAGTGAGGATATGCAGGCCTGTTGGTCCCAATGCGTCTTCCAAGGAGAGGGTCCGGTTGATATGACGGACAAAGAGCGATGCCAAGTTTTCGATGCTGCCCCCAGCACCGTCGATCATCTCCTCGAGCTGATGGTTAATATCGGATGACTCCCAGCAGTGATCTATATCTAAAAGCCCCATCGCACGTTGAGAGAACACGGGATAATCCTCGGGCGTTATCGGATCCTCTCGGCGTAGCGTAGATGCCCAAGCGGCGACCACCATTGCGTCGAAGCCATGTGACTCAGGCGTGGCAAGGAAAGCCTCCATCTCTCGACAGAATCTGGTGTGATCAACAATCATAAGGACGTGGCATGCGACTTGTGAGTCGGACCGCTTGGGAGCCAACCAAGACAGTTGCTCGTGGAATGTGTAGAAAAAGCTAGCCCACGGCCAGTAACGTGGCCAGAGGTCCTTGAATGCCGCGGGGGGGATTTCAGCCATGACCACGAGTTTTTGCAGGCATATGGAAGCTATGTTGGCCCTGGTCACGGCTTCATGTACGCTCGAGGCAGGCTCTGGCACATCGAAGTCTCCAATTTCCGGGATGCCAGCAACGTCCAAGTTCGGGTAGATGGCTGCGAGGACACTGTATTTGTGGCGAATCGGGATAGCTGGACTTTGTATCCAGGCCACGGTTCGGATGAGACCCTGCAGACCACCTTGTGCTGCCTCGGTGACGGAACCCTACGTCAGTGAAGTTCAACGAAGAGGACCGGACGGAGCGGAATGAACATTACGCGTATGGATATTGGCAGTGAAGACAGAGCTGAGAGACGAAGATACTGGTGCATCGCTGGGACGTGGGTGAAGGCAAGTGGGTCCACTGTGGGACGCGGTGATAGTGCGGCACGTGTTTGGGACGTGGAATTCAGGCAGAGTCATCTGACCCTCCGACTTTTTCCCTTTGGTAAGGAAACCTTGAGGTAATAAGATACCAGAATTGAGCATACTGGTGGGGAGTGGGTTTTTTACAGAGCCGTGCTCGAACACCAGAAGTGTGGATCAGAAAGCTGTAATTTAACAACTGACTTGCGCACTACAAATGTTAGGTGGCCGAACAAAAGTGGCCATGCAAATTTCAGCGCTGAAGTTTTATTACGGTGAAGAAGATCCTTGGTGCGAACATTTGAGCAATTCTGAAGCCTCGTTAGGCGTCACTCCCCTCTTCACCCGTGACCACAGACTGAGGTTCACTATTCTAAAATGAGGTTGTCAATATGCAATTAGTTCAAACGATCGCAAAAGGCGCGCATACCTCGTCGGTACCCTCGCTGTCCACCACGACAGTAACGTTTTCCTCCACCAGGTCCCACCCCTGGCTGCTCTGAGTCGGGCAGAGCAAAAGCCGGCAGTCCAGTGGATACGATTTCAGGCAACGGCGTCGGGGTGAATTCCGCGTACATGATGACGGGAGGTGGCGACGTGGGATGTCGGCGGCGGGTGTAGTAGCTGGGGGGCGTCGTAGGAAGCGGCCGCACCGCACGAGGAGGCGGTGCAGCCTGTGGCGGGAGCGGTACGTATGGTGGAATAGGCGGGGAGACCGCGGACGGGAGAATGGTGTAGTAGTTTTTGCCGCTGTTGGAGTCCTGGTGGACGTCACACGGTGTGCGTAGCGCGCCGAGAGGGTTTCCACTGCAGATGATCGCGCAATCAGTGGATAATGCCGGGCACTGCACTGCCAAAGGTAATCGCGCGTTCCGGTTCGCGCCAACGAACAAATAGACGGAAATCAACACTCACCAGACTGCACATCCTACGCCCCTTCGAGAACATCCGCACGGGAGTACACCCAAATCAAGTAGCTTCAGACTAGCCTTGGGGAAGTATTTGTTTGCCAGTGGAACTATGACTGTCGAGTATTCCATTTCAGCAGCCCGCCACATATTATCAGGCGATACAATAGCGCCATAATGTAGGATGATGCCGCAGCCGTTGGATCTCTTTCGTTTTCTGGAGGAAGGACGAGAGGTTTCGAGCGGTATGGGTAAGATTTGTGGTTGAAAGGGTTCGGCGTCTTGGTAGATATCCCCCAACGGATCTTCTGCCCCGCAGGAATAGCTGTCTGAGCCCTAGCATGGCGCCTTTGAGCGGACAGAGAGTTGATGAAGCCTGTGATTCGGCACTCAGAGGCTTCGCAGTGGTCCGAATGAAGCTCCAGAAGACCAGAATGAAAGAAGGAGGAAAGAGAAAAAAGCGAATGCACGCACGTGCACCGGATCAACCCGTCGCGGAGAGATCCGGTTGAGACCTTATTGAACTTTCCAGCAAATTCCACGGCAAGCAAATTCTGCGGCGTGAAGAAAAGAAGGACTCACTGAGACTCGGCGGACATGAGAGAGCATGAGAGTTTGATCGCAAGGTAATTCATATTTTGGCAGCGCAACAAAGTGTCAAGTTCGAGAATCGAGTTGCAGAGGGAAAGCCCAGTAGTCCAAAGATGCTGGTTTTTTATCGCTCGTGGGGTTTCTGGATGCAAACTATATTTTCTGTCCGGCCAGTTTTCAGTGGAAGACACAGGCTAGGGATCTGGACGCATAGGTATTGGAATATACGAATCGTAGACTTTATTTAAGTATTCTCTCAATTTCCCTCAGCAACCATCGTGAAAACACTATAGATCGGCCCAAAGAAAAGGGCTGCAATGGTTACAGTCAGACGAGGTTTAGCGGGTGCAAAGCCAATACAAAGCCAATACTTACTGAGCATAGCTGGGAGGAAGGTGATGCGCATAAAGGTGTTGTTTCGCTGTCCGGGTGGGTCAAGAACTTTGCCCGCAGAATGAACGATTGCTTGCCCGGTAAGCAAGAATACCGTGGACAGCATGGACGCCGCGACATAGGAAAAGCTACAGGGGGGTAAGGATTGTGTGAGGGATTTGGCGCTAGCAAATACTCTTCGCAGACGCTTACCCTGCGGGGACGGTGATAGTAGACATCTGAGGCAAGGGAAGTGTGAATTTTTGTGAAAAGTGTGGATGTTTGCGTCCGTATGGGTGTAACACTGTAAAATAATTACTTTGTGTAACACCCTCGTTTTCTGAGAAAAAGTGACACCCTGGTTTCAATTTGAGCAAAAAAAGGTCAGCAGTGAGATGCGAACCTAAATGTAACAGGTGCAGTCGACCAAAAATGTAACAAGTTATTCTGACAGCATTCACACGTAGGCAAGGTCTTCGATGGAATATATTTCCTTGAAGCCTTTGTCCTGTCAGGTTAGCTTTGAACTGATTCTAGGTACATCAAACACTTTCACAAGCCACCAGCACTCTGCAAGACAAGATTTCCGGCCTTCGCTCCACCCCCGCTAAGGTATCTCAACTTCAACCAAGGTATCTGGCAATCCGACGAATGCCGGGGTCCTCAAGTATTCAACACGGTGCAACCAGCTCAGAGTGATGATTGTTTCGATGTGTCCATTTACATAGTCCAGGTACACCATGAACTGGGCAAGCGACTATCTCTGCGGTCGTGGGTTGACCATTCTCACGAAGGTCAAATCACCTTGGCGTAAGTAGGTTCAGTGCCATCAGTGATCAATATAATATGTGCCCTTTTGCGTACAACTTCTGGCAGTGCATGAAAACCTGCCTCGTTTTTCAGCGAGCAACGTGCTGCATTTTTCAATCCTGTTCATAGGTGGTCACTTTTCGGTCTGTATTTTGGGGTGTGTCACTTTCTCGAGCAAAACAATTATTTTACAGTATTCCCGCCATACGTCCGGTATAAACAGAAACTGAAGAAGCCGGCCGCGTCACTCAAAATAAGTGATCCAGACGACCATCCTGGGTGAAAAGCACGTCTTTTGTCAGCCAGTCGCTAGTCAGGTGTAAAGATAATGCTCAGCCAGTCAGCCAGTGAGGGCTAGCGCGGCCTTGTCATGTGCGAAGATGATTCTGGGCCCCTCAAGTTCAGTCCACCTGCCGTCGCCCGTCGGTCAAGCCAGGTGTGGAGGAGTAAGCTAGTCATGTGCAAATACAAATCCTCAGAGCCAGTCATCCAGTCAGGTGCAAAGGCGATAGCCAGCCAGGGAGGCCCAGCCGGTGTTCCGAAAGTGGTCTGCTAGTGGTGGGAAAGTTCGGTTCGGACTTTCGGTTCGAACTCGAACTGAGCCGAACTGAACGCGAAGTTCAGGTTCAGGTTCAACGAAATGCCCGAACCTGAACCTGAAGGTCGGTTCGGCGTTCGGGCGGAGATTTTTTTTGTTGAACCGAACCGGACTTTGAACCTGAAACACACCTGAATGTATCATTTAAGCCTGTTTTCTCAGACATCTTGGCTTATTACAGGTAAAATCCTGTTCATTATATGTAACGGGGATATTCATCCGCAAGTCCGTGGGGGTACCAATCACCAAATTATGCTTACTTTATGCTTACTATGCCTATGGCCCATGCCGTGCCGTCGCACTGTTCATCATCATTATGCACTGCCTCTGTTCCATAGTATATATACCTGGCTATCGTAGTTACATTCCTTCGGTCAATCCACCACCTACGCCAGTTCACTCCCGTCCGAACCGTGTGCCGGATCTCGACGCTCGTCGCATCCGTTACATTATAACTCCACTGCGCTTTCTGCCAGTCAGCCAGTCATGTGTTACGATGAGAAAGCCAGTCACGCGTCAAAACATTGCTGACCGTGAGCAACATTTTTTCAGGCAAGAGCGGCAGAAAGAGTGGTGGGGTGAACACATCACGTATTTGAGGATTCCGAACCACGACCAGCAGTTCAACCTCCCGAGGGATTCTTATAGTCAGTAGTGTGGTTTGTACGCGGTGGTTGTCGACGAGTGCCCAACGGTCAAAGGGGGGAGGAGAGACGAACTCACGAGAAAAATGACAGGCTTTATACTCTGGTCCTCGCAATATTTGAACAGTATTGCGCAATCCGGGAAAATGCCATCGGAAAATTCCGGCCATTGTTTTACGGTCACGCGCAGGTCACGTCAGCAAGATGACTACAAAACCTGTGCCTAGTTCCGGCAGGCGCTGTACAAAGGAAGGTCAGCGGGAGGTCCGAGTCTACCTGACTAATGAGCGAATCTGCATCACCGTCGGCAGGATTTCGAACTCAGTACTTACTGTACTATTTCGACTGAGTGTTCACAGCATGTCACGCGTCACCATAGGTGTTCACTTTTCTTGGTGTTCATTTCTCGGCAATCAGGAGAAAATTGCCATAAATGGTAGTCCGGCACTTGCCGGACGCGAAAATTTGGTGTTTTTCGACCTCTTTGGGCCTCCAAAGTCGGATGTCACCGTCACCAACACCAAAAGTGTTCAGTTCAGATGCCTCCGTCACGCGTCACTTGAACACTCGGTCGAAATAGTACAGTACTCTCTTCAAAGCTCGAAGTATCGTATCTTGGGTTTCAGCTTGTCACCTGTGTCGGGGATTGCGTGTACAGCGTTCAAGGAATTTATGCTTGCTCAGTGCACAGAACTACCTGCGGGCGGATGATCTCATCTATGAGCTCGAGATTTCCACGCTCTACATTTTCAGGTTTTCGAACACAGCACGCGTATGTGCTACCGGCAACGGAATCAACGGTTAGCAAATCCCTGCCTAGTGTCCCCCGCCTTTTGTGCACTCCTCGCTTGAGAACAGTTCACGTTCTTGCCAAGCCTAGGTTAATCCCCTAACGTTCTAACAAGTTGGCAGCTGACCAGCCGATCGATCATTTTAGCGTCCATTTAAGTTAGCAATGCATAATTGACCCCTTCCCCACATCCCCGCAATGCCCACCCGCCAGCGTCTCCTCAGCTCTCCTGCACACGGAGAAGCGACGTGTCCCGCGGTCACGCGAAGCTGGATCGTCAGCCTCGTTCAATCTGCGGTGAAGCTCCTGCTCACCGCCTGCGTGTCGTCTGCAATTATCCTGGGGGCCCTCTTCCTGTTCGGTGAACGCTCTGACTGCGCCTCACCCGTTGGCACGGCAGCTCCAAATATACAGTCCCCGCTCCATTTGGCAGACTTCTCCTCCATCCATATCTTGGGCGCAGCTGGCGCTTGCACGCTCCTCCTGTACTGCCTGATCGCAGGCGCCGCGACACTGATACGACGAGGCCACAATAATCGGCCGGAGTGCGATGCAGCGCATGGCGCGCAGTGTCATGGTCCATGTGCGTCTGGGTCGTACGGCGCGTGCGGGATGCGCGCGCTCGAAGCAGGGTGGGGGCCGATTCTGGCCATCACGGATGGAAGAGGGCATCCCACAAGGAAGGGGGCGCAGCGACGTGCTGGCTAATTGGTATTTAATCTCACTCCCTCATTCTTCGATGGGGCCACTTCGTTTTCATGTTTTTATCTGCCCTCTGATCAACATCTGATTCACTGTGTTCCGACCCCCAGTAGACACAGTGTAGACCGAGGTGCGTAGACTGAGGTAGACAGGGGGTAGACTGACCCCTATGTCTACCTCGGTTTCTGTGGTCTGTCTACCTCGGTCTACAGGGGTAGACAGATGTAGACATACCCTCGAACCACGTAGACCGAGGGATAGACTGCAATTTTCAACATGCTCAATGAAAATTCCTGTATTTCTCAATCTTGGGCTACGGTCGGTCGACACATGTAGACAGAGGTAGACAAAGGTACACAGAGGGGGGTAGCCGAACGTAGCCAAATGTAGCCGAACGTAGCCGAACATAGACCAACATTCGTCTACGACCCCCTGTAGACAGATGTAGCCAGACGTAGACCGAGGTAGCCGAACGTAGCCACAATGTAGACAAAGTCGGTCTACTGGGGGTCGGAACGCAGTGATTCCAATCTGTTTCAGTGTATGATTACACGGCACCGGAATCCGGAGTTTATGCACTTACGTTTTGTATTTCATCAATGCAAACAATGACCTGCCTGTCAGGCCTGTGCCACGCTCTCTCCTAGTCAACATCCAGCCAAACGGCAAGGGCAGAGTATCTCGGCATCCGTGCCGTCCCAGCCGAACCACTCGGATATGACTCGGCAGTGGCTTTGCATCTCCGATGTCGATGCCGATCAGCCGACAGACGAAAGGGACTGTCAGTTCACAATGCCGCAGGAAAGCGGAGAAATTTAAGATCCAAGAAGGTGGAGTCACACTAAACGCACGCGGTTCCGTACCAGGGGTTTGCATCCCTGTACTCTTCGATGAGGGAATTTGTTATCCAAACCGCAAGACCGTCGTCCATGACTTGAAAACCCACAGTCAGCCTTCCGCCTCAAGTGCAAAAAGCTGGTACGACTGACATGTTGTATGCATACAAATGAAAATTTGAAGGAACATCACAGATACATATATTGGCCTTTACAAGGTCCACTTCGTTCCACAGAGTCCACTTACACTGCACCACACATTTTCAACGCCAGTTCCCTCCCCGGTAGCGGCCCCAGAAAGAGATGCACGTTCTCGGCCGCCGCAATGTCGAACTTATGCGTGCCTTTGAACACGCCATCCAACCCTCCAGCCGCCGCGACGGACACGAGATGCATCATATTGGAAGGATCGAACGGCTCGCCCTCGAGATCCCCCGCATGACGCGCCACGGTCACAAGCACCGTGCAAATGGTGGCGAGAGCAATGAATGTGCCAGGAAGCAGCTCCCAGAACGTCGCCACCGACACGTGCAGCCAGCCTGCGATCTCCGTGGTGAATATACCGTTCGCCGGGGTGCTCATATTGGATGGCACTCCCTGGACGAATGTCAGATCTGTGCCGTTCAATGAGAGACACGCACGGAACACCTGTGAAATGCATACGGATATGTTAACCGAAGGGATCAGGCAGGTAAAGCAAATTTCTTACAGATCCACTGTACTCCGTGACTCGGCTACACCTCGCAAAATCAACTCTTACCGTCTTTCCCAGAACCGCCTGATCGTCGTCTAGACCCCCGTCCCCCAAGATGGAAATCAACTCGTCACCCATAATGTTGGTGTACATGGCCTGAGCGAACGACTGCATATTGTATATGGTGTTGACGGCGGATAAGCTTGCGGGTCCGCCGTTATCCGGAACGCCTTCGGTCAGCGTTGTTGTGCTGATGGTACCAGAGATTCGAGAACGTAGTCCTGTTGTTACAGTGGGGTTCGGATCGGGGTAGCCGGTGATTACTAATGATGGCAAGTCGCGCTCGTTAGTGTTTTCCTGCAAACGCGACATTTCATTCAGATTTAACCTAGCGCACGTTGCCTTCCGTGTGCCTAGCACTCTGTCAATTTAGATTTTAAATTGTGGCCAGGAAATCGTAGCGGAGGGAGCGCGTTTATCGTGGGATTCTGTTACGTGATCCGTCGTCGACTGCTCGACTTTGGCTTGAATTCGAAGTATGGGGCTCTAAAATCCACAGGAAAGATTGGGTGGGCTCCCTTGTATTGTATAGCGAGTCCTGGGCTGCTTCCAGGTGCGCTAAATCGATGTAGGACTCGAACCGGAGAATCGCGCAATTTGCCGAGAATTCGATGATTAGTAATACAGCCGTACCCCGATCCGACCCCCGCGCGCCGGTAACCAACAGACTTCAACAAGCCGAGGCACGAGGCCACATTTTGTTGAAGCGTCCGTCTACGAGAGACTACAGAGAACGCGTCTGCGTCGGAGTAATCCACGCGGACCTGCGTTATCCTGGGGGACAATGTGCAAACCATCGTTTTCATGAAGTCATGTCGGCCGGATCCCACAAAAATAAGCGCTGCACTGGCATCGTTAGGTGAGTGATTGACCGTTCTTTGTTGACGCACTGTAGTTCTCCTCAGACGCCAAACACCCGATCATCAGAATATAGTTTGGGGTTCCGGCTGTATATGCGGAAGTGGTATTCACTGTGGACAAATGCATGTCCATCAATATGGGAGGCGGATAAGACGCGAACCATCTCACCTTGGGAACCAGGCAATATGGGAACCAGGCAATGGGAAGACATGTTGCTGTACGTTACCGGGACTGACTGTTGCGCGATTGACCGTGTCGTTCTGCAAGAACAAGGCGGGCGTGGTATTTTCGTCGAGATCCTGGAATAGGCAATCCACATCGGCGGTGAATCCCTGATCCTGCATAAGTATTTCTTCAATGATACAAATGATATAACCGCACCTGCTGAACTAAGGAGTAGTTGGCTGAGACCGAATCGTCGAGGGGAAGTACGATGTCCGCCTGAATTGTGGCAGAAAGATTTGTGGAATTGTTTTCGGTGAACCAAGTACTCGCATCTATGTCATCGAGGGTCAGAGGGAGTATCCCGGCTGTGGCATGATATAAGAGGGTGGATGGAGGGTATGCCAATAGCTCGCACCCGTCGAGATATCGAAAGTCTGATTCATCAGGGTCAATAATGCCTGGTGACCCTGTACGGCCGCATAACCACTCTCCGTTTGCCCCACGATAAATGCATTAAGATTGCCTGGTAAAAATTGAGGACTATGGGCCCGCACAGAAAGATCGCTTACTGCTGTTGACAACGCAATAGTCGAGCGCGGGGCTACTGAGCTGCTGCAGCAAGGGATTTGAGAGATCGAGCTCGTGGCCAGACAAGGGGCTTGAGAGGTAATACAACTGAGGAGTTAACAGTCCCGACCATCTGAAAAACGCGCTCAGAGACGATTAATCAAGACGCCAGAGATCAACTTACCCGATGAAGACCACGAGGGATATGACACTCCATTTCAGTTTTCTGCGGTTGTCAATGAGGCCCCGCGACGAAATTTTGACCGAGGACACAAAATGAGATAGCGGCATTCCTTCCCTACGCATGTGGAGAGTAACCGATTGGTAGAGACCCCAGGAAAATAACCTGGAAGACGATCAGCAGTACACTCTGCGCAACAATGTGGGCGTAGCTCACAGTGAAGAACACGTGGAGAGGATCGTAGATATCTGGGTCGCTATCAAGGTGATGATGTGAGGATTATTTTGGACCCAAACTGCCGATGTGTAGGGCAGAGCAATGAATTGCCGTCGCTCGACGTAACCGAACAAACTTCATGCCCCGATCTGCAATACCATAAGACCGCCAAGGACAATGGCGGGCCATCCGATGAGTTTCATTGAAACCTTTGAAATGTCAGGATGTGGACACTATTGGGAAATGTTGCTTGTACCTTTCGCGTTGGCGTAGAACCGGCTCCTGTGGGTACGAACGATAGTCGAGATGCTTTTCGTTCTCCATCACAACGGTGTCGCGAGGTTCATAGTTCAGAGGGACTGGGTCATAGGGTCCGGATTCGTTGAGAAGCATATTGGTCAAGGACAAGCCTGGGTCAGCATCAAAACTTGAGGGTGAGGTTTTATGTCATGAACGCGACTCTGCTTCCGCGAGTCTCAGACCACCGAGGTTGTACGGGATGCGGCTGTAAGCGGGTGTGCCACTGGTAGTTTGATCCTACGGATATATGTAGTACAGCTAGAAACATAGTCGTTTCGAAAAGGTACACACGGTGAGCAATTTGGGTTCCTTTCCCCTCCATTTTGGCGCGCCGAATCGTGGCAATGAATCAGTATGATGTCGCCAGAAAACAAAGATGCCGTCGCGTTGTAGAATTATTCTGGATGGCTTCCGGCGGATACGGTCGTAGAGATGCGCACCATGTCTCGAGATCCGGTCCGCGTGGTCTCGGATTGAATGAGAGGCTGCCCTGAGCTGCCGCGGTTTTATTTGTAGCTTGAAAGAATAGCAAGTTACTCGACGTTTGCGGAGCTTCGTGCTACAGACTCCAAGTTCAAGACAAGGCTAGGAAAACCGAGGCGCTCAAGAAAGAAATAAGAGTTTTCACGACGTCGACATGGTGGTTTGAGACAAAGGTGTTTCTCACGCGGGATCTCGCGTGACCGAATCGGTACCGGTTTTTCGGTCCCGTGTTGCACTGGCTCTAGGGTTGTGGTTACACGGCTCTTTCTCTACTTCCATCCCGATCTCAAGATGTCGTCGACAACACCGACCTACACACGGCTCGGCGACGCAGGCCTACGCGTATCTGTCCCGATCGTGAGTTTTCAGTATTCCCTGCGAAAAAATCCGGCATCAAACGGGTGATTAGGTAGGATGTATGAGCATGGGTTAGTACCTATGCCAGTCTGTATCTTGGCATAACAGAGCTAAATTGTACCGGAGAATAGGTTCCTCGTTGCAGACGGTAAGTATCTAGTCCGATTTTCCCGTCCGCAGCTAAAATTCTTCCAAAGAGTTGGATCCTGGACGAGGAACCGGCGATGGAGGTTCTCAAGGCAGCTTGGGATCATGGTCTTACCACGTTTGACACGGCGAATATCTATTCCAACGGCGAGTCCGAGCGGATCATCGGGAAGTTTTTGAAAAAGGTGTGCAGGGGACACTGCATCGCGTGCGTATCATTGTCCACTGATTGGCGACCTCAGTACGATATCCCGCGAGCAAAGGTGGTCATTGCTACCAAGGTCCATCACCTAGTTGTCGAGGACGACATGACCAAATTCGGCTTCCTGAACCCGCAGATGCGCAACACGCGGGACTACGTCAACCAGGACGGGCTCTCCCGCGCAGGAATCTTCAACGCCGTCGAGGCTTCGTTGAAGCGTCTCGACACGCCGTACATTGACCTCCTCCAGATCCACAGGTTCGACCCACGTGTGCCCGTCGCAGAGACGATGCGCGCACTGCACGACCTCGTCGTCAGCGGGAAGGTGCGCTACCTCGGGGCGAGCTCGATGCGCACATGGCGCTTCTCAGAGCTGAACCATGTCGCTGAGAAGAATGGTTGGACCCAGTTTGTGAGCATGCAGGGGGAGTATAATTTGCTCCAGCGCGAGGAGGTCTGGGTTTATCTATCCACCAGAGCTGGCGTCGTTGACCAATACATTTTCAGGAGCGCGAGATGATCCCGTACTGCAAGGCACACGGAATAGGATTGATTCCGTATGCTCCGCTGGGCAACGGTGCTCTGGCACGTCCGGTGGGAGAGGAATCTCACCGCTCGGAGACAAACAAGGGAACCCCATTCGAGAAGAAATTGACGGAGGCCGACAAGGCAATTATCGGTCGGGTCCAAGAACTGGCCGAGAAGAAGGGATGCACGATGTCGCAGATCGCTTTGGCGGTAGGTCCTCTGCGATGATTGGTCGGTATTTGGCGCTCAGTCACAGCACAGTGGATCAAGCTCAAGGTCGACTCCCCAATTATCGGCATCTCATCCGTTGAACGCGTGGAGCAAAGTGCCCAGAAGGTCCTTGAATTGACTCCCGATGAGGCCAAGTACCTGGAAGAATTGTGAGCAGTCCACAGTCCGTTAAAAGTTTACTTACGCTTCCTACAAGGTACGTTCCAAAACCCGATCGTGGTTATGCGTGAGGGGCGCTCAAGTCATACGCTTCTACGAGCAAATCAAGGTTGTAAGATAACGGATGATCTGTGTACACGAATTGGAATTCGAAATTATCTGCAAGAATAAAAGCCGCTTGGGCCCATAACAACGAAATGAAGGTGTCCGAAATAACGAAAGGAATGTGCCATAGGCAAACAGACTCAGAACCCAGCAAAGGCAACCATGCCGCCGACCAACACCAGCCCCCAAGAATCCCAGCGCCAAGGTTTCGCCGCGCTGTTCGCCGCCGCTTTTGTCCCGTTCCCATTAGTCTGACCTACGATCTTGTCGACAGCGTTCTTGATACTATCAGGTACCGTCGTCGCCTGCACCAACTGCGCGTAGTTCACATTCGTCGGCAGCGAGCCCGATGCGGAGAAGTAGGATTCTATCTTGTCGAGAGCAAAGCTTGGGACGGCACTGGCTGCGTCGCGCAGTGTTCCTGTCGGCGCCGGAGTCTGTCCCGCAAGTCCGCCCGTGGTCGCAGTGGGATTATCGTCGGCGATGATAAAGCACTCCGGGGTTGCCAGTGGCGGGATCGACCCTATGGTGATATTCTGCGTCAATAGTGGCTCATCGGTATCGGGGATGACATCGCCCTCCGTGCTGGCGTGGATGTCGAGGCTACCGCCGGCACCGAAGGTCAGCGCTGCAGTGAAGAACTCGAAATCGGAAGGACCGGTGTTCTGGCATTGACGATTCACGTTGGAGAGGGCGGAGGCATGCGCCGTGATCTGAGGGGTGTTGATGCCGATGCGTCCTGACGCGGAGAGCGCCTCTGACAGCGGAGTAAGAATGGGAGACGTGACTCTGTAGATGAAAGACGTACTCCCGAGAATGTCCAACTCGGCGTCCAAGAACGGAGAAAGCGACAACTGCGCTGAGGTATTGAGCATACCACTGTTCAAACGGAATGGAATGATGTCGAATGAGGTACCGTTCCTGAGGAGAGATTATGTGAGAGTACTGGAGTAAAGATGAAAGACTTGCCATCCGGTCACACCGGATTTCCCGGGTCCTGCAAGCACGAGACTCGCGCTCGAGTCATTGGGAATCTGAATCCTCGAATCAGCGGCCGTGACGGTCCATTTTGAAGGAATCGTACGCTTGTCTTAGCACCAATTGAGAAATTGAGCCCGCCTGAGACATCCATATCTGCGTTGAAGCTACCCCCAAAGAACAACCCAATGCTGGCGACTTCCGGGATCTTATCGTAGTGTCAGCGGACTAGAGGGAAATAAGTACGATGGGACGGACGGTGAAACCAAGGTCTGGTAAGGGTACTTTGACTACGTCCACGGATTGGTGCAGCCCCGACGAGCTATTGAATGAAAATTCAAGCTGAATCTCGTGTTGAAATTCCAAAACGGTGAGGTTGATATGCGCAGCGCTGGGCTTGAATTCAAAGAGGGGAATCTCCAGCTCGACGCCAATGGAAAAATTCATGCGCGATACACAGTCAACGCAAAAGACTTGGAGATCTCCAGGGTCGGAGGCGTCCGCATCCGGATCCCTGAAAGCAGAGTATTAGCTACCGGTGAGAGAATATGGGGACAGGAATCTACGGGGTAGAGCGCGGGAACAGGCTTTGGTCTACCGGGAAGAGCCGCTGTCTCGGGGCGAAATTGAAGTCATGTCCGAAAGGGAAGGCCTTATCGAAGCCAGGATCTAAGTTTATCCCGGAGCGTCTGTCGATGCTTTGGGCGCCCCACGAGGACACTCCGTCTGGAAACACGAAGGGTCAGTAAATTCCGGAAGTCGGTCAGCAAAAAGGTTACCCGATTTATGCGAGAGGTGAAACGAAGCCCCAATTTCGCGCAGAGGAATAGAAATTGCGTCAAGCATGAGCTGATGCTTCTGTGCAGTCGCGTCAACGGAATTGACTCTACGAACAGATGAGAATGGCAGAGACATTGGAGAGTGATAATTCACATCCAAGCACCGCGTTGGTCCTGTTCGTTACATGTTGAATGGAGAGTAACCAATGTAAACGCCGGATGTATAGACCATGACGCCAGGGCTTCAGTAGCAGCTTCCGCAGACGCAAAATCCAGAGTGATCAATCCTCCCGAACGACGATTGTGTGAGTGACAGAGAACAGCGTTGAGGAGGTGGCTAATGTCTTCGAGCGAGATGATCGGCATGTCCTCATGAGCAGCAAAAGTCAAAAGTGTTGAGGGGACCGAAGCCGTTTCTGTCGAAGCATGAATCAACATTGTGCGGAAGCTGGAGGAGCATTGAGCCCGCACCGTGAGCATAAGCCAGATTCATGGTATGCTTAGGCAACAGAGCCCGCTTGACTGCTCGTGGGTGATGGCTTCGTGTGCTGTACGAGAATGGAACAAGACGCCGACTTTGCGCTGCCAGGCGTTGAGGAGGGGGAACCAGCCGTCGGCTGAGCTCGTGCCCTGCAGCAAGCCCAGAAAGAAAGACAGTAACAACGGTGGCCACCGGGAGAATATACATGGAGAACGAAAGAAGGGGACGGATTCCAATCGACGACCTCTAGTCCATAAATATTGGCGGCAGGCGCTAATACTCGAGGTAAGCGCTCTAGGTTGCTCACGGAACAGAGGTACCTTGGTGATATGATTAATTGACTGTTGCCGATTTGGGACTCGTATTAGACTCCGCGTGGTCAAAAACAGCCTACTCGCCCACCATATCAGAGGGCCCACATGGAAGAACGTCTACCTGGGCCAAAGTAACCGGATACAGAGACGGTAAGTCCAATGCTGGCTTCGGCGGCTGCCTTTACACTGATCCACCGCCAGAAAGCCGTTGACAGCATTACTTTCCGCTCATCGCATTCGTTTCCGCAGCCTCAGTAGCGCCAGCAATGCACGGAAAACACTTGTGAGACACGGCGTGCTTCAATGAGCTTACCGCAATAATGTGTCAGACAATTTTTTGGGGCGGAGTAACCAAATCCAGATGCTGTGAGCCCGTACGTGCACGGCCTTCAACGAACCGAGTTGAGATGGACATCACCATGGTCCGTCGTCCAAGCCTTGGAAGTTGGAAGCCGGAGCCAGCTGTCCCAATGCCATTGGCCAAATCGTGGCCAAATCGACTATCTGTCTTCAGCTGGGAAGTTGACGACCACCTGGCTAGTACCGCGATGTATCCCAAATGACAGACCGAAACTGTTCAGAGGAAAGTGGTCTGTGTGGTCGAGAGGGAAAAGGCGGTGCCCTGGGTCTTTGGCCGTATTTGCGTCCGGAACGATCCGGCTCCGAAAAAGGCAACGCCGTTGGTTGAATCGATGTTGAATCTCAGAATCTGCGCGTTCCGTCGTGACGACCAACTGCATCTTTAATCATTGATATGTCATGGCCATGTGCATTGGAAAGTTGTATGATAATTCAAACTTGAAGTTTGATCAGCCTCATTTACAAGATCGGTGAGGTCATGATTTAGGCGGTCCTCCGTTCGAGGAAAGGGTTGATTTGAGGAAACCCATTATTAGTCTGTTCGCAGGATTGAACGGGGAGTCTGAGCACATTCATGGTTCCGTTACAAACGCTCCGGAAACCTAATTAGTAAAACACGATCCTCTATCGCGGGGGAATGAATGATTGAGAAACAATTTTGAATTGTGGCAGTACAACGGACTTCGATCGAGAAAACAATAGTAATCTGGTTCGAGGTTCTACATCTCAAACGCCTGGGCTTGCACATTATACAGCTCGGAATATTCGCCCGCCCGAGCCATCAACTCTTTGTGAGTGCCGCGTTCCACAACCTCCCCGTCCTTCAGGCATCTGCAGGTGGTGAATAGTTATCTGGTCTCTAAATGCCGAGGGACTCACAATATGAGATCTGCATGCTTGGTCAAGTGGCCGAATCGATGGGTTACAAAAACCAATGTTTTTCCCCCTCGTGCGTTCCTGAGGCGCTGAAAGAGCTGGTGCTCCGCTTTCGGATCCAACGCAGAGCTTGGCTCGTCAGCGGCGGCGAAGCGGATACGCCCCGAGAGCAAACGCATAAAGGTCCGGGCGCTGATAAATGTCTTGATCTTTAAGAAGCAGAGCACAATAAAGGGAGGCACGCACGCTACGATGCGTTGCTTTTCACCGCCTAGAAATTAGTCAGGTTGGGATGCTATCAGATCATTTCCTCCTACCGGAGACATCCACAGGCCTTTCCAGATCCTCAACGATCTCTCGCAGTTTTTTGTGCTGCGTCTCGTCCAGCCGTTGGCTATGCACGGTTCGAACTGGGGCCAGCATCGTCCCCAGACCCTCGGTGAGCTTTCCGATCACCTCCGACGCCCCGCCGGCTTCAGCCGCCTTTACGACCATCTCCGTGTCGGTGATGTGGTCCGGATTCCCCACTCCGATATTTTCTGCAAGGGTGAGTGAATAAAGCATGTGATCTTGAGCGAGCAACGCTTGCGCATTGCGGAGGTGAGCCAGGCGATAGTTCTGGATGGGCAACCCGTCCACGAAAATTTCCCCTGAATCCACATCGAACAGCCGATTCATCAACTTTATCAGTGTCGTTTTCCCGCTGCCATTGGCTCCGACTATGACGATCAGATGTCCAGCAGGAATCTTGAATGAGACATCTTTGACGGCGTTGTGCCTCGACTTGGCACCGGGGTATGCAAATGAGACATTTCTAGAATGGAAGTGAGCCACCGTGTAAGGATGAGAAATGTGGTCCGCACTGAAATTCAAATTCCATCCCGTCCGGGCTGGAAGTTCTACTTGGGTAGGCCTCCTCTCCATCCACAACTTTGTTTTTCACCGTGGCAATCTTGTACAATTCCCTGACATCGGAGACGCAGCTCGATAAGCGCGAAAACTCGTAGATCAATGCGCTGATGGTCGTTCTCAGCCCCTGTGCATGCTGTTGGAGAATTGCGAAGGATGCGATGCTGAAGTCTCCGGGTCTCATAATCACACTTGCTGCCCAGTAGAACTTTGTAATATTCAGTGCCTCAACCGGTAAAGCAAAGGAGCACAAACCGTTGGCAAATCCACACTGAGCAGCGCGAGCATACCGCTCACCGGGGTCCCCAAGTCGCTATGCAGGTCATCATTTATGTCGCCCAGTCCCTCTCTGGCTTTTCGGTATTCTTTCGAAACGCGAAGTTAGAAAATTTGCTGTTGCTCTTCAACTTCTCCTACCCGCGACAATCCAGTCCATCATGTTTGCCGAAGTAGCCTGTTCGTGGTATGGATACTGACAAAATCTTCTGAGAGCTTGAAGGCGCAGATAGTCGAAGTTGTTTGAGTACGCGACAAACGCTGCCGTGGCGATCAATATCTAATCCCAGAGAAGGAGTGAGCAGGCCCACACTTGTTCCACATGCTCCTCCAGCTGAACTTTGAGACGATGAACGGGCTCAGAAGGGAGAGCGCGGTGAGTGTTATACCTCCGCTTGGTTGGCGGAGTGTGAAGATAATTTGACTTAGCAGTTGGAAATTTCTCTGCAGCATCTCACTGAGAAACTCGAACCGACGCCACGCTCTCGAGGGCGAAAAAGAGAATTCATTGTTCTTGTCTAATGGTGCGGTTTTAGCCGAGTATTTTTCGAGGTAAGGATGTACGATCACCGGCGCTTGTTGGTACGTCCAACCGGAGTCGCTCTAGAATCGATGTCAGGGTAAATTATATCCTTGAGGCAGAGGGGATGGACCTCGCAGCATGTATTCTTGAAAATGAGCATTCACTCGCCTTCGAACGAGGGGTGAGGTGCGATTTCTGAATCAGCAGATGTAAGCTAACGCATGCAATCGACGGGATCGACACACCGAGCCCATCCAGCCATCGACGAGAACATCATGCAAAATAGCCTAATCATCACGGCGTGGAGGATTGCTATGACATCTGGATGTCCCTCTGTCAAGGCCTTTTCCACCTGAAACACTTGGTCAGGGCGGCCAATCTTTCCGCGAAACCAATGACATACCGATCTTAACAGTCGGCTGGATGTATACAGCATCATTGTCGCTTCAAGGGATTGGCCGAGCCGCAGCAGGAAGAGGAGTAGAATTAGGCCAGGAGCCAAGGCGTATATCTCCTTCACAAACCGCCAGACGAGGGCAATGTTTGAGTTTAGTTCAATTAATTGCACCTGCGAGAATGAGCAGGCACTGAAGAGCGATGCGCGAGTGACAGAATCGTTCGCAAACAATACACGCCACACCCCCAGCTGCCGGGTGGTGTAGGAGTAATCGTCGAGCTTCGAGTCGAGGGGTTTGGCATCTTCAGCGCGCAACTTCTCGCTGTCCATGGTGCACCTGGACCAAAATTTAGTGTGCTCTGAGGGTGGTTGGATGAGAGTCGTCTTGGTCTCGGTCGTGGTGCAAAACAAAGAGCGAGTCACTGGTGGCGCAGCCGCTATAACGGCACTGGTTGCCGGGTATGCCGAACCATCACTTTCCACGCTCATATAGCACGAGCTTAAGTATTTCGAGTCGTGCACTGGCCAACCACGGCGGCCATTCACCATCATATGCGTAAGCACTACTTACAATCTCAACACCGTCCCGCAATTGCGCCGGAAAATATTTTTCGATAGCCGCTGTGGTTGAATTCAACAGTCGTTGAACTCCGGACAGTTTTCAGAACTAACAGTCAAGGGCCGTATGTAGACAATATCGCAATGAACCATCGTGAAGAGTTAAGCACGGCAGCGCCTCGATATGAGAGGTACCAATAACGCAAAAAGCATACGAAACAGTGCATATGGCAAACATCGGAGTCGAACGGTTGTCAGATGGCATTCTGGTCTACCCCGCATACCAAGCCCTGCACGAGTGTGCAATTCCTCCTGTGACATTCATCATTGATCAGCTAGAAGTCAACTGTGAAAGCGGTCCAATGGTTTGCCGACCCCGAATAAAGGCAGGGAAACTATAGTTTCGGCAACGTTCAACGGGAACTCGTATCCCCGTTCGACTACACACACCGAACCGCCATCGCGAACTTCGCACGAAGCAATGGCATCCCAGCCGCAACCGCCACGACTCCCCTTACAAGGTTGTCCCCCGCGCCCATCACACGGACCTCCACTTCCACCCGTGTCAGTGCAGGCAACTGTGCCTCCACGGCCAAAATCGCCCGCTGCAGCAGCGCAGCAGGGAATTCCGGCGCGAGGTCGTGCCACATGCCGGCACATTCGAACGCGAACACTAGGGTGTCGATGGTGTTTGGCGCGGCGAGGGTGGGGAGCACGCGCTCGATGCCGTGGGCGTCGAACGTGAGGTGGGTGAGCGCGGGGAGGTGGTTGACGTTCAGTGCGCGAGATCCGACTGGTAAGTTTTGGTGTTAGTGCTAAAATGGAAGTTGTAAATGCTAGACGCGCACTGTCGTGGCATAAATCAACATGCGTGATACTGTTCGGTGCGATGAGGAGCAGCTCGGCGACTTGGTCACCGCAACCGCTCGTCGCAACATGTGTAAGCGCGGAAAAGTCCACGGGGAAGCTGGGAGCGAGGAGCATGCTCGCCGCGGGCGGAGCGTACTCCAAGTCTAAGGATAAGATTCGCGGGCGCGCCGAGCCTGGTGCCCGTGGAAATTCGGTGGCGCGGGCTGGTGGCCCTGACCGGCGGCAGAAATGGAATGCAATATGGGTGAGGTTGGACGTGGCAGTGGTGAGGACACGCCAGATGTCGGGCGGCAGCCAGCTGCGCTGGAAGGTGATGCTGCGGATTGAGGGGATCGCCACGAGACGCAGAACAACCGCTAGGTCGGAAGGCGTTACGAAGGTGGGCTGTAGCTCGTCGCGATGGACGAGGGAGATGGCACGCAAGTTCATAAAGGGGATGTCGGCGAGAGGCTCCAGGGTTGCGGCGTTGACGTGAAGGGTGCGGATATGTCCGGCGAGGTGTGGGGACGTTGAGAGGGCCTCTCCAAGTCGTTCAGTCTTCTGCAGCTCGCCGGTCTCGGGGCCAAATTCTTCCCCACCGTTACCTCCGTCGACAAGGTTAACGGTGCGAAAGAGGTGTAGCTGCGCGCGGCGGACAAAGACTTTACTGGCACGCGCACAGGAGGCGAGAGCCTGCGGCGAGTCGTGCAGATAGTCGACCACGGCGTCGACGAGTTCTTGTACAGGAAGGCGGCCTGAGGACATTTTGTCCAGACACTGGCTCGGGGTGATTAGTGGGTAGTGGGAGGAGTTGGCGAGAGGAGCAAGAGAGGAGTGTTGATAGAAACACAGGGGTATTTTCGCCGGAGAAAAATAGGGGGTTCGAGTCTCTATATATTAGGTTGCCAAAGATCAGCCAGATAGCTCTTGCTTTCTGGAGCAGGATCTACCGAGAAGTACTCCATAACATGGTGGAGGTTGGGAAGAAAAAGCGATCCGACGGTCAGATCCGGGTTGATCCGCGGCCAAAGCATACCAAATCACACCACGCCATCGGCCAGATCTGGCCAAATCTGGCCAAATAGCAATTTTTTCTTCTTCAAGTTTCTCGCGGCAGATCCGACTGGCAGACGCTGAGCACCGCGTTCTCGTTGTTTGAATGGGCCCAGTTGCGGGTGGTCGTTGCTTGCGGAGGCACGCCTTAATGGCCGAAGCAGAGCTAAGTTCGGTCGTTTCGGGGCTGAGCGGCTAGTACTAGTGATGTTCAGGGCCCGGCTTCAAGCCCTGAGCCCGACCAAGCCGGGCCCCGGCTTGACCAAGCCAGGCCGGGCCCGACGCAGGGCTTGAGCGGGCCTGGGGCTTGGGCTTGAGAATTGCCAGGCCCCGGGCTTGGGCTTCGAAGCCCGGCGGTTTGATTCAGTTTAAAAGTTGCTTTCTGGCTTCTTTCTGAAAGCAAACCTGGCCAGTATGACTGCAGCCCATACTCAGAGCATTTTCAACACCTACAGGTGCCCCACGATATGTTTCGAAACCAAAATATTCGAAGCCCGAGGAAGCCCGGGCCTGGGGCTTCAAGCCTTGGTCGCGGGCTCGGGCTTGGGCTTGAGATTTCTGAAGCCCAAGCCCGCTGAAGCCGGGCCCAAGCCGCGGCTTTCAGGCCGGGCCGGGCCCTGAACATCACTAGCTGAGCCTGAGCCTGCATTTTCTCGCTGCCGTTTTTATGCTCATTCCCTCCCTCCCCTCGTCAGATCTTTCTTTCTCGCGAGATCTCTGTTTTCACTGGTGAAGTCTAGGAATCAGTATGACCGGTGTTACTGGACAAAAGACCAGTGAACATTGATGCGGACACGTGATCATCGATGACCATCAATGACCATTAATGACCACGCGTGGCGGCGCGTGCTCACGGATGTTCAGTCAATGACCATGAGTGAGCGACCTCTCAGACCTCTCGGCGGTCACTCGTGTCCATTGCGTGGTGAAACCGACCATGGTGTTTAACAAATGGTCATCGGTGACCCACAAGTGCCCATCATCCATGCTACCACCCATGGTCAGGCTGTTCTTTAGGGTCAAATTCTCAGTCATAATATTTTAGACCTGAAACTATTCTCGATCTGTTGCTTATCGTGGCTACTCTTGTCTCCTCTGTGTTCGTCCATTCCTAGAAGCATTGTGTTCACCTGAAGGGTTTCATGAGCCAATAGGTATGTCCTCTTAGAGTGCATCGTTTTTGAAAAGCGAACATTTCAGTTGGTTCCTACCGGACTATTTCCATGTCTAAAGAGCAGAAAGGGCCACGAAGGGTTTGTATTGGAACCCCAAAGGATCCGTCTCGAAAATTATTCCCCTGGGTCGTAAAAATACAGGATGCCAGCTGTGACTTATTCGAGATTGACTGGGGCCCGAGACGTGGTCCGGCGGGTGTTTTTGTCTCGGTATGGGATTAATGATGAATTTCCAGTCAATCTCCGGCCAAAAGTTCAACTATCTGATGGGAAGTAAGAAAAGGCTGTAAAAATGGTATCCGTGGACTACGAATGACGGTCATTGACAGCTGAAGAACTAGAAACTGTGAGGGAACAGTGAAACACCTCCTCTCTGCTGACGGCCACTCATGGCCACGGACGAACATGCATGAACACTCATCTTCACGGATGGGCACGCGCTTCATGCATGACCACGCGTGGTCATGCGTGATCACTGGACTTTTGTCCAATAACGACCGTCATAAATCAGCATCAACCCACTCCGCAAGCCGCATGATCATCGATGGTGGCTGAGGGTGTGCTTGTACTTCCTAGTATCCTAATGGTTATGATCTGGCAGTGACGAGCAGTGTGGATAGACAGCGCCAAGTCTTGTTTACAAGTCGTGAATGCCGCAGGTAAGCACCGAAGTCTCCCAATTTTTCTTACGCTCTTTAGATCTCTATTTTATGAATGACGCTAGATGTCGATGTCCACGGCCTTTCGAAATTGAGGACGTCTACACATTGGTCACGCCCGGTGGTAGGTGGTCTTATTGCTTTTTGAAGGCTCGAACGTTCGCATTCTGATACGTAATTCAACGCAAGTACGCAGACTTTACAACGAAGACAAGCGCGGTAGCGCTACCAAAACCTTGCCCGCTCTCTCCCACGTAAGGCCACACTGACTCGGCGCGCCGTCAAAGTCCCAGAGGAACGCGACGCGGTTCTATCCAAACGAATTAGAATGATTTACGAACCAAATGGTATCGGAAGGCTCACCAGAGGTACATCTGCGCCGAGGGCCATATCAACCGTGACTCCTCTCTGCGAGTTTCGCAGCTATGCTCTAAAAGAACTCCCTGTGCTCAATGACGGGAGCGGGGGCGAGGGCGGGCAGCGGGAGCGACGCGGCGCTGCTGCGCTTGCGGCGGGGGAGATTGCCAGCGGTAGGTCCCAGATGTCCCTTGGCGGGAATGTTTGGGAACGCGGGGGCGAAGGAGATGAATTCCGTGAAGCCGCAGCGCTCCCGAAGGCTTTGATGCCTTTCTCTCAGCACCGGCTCGCAAGAGGAAGAGGGGATGACGTTGCAGGTGATGAAAGCGGACATCTGTCAGGTTCAAAGTCGTTAACTACTGACACCCAGGAGTCGGGGATGTGAACGCACTGCACTGTGACTTCTGAAAAAAATGAAGTTGGTGTGAGGGTGGGTGTGAGCTGATGTGAGATGGGGTAATGCGCTGGCTGTGAGAGACGAAGGGCAGGTCCATTTATATTATTGGGATTAGGAGGTGAGACATTTTTTATCCGCGCGATTTACTGTTCCGCAGGGATGTTCTCCTTTCCCTCGGGCATCTCCAGGTGTCTTCAATCATCTGTAGGATTGGACCGCTCACCTTTGCCCAGCGCTCACAGGATCCACAGCTCCGAACAAAACAATCCTCAAGGTAAATATATCGGAAAGAACTCGAAATGCGTCCTCAATTTGAACTCAGCTTGTATTCCGCCACGGTGAAGACATGCCACGCTGTCTGTGCCGGACCTTAGGGGCCTACCCCGAACCCGCACAGCCTAGAAAGTCAAACCTCGATCGGTCGATCACTTCCGCGGGGGCATAAAAGCCAGCCTCCTCTCATCCAATTTACCAACACACCATGTTCCACACCACCACCACCACTGCCAACACCGTCAGCCCGCGCAGACACTCTCAGCGCCGATTCTCGGTCGATCTCCTCCTCGATGCCCTCCCTACCGCGCTAGTTGCCAAGCGACCTCGATCCGCATCCCTCCCAATCCCGCATCGTCCCACAGTGGTCCCGCGCAAGTCTGCTCTGAAGCAGCCGCGGGCATTGTCCGTGGACAAACTGGACTCTTCCTCATCCGAGTTCCTCCATGATCATGAGTTCGACGACAAGCAAAAACTCAGCGGTGAGCTCAGCGCTCTTTTTTTCTCCTGTCTCAATATTTACTTTGATACCCAGCCGAGGTCAAGCTGGCCCTCTCTCTCGAAGCCACACTTGCGCGCGACTCCACACTCGACAACGTCCTGGACAACGTGTCCGCCCGCGTGCCGCGCACCATCAGCAAACTGTTCAAGCGCAGCCCTTCCCGCGCATACTGGCGCTCCCACGACGAGTGCCGCGCCTCGGCGGTCCGCCGCAATTCAAACCTGCCGTCCCCTGCAGAGTGGGAAGAAGTGTCTGTCATTTTTCAGACAGAGGGCGAGGGCGACCCCGAGTCGGACTCGGATTCAGAGGAGGGCGCGGCATTCACACCCCCAACGACGCCGCGGACGGTGCGCTTTTGCGTTCCTGCGCCGCCCGCGCCCGCGCCCGAGCCTGAGTACGAGGAGCCGGCGTGGTCGGACTTCATTGTACGTTCTCTCGCTGTCCCTTGGTTGAGCAGTTGACTTACTGTTGTCCAGTGATTCCAAATGTGTCTGTCGCCTCCAAGTCGCCTCGCGTGTTTCCGTTTCCGTCCTCGCTATCAATCCAATGTATTTTGGCTCCTTCGCAAATAGCAATGCACCGCTGTGTTTTACTCCTTCCATACCCTGTATACCACCTCTAAGAGGATATTATATCCCGTTGTACATGTACTTCATGCATGGACTGATATACGCACTGTCAAACCTGATGCTGGGCGGTTTTGTGGATATGTTGAGCATCTTGACGACGGGCGTGTGCGCTGCACATAGCTCAAGAGGCAGCAAAGACATTACTTTGACCGAATCAGTCTAGTATTCGGAGGAAGAGAACCCGGGCGGTTGGTGAACACTTCCTCCTGCCTCTTTTGTCTTGTCTTCGGGGCCACTCGTTCAAATTTCACTCAGGTCCGACTCCCGGCGTTCCTACAGAACATCCGCGTCACTTCATAGCTTAGAGTCCCACATACCGGACTCGGAATAGCATTGAGAGGCCCGGGTATCGTGAAAAGTGTTAGATTTTACAAGGCTGAGGAAATGTCACAAGGATGCTGAGGCACCCGCATCAGATCCAGCCATCAGCACTTGCCTCTCGTCCGCCCGCACCGCCGCAAAAACGGGAACCAGTCTTTCCACTTCATCCCATGGGCCATCCGTATTATGGAAAAAGCTGCTTGGCCCACCGCAGATACTGTCAAGCGAGGGGAATATGGAAGACAGAAGCTGTGCCACCTGGACAGGCGACTCGATAGGGCAATCCCCCACAAAGATCCTTTCGAGCGCGGTTTGGATGGTGCGTGGAGTAATGGGAGGATGCACCATCTGGCCATCGGTGGCATCTACTGGGAATGAGAGATGGCGCAGGCGAGGGCAATGGCGAGAGAAGGCAAGTAGGCACATGATGCTTGGTCTCGACGTGACTACGTTGAGGTATTCGATTTCGGTCCAAGCCAGCGCCATCTTCGTGACGAAGTCAGCGTCGAGGTCAAAAGGTGGGGTCGTTAACGCGACGTTCCGGAGGTTGGGGAATTCGAGTAGGGGCTGGATAATGTGGGGCGAGATTGCGTGATTTCCTGTGTGCGCCGTCGCTTCGTCCAGGTGAACATCGACGCGCGTCAAATCCAAGGGAGAGCAACGGGGAGAAAATGTGGAGAAAAAGGCAAGTAGATCGACTGCCGTGCATGTGGAGGCACTTAAGGATACCCTCCCTAGTGGTGCGTTGTGCGCTCTGCCTATCAAATTCGTCGCAAATTTGATATTTTGGGTGGACAGGCTGAGATCCCGGAGAGCCGGAAAGGGTGACTCGGAGGATGGGGAGCCTGGGGGAAATGGTTCGACATTGAGATCGTGAACAGTCAGGGCTTCGAGGCTACGGAGGTTGGAAATATGTTGGTAGGCGTGCGTATTCACAGATAGGACCGTAAGAGTCTGCAGATGAAGCAGTTTGGCGACGAAGGTTGATATAGGATCCGTAGCCTCGTCATCGCCGGGACCATAGAGTGCCACATGTCGCAAATACGGACATGTGGAGGCAATGCAGGGAAAGGCGGCGAATAGCCAGGGACCAACGGGGTAGATCTCGATGGTCAGATTTGTTACTTGCGGACCCAGAATGTATCGCAGATAAGGGAACAGCTGTGCCCCGCATTCCGACGATATAACCCGCAGGTTGGGGAAGATCGGCACTGTCGGAAAGGACATGATCACCGACTGCACCACCGATTTGTCCGTTTGTCCAGCGACAAGCCGTAGCTGATGCGCATGTCATCAAGGGTCTTTATCAGGCATGAGTACACCAGTACACGGTCCCAATCCTCAGCTTTGAGAGGACTTCGAATTCGCTGATACATTTGTCATTGACCAATTAGTAACTGCCGCAGAGTCCAAGACAAAGCCACGTACGAAGGTCCCTTCAGAAATTTCCCAAGTATGCGAAGGAAGGCACTTCAGGAGCTGCGTGATACCAAATTGAGCCTCCCACAGTAACGGCAACGCGACGGCGCTGAATTTATGGCAGGTTATCGCCAGCCGATACAAGCATCCGTCCTGCTCGCGGAATCACTGCGTTTTCAAAACAATATCTCGCGAGCCTTGTCGTAGATAGAGTACAAGCCGAGGTAGCCCCGGTCGAGATATTACAAAGGGCAGTGTCGAGACAATCCCGACCGCCGCCATGTTGCCTTCAGGATCTCGTGCAAAGATACTCATCTATTCTTGCATTAGCCTTTTGTGGGATCTTACAAGAGCCAAACCTGGGCCAAACTTGGGCTACATCAATGGATTGCGGGGCCAGCAACGGGATTGTCAAGGATCCTGTGAGGGACAAACTTCCGACCGGCCCGTGACGGCATCACTCCGGCTGGTGAATCCCGTTTGAAAAAGTTGAAACATGTGATTCTCGAAAGGTGGATTATATGTTTTTTTTCTTCAGGACCCATTCGAGCAATATACGAGCTAGTAAAATAATGCCAACTACAGGACGGAAACTCGCATCCGGATTCCGGGATGCGGAAGGCACAGCAGCACGAACCTTTGAGCGAGTAATCCGGCGGAGTTCAGAAGGTTCCCTCAATGAAAATAAGGAGAAGGAAAAGTCGGTCCTGAGCCACGTCTCCAAGCGGACCATGGAAGGTGACTTGCGCAAGGAGTCGTGCAATCAAGAGCATGATGTGAGGGACACACACTACCGGGGAAAGAAAACCGAGGATAAAAAGAGAGGGGGAAAAACTGACCTTCAAGTTCTGGAGCATGTTGGCAGACGGCCGCGAATTTATAGAATATGGGAAGCGAGCCAAAAGGCGTACTCTGTGAGACAAAGTCTCAATCTCATCGTGAGCTCATCGCACTCGGGCACTCGCTGACGGAGACCACTTTTTATCTTGTACTGCGTTGCGGAGCTTACATCGGGATGTTTGATTTTGGGCGGGTAGCCCGAGCAAAACTCTCCCAAGATCCCGCCGCAGCCTCTCCAAGGGCTACTCTGTGAATCTGGTGTCAAGCTCCTCCGGATGTTTCAAGATCTATGGATTAGCCCGGCACGAGCTGCCTCCAAGAGCCCGAAAAGGGACAAACATGGCTCCGCGGGTCAGCTCACGAGCCAAACCGGGGCTATCACATCGGGTTACCGAGCTGCTGGAAATTTTGATGGATTTCGCGTGTTATTCGCTGGATCCACCATGTAGCTCAAGATTGTCCCGCGTTGGCTATTTTGCTGAAAACGCAGTGAATCCTGCCAGCTGCTCGAATATGGTGCAAGTGAGTTCCGGTACATCCCAGCACTTATGCATTCTATCAGTTTTTGGTGTTGCGGCGAGCCCAGGGAAAGAGTCGTGGTGGTGGAAGGGGAAGCAGTGGAAAATTGCGACGATGCACAGCATTGATGCGCATCACATCATGATGGCGGGAACTGCCGGTCTGCCCTTGACAGCAAAGCCTCAGTACTGACAGTAGCGCAAAGACATTTCCGGTCAGAGGCTATGGCTACGCTTTTTCAGTCGATTCAGAGGGAAGGGAGGGCTCGATGAAAACAATGCGGCGTTGGTCGTTCAATTGCCGGCGGCGTTATCCATGGCTGAAAGTTGAAACTCGCATTGAGCTCGCACTGTTGTCGCACTGTGCGGTCGGGTACACCAGAGAATCATCCGTTTGGGCGCAAAGATTTCTGCTCAGCTAAAAGTTAATGTCCTTCAGAGTCATCGTGAATGAGGAAAATTAATTGCCTACGGAATGATTTATTCCACCGAGGTGAAAAAACCAGGTGAACGCTGTCCCAAAACCCATAAAACCGAGCGCGGTGGTGGCTCCCAGGACGTCATACGGTGTCTACCACAGCAGCCCGTACCTACAACAGCCATAGAAAAGGGGCATTGCGGAGATCGGGGGGCGGGATTTGGGCGAGCCAGGAAGCAGTAAACTGGGGTACACTTAACCGCTGGTAAGGAGCCCACCCACTGTCATGGCACCACTCTCAACACACCATCCAGAGGACCAGAGCCAGCGGCGTGTCGCTGGAAGACAATTCCAAAGAGACTTATAACGGTTGGTTGCACACTGTCGGTGCTTGAGGTCAGCAGAAAGTTGATTTTGACCCCCTACCCTATATTCAACGTAGCGATTCAAAAAAGAAGCGGACCGTTGGAGCGTCTGGCGGGCTGGCCGCCAAAAACCTGTCGTTGAGACTGACTGCCACGAAGAATCCCTCGCATCTATAAGTAGAATAAGTACATTGTTCCGAATCGACCCAAACCAGTGAACACTGAAATCAAAACCGCCATTCTGCAGCCGTATAATCATACCTCTCTCATCTTCCAAATTTAGAGTACATAGGCGGCATTCCATGTCCCCTGTCTTCGTCGCCCCGCCGTGCAGGCTCCTGACTTATGTCGGATGAAGACGGAGGGTTCTTGCCTCGTGCAGTATCCCAGCTACCTCCCAGTTGTGGCCGGGCTACGAACGGCACACGACTGTCCGACTTCACGTAAATTTGCGGGTACTCAAATGCGCGGGCAGATGTGTTTTGAAGTTCCTCCATGCGGCGCCTTTGCCGCCGCCGAAGCACAATGCACAGGGTCAGGCCGAGGAACAGCACCGCTGTTCCTCCCAGGACCACACCGACAATGGCTCCAACGGCCAGTCTATGTTTCACTGGGGTTGGTTGTACTGAGGCGGTCGGATCTGTGCGACATTGTGAGCGTTGCATCTAATTCAGCTGAAAGATTCACCGACCTGCATTTGAGGACAGTGCCCCTGAAGCTGCAGAAGATCAGAGGATTGTCAATACCGCGAGTAAAATTGCTCGGGCTGAAGAGTTATTCACCGGGAATAGTCGATGATGCAGCTGGAGCGGTAGGAATTGAGAACAGTATCATTGTTCCGACGGAAAAGTAGCTCACCAACGCTCGTCGACACTGCTTTAGCGCCGATTGGGAACACTTCAGCAAACGGTTTGCCGCTGTTTGCAGGGACTGTACTAAGGCCGTTGAAACATTCCCCGAAGCTTGAATTGACGAGTCTGCATGCAATGGCCGCAGTGGGACTGTCGAAAGGCTCTACCCATCCTGAAGCAGAGGCAACAACAGTTCGCGGAGCTACACAGTGTTTAATTTTGAGTCTTCCCGCTGTGATCGTGATGGGACTATAACTCACTGGCCGACGCTATAGTCTGAGTCGTGAAACTGCCGTCGGTGATAGTGGTGATCGTGGCGGGGTTGACCGCCTGATAAAGGTACGTCGTTGATAACCCATTGCTTGCCGTGCCCAGCGGCTGCAAAGGGAGAGTGACCGATGCAGCCAGCAAGCGTCCTGGACCGAATTGCCACAAAGTGACCTCCGTTGCGACCGGAGCTTGGGCCAAGATATGCGCTACAGAGTTGTAGTTAGCGCGTGGATGGACAAGGAAAGGAGAGACAGACCAGCGAAGGAAGATATAAGCACCACGAGCACTGAAATAGAGGTGAACAATACCATTGCGTTCTGCATTCATCATGTGAATCAGTAAGTTCGTTCGCTCCACCTTGCGAGCCTACCTGGGTCAACAGCTTTGCATGGAAGAGGGGGAAAGTACTGAGAAAGTGGGAGATTAGTAGCGACGACAAGCCCTTTGCCCAAGCTTTATGTGTGAGAATTAGATGATATGCGAGAGAAACGCATCACATCCCGTAAGATTGTTACAACAGCGAGGGCCAACCGAAGGCTGTACCGTACCGGTAGGGATCGGCACCGTACCGTATACGGCTACGGCCGTACAAATTACGGTGGCTTACGGCGCTTTTGGGCCCGTCGCCGTACCGTACAGCTACATTCCGGAGGACTTTACGGTACGGGTGGTCCATTTGTACGGTCCTTTACGGTCATTACGGCCGTATTATATGTTTGATTTTTCGAACCTTCCCTGTGCCGCCAAAAAACAACATCCGTGTTTACCTCTCTGCAGAAAACCATCAGTCGCGGACTGGAAAGATGGTAAGCTTGCCTGGTGTCTTTTGAATCAGCTCCGGGGCACTATTTTTACGTCAGAGACTTGGCATACACCTTTAGCTGTCGAGTATCTCCATATGAGCTAGTCAGCTACTCACATGGAAAAGATTGAACTGAGGTTAATTTTTTCTGGCGAGTATCGGAGTTCGGAATTGATCAACGGCGACGAAAATGGTGGGCATATCAAGGGCATATGTAGCATTGAAATTTACGGCCGTACCAGTCGCTTTGACGGTGATGCGCCGCAGCCGTACGACTAATTTTTTGGTCAATACGGTACAGGTACGGTACGGGTGTACGGCGTACCGTACGCCGTATTTTACGGCTACGGTGCCGATCCCTAGCAGGACCGGTGATTATCCCGATGGAGGTCGGATCCCGGGTCCCGACAAAAGTTTGGATTCGCCTGCCAAGGTCCGTGTCGAAGTCCCGACAAAAGCACCCGATGGCCGGAGAATGTGTGAGTCAAAGTCCCGACAATGTGGCTTCAGTCCCGACATTTGCCAAATCAGGTATGAGTGGGGCAGAGTGGCCTTGCCGACTTCCACTGGTGGCCGGAAAGGGTAACTTTTCAGGACAATGTAGATAATGAGGTCTGTACTCACTGTGCCACCCAAATTACATGCCGAAGGACGAGGCGGTCAAAACGTTGCGCGACCACGTCGAAATCGGGTTTCGTGCTTACAGCTTATTTGGGGATCTTGGGGATGAAAAAGAGGTACTCTCAAAGGCAGTTGCAAGCCTAAATACAGTGCGGAGGAAGGAGAAGGCAAATATTCACATTCTGGAGCTCCGTGAGGACGACGAGGACGAGGATTGATTTATTAGATTTTTTGAGCAATTTTAACACTTTTTTGAGCAAAATTTGAGGTCTGTGCCGAAGTCCCGACAAAATGAAAATTTGGCCGAGGTCAGCGCCAAAATCCCGACAAGATTTTCGACGACGCACCAGTGAAAAGTCCCGACAAAAATCTCTGGAGGCCGAAATTCGGGATCCGACCTATCTTGGGTTAATCACCGGTCCTTCCCTAGCTGTACGATGAACAGGTCACAGGGTCGTGAAAGGCAGAGTGGGTAAATGGGGATTCGGCATGTTTGGGAAAAGCACTGCGCTGACAGATGTGCACCAGCAAAGGACGAGCTCGACGCGGGAGTACGCCGAGACAGAGATGCCGAACGACATCAAGGGAGCATGAGTATCCGGATCTATGTTTCGAGATAAATGTGGCAATGGACGCACGGTTCGCGGTGAAGCTTTCGAAGAATGAGGAGCAGTAGCGGAGATTCAAGTCAGCCAGCGACCGATGATGGTTGGATCAGCCAAGGTGGAGTATCTGTGCGGCGAGGAAGTATAAATTTGACGATGCTGTTGTGCGGGTACTAAGTTGAGCCAACTATGAATATGTTTATCCGTATCCTTCAGGCTGTCAACACCGGCATAAGTTAGAATAGCGAATCTCACCAGAGTGAATTCAAGCAGGTATGTATTGACATCCAATGATACTGGCCGGGTTTGGAACAATATTCATGACACAGCTTCGTTGTGGAGACAACGACGACGACCCATACATATATCCACGGCACGACCGTATTGATAGACCTCCGCGTAGCAGTGTCACAGGTGCGGCGATAACGAGCACCAGCTCGAGGTTGACACAAGTCTCCGAGACCGGGCAAACACTAAAATCGGGGTCCAACGGCAAGCAGTGACAGATGCGACGGCGAGTGGCAGGATTCGAGTGCAAGACCTACTATTTTAAGTCCGCCGACCATCCAGTACATACTCAGGCCGCGTGATCATTGCCCGTTGATCATTCCCAGTGTACCACAGATGGCTTGGCTGAAACAGGACAGATTTGGATGTAGTGAACAGGGAGAAGGAAGAAGCGCTGAAAAACACCGCAATAAATATAACAAAGATATCTGTTCTTCTGTCCATGTCCGCTGTCGTGGAAGTCAAGGCGGGATCCCAAGCACGTAGCAAAAGCGGAGACGGAGTTTGACACCTTCAATGCACGCTGTAAGAAAGCAGTGGAATCTGGATCCCCGATCCCGGCAGTCGGGCATCCGTTACCAAGTGTGAGCCCCAAAGGTGCAGCGATAATGTGATGGGCGGCGTGTTGGGTCTTGAAGCGAAGTAGTTATGCATTCTGCAGAGGATTCACGGGAATTAATTCCTCAAAAAAGGAAAAATTTCACTCTTGTCGCCAAGATGAGAAATTCGAGGTTCCATCGCGACAGAGAGTCCAGGAGGGTGGCATGCTCGGTATTTCTGCAGGTCAGATTACCGGCGCCTTTAAGTTGCGAGATCGGAGATATGCAGTCAGTGGTCAGTAGAGGGGACTAGACCAGGACGGCTCGTAGGGCGAGTTTGAGACACGAGTCACAGACTCGGGAGGAACTGGGGAGGTCATTCATTGCAACGGGAAACATATCTCCGCAGCGTGGTTAGCCTGGAATGGACGTGGTGGTGGTAAGATAGGCCGCATCCATATCCATCCAAGGCGATCAAATGCTGACACATCAGTCCCACGACCCGCTAAAACTCTGTATAAACTCAACCAGGACGAAATAAAATATTCTATCCCGTCAGTCTACGCTAATATGCCTTAAGTTGCGTTCTTGAAGGTTTCAGGGCAATGTACTCCGAATTGAATGACTAGAAAGCTTTTTGAGCTAAAAATGCGCCTTCCGACACCGTCTGTGTTCGACTTTTTCACCGGAGGGAGATTTGAAGCACTAAATAGGACAGATGTATGCATAAGCCATCTATTACCGTCACAGGGCTGTCCTGAGTTAGTGCTCAATCTATTATTTCGACCACTCAAACCGTCAGGTCACCCACTGTTGTGTACTTAGTGAGCAACGTGCACCTACAGCGCATGCAGAAATGGGTGGGTGTACAACCATCTTGTTCATAACGAATGAATGTATCTTTCACTGAGTTCTGGGGAGCACAGGATGAAAAAGTCGAACACAACTGGTGTCGGAAGGTGCATTTTTTCCTCAAAAAGCTTTCTAGTCATTCATTTTGGACTTACTGTAAAGTTGAGGAACCACATCTTAAGGCGTATTAGCGTAGATTGACGGGATAGAATATTTTATTTCGTCCTGGTTGAGTTTATACAGAGTTTTAGAGGATCGTGGGAGTGATGTGTCAGCAATTGATCGCCTTGGATGGATATGGACGCGGCCTATTAACCGTTCTTTAACGAGATGGTGCGCAAGCTGTGCTTTTGCCCCATGTAGCTCTAACTCCATTCTTCCCTCTCTGCTCTTTCTCTTGAAAAACGGGGGTTTTAACTCCATCGGTAGTGGTGCACGGGGACTTCATGGGGTCCCTCCTCTCTTGTGTCTCCGTCGCTGCGGCCTGCGCAAGCTTTGCCGGATGGCCACGCAAGACGGCAATTTTTCAACCGCGGCAGAATTGTACGGCTCCCCGTTTCAATCAAACAGCTGACCATGCGCAGTGTTGAATCTTGATGCATCGGACAGGCGCAGCCCAATACTCAAGCCTCAAGGCGATTAGCCCACCGTTCTCAAACGGGCTCATTGCTCGCCTGACCTGTTCGCAGTTCATCCCCGCTACGGCGCAGCACTTTTTCTCCGAAATTATTCCACTATAAAGACACGCCGTGTCCCCCGGCGATGTCCTTGCAATTCCCTTGCTCGATCTCCTTGGCTTCTTGCTCGACCTTTTTGACTGTGCCCCTTTCGTGCAATGGTTTCTGGATTGGAACTTCTGGACTGCTTCAACGTTGCACACACGCACTTTGCTGGCTCGACGCCGCCCCAATGGTATTTCCCTCGCGAACTGGCCCCAGACTGTATATCGATTGCTGGTTCTTGACTCGAGGACGCATATACACCACGTCAAGCGCCATCTGTTCAGACCATTTTCACGTTCTAGGCCGTCTGCGTATATCTGAGGGCTCATTTCCCAGTCTCACTCCCGGAAACCTTGAATGCTTTGGATTTGCGCTCGAACCATCAGTGCTCCCGCATTCGAATTCGCCAGCTCGCGACCCACTAAATTCAGCACGGCTGACGCTTTATATTCCCGGAGGACAGTTCTTGGGTAAAGCGGCTATCATCGCGCCCATCTAGCGACGCGAATCCTGGGGATTTGGATCAATTTCTTTGACCTTCGATTCTTGCATGATTCTGGCACCTTTCAACTGTACTCATCATTGCCGATGCTCGGAGTTTAGCACGGCATTGTTTGTATCGTAATATTTGAACGAATTTTATTTTCGTTGGTTTCAACTTTGGTTCAACTTTGGTTAGTTCTGCTTCGAATTCAGACTGTCCTCGACCTTCAAGGACAAACCTCTGAATACGTTGAATTTCCTCACAGCCGGGTAAACCACATGTTTTGAGCCTATATCTGACCTGCCGGAGCGGAGCGAAGGCATGTCTTGTCTTAGGTGAAAGAGATCGAAGTGGCTGTGGCGAGGCAGTGCATCACGTTGCCTTGAACGCTTGAGCCAAACATCGGCTAACCTCCTTCCTCCGTACCGCCATGCCATGGCTCGGCCATGGCCCAATCCCTTTTGCCTTAGGCTCAGCTCGATGGTGCAGGTGCCTTGTGCATCCACCCCGCGCGAAAGCTCTGCGTCTCTACCCTTACTCTGGCCTGAATCCGGTCGGCGGCGGTCTCGCGACTCGCCAGTCGCCGTTCGCCCCGCCACCGCCTACAGTATCCTCCTAGATTCAACAACGCCTCCGCCAGGCTGTAGTGCCCCATCGATCGGCCCAGACAAATTCGACGTACATCTCAGTCTTGGTGTTTTCCCCCTTCTGCCTGCTTCGACAAGCGAAGATATCAAGAGACGCCGCGGCAACGGCGGCAAGATAGTTGCTCGTCGCATTTAAACTAACGCTCAATCCCTCAGCCGCGGCTCGTGGCCTCTTCAATGGATCCTGGCAACCTTTCAATTGACTTAATTCCGCTGACTTTGGTGCAGTGTAATTGTGCTGTGGCAATTTGCCACGGTTTGGAGCACCTCTGCACTTGCACAGCTGCGTCTTCTTTGGCTCTGACTCGAAGCCCGCCTCCCGGCTGTCCACATTTTATTCTTGAAAGTCGATTTCGTGCGTTGTTGCCGATCAAGCCGATCCTCGTGGGAATATTCAAATCGGTCAAAAGTTGATTGGGTGCGATTTTCTTTTCTTCTCTTTCATCCTCATCCATCGCGCGTCCAACCCATATAGCTCGCCGTGCCCAACTCAGTCCACATTCTCAACCGACGACTGGTCTACCTGTCGTATCTACGCAAAACGATCGCATTTTGTTCACCGCAATGTCACCCACCAGCCCGCCTCCGCCTCCAGACCCGGATCCATGCACACTCTCGCATGCCTCCATGCTCCCAGATTCCAACGCAGTCCCCCAACATATCCTTCGCAACTCCCGGGAGAACTTGACGGACCAGATGCCACCCTCATGGACCGCAAAAGCCTGTCAAAGCCGTCTTTGCTTGACAAAGTTGCCTCAAGGGGCCCGCGCGTTGTGAAATCGGGTTCAAAGAATCAGCGTACTGATCCGCAGTGTGAGTGGCTCCTTTGTTCACGTTATATTTACCCTGTCTTTGTGTTCCACCTTGTCCTTTATTTTATCTTCGCGCACAACCCCGAAGGTTTTTGTTTTGTTAAACCAGAATTCTCACATCATGTGTCTAGCGTTTCGTTGCCCCTTCCCATCCTGCGGCCGCACGTTCAGCATCAAGTCCAAGATGAAGAAGCACTTGGGAAGCCATGATCCCGCACTGAAGATGCCATCCTGGGCCTCAACGAATTTCACTCTCCGCAAAGTCGAACCCATAGCAGCAGCCTGGGAGCCAGATCAACCGCCCAACCAATCTCAATCCGCCTCCGAGTCGATGCCCGACACACCAACGTTTCAGACGCCAACCTGGACGCGCGGCCCACAGCCGTTTCCGTTCCTCCCGCCCGCTCCCCCGCCGGGTTGCTACCTGGATGAGTACCAACCCATGTATCCGCTCTCGTACGAACCGCAGCCTGCGGAGAGCGTGTTCCCAGGGCTGGTTTGTGCGACTACGGGAGCGTTTGGGCAGCAGCGGATTTACGGGTACATTGGCGGGCTGCCGCAAGAGTCGGAGTCGGAGCGGCCACCCGTGCACGCCGAGGAAGACGCACACCAGCAGCCTGATGGCGACGCCGCCGGCGACGGGATCCCGCCAAGGCCGGCGCAGGAGCAGGAGCAGGAGCAGGAGCAGCCACCTGTGCACGCCGAGGACGACCCGCACCATGGCGCCCGCAACGAGATCCCTGCCGTGCTAGCGGTTGAAGATGGCCCCATGGCTTTCAAGGTCCCAGGACAGCGTTAGACTTTCAGGTTCGTGGGAGAAGGAATGATTGACATGCGCGTGCCGAAGCAACGGTGTGCTGGGACGGATGTATCGAAGTGAACATGTTGTACAATCTCCGTTGTACATCATATACAGTTGTGTTGAAATTGTCCTTGTGTTCTGTGCTTTTAATCCCCCGCATCACGTATGATTTCTGGGCAGGACTCCTCCTTGGTGTTCGTGACGCGTAAGTACGAGGAGGTTGCGCAAGGGACGCTTGAGAGTTCAACTCTAAGAGAAAATTCCTCGAGGCGTTTACCCACACAAATGGCTTTGTCGGGTGGAAACGAGACCGTTAGAGGGCGACAATCATTGGACCTGTTCAGTATTTATACAAGTTGAATGGTACGCAAACTCTGAATAGATCATGGTACAGCTCTGAGGGTGCGACGTCAATGTGAAAATGTCGCAGTCGAGGACGCACCCTGTTCGATTTGGGGGCACAGAACCATTTGCATCTCAATGCTTTAGTTGAATCAGCCTGCATGCACATCAACAGCGGGGGTTTGTTACTCGGACAAAGAATCGATCATTACAGGCGGAGATCTTGAGAAATAAAGGAGAAAGAAAGAGTAACATGCGAGCTGGAGTTCAGAATGAGCGAGCCAGTTTAGGAGAACAGCGGGCGAAAAACTCACATATAGAAGACTGAAATACTGTACAATGTTCCATGCGAGAATGCAGAGAGGAAAAAGCGAGGACATCACATTAACTTTGCATTCACTGTAGTTGCAATGTCAGCAATGGAACGTGCGAGAACAAACCTCGCGCACTAAAGATCAATCGCGGCGCGATGCGATGAAACTGACCTGAATATGAAACTCTCCGTGAGCTGCGTCGACGGTGTAGTGGTGAGATTGGGTCGAGTGCAAGAGCATGAGTGTGTGTGTGTAGTAGCCTTCACCTTAGTCAAAAGCCATCCTTGTCCTAGACCACTGCTATCGATCCCTTGACACCGCGGGATTCAGGGTTCCTAGGGCTTCAGCCAGCCAAACCGTCCGTCCTCAACGGTGTTGAACGCGATCTTGTTAAACCGGGCCCTCGAACGCAGGCCGAAGCTCCGTCTGAAGCGCAAGAAGCTTCTTGCACGGTAACATCCCAGACCGCTTTCAACGACAACGTAGCGCACAAATCTTTCTCGACTCCCACTGCTGTACACGGGTGGTCTTGTCTGAAGTGGGGTCAATGTTGCACGGGAAAAACTGGCTGTGGATGACACCTGTCTGCAGGGGGTGGGCCGCGGACGCGAAACGCGATTGTTCCGGCGAACAGACGCCGAAGAAGATACGAAAGCCGTACGAAGCTAGGTGAAAGCCGTGGTTTGGAAGTTGGAACTGCGAACAGCCTGTCAGCAGAGCAAAAAGGCCGCAGAAGGGTCTTTCGATGAGGGATAGAAGTCTGTGCTCGCATATTCGAAGCCTGGAAGCAGAAGGGTCCGGAAGCCTTGTAAGTGCCGGGAGTGCGCGTTGAAACGAGTGAGGGGCAGAAAGGATAGCAAATCCCGAAAAAGCGTTCAGCGGTGTCACCAGCAAGCAAGCACGATAGGATCAATGCGATGCATCGACGGAAAAGCAGGGCCAGGGAACGGCCTTGTGAGGCTCCCGAGAGGGTCATGGTTTGGTCATGGTGGTAAGAGGACCCGTTGCTTGGCTTGTTGCTTTGGGGGTGGGCACCGCCGGTTAGATCAGCGGTCTCTTTGTACATGTTGATTGATGAAGGCTCCCCGCCAAATCGGCGGGCTTTGATGCTAACACATTTTGCCGGCGGTACACCTCTCGGCCCGCAAAACCTTGGAGGCCAAAGTTGTTCCATTATTCATAGCTACAAGACGTAGTTCGGGATTGAAAAAATAGCGGATTTTGGACTACTATTTTCAACTGGGCACCGGGCCACCTTAGCAGTTTTGCCTTCATTCCTCCCCGTGGAGTGCAGTACTTACCCTTGGGTACGGTCAGGTATCAAGGCACGTATCCTTTGAGTGAGTACGAATATTTTTACGAATTTAGGTTGTGACTCCATTGATTACCACCTATTTCTTTCGACCGTTTCCCAAAATGGCAATAACCGGCCTAGTGGGCCACCCCCTCCCATCGTCTTTTACCATCTGTGTTGTGAGCCCAGTGTTCTCCAACCTGTTGAATGGATTAAAGTCCATGATTGGCGATGCATAAATGCGTAATATAAGGTACACACGGACAATAACTACTTGCTCGTCTCGGGAGGTAGGGGGCCGGAGATGGGCATCTGGGCTGAAACGCCTGTCTAACAAAGCATCAAGCCCAACGATGTTAGACATAGGGCCCAGATCACTCATAAGGAAGTATAAGAGCACATCGGAGCACAGAAGATGTCAGTAACATGCCTACATCTACTCGAAATAAATCCATCTTTGTATGGAACCAAAATTGGGCGGTGTCGAGCAATGTCCTACAGTGAACAGGAAGTTGGCAAGCCAGCGGCCAAAACCATGCTGAAACCCAGACATTTAGTGGTCCCGGATACAGGTATGAAGTTCCAAGTTTACCCCACACCCAGGTGGACCGCTATGGCAGCCGCCAGGTCGTGCGCCCGAGAGTTTAGCCTCGATGTTGTCGAGCACTCCAGGGCACAAGGGAGACACAAACTCATTCATTCAAGAACCCCAAACGATTGGGCAGCCTCATAGCATCATAACGAGGCCCCAAACTTGTGAATCGGTGGGGAATTGGGGGAGAGAGAGCGAAAAGACGAGCCTGATCGCCGTTCGGAGATAAGAAACCGGGGGTCCCACGCCGGCATCTTGGATAAAACCGGGCACAGCTTTTGATCACCGGATCACTTTGCCTCCAAATTTGACACACAACACCATAGGTCGTATTCCATCCTCCAGTCGCAAAATGCAAAGGTTCTACCTGATAGCGGGCTGTAGGATGCTAGTGGCCCACTGCCTAGTTCGGCCCGGTAGGCAGTCGAAAATAGTACACCCATTTACCCGTTGATATGGTGGGTGACGAGCCACCGGTGAAAACCACTGGTTTTCGCATCCTTTGAACTATCTATTGGGCTACGTGGGGCTAAGATGCAGAGTGTACACTCTCCTCGGAGTGGTATGCTATACTGTTGATGGCCGAAAGCCAGCGGGCAAACATGAGTTCATCGGTTTAATAATGATACCTCACCGGGTCAGAGTTACTCTAAATGAGCCTTACCGTTGGGCTCCGGGAGTCAGTTGAGAGCTGATTCCTTGTGCGCCGGAGGTGAACAAGAGGAATTACATGGTCCTAGAGCTGACCGCCAGCCGGGCGGAGTCTTGTTGAAGTCGAGAGAACATTATATCCAACTACTGTCAAACCCAGCCGGCCAATAATCCGGCCGCTGGAAATGTTCGGGCGGTGGATTTGAACCACGATGAGAAGTTAGAAGCTGGCGGCCAGTAAAAACTGACCGCTGGGACCACAGAAGTGTCCGGTTGAGTGGGCGGGCCGCTTTACATGACCGTCCGGGCGGACCGATTTAACATATGAAGTGTTATTTAGATCCGCCCGCCCGCTGAGAGTCAGCCGGGTGTGAATTGGATAGTTCCCGTCCGATAGATATGCTCTCTGCCGGGCCATATATCACCCCGCCCGGACGTAAAGAAGTGAAGACGTAAATAAAGAGACCTCCGGCCGGGTAAACTGAGCAGGCGGGAACTCTATGAAGGCAGAATAACAATATTCTAATTGAGCGGCAGTTGCCCGCCGGCAACTGTTGCGGCCGGAGCATATCAGCTGCTGATGTACTCAGACATTTCCCGGCCGCTGGGTTCGATTGAAGGAGCTCCCGCTGGCTTTTTAGAAATATTGGTTGACAGACGATTATGAAGGGCAGTTTCTGTGGTACTTGTTAGCCTCCCGCCCACTCCCTAGGAGCGGCCGGGGAAGTTCTACACTCATACGGACTTGAGTGTGGGTCGGCCGGAAGGCTTGGCAATAAGCACGCAATACTGTCGGAAGATGATGAATCACATAGTTTAGCCCCACCCGGCGACTATTATACCCACAGAACAAAATGCATGTAATCTCATTGGATGCTGCGCTTTGCCGGCTGACTGAGATGACTGCTCCCGCCTGCTTTCCTATCTCCGTTTGTGTTTCGTAAAATGTATAAAAGACCCCCGCCTGTACTGTAGATTCCTTAGTCAATCCCTGTACCACCTCCGGGCGGATTAGGTAGTGCTCGCCAGAATTAGACGGAAGAGAAAAGAAGTTGATATACGGTGAAGATTGAAGTGAGAAGCAGCCGACGCGAAGTAGTGTCCCCCGCCAGAGTAAGAGAAAGTCCTCACCAGACTAAGCCGTCTGTCGGGCAGCCTTCGAATCCGTGCCGCCGGCCTAAACAGCCGCCCGCCGGGTCTGAGTTGAAGACGCCTCGTCAACTGTCCGGCCGCTGCCAATTCGGTGGTTCCAATTGAAGTCGCCCGCCGGCATCGTACTTGCTCACTTCTGAGTATCGACCTCGCCGGCGAGCACCCTAAGAAGGAAAATTGAACTCTGAACTCGATCGAAGTGTGCTCCGCCCGCTAGCTCAATTAGCCCGCCCGCATTATTAGCCCGCCCGCTACTAGAGATATAAATAGCTCGCTGCCCGCCAGGTCCTTTGACTTGTACATTTGAACATTACACAATCTTGACGGGTGATACGTACCCTACCTCCCCCGAACTCACATACGCACGCCGCAAGGTTAACACCTGAAGCCTGAGTTGTGATAAAATAAAATAAAGATCTTAGGGTTTTTGGGTTGTGTTGTGATTTCATCGCTTCGCTTCTTGAAATCTTGAGTCTTTTGATTACACGGCTACCCTTCGGTGCGCCGTTACACCGTGAAATCAATTTTGAAGGGATAAAAAAGTCCCAACTACATTTTGTGCCCCCATAGGAATTCATAACGCCCTCCGGGCACCCCTGGTACCTCCTGACCGACCAATACCCCGTTGCTAGTCCCCAGGATCCAGTCGTATTTGAATCATATACAAAATCAATTGAGTACAATTCCACTCAGTCGTACGCAGCTCAACCACTTTGGCATAACAATATCAAGGAAAGCATTATTCAGGTGAGTTTGACCCTGATGCAACAACAGGTTTGATATGTACAAGGCTGGGGGAATTGAGCCTCAGCCTGGAGGGGCAGGACGACTCAAGGACGACTCTCTGCATTGCTTTTAGGACAATCGAGTTGTCATCGAGGCAATATTCTAAACAGTTGTTGAGTTCACGAATCACGCTGCACAGATATAATGTGCAGGACGCCGTCAGGAATTGGTTTTGAGGTCCGGATGTGTGGCTGTGGACGGTAACCAGAGAGGAAGCCGTCATGATCGAGGCAAATTGCATTTTTCAGGTTTTGGACAGCTGGATGTGTGGCTATGCTCGGACATCACCGACGGCATGTCTCGGATCTGATCAAATGGGAATTTTTTTCGGTAGACCTGGTCCCTAGGTCGGTACCAGGAATTATTGCTGTTTTCATATATAATGACACACCGCGAAAAAAAAAAAAAGTTTTGAGCGAGAGGTCCCCCGCGTTCGAGCCGAGATGCCGACGTCTTTTTTTCCATTTTAGACAAGGCCAAACAATGGTTGAATTTCATCGTTTCGGCGCATTTCATGTCTTTTCACTTTTTTTGAGCGTGTAAACTCATTTGATGTAGCTCATAATGCTACTGTCTATGTGCCCGATCATTTTGGGCGCTCCACAGCTCCTATTTCACACAAACAGAATTGATTCTTCAAGCAGCCTGAGACAGTCCCTAGCTATCTGTCAGGGGGTGAGATAGGCTTTTTGGATGTGCCAGAACATAAGTGATACATTACAGTTGGCCGCAATGTAACTCTACAGTCCTGATGCTCCATAAAAGAGCAGTCATGGCACATACATTTGACTGGTGTCGGGCTATGATCCCGGGTCTTTGCCACTGGATGAACACAAGATTCCGTGTAAAAGGAAGGTAAAAAGTATACCTGGATGATGTATGGCTGATTTACTGCCTTTTCATCGCCAACACAATCAGTTCCTGCTCAACTAGGGCGAGTTTCAAGTGCATTACCATCTATATATGGAATAGCAGACAAGAGTGTTGGATCGTGGCAGAGATGGCACCTATACGTGTAAGTTGACCTTTGAAAGGGTTCTGGGTGTTAAATGGGTCGCAAGCGCCGTGAAATGTGCCGAAACGACGAAATTCAACCATTGTTTGGCCTTGTGTAAAGTGGAAACGATGTCGGCATCCCGGCTCGAACGCAAGACCTCGCTGAAAAACTTTTTTTTTTTTTTTCACGTTGTGTCATTATATATGAAAACAGCAATAAAAACAGGCCGGCCCGCCGCACTGAAAACAATAGTTTCGGCAACATCCGAAACTGTGACTGAAACTATTGTCTTTGGTGGACAATAAACTGCTTCTGAAACTTTGAGTTTCAGGAGCAGTTTCTGGAGAACGGAAATGGCGCTCGAAACGGTAAGTTTCGGATCACCAGATACTGATTCCAAAACTAATCATTTCAGAAACCTCTTCAGGCGGCCAGAAACTCTGCATTTCAGGTACAGTTTTCGTGCTACTAATACTGTTACCGATACTAAACGTTTAAGATACATCTTCAGGGACCCCAAAATTTGCCTTTTTCCGGAGTGTTGGCTCCATTTGTGCCATCACCGCTCGGCATCCGGGAAACGTAAACGCCGGGTATCCGGTATCGCCACTGTTTTCTCCCTCCACCATCGTTGAGGCTCGACCCGGCGCTGCCCTCTTCTGCGATCCCTGTTCCGCCCTCCATGCTAACAGCGTAAACTTAGTGCAATTCTCTGACTTGAAATTGCCGGGTCGTGGGACTCGTGGCCGAAGCAGATCATGTCTGCGGAAAATGCTTGTTCGAGTCTGGGAACCCTGGGTTGTAGGGATGGTATCTCAGAGGGTTCGTGCGCTGTCCATGTAGACTCGACATACATTGACTGCCAGTGCTGAGGCATACGGGGGGGAGCGAGGCCATGCTCGGCGCTTCATTGAGCAAGTGGCGTAATTGAAGTTTCTGTCTTCACGCTCGAATCGTCGTGATCCTTGCTCGCAAACATCAGAAAATTCAACCTTCACATTAAAGCAAGCACCGCCAACTTGCCAACGTGTCTGTGATCCTGTAGAGCTAAATCGGTACGGCATCAAGATTTCAATCCATTTCCGCACAATGCCCCTCGTTCCGACTGTTGTGCCACTGACTCACTCGTTGTTTCAGGAATACCATCGTCACGCCGCGCGCGCCACAGACCGGTGTGGGTCAATCACATCTTTGTTGTCTTTTCACCGCCTACGTTCACCAGATGCTTCGTGCCACACATCAACACAGACCCCAATCACTCTGCTACGCATCGCAGATACGCCCCGCGAGTATGTAGCAACCATGTCCGTATCTATTCCGACCTAGATGCAGCAGCCCTAATAATAGACTGTCTATATTTTGCAAAGTACCAATTCCGCTGGGCGCAGCTGCAACAGATAATATGTTTTTTTGACCTTGAAACAGTTGCCATTGGGCTTTTCTTAACCAGTGGAAGTGGAACACCTTTGCTGTGTACTCTATCTGTGATTCAGACTCAAAACTACAGTTACACAAGATTTGGGTCATGATCCGCAGGGTTGCTTTGGAATATGACAGGACTTGGTGACATTTTCTCTCTCTCTCTCTCTGTGTGTGTGTCCTGGCTCGTTCCACTTGAAGCACCACGTCTTATGTTTGTTCAGATCTAAAGAACCTATTTGAATGTGATCGTTGTCGATTCATAATCCTGATTGCCCAGGATAATATTCACCTTCGACATAATCAAAGTCCCGATCGAGAGGTAAGTAGGTAGATAAGTTACGCGGGGTAGGCTGTTGTTACTGGTGCTCCTCACCAGACAAATTGTTCAAGAATTCATGCACAGGAAGGGATGCTTATCATCATTCCCGGCATCCCAAACACGGTTGCGTTGTAAACATCTGCCAAGAAGTTTGTTGGTCTAAGATCATCATCTTGCTCCCGATATCATGCCTTATCATACAAGGCTCCACATTGGTCATTCCAGAATAGCACAAGGTGGTAGTAGCTTATATAAAGCCGATAGAGAACCTGGGTATTGTCTCGTGTCCTCCCTCTCATGCATCATTCGCTCCTCTCTTTTTTCCTTGGCCTACGTGGTAGTAACAGTACAAGTCTAACGCACATCGACGAGTCCAGTGATACTCTGCTAGACTCAGCAGCTGCCTTGCTTCAAAGGTCGCACGAAGGTATCATACACTACCAACTATCATGCTGCCTGCACTGAAAACTTCGATGCAGCACCAAAGAGCTCGCAACCGGTGTCATCAAAATTCCTATGCTTCGTGTCTGCTGTTCTCCATTCGGGACTGGTTGCCTCACATCTGGGACTTATGGGGATTTGGGCAGTAGAACTTGAACACCGACTTGTGTTTCCTCTTGCGCATCAGACAATGATGTCTTTTGCTATCACCGCAATCACAACCTCTTTTGGGACAGTGTGTATTTCACGAGCTCGAAGCAGATGGGTATCATTAACAGAATTCAGGTGTATACTGCATTGCTGGTCTTTGTCACTCAAAAGCTGTCCATCCGCCGGAGCTTGAGCAGGCGCCAAACTTTGACAGAGACCCATGATACCACTACGGCCTGGGGCGGTATTGGAGCGGCTGCATCATGCATTTGGGGACAAAGGGCTGTTTCCTCATCTATAACCGCAGTGGTGGCAATTTTCCTTTACCTTGCATGCATTTTGGCTTTGCATGTCACCATACCAGCATTATTCTCCGTCCAAAGCTTCAATGGAACTCAGACTGTCCAAGTCAGAACACATGGCCTGCCATCATATAGATGGCCTGTAGATGACCCAGATCGGTGGGCCCACTTGTTGCGCATGGGAAGAAGCATTCCTAACAAGAATTTACAAGGCAATACCTCTCGGACAAGGACATGTATGTGGGCACTCATTTGACAAACATGAAAACATGCTGACCACAGCCCAAAGCCTAGAAAGACTCTCTACTTATGTGGAAGGTTCGCTGACATTCTATCCATCGGTTGTTGAGCGTGCAGGTGGCACAGGGCTGTCTACCGGAACAATTTACGATGTCCCTGTCATCAACACGGGGATCGGGAATGTTACTGTTCATGCGACAGGATTCAATATCACTTGTGGTTACTTGGACGAAATCAAATTCCGCTATAGGAGTATCCCAGATCATCGGCAGTGGCAGACACAGTTCCGGGAAGGAAATTCCTCGGTGAATTTCACCTTATCTGACACCCGTATGTGGAGTTTGTGTGGACCATGAATGTACTGATGGATGACATTCTTCAGCCCATGGGATCATCGTGTCTGACTCGTCAGCTGGTTTAAATCCATTTTTCAAGTCCATTGTGCTATACAGTACAATCCCAATTGTGGATTCAACCGGCCAGCCTGGACCCTACACCAAGCTTGTTCCCTCTATGGGTCATGTTTCCTCAATCCAGTTTCTGCGATGCTCTCAATCTCTTGTAGACCAACAAGCCATTTTGGATGCCCACTCACAGCAACTACTAACAGTCTCCCCAACTATCCGGAAGACCAGTTCCTCCTGGGTGCAGTTTACCGGGCAAGAGGATGGTCCTGTAGATAACGATGGTGTCCCCGAGTTTCTAGTCGCAAGTGATGAAAACTCATTCCTGGACGCTGTAAGTCAATCATTCTTTTGCAAAGAAACTTTACTCAGTATGTTCTAGTGGGGTTACTGGTACAGATTTATGATACTGTATACAGCCACATCATTGCGCGTTCCAGATTTGTGAGTGACATGTACCATCTAATATTGCATCTTCAAAGCTATGGTATATTCTGTAGATATCTGATCGAAAAATTGGCTTTGTTGCCAGCAAACGGAGGAACTCCTCGCCACAATGTAACCCTGCATGAGCTTGAAAATGTGCTATCTGAAATCATGGCTGATATGTTTTGGACCTGTAAGTGTTGCCCTCAGGATGAATCTAGCTAAATTAGATATGTTCCAGTAACCTATCATTTGCCTCCAGCACCCAGCTCTAGAAACTTCACTGAGCGCAATGGATATCTCATAGACTATCCAGATAAGATCTCACCTTCCCCAGTCCCCCTCAACAGGACCACCAACATCAATACAAACATTGAGCAAGCACAAGTGAATGTAGGCATGCACATACACAGAAACCACACTGTGCTGACTGCCTTCACAGTTGAGCATTTTAGCAGTAAGACACAATATCTAACCTGCTCTTCATTTGTTGACTATTTCTAGATCTCTGCGGGCCTTCTGGCTTCTATAACACTCATGCTGCTGTCTGTGCCATATTACCGATCTCTCATCAGTGAAAATCAACCTAAGGTTGTTGAAATTGATGGAATTGGAATCCTCCACTCAATTTGGCTATACCGAAACCATCGGCAACTGCACATTCTTCTGGAACAAGTGAAGAGCCCTGCCTCTAATAAAAATCTTCGGCAAGCAGGAGCTGTTGAGATTTGCCTTGCAGGTGGAGGCTATGCAAAGGCCCAGATGGAGGACACCAAACTACCTGGAGTTGAGGAAATTGATGATATCAGGTGAAATCAATGCTGTGGGTTTCGGATAGTGTATTTATGCTGCATACAGCATGCCTGGCACAAAAGAAAACTCTTCAGGCTTGGTACCTGGATCTGCTTGTATTGCAGGTATGATTTTCTATATGTGCATGTCTTTTGCCTGATGCATTTGGGTGCAGCCACCAAGAAATCACAACTGCAATTGCCCAAGTCTTTACGCTGGTTCTCATTCTTGCTGCATTTCATGCTGGTCTTGACCCATATTGCTGTTCTCGTCATCTTGAAGAAGGGGCTGGAACATCAGCTTACGTTCTCCCTCAACAATCAAGCACATCTTTCCCTGATCGCCACTGCAGTGTCAACCACATTTGCGGCTGTATGTGTTATTCAGACCACCTTTCAATTATGGCTCAAATATTGCAGATCTATTGTGCTCTCCTGGTATTTGTAACACAGGCCCTTTCCATGCACCAGAGCATGAGAAAGAACCAACTGTTAACAACAACACATGATATCTCTGAGGCATGGGCCGGGATTGGGTCTGCATTCTCCTGTATCTGGAAGCAGAGAGTTTTGCCTGTGTCGCTGTCTGGTGTCCTTTCCGCCACACTTTATCTTGGTTGCATCATGGTTGTTCACATAACAACTCCTGCCCTCATCTCTTTGGAAACATTCAACACCACCCGTTCTACCCTCATCAGGACCCAAGGCTTGCCACTATATGCAGGATTTAATGAATCAACTGCAGATAGTGTTCTGTGAGTACACATGAATCAACGCACTTGACTCTGATTTAGCAGTGTTCAGAGTTGATAACCGGGCATATGCTTCCCAATCCTTGTCCTCCTTTCAGACTGTTGTACAGGAGGCAGAAGAGCTAGGGTTGTCTGGAGGGACATTGTATGATGTGTTGGGTCCCAATGCTGGGATTGGTTCCAGCACAGTCGATGCCACGGGATTTAATATCAGCTGCGGTTATATGACCGATCTGGTTGAGAAAGGTTTTGATGGGGCAACTTGGAACATGGAAGTGGGAACAGAAAATTCTTTCAGCATATTGCCACAGCGTATGTTTATTATGATTTGGTAAAATCTTGATCTTGACATTCATACCTAGCACGTGGATTCATAACAAGCAGCTTCACACCTCCCCTGGGTCCGAAGAGCTCGCTTGTCCTCATCAGCACCATTCCGATCATTGATTCCCAGGACAGGCTCGCAGGATTGACAACTCTGAACCCCCCTATGGCTGTTAAGCCATCAGCCTCTGTCCAGATCCTAGGCTGTTCTTTATCCCTTGTCCATCAAACAGGAACAGTGGACACCCAATCGCGCAAGATAATAACAGTTGAACCGGATATCAAAAAGACTGACTCTTCCTGGGAGCCATTTTCTATACCCGGGTATGTATTCTCTGGTGTGCCACCGGGTATAGAGCCCACTGGTGCTGGCTTTCTCATCAATTCGGTGGGTAACCACACCCTTGGCATCTGAACGAGCCAATTTTTTTCTCCCGCCAGTGGGCTGGATGGTACTCAAATTTACCTTTGATCTCCAACTACTCGACCGGCAGTTTTGCCAGCCCCGATCTGTACGTGTCATCAATGGATCTGAGAGGCACACATTGATTGTGTGCAGCTTCCTTGCGGACAGATTGGACTTGTGGTCAGCAAACACCACAAGTCCTCCTCGTGCCAATGTAACTCTTCATGAACTGGAAAATGCTCTATCGGTGATCGTTGCCTCTATGTTCTGGACCTGTAGGCAATTTTGCCACCACAGATCCATGTGCTGACTCTTTCCAGTGGGCCACCAACCACCACCGGCCATGCTATCGATAAATGTCACCGAGGTTAATGGAACCCTCGTGCGCTACTCCGACTCGAATCAGACCCTCTCCGGTCCCATACTGCTCAACGGGACTGCTGCGGTAACGGAAATGTTCCCGCATGGACGTTTGGATGTACGTGCATCTACCATGACTGTAGCTTGGTCGTGCTGAGCATATTTACAGTTGAACTCAATAGCGGTACTGCCGAGCAAATTACTTCCCTTTAATTGACTGAACACCTGTCAGGCAACCACTGGTCTCATTGTGTCTATAGTTCTCCTGTTGCTGTCCCTCCCATATTCTGTGTCGCAAGCAGCAGCCGATGAGGACAACAGTATTGAGCTTGGTGGAATAGGATTGCTCCATGCAATCTGGCTGTATCGAAATCATCCCGAGTTGCAGTCCCTGTTGGAACAAGTCGAGAATCCAACAGATGAAGAGCTGCGTAGTGCGGGCTTAGTGAACTGTATACTTCTGCCGGCAGGGGGGAAGGCAGACCAGTAATATTGCTTAGTATTGGAGGAACTGCCTTCGGGCATCTCGGGCAATGCGCCAGAGTCAACCAGTGCATTGCGGAACCGTATAGAACATCGATAGGACGTTGTATAGTAGTGGATATTATGTATTCTGACCTGTTATGGCTCGCCCGTGGCTACGTGCCTTACAGTATTCAAACAGACTATGCTGGTTCATAGTTTCCGAATCTTGAACCACTACAGTCTATCTGTGTGGTCATATCGACACGCTCCCCCATTGACATGTCATATTCTTTCTCTTCAAAAAATCCGCGGGCAGCAGCTTACTTGTTCTGTCCTAGGTGGTGATGTATAGAGCACAAACCTGCGGTAATTGCTGGCTTGGCGGTGAGTGGTCCGCATACACACCCCTTGAGCTTCCCAAGAAAGTGCCTGCGGAAGACTCCCGTGTGATTCGGGCCCGAGTCTTGAATTTGGTGTTCGGCCTTTTCTTATTCCTTGCTTCGCGTGAGTCTCGTTGCCGACCCTGACATTTTCTTCTTTCTCAACTCTTTCTGGTGCATGTTTTAGCTTTCTACGTGCAGCGACTACTAGCCCGCGAGCCTCGAACAATCGGAGTATGTATCTTTTCCTTATCCTCTGTCTCCCCACGTTAATAAACGGACAAGTAGCGTCCAAACCACTGAGTGTACAGACCCCGCGTGGCACGTCTCCGTTCCTTTCATCGATGTGGGCATACTTCATGGAGTCACCCGGTCAATTCGCGGCTGGGTCGTGTTGCTGGTCTGAACAAATTTTCTTATCTACTTGTTCCGCCCTCTTTTTGTTCTGCAACTGATCTACTTTTTCCTCAGAGGCATCTCTTCTCCATCTTCAGGGCCAGGAGTCGTCATCAACCCTTTACGAGCCGCATCGAGGCCACGGTGGCGGGCAGAACGATTACCAAAGTTTCGACGGAGTGCAGCGACGGGGTTCACGCTGTTGGAGGTGTCAAGTTAACACCCGGCCCCAAAAGTAGACTTCGATGTTGCGCGGGAAGTCGGACTGGCTGGTGAGGACACCGGTGAGGAATGGCGAGACCGCGGCTATGAAACGTGTCTCGAGCGGTTCCAGCGACCACGCCCCGGGGAGGATACGGAAGGTAGGAGAATGTAGTGCTTTGAAATGCGGAACAAAAGGGTTGAGGAAGGGTGGCTTTCAGTCTGTGCTGGCATGGCAAGAAGTCCCAGGATTTGGTTTATCTCGATATCGCTGTAAGTGTGGTTACCGGGGCGGGTCAAGCAACTGAGGAGGGGCAGCTGACTCGTTGACGCGTTGTTTGGCCGCATTTGCGCCATCACCGGCCCGGCGGCATCCTGCATCCGGCAACTATAAACGGCGGAGTACGCCGGCTCGCTTGTTTCCCCTCCACCACCGCTGAGCGCTGAGGCTCGACCCGGCGCTGCCCATCCTTCTGTGATCCATGTTCTGCTCTCACTACTAACAGTCTAACACTACTGTCATTCCTGGACTTGATAGTGCCGTATCGTGGCCGAAGTGGATCATCTGTCGCGACCTGATTAGTAGTGGGAATTTGGACCAGCACTGGATTGAGAACTGTTCCCATTGGACTTGAGCGGATGCGTGGTCCTTTTTCATTGCGCAGAGCTTTCTTTCGCATTGCCATTCCAACGTCGCAAATTGACTTGGCTCGCGCTGGTATCTCCCTCTAGTCAATGCAAGCCTACAGCTGTCAAAGGTGCCCTATTGTTGAGTACCGACTCGGTGGCGGGTGCTCCGCGCTCGCACTGCGTAGAGAAAGCCTCCTGTGCCTATCTGTATGCAGAAGTCGCTCGTTCGATTCGGGCCCGAGTTCTCTGCTGTGGATCCCATCGTTTTTTACCGCCCAATCTCGTCGATCCGGCACGAATGTTTCCTTTCTACCTTGTGAGCTCTCTTCTCGCATGCAGCGCTCACCGATTTCTCAGTTTCAATGCGAGTCATGTCAAGAAACATACACAGTTGGACGTGCGTCTCTCTTGCCTTCGTCACGTTCGCTCTGCCGGGCTGACAGGTGTGCAGCATCCAGACACGATGTGTACAGACCCAGTGGCGGATGGCCCGCGTCGCCCTTGCTTGGTGTTGGCAACAACTGATTGAAGGAGAGCTTGCCCGTTCGATTCGGGGATGGGTCGTACGTGCTCCCGCTCCGTTACCACGTTTTTGTGCGTCTTTCCTCCCTCCACTGTTGTTGCACAGTGGAATTCCTTTCTTCCTCGCCACGTCCCTTCTCTAGTCATTAAGTCCGGGAATTACCGCGAACCCAATTTGCGAGCCTTGTCAACAGTGAGGGTTCTTCAACGCTGACACTCCTTGTGACGGATGCGACAAATGTCGAGATCCGGCACACGAGTCAAACTGGAGGGAACTGGCGTAAGTGGTGGATTGACCGAAGGAATGTAACTACGACAGCGGGGTTTATATACTACGGAACAGAGGCAGTGCATGATGGTGATGGAAAGTGCGATGGCACGGCATGGGGCATGGGCATAATGAGCATAGGGTAAGCATAAATTGGTGATTTGGTACCCCCACGGGCACACGAAGAGTCCGTTCCGTCACACTCCTCCAGCGCTGATGATTATTTGGTGGATATGTGCAGTGTATACAGACCCAGTGGCGAATGGTTCGCGTCTCCCTTGCTTGGATGTAATTGTGGCAATGAAGGAGATTCTCAGATGCCCGCGGTTCGATTCGGCGCTAGGTCGTACACTGTAAGTGTCGCATTTTTTATCTCAAGTTCACCTCTGTCTCAAAGTTTAATGGCAGCTTGCTTTAATAGCTCTGTCTCAGGAGGTAACCGACTTCTGGACTCGATTTCAAAGCGAGTTGCAGAAGGAATTTGAACATGAACGATCCGAGGTACGTGTTCCTTGCCTTCAACACGCTCGCGCTGTCGCGCTGACGGTCAGGCAACTTCCAGCGAAGGTGTCCGCGTCTCCATCTCTTGAGGGAAGTGCTTTGCGGAGTTGTGAAGAAGTCGCCTGTTCGATTCGGGGCTGGGTCGTGTCAGGTCGTGAATATTTTTTTCTCACTCCTCCTGCCTCCTGAATCATTCAGTTTGAACGACTGAACATGCCAGCCCCGGCGCCCCAAAAGAGTTACGCATTAGAGGTGCGGTTCCAACTTCTTCAATTTTGACATTTCCTCCGGCGTTCTGACGGTTATGCAGCATGCGACCCCTGTCAGTACACACCCAGTAGCAGATGGTCCGCGTCTCCGTTTCTTTGGTCATTTGCAACCCTAGGGCTCTGAGTCAGGAGAACTCGCCTGTTCGATTCGGGACTGGGTTGTTGCGCTGGAAGACAAAGACATTTTTTTTTTCTTTTTGGGAAGATTTTGGTCGGTGCTTACCTTCAAGGATTGACTTAACCGGATCTGAAAGCCCCACCTCCCGTTCGATTCGGGGCCCGGGCTTAGAGCGGGTAGAGACAATCTTCTTGTTTTTTGTGCGGGCGAGCCTCTAGTCCTCGGCTCTTACCTTCAAGGATTGGCTCAACTGGATTCAAAAGCCCCAGCTCAAGAGCCAAGAGTTGGAGCTGATTCTGGATACTTGAGTTTTCCCCCGTCGCGCGAACGCTTATGCGGCATGCAGGGCACAGATCCGGCGGCGGATGGTGTGCGTCTCTGTCTCGTACGCTTCTATCCAATTGAGTTGATGGGAAGTTGCCCTTCGATCCGGGAATTTTCATTTCGGGCTGGGTTCGACGATAACTTCTTATTGATACGTTAGAGCAAATGACGAATAAGGGAACTGTTCGATTGGGAGCTGGGTCTGCCGCTATGGGTGGGATTTTTATTTCATTCGTCCCTCTTGTTCAGCAGCCTATCCATCTTCCTCCAGAGGTCCCTTTCTCACTCGCCAAAGTCCAGGAATAATCCTCAACCTGGTTTAATTTGCCAGCGGCATCAGACTGGCACGGTGAGCTTCAATTTTTCGCCGCAAATATTGTCCCTTTAATCGGGTACTAACACAGTACATACCTCGCGCGATCGTCAACCGCAAATTTTTGAACATCGTACACAAAGCTCCTGTCCAATCAGGAGCGTGTGAAGGCTGTCACTACTTAGCGTGATGCTGTGACGTGACCTCACGCGTCGAATCCTTTCCCTGACTCTTATCTTGCCCAGTGCTTCTGCTCTTACGATGGCTGTCAAGACGCGTCTCTCTCACTCGCCACCAGACCTGGTAGACTCCGAACGTCCCTCTCAGCGCCAAAAGCTTGAAGCAACGGAGCCCTCGACAAAATTGCCACCGACTCCCAGGCGCCATGAAGAATTCTTCAAGGAGGATGGTGATTGTTACCTGCAAGTGGAGAATATCCTTTTCAAGGTGAATCTTTTCTCGGTATTCTTTTCGGACATGGACTTGGAGTTGAAACACCTTGCCTAAGATCCACCGCCATCATCTGCTGCGCGGAGGGTTTTCGATCTTCGCAGACATGTTCATGATTCCTTCAGGCGATAGTACTTCGCAAGGAAACGCCGAATCCGACCCCATTGTTCTTACCGGAGATACTGCTGAAAGATTCACCGGCTTTCTCTCTGTCGCGTACGCAGAGTAAGCTTGTTCTTGTTTTTCCCGCGCCCTCCCACTTACAGTGAAATCGGCATAAATCAGACTCTTGGACTTCCAGATCGCGGATATGTGCCAGCACAGACTGCTATCCCTCATTGACTGCGCTTTCTTCGCCCACAAATACAATATTACCCCACTCTTAATGGCCAGCCTCCGAGCGGTGGCACACCTCGCTGAACACGCGATTCCGCTTGACTTTGAAGTCTCTGCCTCGATTCTAGCGCTTAGTTCCCTTTGCGACGACGACGACGACGACGACGACGACGACGACGAATGCAACACCACTTCCGCTTGCGACCTCGAGGAAGCAGTGGCGGTGGGGTGGATGTCACAGTTGAACGACCGCAGCACTTACGAAGATCTGGCTGAGGCAATGGATTTCGGAGAGGATTACGAGCTTGAAAATCTCCTCGCGCTCGCCGCCGCTTTGTATCTGAAGCGCATGTCCTCTGTTGAAAGACCCCTTCACACCCCTTCTGCTCCGGTGTTCGCATTTCGAGACGACGACTTTCTCAGACCTTCGCACCGCCTCCGCATCCTGTCCGGCGCGTGGTCACTGGAGCAGCTCTGGACGCGTTTCACGACTACGATGCCGGCATTCCCGACGGGCGTCGTCTGCAGCCAGGCCCGGGGGCTCAATCCCCGCAACCTAGACTTCACGTCGCACAAGAAAACGTGCGTCGAGCAGTGGGAGATGGAGTGGCACGCGGCCTTATCGTCGAAGGCGGTAAGGGAAGTGTCGTGCGGGCATCTGGAGAAGAAGCTGTTGGCGTTTGAGAAGGCACTTCAGCCTGCTTTCGAAGCCGGCTGCAGCAAGACCGCGTTCAATAGTGTGAACCCCGTCGCAACGCTTCGCAAAAGCTTTGATGCGCACGACCATTTCCTCGATCGGTGATTATTTCTGGTACGTGGCATTTTCTTTCTCGTTAATTTAGACGATAGATCCTGATGGCAGCTCATGTCCCCTTGTTCTCGTCTCTGCTCTGAATCTTCGCATGGAACATCGTCAGGCTCTTGGACTGCTCAGCTTCGCGTCTGTTCTATGACTTTATTCCCGTTCCTTACTTCTGGATGTGAGTTTCTTATACCTTTTTCTGCCTGAAATGCCTCACACACGCCACATTCTAGCCCGAAATTTACTCTCTCTCTCTCCGACCTTCCGCCGGAACAACTGTACTTATCAGTGTGTACTTGGACTTGCAATAGACTGTGCCAACCGCATAGAAACCCGCCAGACTCTTGTAAACAGTGAGAAGTGCACATGGGCCCTTGGTGTTTATTTTCTGTTTGCCTGCCCATTTGGATGCACCTGCGGAGCCTAGCAACGCTTTTCATGTTCCTCGCCAACCTCTTATCTTGTCCTGGCTTGCTGATCGTTCCTCACAGCCACCACGACGGGTCTGGTGTCCTTTGTCGCTTCTCGCGTGCGTACACGATCCGATTCGTTCACCCTCCATTGGCGTTGATCATATGCGAGGATTGCTCCTCAGCCCAGGTCACAAGTAATTGAGACCCGCAGACCTATGCGTATCGGCGACGACTAACGTGTCCCGTTCACCAAGTGCGTGCCTCCCTTATAATTGAATATATTCATGTTGTTGACGATCACGTCTTTAGAGGCCAATAGAATCTGTTCTGATTCCTTTCCGATGAGAAACGGGAGCACGGGTCCGCGACCAAGCCCCAAATCGATCGAAATGTCCATAGAAGCACCGCTATCAAATTACCGCTTCCGTCTGCGATTTCTCAAGTTCTGGTTGAACAGATGGTTTCCGCAATCTTGCTTTGCCAGCCTCGTGCGTGTGCAAATATCTCTATACCGCTCATCACCGCTCTTGGACATCTAGCAAGACTCGAATGCGGGCTCCGAGTCCGTCGTGAGAGTGACAAAATTTTCATAACTGCTGTTGGGCCTGGCCAGTGCCGAATTTTAACCTCGATAACATTCAAGGGAAGCCCGGGAAATACGGTATAATATCTACACCAGGCAGTGAAGGTGAGTTCTCAAATCATTGTCCGATCTATGACATTGATCTCGGAAACCCAATCTACTTCCCACCGGTGCACGACCCATGGAACGACCCATGGATTTACTTCGGGACGGCTCGCCCAGGTACTTAGCAGTTTGGGGATCTTCCATCGGAAAATCTGTTTGTGCAACCATCCAAGATAGACGACAATATCAATTGTCCATCATTTGTTCAAGGTGGGCGTTGGATGCAGATGTGCGTGTTATACGAATATTGAATGGACAGCCAGATGTTCAACCAAGGATCATCTAATGATCCACGTAAATAGGTCCCGCACATAAGTCGACGCCGACGAGCCCGCAATTGAATGCTGATCCGTCCAGTTCTTTGGTTGTAGATGGTTGCTCCCGTTCCACTCGCCGGCGCTGATCTACGGAGATGATCGCGGCGCATGCGAAGAAGGCGGTCAATATTCTGAGCCCCATGAATGCGCTTGATCTTGATGATTGTACAGTCAAGATGTTCTTCCCTGCGCTATATTCGGCGGATGCGTCACCCTTTCCTCCGACTCTGGGAAGGCATTAATAAGTCACGCTGGGACCAAGATCTTATCCGCCTCCGCCATGCAGAGCCCAACTAGCCCGACTAGGAGATTCTCTGGCTTTGTCCGCCGTGCTCGCTCCCTCACCCTCGATAGTATCGTCGGGGGAAAGCCTCGCTCCCGGCGTGGATCCAATGCGGGCTCCGTCGTCTACAGCCTGATGCCCTCCGAGCTCTGGGTCAAAGTTTTTAGTCATATTCCCCTCTACCTTCTACCCTCCATCACACTCACCTGCCGCTCCTTTCGCTCACTGGCTCAACCACTCCTTTTCACGACCATCGTCACTCACCCGCAGGCGCCATCCTCGCTAACTGCCCGCGCCACACATACAAAATACCGCAAGCGTGTCGCGGAACGCTTGCAGTTTTTCTTCTCTCCCCAGATCTCTCTCACTGTTCGGGAGTGCAAGATATCGGAGGCGGCCCCAGAGGAGGATGGGGTCGCGAACGACGACCTCATTGACTACATCTTCGACACCCTGCCTAAACTTCCCAATCTCCAGGTTTTGGAATGTCGACATGTGCAGCTCACGCAAAAGCGACTGGCGGTACTGCAGAATCTGCACCTTACCAGCATCACCTTGGAGTTGTGCTTCGGGGAGATGAGCGACTTTGCTGCGGCCTCGCCAGTCCCGATGCGGGACGTGACGTTCAGATACCCCGACGCCTCCCTGCGCGGTGACAAGGCTAGTCCGTGCCCTGTGTTCCTATCGCCCACCCACTTGGAATACCTCCACGCGACCACTACCCTCGTCCTGTCCAGCATCATTCGTTCCCCACCATTCTCGAAGCTGCGTAGCTTAGAGCTTCCTGTGGAATGTCTGTCGTCGGCGAGCTTCATTCCCGCACTGCTACGATGCCCCGCCGTGGAGCATCTATCCCTACACACTTCCCTTGCCAACATCCCTCCAGCGCCCTTCGAAGCCCTCCCCGACGGTGTTTTGCCCCTTCTTAAGTCATACCGCGGCCCGCATTATTTCGCCGCCTGCTTCCTCAGTGGCCGCAGCACCGAGCGCGTCGAGATTTCCATGTCTTCGCACCCCCACCGTCTTGAGGCGTCCTTCGTGAAGCTACACCACAGCTTGAAATCCCTCTCCTTCTCCCTCAGCACCCCCGACCTACCTCCCTCCCTCCTCGAAACCATTCACCTCGCATTCCCCGCCCTCGCGGATCTCTCCGTCCACCAGCCCGCGCTGTCTTCGCACGACCTCAAAGCCGTGCTCAACGCCGTATCCGCGCACGCAGCCCTTGCTGAGCTGGCGCTGCGAGTGCAAGGGCGCGACAAGTTCAACCTGTGGATCCCGCCCGAGGAGTCCGCCGCAGACGCTGTATCGTGCTTCAACAAAGTGCGCACCGCACTGGTGAAGACATACCCGCACATCCAGCGCGTGCGCTTTTTCCACGGCGCGGAGGGTGCGAGTATTGCGTGGGCGCGTTCGTCTGCCAGCGGGCTCTTCGTACGAGTGGGGGAGTGAGTGTTGATGCGAAATTGACAGTGCTTGGTGGATGGACGATATGCTTGATCTGGGTCTGTTTATGAACATCTGTTCTTTTACCTCTACCTTGCGCTTTCTCGGACGGACGAGGTGTACCATGTAAAGTTGGGATTGTATTTTGTAGAAATACTTACTTGTTCTGTCTCCCTTGAACAGCGGAGAGATTCTGTATTTTGGCACACTGGCTCTAGGATAGGGATAGCGGAATAGCCAGTAAGTGCTATCTTGCTTGTTGTCATGCTCGTCGAGACAGGGTTGAGCCGTCCCCTTTGTGGCTCCAGGGATCATTGGTGAGAGGTTTCATTTTGTGTGGAATATAACAGCTGGTATGCTATCATTCCCGGCAATTGTAAGGGGTGCGCAACTCGCAAAATTCAGAGAAAGTCCTATCTAAACGCACGGAGTGCTTTCGAAGAGGGCTCCCCGATCAACGACGCGAAGCCAGAATTTTCTTGTTGCCAATATTTTCTTGTTGCGATTTTGAACACCGCCTATTGGTATGTCGCGCTCTCGCTCTCGCAATCCGTCTTCCTTTCCACTCCACAAACGCTCCATGCGCCATTATGCATCCATCAACTCCACTGGCGCGCTCCAGTTTCACAGTCCCCACTCCCCTGTATTCTCCTATGTCGAGCAGTGTATAAGATGCACCTCACACTCATCTCCAGCATCCACTCTCCTCACGCCCCATTTACCCAACCCTCCTCCACTGCTTGCTTTACCCAGATTTTCCACATCCCATTCAAACCATGAAGTTCTCCGCTGCCATCGCTACCTCCACCCTTTTCTTCGCCACGGCGTTGGGCGGCCTGATCCCGTCCCCTTCCGCTGGGGACGTAGCCGACCACATAAATATGGCCACTGGCATCGCCAACGACCTCAGCAAACAGGTCGGCGCGCTCACCTCGTCTAGCAGCCCGGCGGACATCCAGGACGTTGCTCAGGTTTACATTTTTTCTCCGTACACCAATCGATGTACTGACCTGATTTTTGACTAGAACGTTGCTACCAAACTTGGGAGTTTCAGTGCCGGCGCCAAGTCATACGGGGCCGCCGCGCAAGGCGCACCGGCGTTCGGAGACGCTGATTCGCAGAACGTTGCTTCGGCGTTTAACGCGGTAATTATTGCCTTCACTGTCTCAGAAAATGACTCATCGTTCACATTTACACAGTTCGTTCCCGCCAACCAGGACCTCCTGAACAACCTTGTCAGCCAACACGGTCTCTTCAAGCAAGCTGACGCCACTGGCCCAATTGCCAGTGTCTTGCCGCTCCTCCAAGGACTCTTGTCGGTACGCTTTCTGCCATCTTCGCTTGTATTATTCGCTGAATTCTTTTAGTCGCTCGGAGGCGTGTTGTCCGCATTGATCCCCAGCCAGGGCGACTCTGTGCAGGGTGCGCAAGGGACGCTGGGTGGATCGCTTGGGCAGGCAATTTCTACATTCCAGTAAATGCCCACGCAGCCAGAGTGCGCAGAATACGAAGAAGTTTCCATGGACAGATAATTTCCCATGTATATTTATTCTAGCTTTTTGCTATTGATTTCTTGTGAACCATCCAGTCGTCTGCGGCATCTGTGATTAACATCATCTCACTGCTATGATACCGCACAGCGACCAATGTATCCTGCACAGCTTAAGATTTCCTGCTATGGAGCAATTCGTTCAAAACAGATTAAAAAAGTTGAAGCCACGGGAAGTAAAACGTGACTTTCGCGCTGGGCTGAACCACGTACCTGTAACTTGTACTTGTAACTTGTAAATGTTGCAATGAGTCTATAAAGGGGATGAATTCTTGAGATCTCATAAAAGCGACAGAATACAAATTTCCAGGCGGGTCGAGCCGCATGACTGCTTCCAGGCATTCAAAAGCGCAACCCTGGCCCCCGAAGCCTCCTAATGTAGGGCCATAACCTCCTTCCAGAGATCTTGCAGTAAGCCCACCCTCTGTCGTAAGTCATCGACATCATCCTCGTCCTCGTCAAATTCCATCTCCGCGGGTCTCATATCGCGCACGTTCGGAAACGTTGCAAATAGATACGCTGCAACGGCCGCCGGCTGGACCAACACCGAATCCTCGACCCTGAGGATGAACATGCTGAAACCGATTTCTGACTCTGGCGGCGGATCAACCGCAGGTACATCGGATGCATCGAATCGCATGCTGAGGCGTCTGAGGTCTCGGCAATACCGCGCCAGGGAGCGCAAACCACGGAGCGTGACCCGAGAGGGCTGTCGGCGGTATAGGGCACCGACTTCCAGCGCAAGGTTCTTCACTCGCGGCCACGCCTGCGCGAGAGCCTCAACTGCGACATCGTCGAGGTCGCAGTTGAGATGGAGACTGATTTCGCAGAGATTGGCGAAGCACAGCAGGGACTGCAGTGTATCGAATGGGATAGCCCGGGACCAGGGGTCCGGATCTGTGGTGGCGATGGCGAGGCGGGTGAGGCAGGTGGCATTGCACCTCTCCGCGAGGAGTGTAAATAGATGTGCCGCCTGCGTTAGGGTGGGAGAAGATGTCATACCAGCCCTAAGACTGACGAGGGACCAGGCGTCGTTCACGGCGATGAAGCGCGCGAGGAAGTCGGGCGAGACATGAATGCCCAGTTCGCGTAGGTTGAGGAAGCTGTGGGGGACAGGAGGAGCTGAGGGAGTGAGGTCCTGGATGCCGTGGATCCTCAGCGACCGAAGAGTAAGGAGCTGTGCGAGATGATCAAATGCTATTTGGTTCATGGTTCCCACATCCAGCCGTTCGAGACGGGTGAGACCCTGAATCATCGTTGAGTAAGCTTGAGAGAGCAAATTCAGAGGAAGATCCGGGCTTGCGACCACCGTCACAGATTCAAGTAGTGGACATCGCGTGGGCAGCGTCGACAGAAGTGGGAGATGTGCTGGCGTCGACAAGACACCGAGCGAGATCGACTCCAGTCGGGGTGCCAGAAAGAGGCGGAGAGAGGGAAAACAGCGCGTATTTTCTGTTCCGCTTGTGAGGCGGCGCAGATTAGGAAACATTTGGTCTGCGGTCAGAGAGGCGGCCAGCATTTCCAAGGCGGGCGACCATACATCATTGCCGTTGTACATGCGGGCAAAGTCATGGAGATAAAAGACTTTGATACGGCGCGCGTAAAAATTGAAGCGCTTCCAATCCTCTGGCTCGATAGCCCGACGTGGGACCTAGAAAAATGATTTGAAACCATATTTTACTTGTCAGGACCGAAACGTACCACGTACGGAGACATGCGCGCTGGGGTAACGACCTCCCAGAGGTCATCCGACATACAGCCAAGGATATGGATGAGCGTACTCTGAAATCTCCATAGATCATCGAGAGCCAGCTCGCTGAAGCTGCGACAAACTCGAGTTAGGGAACACACGGCCCTGTATGCCTCACGATCCGAAGACAGCTTCAGCTCGTCAAATATCAACCCGCGCAGCTCCGCTACTTCGAGCGCAGGATGCATTGGGGACGGGGGACAAGAACCGGCAAGGAACCGGTAAGTAAGAGGAAAACCCTAAAGAAAAAGCAACAACATACAAGAAAGCACCGCCACAGCTGCGCATGTTCCCACGAGCAATACCGTAGCAATGAGCAATTAGCTGAGATGCACGGAGTATTATATACAACTAGCCAACCGGATTTTAGACCGAAGTCGAATTGCCGTCTTGCTGTCGATTCCCTTCGCCAGACAGTTTGTTGAATTGTTTTCCTTGTAATTTCCCCATGGTTTCCAAATTAGCACGCGCGCGACGCCCGAGATTGACACTCACAGCAGCTCACAGGCCTGTGCTTTTTTCCGCTACGACAAAATTCACAAGCATACGTTCCTTCCAGGGTTGGGCATAGTGCAATGGATAGCACGGCCTCGTGATCTCTCCCATGGTCCCGGGATGAGAGGCAGATCAAGGTTCGATTCCTTGTGTCCGGAAAAGTTTTTAGCTTCCGGGGCCGGATGGACCTCCATGGCTTGAACTTACACAGAGGTGGGGCGTTGCGGGGTTCGATGTGCTGCTGCTGTCCGTGGAAAGCAATTTGGCTCCATACCAGGACTGGGTACAAGGTATTGGTCTCACGAGGTTCACCCTCGAACAGAACCATAGTGTCCACAGCAGGATATAAATCAAGCCATCGTGGACTGTGGTAGTCACCCTCAATGAATATTTGAACCTCACTAAGCGGGAGGCGGAGGTTCGATCCCTCCCGATGGCATCATGTGTCTTGCTTCGCTTCCCTGTACGATCTCGCAGTACCGTGTCCATTGAATCCTCCCATAATATCGAGCTGTAGCATAATGAATTGCCTATCTTCCCTCCGCGACTCATAATTCCAACGCGAAATGGGCCTACTAGTACTGACAAGCTCAGGGAGTTATCATTCGAATACTGTTTGGGACTGTCTTACACATTTGTTCCCAACCCATAGTTCCCTCAAATAATAGAAAGCAGCCGCCACGGACTATGGTAGCCTCTCAAGACAATGAGCTGGAATTTTATTGGGGAGCCGGAGGTTCGACTCCTCCCGTCGGCATCCAACACATCACTCGCTTTGTTCCCTTCGACAATGGCGGTTCATGGTGGCACCGCCATTCAAACAAACGAATTTTGCACCGAGGTGCTCAGGAAAAGAAAACATAGTGGTATACATGAGGACGGTATATGAGACGCAGTGATGTACGCATAGGGAATAAACGAGATAATAAAGAGCAGCGTCCGGAAGCGCGATTAGTGGAGAGTACTTTCGTAGCGGTGAGATCGATGAGAGTTGGGATGGATGGCGTACATATCGTCGAACCAGGGCAATCAAATCGCGGCGCCTACGCAGTCACCATCCGCACACACCCCTCCGGATCCCCAGGCGCGCGCACAAGCCCCTTAAACACCGTCTTCCCCCGCAGAAAATCCACACGCAGCACGCCCTGACTGCGCACCGCCATCTCCCGATCGCGCAGCTGCGCCGGCGCCGCCCCGCTCCTCCGCGCCTCATCCCGACACCGCGCCGTAAACGCGTTGGTAACCGCCTTCTCGTCGTCGTGCCCAAGCTGCGCCCAGTCCGCATGCGTGATGCGCGTGTGGAATGCACGATGCAGCGCGACGAGCACGTCCACGAGAGTGATGGGCGGCGCTTGCCCGTTCGCTTGGAGTGTGAGGTCGATGGGCCAGAAGGGAAGGCGGCCGTGCAGGATGCGCAGCGCGAACCGTGGCGGATGGAACGCGGGCTCGCGCAGCTCGGCGGCGCCGACGGGCGCGCCAGTAGACGGGTATGCCGAGACGCGCCGCATAGGCACGAATGCGGAGTGTGCGAGGTCGAAATGGAAGTCGGGGGAGGGCGTGTCGCCGTTGAGGAACGGGTGGATGTGTACCGCACCCTGCCCACCAGCGGCGGCGTAGGGGTTGGCGTTGGTCAGCCATGATGGCGCGCTGCCCCACGACTTCGCTTTCTTGTGCCCGGGTTTGAAGTACGACGACTGGGCGGTGAGAAAGGCGGGCGCAGAGGGTGAGAGGAAGGGTGAGCCCGGCGGGGCCGTGGGTGCGCTCCACGAATTAGTGCGCGGCCGTGGTTGGAGCGGGATCCAGGACGCGGCGTACGGAGACTCGTACTGTGCCGCGTCCTCAGGCCAAAGAACGCTATTGGGGTTAAAGGCATTCGGACTGTTTGGGAGATCGGTGGTCCCATGGTACGGAGACGATGGATACAGAGTAAGGGAGGGCGGGAGGAACGGTGAAGGACCGGCCTGGGGCGACGCGAAGTAGGGGTTGTAGTATGGCGCGTAATATGGGGCAGAGGTATCTGCCTCGGGGACGTAGATGAAAGGTGCTGCCATGATAGTTAGAAGTTCCCCTGGACGATCCTGGCACGTTATATATGGACTCGACGACGGCGACTGTGTATCCGGACGCGTAGGTAAAGGGCGGCTGAAGAGGGACAGGCGTCTACTGGTGAGTCACGGATGTCGGCGAGTTGGATGGAAAGAGGTAGTGCGCAGCCCGGTAGCGACGGTCGTTAAATAAGCAAAAGCCCGCTGACGGACCCATGCGGCGCACCTGGTTTCCTGATTCCCAGACCCAATCTATCCTAAAACTGCCTCTGGGCGCTGGCGCCAATAACGGCGCTAATTCATTGCACACCGAATGGATGGGCAGAACCGGGCGTCCAGCATGATTTGGTTGAGAATTCGGGGTGTCCGTGGCACGTAGGCTTCATTAACCCGGGCGATACAGTCGGGGGCGTCGGTGGGATGCTGTGGGGGAAGAACTGTGGCGGGCCGCAAAGACAGCAACGAGGCTGTGCGGGCAAACACGGAAAACTGACGGTATCATTCGGACATCTAAGCATCGTGTCAGGCGCCAATTGGGCGTCTAACTGCGACAGGCCGATACCTCGAAGATTTGCGGGAGAATCCGCCCTGGATTGATTATCCTTAAGGTTCTTGATCGTTGGAATCGATGATTGGTTTTTGTTGGATCATGGTTTGTCTTTAGAGGATTAGACGCCGTAGATGTAGATTAGGCGCCTGGCAAGCGCCTGGGCTTGCATCTGGTCGAACATTGTCGGAACTGGGTTGAAACTGGTTTGAATAATTTTGGGACGAAGTCGGTGTTCCTAGAGCTCGGGCAAATAATACACTCCGATGAAACTTCGGCAGCGTTTCTAATTTGCAAGTTGAAAATTTTCAAGACTCCGCTGTGGAGTGAGCGCCTATTTTTTTCCTTCTGTATGGCAAAGCAAATTGTAAGACACATCTGAGGTCCAGCTAACAGACGCCGACCTTGCAACGGCAGTATCTGCCTCCGTCCGCTGTGCCCTCCATTCCATCCTGGAGTCTAGACGGCATCCGCCTACAGCTTGCCAGTGGCCGGATCCACAACCGCCATAAGAAGCGCAACTGCGACTGGTCCGCTACAGCGTTGGAAACAGATGGGTGAAGCACCAGCATCTGCGGAGCGCTGGACAGCTAACTCCAAGTTCCAGATTCTCACCCTGATGAGAGTCCAGCGCCTGGTAAATCACTTTTGAAGGAGAGTCCTCGGCGACCATGCACAGGGTAAGGCTGTAGAGCAGTTGATGCCTTGGTTGATGCTAGATTCGATGTTCGGATTTCGGACTCCAGTTTTCTGTGTCTCCGCCCGGAAGGCACGAGTCTGGCCTAATTCTAGAATCAGCTTCATTCCATTTTTTGGGCGGTGGCGCTTGGCTTACCTTGCTTTCCCGACAGTGGATTAACACTAGGTGATTCGAATTTGAGGGCGGATCTCGGCAAAAAGGTATGCAGCTGTGTCCGTCTGGCTGTAGTAGTGGAATTGAAGTATGCGGAAAACCGGAAACAGACCTACCGCAGATAACCGTTGACCAGCAAATATTCGGGGTCCCGTAGCTTCCCGTCAAGAACACGTCGGCCCGTTCTAACCATGCACAGCGCACGAAACGCCGCCGAACGGTGTAAGGTCCACTTACTAACCATCCGCGCATCTTCAACCCATTAAGTGTTTGCACAGCAGATGCGCCACAGTTCTGCGGGCGAGGTTTACACCCATGGGCACCGCACGGACTTTCACTGACCGGTGTTTACGGTTCGGGTGAGAAGCCATGACGGAGACGATCGGCCTTGATTTAAATTGTCCGAGTTCCTCCGAGCCTCGAGTCAGCTCTGGACATCCCCGAAATCCGAGTCATCTTTCGGACGAACAATAAACTGGCTCGCGGGAGCCAGTAAGCCTCCAGGATAAGCATCACAAGGTGAACAAAAAAGCCGCAAGCGCCGGGAATAGGGTAAGGAAACGAGAACCGAGTCAGAATCTGCGTCTGGGGTCATGATTGGGCGCCGAAAAAAGATTCGTACCAGGAGCTGGGCAAAACAGCAGTGCAAGTTGGAAATATGCATCCCTTGCCCGCATTTCGAAGTAAAGGAGCCGCGAGCGCCGGGAATAGGTTGAGGAGAGCGAAACGGAGTCAATAAACGGGTTCGATAGACCTCCAACAAAAGATCCGTAGAAGAAACAGCAGCAGGACATTCAGTATAGGTAGCGCTGCCCCTAGCAGAGGGTAAAAGGCAGTTCGAAAAACCCATTCCAGTAAAGCGCTTGTGATTGGTCCGCAAGAAAAGATTCGTGTCAGGGCACGAGTCCATCGAGGCCAGAAGCATTCTCGGGGAGCGTGGGGTATCCAGCTGCATGAATACACTGGCGCTACCGCGTCACTACATGAAGAAGAACTCCGAGTCAAGTCAGTCGGAGTCACTTCTCGATTCTGAGGCGAGGTCCAGACGAGCAAATTTGGAGGTTTAGTCGAGGAAAGTTGTGTGATGCATGAGTGCTTGATTGTCAAGGCTTGTAATCCCATGAATTACGAGCACAGTCGAAGTGTGCTGGAGGAAGGTCGAGGAAGGAAAGAAGGGGAAGGCTGACCTAATCGCATCAAATCCCAACATGACCAAATAAGAACGAAAAACGTGACCGGCTGTGGCTTTCTTCCTTACCACCACCATCGCCTGTCTTTCTCTGCGCTGACCGGCAGCGGCATTCATCCCAAAGATGGCTTCGGCCGGAGGGAGCCCGCTCGTAGCTTCGCATGGGTTGGCAACTTGGAGGCGCGCTTTTTCTCTGGACTATTTCTCAAATTCTCTATCGGCGCCAGGCGTGCTGCGCTCGCAAGAGCGCGCCCGGGGATGGCTTATTCGATTCGTTTCTGTAGGCGGATCTGATTTTCTGTCGTCTCCTATGCCAGGCTTCGGCCTCGTCTCCTTCAAGCGAATAGGACTGAGATAGTCCTCGAAACTGAATCCGGCGGAGAGCCGGTGTGTTATCTGTACAAGACGATCACTAGTGGTCGCGGATTCTTTCTCGGCCACTGCATGTGGTCGCAATTTTCTGATAGACGGCGGAATGCCGTCTGGGTTCTACGGGAGGCTGTTCCAGCCATATCTCGCGACTGTACTTGTGTCTTTCCCTCGGCGCCTACCATTATATTGCCGTGAGGCCGTAGCGTGGGTTGCCTGCTCCGCGCAATGCGGGGATGGGGTGGCGGCGTAATTCGCGTTGCGTGTGCGGCCTACGAGGAGACTGCGGGGTCTTGCCCTGAGGTCTCTATCGGCGCCAAGTTCGTCATGCTCGAGAGTGATGGAGCCGTGTCGCGTCCTGCAGGCGGTGCGGCAGTAAACTGTCCTTTCGCATGTCGCGCTGGGATTCGTCCCCACATGCTTTACCTAGTAAGCGCGTGGTCGCAATGGGACACTTCAAAGCGCGAGAGCGCATTTGTTCGACGAGATGTCGATACTTTGACCCGCTGCGAGGCGCGGTGTACGAGGGGATTTTGAGTTTCTGGACGGAGCGAGTAAGCGCGCTTCTATGTATGTGGTGGACGTCAGAATCCGTCGTGGTTCTGCAATTTTTGGATCCCCTTCCTCTTCGGAGGAATTTGTTCCTCCGCTGTCGAATTTTGGAATCCTGGTAAGTTACTTCGGCTTGCTGGCGGTGGGTGCTCATCGCTGACATTGTTCATCACAGATCGCGGTCGTCGAGGTTGCTTCAGGGGAAATAATTGATGTGCAAGTGCAAGTCTCGCTCTCTGCTACTCTACTGATCAATCCACTAATGAGCCGTTTCCCGAACCTGTATCTCCTCGGTTATCTACTCTGCGAGCTTTGTGATGCGTTCTTCTTATCCAAATCGCGCACGCATATCATCGAGTTGGAGGATTGACGGTCTGTAGCTGGAGGAATGTCGAGCCGACATATCCTACCTCTTGTTCGTCCGCTCGATCGACGTTCAATGTACCACTCCTTTCAGTAAGCACCGTTTCGAGCTTACCAGAAGGCTTAAGCTTGCTCACGTCAACATCCTGAAGATCGTAGTTTCAATTTTAATCAGAGTTGGATTGTAATTTCAATTTCAATCAGAGTTGAATTGAAGTTGATGACGGAGACGGGCCGGGCGAAATGTGAATGTCCCAAAACAATGAGACCGCATGAGCTGATAACAACATGGCGGACATCTTCCGGGCCCTCAATCCATTTTTCGCGTGCCGGCCAAATGCGCGTGTGGCGCACTGTGGGTCCAAGGATGATTCACTCGAAGGGTATTATGGGTCCTCAGGCGCTGGCAAATCAATTCTTGCCTTCTGCGCTCATCACCTCGGATAACTCTCGCCGGCCATGGCGAGGCTTTGGGCGGCTCAGGGCTTCGGATACCCGCATGATGTGAGTTGAGCAAGTAGTTTGAGTCACTGTTACAACGCTGATGAGTTCTTTTGGCAGGAAGATCGACGTAGGCCTTTGCCACAGTGGCGCCGCCTTATTCTACGGCGGCTGGCTGGGCTCATGCTCAGGGTCGATCATTTTCACAGCATGCCAGTAAGATCCAGCATGAAGTGACTTGTTTTCTTGACTCTTACAATGGGTCCACCCGAATGCAGAATGCTGACACGTACTGTGGCAAAAGTCCTATATAAACGAGCCTCGTCGTGACAGAAACTCATCCCACCCTTTGCACACTTTCCAAGTTCCAACCCGATACAGTCTTCACATGAGCCGAAGTGAGTATCTACTACACGACGACTTACGTCCCGAGCATCGGCTAGCTCTAGCAAGCCTCAACTTCGCGGAATCGCCTGAGCATTTCGAAACTCGACTCCAGGAGTTATATCCTTATCCTGATTCTCCGTTGGCATGGTATACTCCTGCCGGAGGACCTATCGCGCTCGTTTTCATGACCCGGGCGAGCGAAGAGACTCCGGCCGTACGCATCGCCCTTCCAAGGGGACTTGAATACACCTATCCGGGTTCCGAGCCACGACCCATCCGCACGCTTCTCGATGAGCTATACACGTTGCTAAACCGACCATATCCTGGTCCTCCAGAGCCTCTCGCCGCAGCCGTTGCGACCATGAAGGGTTACACATGGTTCGACGGAATCACTCTACGGTCAAGGACAACAGTACAGGCTGAATGGACCATCACACTCAGGAAACGCCGGGATGGAGAGCAGGAGGAACCAGCGCGCGGTGAAACGCATGGAAACATGACTCCACACGGAGACCTGGCCCCACATAGAGACCTGGCTCCAGGTGGATTCCTGAGTCGATCTGTCCTCGACTTTGCCGCCTCGCATAACAATTTTCGGTCGCAAGTTGACTCGGCATTGTTCTGCAATTATTCGTCCGCCCAGCCTCTGGCATACACCGCATCCGTCCCGCGCGCGATTCACTTCACCTTTGTGTCTTCAATCACTACCGAGCGCCTTCGTTTCTCCCCCCCTCTCACAAGGCAGTACGATCAGCCGCCTTCGGTGTCCACTGTTCTATGCGATCTGCACATGTTCCTCAATAATACATACCATAACAGGGGGGTGCTCACCGGAAGCACTCGAGGTGCAGCTAACACCCGTCAGGTGGATACAGTATTCGATGGAATTTCTATAGATTGCTTCGAGGTGACACTGGGGCAACCATCGATGGATTTTTGGAAAGTTCAACTTACGACAAGCATGGAATTTCGTAAAAGTCAAGGTCTGTAAAAATAGGGAGGATTCATGGTCATGGGATAGATATATACGTTCACCGCTCCGCTTCAATTGATCATTTTGAAACTTCAACAACTTGGACGTCTCAGTCTGTAGTTTGAATTAAGTCGAGTATCAGCAGCCAACTCAGAGGCGGAGTACGGGATATTGAAAAGAGCCTGCTTATCGAGCTGCGATGGCGAACTCTCCACCCGTGCGTGCCTCAAGGCTAAACAAAGTCCGGTGGAGTCTGCTATTTGCAAACTTGGATGCGACCGACTCGGATGGTCGGGGTCAGAGGTGAAGTACTAGTATCCTAGCTCCCGGGGCTAGTTCAAGAAGGGCTCGTTCAGTGCCCGCGGGGGATAACAGGGCAGATCTACGGAACGAGGATAGAGTAACATAAGAGGGAAACAACCATAGCAGTAGACCCGGCCTCAGTATGGTCAAGAGCCACTTAGACTGTCTCATCAGCGAACAAAAAAACTGCGCTCCAATATGTATTGGAAGGTTCTGACTTGAAGGTCGACGATACGATTTGACCCACGCACTGGGTAGGCGCTGCGATCAGAGACATATACATGTCGCAAAGCTTGCCTTTCACCAAATTCCATCTCAACTGATGATCCGAAATGTTGCAGGGATGCTGGGGTGGTGATAATCTTGGGGAAAATACAATGTTTTCCTTTTGGATGTTGTCAAACCAAATGGATGAGAGAACTCTTTTGCTACAATTCGTAATCACATGAATACTTTATGCGAAGCGGGGCACAACCTCCTTCTGCACAAACTCCTCAAGCGTGGCGAGCTTGACACCGAGTGCGACGAGGTCGGGGTTGGGAACGGGCGTGCCGGCGTACATCCCGGTCTTTGCTTGGTATTCGAACTGCGAAGTGTCCGTTCAGTTGATGTTCAATTCGGCGGATATAAAGAGGGAATGCAAGAGAACATACCATCTCGTCGAGCTCGGCCAATCCAGCACTCGGGATTGGGGAGAACGTCACCTCCTTCTTGATTGCTGCACAAAGATTCAACGCCTACGAAAAAATTGGGGGAATAAAAGCGCACCCTTGGCAACCGCGGCGGCGAGCTCTGGGTACGTGAAGCGCGCGGTGATGACGGGGTACGACTTACCCAACACGCCCTTGCTGGCGTCGGAGTAGTGCGTGAGCAGCCCGACTGCGGCCGCGCCGAGGTCGTGCGCGACCCAGGTACCGACCTGCTCATCTTCGGGTGCGTACTTGGGGATCGGGATGGTGTAGCCTGTGTCGGTCTTTGAGAGGGAACCAAATCTACGGGGGGAAGCACAATGTCAGTGTTTGTGATGGCGAAATTAGATTAATTGACGTACTTCCAGAGATTCTCGAGGAACCAGCCGGTGAGGAGCACGGCGAAGGGGACGCCGGATGCTCTGAGGTAATCCTCGATGATAGCTTTGTCTGCAGTACTCTCAACAAGGAATCAAAACAATAGAAGGTGGGGCGACGTACTGTCGACATGGTAGATGCTGCTGTACCGGCCGTTGGAATCCTTTGTTGCGTTGGGAAGAGAGCTGGAAGCAAATTAGAATTAAAATAAATATGCATGGACTCGTATGCGTACCTCCAAATAAAGAACTTGATGCCAACTTCCTTCGCCGCGTCGACAAGGTTCTTGCCCTGGCTGATTTCACCCTTACCCTTTGGATCGGCGGGGAACACATCGGGGGACCAGAAGTTGGTCGTCTGTAAATACAGTCTCAGGGTGCTGAGTTGAATGTCATGTAAAATGGATGCGCACCCCGAACACTGCGTCGCTGCCGCGGATAGCCTTCTTGATGGACTCCTTGTCCCACAGGTCCCCCACGACGACCTCGACGCCCTTGACAATCAGCGCCTTGCTTGCGTCTGAGTCGAGGCTGCGCGAGACAGCGCGCGGGGTGTATTTCCCGTCAGCAAGCACGGCTTCGAGTACCGATGACCCTTTGAGAATTCTTGGGCGTCAACGACAGCGGAGAAACGGAACATTGTTTGCGCACCCTGGGATCCAGTTGCACCGAAAATAGCGATAGTAGGCATTGTGTTCTTTGAGGTTGGCTGATGAGAGGGGGTGGAATCGGAATGACTGTGACGATGAGGGCAGCAGCTTTATAGCCGACGGGTGCCAGCCAATGGCAAGCCGCGCGTACAATTGAGAGCAGCATGAGTAAGGCTAGAGTAGGAGTTGAGTGAAGCAGGGAGCAGGGAGACCGCGTTGCGGCGTTCATGGTCAGATGGTGGGAGTGCTTGCTAAAAAAACATGACATTCACTCGGCGATTGCCGGCGGGCGGTGTTCCGAGAGCGGCTAAAAGGACTTTGGCGAGTTGAAAACGACCACTTCACAGGTGGAAACTCCGTGAATGCGTCAGATACTCAAACACATCATCGCAGCCTCGGAGAGGCTATAGACATCATGGTTTCTAACTACTTGCCCAACAGGGCCGGCAATGACGGTGATTGGGTTGCAATTCTTTTTGGAGCAATCGTTACACCACTGAACGATGAGACAAGGGGAGCGCACTGCGTTATCCATCAACCTGCCGGCGCTGCGTTGTGATAGGGTGGGATGGCTAGGACGTGGAAAGCCATCCACGTCCTTCATTCGGGTTTACTATGGTTCAACTCATATTTTAATTGTACACCCATCGCGGCCAGTGCCGGACAAGCCCCCAGAGGTAGCATCAACACTTCTCGTCCATTGAGTCCTATCCGTTGCCAGTGGGCTTATGGCACTACGGCTAGATGGGCGGGCGGTGTTCCGAGAGCGGCTGAAAGGAGTTCGATTCGAGGCGGAATTCTCTATGTGAATGCCATGTTAGATATACCCTACTAGAACTCATCACATTCAGGCTGCCAACTTATTTGCAGCCTATGCCTTCATATCAAGGACGATCCGGAGCCACGGCGTCGGCCGCGGAGGAAATCACGGTGTAAGAGCTCCCAATGTTAAAGTTTGGTTGGCGCGATCAATTGAAGACACACTAAGTAGGCAGCAGGCAGCAATTATGACTCCTTTTAAATGTTCGATTTTGGCACGGAATGGAACATGCGGGACTCACTGTGGGTACACGTCAATATGACTTGGCACTACAATCGAGGAGTCTCTCGCGTGGTCAACCTTCCGCCACCATTTACCCTGATTTGGGTCGTTCCTCTCAATACGCGGATGCTGTGTCGGTCAAGTAGTTTGAGTCACTGTATCAACCCTCTGTCCTTGCCACAGTGGCGACCAGACTCAGTGTTATATCCTCATTCAGGGTCGAAGCTTCTTACAGCACGTCAATACCATCAAGTACGAAGTGGGTCGTTTTATTGTCTCTGAAATCGATACCCGGAAGTGTCAATTACGGAATGCTGACGCTTCCTGTGGCGCCCGAGTTATATAAAGGGCGGGTTTGTCGTAGCTGAAAACCAACGAACGCTTTCACATCTACCAGCCCAGTAAAGCCCCCCACATGGAACAGTACAATCATTATTATGGACTGCACCGAGACCTGGCTCCAGGACAACGTCAGTTGCAACTCGACTTCGCCGATACGCTTGAAATTTTCGAGGCAAGATTGATGCGGCAATATCCAGATGGAACTGCACCCACGGCATTCACTGGTCCAGGTCGCCTGATTAAGTTTCGGTTTGCAAACCCACAACTGAAACCTGTCAAGAAGACTTACGCCGCATCTCCGACGATTGTCAACCTTTTAATTGATCTGCACAAGCACCTCAGTGAGGATGGGGGACCTACCCCAGTCCAGGCCTTTCTTCAGACGGAGTTCGATGGGATATTTATTACTAAAACCGAGACAGCCACTGACGTCGTTGGGCTTGAGGAATGGACGGTCCATTTCAGAGCACACAAGCTGGTTATCCACCACCACCTCACTCTTGAGGGGCCGGATTTGAGCCTCAACTTTGCAGACCCAGAAAAGCTTTTTTTAATGCAGCTAGAGAAGCTATATCCTCCTTCGGCCAGTTATTCTTCTCCGCCGGCCTATAGTCCACGCGAGCCTGCGCGTGCTCTCTTCGTTAGGTTCGCAGTTCCCACGTCGTCCAACCGAACCACCTACGAATATGTCGGAAGCTCGCTCTGGATATTGGGGCACCCCAATCCGCCACTCTCCATCCGGACGCTTTTGCGTAAATTGCACACACATCTGCACGCACTGAGTCCTCCCATCATTCCAGCTATAACCCACCACCGTACATGGTTCGATGGCATAACGGCTGGCCCATCGACGAGGGAAAGGGACCCGAAGTCTGGTCAAATCCTGCCTGTGGTGGAGCATTGGACAGTTAAATTCCGCGCACCTGCCTGTGAACTTCACGAATCCTTGGCGCCAGGACGTGTTGAGTGGAGGCTGAGCTTCGCGTCACCTCGAGAGGCATTTAAAACCCGACTAGAGGAGCTATATCCCCGGTATTACGAGCATGGTGGTCCTGATGCATACACTACACCCGAGCTCGCGCGCTGCGTCACCGTTCGGTTCGGGAGTTTGAACGTACCCCGATTCAAGAAAGATTATACAGCCAGTCCATCTATCCCACAGCTTTTTCTCGACCTCCACAACCATGTGCGAAATAACGAGGGAGAGTTGTGGTTTAATGGGATTACAGCCGACACGGTACCGGCAGTGACAATCCTCAGACGGGGAAGGGAAGCGATAGATGCGATGCAGGAGAATTGGAGGGTCCACTTGGAATCCCGCCTACCCCCGGTGGAAGTGGAGCAGGGAGAGGGATTGGTTAGTTTTCCGAGCTAGAAACTCGTGATACAGTAGTACATCTTTGTCTGCAAATCAATAAGCGGTCAGGACATCGTGATTACTGTATGGTTATACCCAACTTGTAAGTTCGACCAGTGTTCGAGTATGATAGCACTGCCCTTTACGTTTGAGCGACAGTCTCCATGTTCGGAATCCTGTTATAAACTCCGTCAAATGCCTGGGCAAAGTGGCGCAGTGTGCCATTCGGCAAAAGTCTGCCGGCAGTGCTGCGGGTGGCCCCGCAAGGACAGTATTTCCTCCGAAACTGGAGTACTGCTGCCAGAATTATTTGAATCGGTCTCAGATGTTGCGCATGAAGTTTTAGATGGGAAAGAGGAAGTGCAACGGTGGTTCGGCTGAGCCGGTAAGCGTTCGGAAACTATGCCGAGGATGTCGGCGCTCGGCATCGCTCGGCAACATTTTCCAACAACACATCCGACGACTTTATGCGGGTGCCGCGTTGTGGAAAGCGCGTATGTAAGCTCCGTCTCAAGTTAGCTCCGCCAATGCCGCGCAGTCCATATACGTGCCGTCTGGCTCCGCCGCCGCGCCATACCGGAGACGGCTCCATAGAAAATCAGGTTTAACAACCCCGTTGTTTCTAACAAAGGGGGTTACTAGATGGAATTCTCCCTCTGTGCTAGCAAAGAAGCAAGTCAACTTTTGCATGTTTAAACTTGGAAGAAAGCGGAATCCGCCTCAGGGGGAAGGCATTCTAAAAAATGACCCAGGGCCGATTATACATTTTTTAAACCTTACGGCGGGACACTAAGTACCGCATGATCACGGCATTCTCACTCCGCGCGTGGAAGACGTTACACTAACACCTATCAAATCTGGAGGTGGTGTACCTTCGAACTAGACTGGACGTTTAAGTTCATGCATATCCTCCGCATATCCGCCAATGTTTCACGAGTTTTTGAGTCTGTACCCGTCATAAAGAACAATGACTCAGGTTCCAGCCGCTGTGCATGGCTGTATGTGAGGCCGCGAAGAAGAAAAGTGTCAACTCAAGAAATGATCCACCGGAATTCTCCGAGCTCTCGAGTCTTGCTTGATTCTGTAGTGGCGCGCTTCCATGCGCGTGGCGCACCATACAGTACGTGCGAGTCCAATTGAAGAATCGCTTAGCTGCCGCTGCGAATCTCGCGTATCATGGCGAGGTTAGGGTGGGCGGCTCACTACGGGAATTGGGAAAGCAGTCTCTGTCATCGCAAAATCCCCGGGTACCGTGGCTCTCGTACTCATGACTCCGGATTATGAGACGGCCATGAGTATAACCCTTCAAAATGACTCCTTGACCTAAACGGTGGCGTATTGCGACGCTTGTGACGAATTCGCATACAGCAATCAACTATTCCTTCACTCAGAGTCGCACTTTAGCCACCGCATGTCAGTAACATAAAGGATGCATTGACTCGTTTTAGGAACCAGTGATCACGAAAATCGCTGACAGCGTAAGAAATCCCTGTGGCGCCCGTGCTATATAAACGGAGGATCGTGGTGCTGGAAACCCATCCCTCCTCCCACGTCTTCCAGTTAAGCCCAGTAAAGCGATGGGCACGTATGCCTTACACAAGGACCTTGCTCCGGGACAACGCCGATGGCGCCTCAACTTCGCCGACAGCGAGCACATTTTTTATTCGCGATTGAACACTATATATCCCCCCAAGGATGACCATCCGGCATTCGCATTTGGAGAAACGGTAACCGACCGTATTATCAATATCGAGTTTCCCTATCACGTCTTCAAGTGGTGTTATACCGGTCCGCCGCAGATCAACCAGCTATTGGGCCAGTTGTATAAACACCTCCACCAGATCGACCCTATCACGCGGCTGCCACCCATTAATACCCTGTCCCACACTCACTTCAACGGGTTTACCGTCAGTCATCGACCCGTGCCGTTACGGGACGACTATACTATTCCCCCCTGTATGGTAACGCAAGAGGGATGGGTGCCCCACTTCATATCGGAAGTGCACGAGCGCTTGGCTGCTGAGTTGAGCCTCAACTTCGCAGGGGAGACAGAATGGTTTAAGCAGTGTGTGGCTCAGTTGGCGTCCAAAGCAGGTTCAGCCCCCACCCCTCCTTGCATCTCCTTCCATTACTCGGATCCGAACAACGCTAGCCAATTCATCGGGGAGCCCTGGATTAGGCGCCCCACACAGAGCAAGCCAGATGTTGCCCAACTCTTGATCGAGGTCTACGAGCAGCTGAACCACCCAGCTGATTCTACGGGGCGCACCGTCCTCAAGGATTTGGGCAGCTGCACATGGTTCGATAGGATCATCGCCATGTCGCCTCGCTGTGTAGAGCTGCAATTTACGGAGGAGTCGGGTCCGGTGACGCTGCCTGTTATGGCGGATAGCTGGATAGTCAAGTTCAGGGCTCCTCGGGAGGATGAGAGGAAAGCAGACAAGGAGAAGAACATGAAGGCGTTGGCTGCGACTTGTAACCCCAACAAGGACCTCGACGAGGAACGCCAATGGAAACTCGACTTCGCACGCTTTGCAGATTTGCTATTGGATACTTAGCTGATTTACCATAGCCGTAACTTTGTGAACCATATACTACCAATTGCTTGTGTTGGGGTTAAGTGCACCGACGAGCGACGTGACCTTCGTCAGGGGTCTGCACTGTGAGAACGTAAAGCCTGGGCTTTGCCGCAGACAAGATGCCGAAGTCGTGCCAAATCCAAAATATTGCAGAGAAAATTTTCGCAACTGCCATAGACGACAGGATGCAAGTTGAAAGAAGTGGCGCGGATAAAAAGGGTAAAGGAAGATAAGCCAGAATCGGTGGGATGTACCGTGACTTGAACCTTGAGAGGAAATTACGGGAAGTCTGGCAATCGGTCATCGTCCGAATCTGAGAAGAATGGAGGAATCAATTAGACAGATCGGGCATTCAGCGAATATACGACCCACCAACAGCTGTATTAGGCTAACTAGCGTCTCCGACATTAGGATGGCGTAGACGGAGAACACAATCAAGACCTTCAGCCATGAGCTTATCGAGGGCCGATTTGCCGAGGTACCCTGGAAACCACACATCGTCCTGCTCTCCATACAAGTATGTAAGCTTGAGGTGCAATTTGCGCAAAGTATCCGTCTCCGCCCAGTCTCGTCTGTGGTGCAGCATCTCGATCAGGTCATCGTCGTAGACGCTGCCAATGTTCAATTTTGTGATTTCGGAGCCGATAGAAACATTGGTAAGTCGAGGCACCAAAAGCGGTGAATCGAGGTGTTGGAGCAACAACGAGAGGTCGTGGCATGCGGTGGCTTCGATCACGGAGATTGTCGGAAAGACCTCGAGCCAGCCGGCAAGGTCCCCAAGGTCCTCTTCCTCGTCGCATCCTCGGAACGAAATGACTAGGTGTTCAACGGTGCAGGCCGAACGGGAAACGAATTTCTGAACTTCTTCTGTTTCAGAAAAGGCTGCGATGTTGAGAAAGCGCAGGTTTGGAAAAGTCAAAAGCCGCAAGGCGTATGCGCTTCCCCCCGACCCCATAGTAAGGGATGACAGATGGGGGGACACGATAGGTGTAGGGCAGTGGCTGACTTCAGCCATGGAGTACGAATCTGATTCTCGCAAAGAGAACGTCAGCTGGGTGATGAGAGGAAAATTCGTCAACACAGCGATGAACGTCTCCGCCGTAATTTCGGCCGATATCTCCAGATGAGTTAAGAAAGGGAGGGAGAAGTTGACGGAGAAATCGTGTTCCGTGTCGTTGAGCAGACGAAGCTCGCGGAGTGAAGGTGAAGTTTGTATAAGGTTGAGCGCATCGATGTCCGAGGAATGGACAGTGGCGAAATGTCGAAGGATTGGGAAATGTGTGCGAAGTGGACGGAGCTGCTCGAACTGGGCCAGCCAAAGATGCAGATCCAATCGTTCAATCTGGGGGGCATACGACAGGACCAGGTCCAGAAATGCCTGTGAGGCTCTCCGGTACTGGAAATTGACCCCAAAGCCAGTGGAATGCCTCTGGCGCGAGAGAGCCAACAGCGAAGTAGGTTTTGAAACGCCTCATCAGGTAGAGTGGGCCTCTGAAGGACCGTGTCAAAGTCGATACCTGGATCAAAGTATAGAGATCTCCAGAGGCCACAAGTGGACAGCGCTACCTCGCGCCAATGGCGACAGATCTGGGCGAGGAGCAGCGGTGCTCTAGATGGAGAAGCGCTGACGCGTCCATGGGATGGGAGACAATGGAGGAAGATGCGAGAGGTGATATCGAAGGGGAGTATGTGAATGGATATACCACGAGCGAGAGACTGGTCTCTAATTCGCTCTGGTCTTTCTCCAGGTCCTCGATGCGCTTTTTGTAAAGCGCGATTTGCGATTTCACGTCAGCCAACGCCACGCGACGATTCTGGACGGGAAGTTGACTCGAAGGCAAAGGGGGCAACGGTGGGACAGCGCGCCCAGTCGCTCCTAACGATGGAGACTGGTGTCCACACTTTTCGCAGACCGACATGGTCAAGGACATGGTGGTTTTCTTTGTGTTCTGAACCAAAGAGGACCATACTGAGCCAAGCTAAGCCATACATCGGCGAGTCACAGGCGTGACTCGCCTCACTGAGTCACAAGCGTGACTCGCCTCCTTTCGACCGCCATGGCTGCAGTTTGCGACAGCTGTGGTCAGTGCAATATGTGGACGCTTTCATCCGAATCCCCCGTGGAACCACCATCCGAATACTCCCCTGTCCAGCTGCGCTCCAAATTGGATGAAGTTACAAGGGGGCACCGGCATTCAAACCGGCGACCAAGGGCCGGGTAGGTAGTCCGGCCGTCAGGCCGGAAAAAATTGTTTTTGACCCCCCAATATTTGACCAAAGGATGGTCCTGGGGAACAACTGAAGCTTTTCTGAGCCCTCAGCAACGGTGTAAATTCATTCTCCAGGGTGAGCAGACTGAGGACATCAATTTGGTTCCCAAAGCGGTTGACATGTGGTCTTGTTTGCCATCGGTTCCAACATCGGTCAAATGGAATTTCGCTACAAATTGCATGTTGGCATACCTTTCCGGTGCTGAGAGTCAAATGTAATGTGCCTGCGAAGGTATCTGTGGCAGCTCGCAGGTAACTGAACCGCCCGGCAACTCAAACATGTGGGAAATTACTATATATGGAGCGTGGGAATGCTTACGTTAGGTAGGTAGTCCCGCCGCCACGTCGGAAAAAAGAAAATCGGCCTAAGGTTTTTTTTTAGAATGCCGGTTCCCCCTTGTGAAGTTACAGCTGAAATCGTGCGGCACAGGGCGTATATGAATGTCCTCGAGGACAAACGACGCGAGTTGGAGATGCAGCTCGCTCGCATCGTTTATCCTGTCCTATCAATTCCCCCGGAAATTCTCTCTCAAATTTTCTTGGCATGCCTTCCCAGCCATGGCCGCGTGCGGCCTTCACCTCTTACGCCTCCCCTCACACTCGCCCAGGTCTGCAGTTATTGGCGAGAGATAGCGCTCTCTTCCTGCCAGCTTTGGAGTTCGTTGGATCTCCTCATTCCGTACAATTACGATGGAACTCCGCGGAAGTACTGGGATTTCCCAAACGGAAAGCCATACATCGACAGAATGCGCGGGATGCGCTCTTTGCAGGAAACCTGGTTAGCACGGGCCAAGGAGCACCCGCTCTCGTTGACTATCCGATCCCTGGATCAAGGTGGTTATCAAGTCTCTCCCATGGTTTACCTTGCAGCTGGACGGGCTCATCGCCTCGAGCTTACGCTTCCTGACAAGGACCTTCGCCTTCTGGGGATGATTTGCCCAGCATTTCCGCATCTCAAGCATTTAGCCATATTGCCGCATGGGAGTTGGTCATCATCTTCGCTCTCGGTACTCCCGGACGCTCCTGTGTTGTCAGAGCTCAGACTCGGGCACGTGCCTGCCTTAATGACCAACCTCTCCCCGCTGTTGACCACCCTCGAACTCCAGCAAATATCCATCGAAACCCTGTTCGATGCGATAAAACAGTGTCCACAACTGCTGCATCTCACCGCCCACATGAAGCAGTCTCACAGTGGGCAGACAATGTCCATTGCCGAAATTGCCCTACCGCTTCTCCAATCTCTCATCCTTCATGGTTCCGACATCGAATCCCTAAACGTTCCCAGCCTGCGGCGTCTAGAGTTATACAAGCTCCGCTATGCCAGGCGCCGCTATATAACGTTCCCTCCTCGCTCTTTGTTTGACTCTAACCCCGTCCTCGAGCACCTCGGACTTGCCTCTGGCGTAGCATGGGAATTCACCGAGTGCCTCCGGCGCTCGCCGTCGCTCACATCGTTACTCGTTCACGTTGATGACCATATATCGTGGTTCGCCGAGGTGATGGCCCGGGACCCTCCGCTAGTCCCGCATCTCGCTACCCTGACCATCCACGCAACATTCGATGCGTTATTCGACTACTCTGACTTTGTTCACCTTGTGCAGACGCGCCGAAACCCCACCTCCGCGGTCCAGAGTCCGTTGGACTCTGTGCGGCTTTATCTACAGGAAGTCGCTAGGACTCCGCGCAAGGATTGGGTCTTACCCCGCGGGACAATTGCCCAACTCCGCCCGCTCGTCGATGACGGTTTGGACTTGAGGGTCGTTTATCATGATACCCATGGCTGGCCTTACGCGGGTGAGTTTTGGACGGTATATCTGAGCCTACGCTGATTTCTGTGAATCTTTTCCCTGAATGCGAGCAGGTAATAAATCAAACGGAATGAGGTGGAAGGTTGAAGGTTGAACCTGTTAAGGTACATGTTCAAGTACAAAACTTCTGTGGACCGAGTCGGTACAATAATTAAAGTCAAATCGGAACATCTCGGAAAGAAAATCGGACGCAAGGGGGTCCAAGGATAAGAATTTTCGAAACCGGGTCTTCGTTGGTGCAGTTTTCTGTGCTGATCACGAATATGGTGTCCCCAAAGTGCCAGGGGAAGTCGTCGTGGAGGTTGAACCCAAAAGATTATTCCTATATCAGGCCTGATAAGAGCCGATAAGATGGAACAGCCACTTCCAATTGGGGAATTTATCACGTGTCGTGATCGCCGGCGTGACTTGGGAGAAGAAACTTTCGTTCCACAACACACTTTGAATTGGTTTGGCCCCTCAGGTACATGCAAACGAGTGCGTAGAAGCGATTCAGCGGAAAAAATCGTTGAAATCGGTTGATTTGAGGCCTATATAAGGCAATTTCCCACGGTGGGTGGGGGGGAGGGGTCAGCGACCCCCCAGAAAAAAACTTTTGTAGGTGATATCTTTTTCTCTTATCGTTGGACCCCCTTGATCGGACGGCTTTTCTAGAGCAAGACGTACTGCGAATATTTTCGAGAGAATCCGGCCTTCGAGATACTATCTTGGTTCCTACGGCAGAGATTTCATCCTCGTCGAATCTTGAGGTCTTTGTGCTCCCCTAGAAGTGGCCAGCCACGGTGTCCCGAGGCCCTGCCATGCCGGTACGGCGGTGGAATGAGTGGATTGACGGCAGGTTATGTAGCAATTTGCTCTGCACATACCAAAACTATGTGAAACTATGGACCCTGTCGATGACTCAGGCCCGAATCGAACGGGCAACTTCCACCTGCAAGAGTTCGCAATGGCCTTCATGTTTCAAGTGAGGCGGATGCGATACCAATCGCCACCGAGTCGGTGTCATCTACGTTGAATCTAAATCTATGGGAGATTAACTGGACATCACACCTGCTGCGTGGCGGGCTAGAGTGATGTTATAGAATGGTCTTGTTCTGTGCTGGCGCTAGGACCGCGGAAAGAATGTCGGGACTGGTGAATATCAAACTACTGGGAGGTCAATAGGTTACCACCCGTGACTTCAAACTGGAAATAATACATTCGGCGTCGATTGCACTGCGCAGGTCCGAAAACCGCTCGATTGACTGGAATATTCCAACGCAATCACCAGGCCCTGGTTTTACGACTGGATCAGCTCAGGATACTGCGTATACCAGGCACGATACCATGACCCTGGTTTTTGAACCGCGACTTACTGACAGCCACAGGAACTCATGTTCGTCTACAAAAACGAAAAGAGCGGTCCCATGCTGTTGTGAATCCTCAGGCGATGAAACAATGTGAAGAAGGACGAAAATTGACATTGTGTTTGAATCTATGCTGACAGACGTCTTGATCCTGACAGTAGGTTCTCCGTGCCTCCGCAGATCCCCCAATGCAACTACGCGGCACAAACAGACGTGTCTCGCATCCTACTCACGCCGACCAAACCGCCTTGAGACCGCCTGGTATATATCGATGGCTTTTGCACCATGCCTTGTGTTTCACCCAATGCTCCGTCTGGTGCGTCCTGCTGCAGTAGTGAGCCCCCCTACACATCGCACATTTCTGAGTCGTGAGTTTGCGGCATCCCTCGACTTCACAGGGTGCCCCGACCATCTGTATCAGCTGGGCCAGATCCTCCACATATCCTACCATCTCACCGGTGGGTGAGACGCGCTGGCAAATGTCCAAGTCTGACTGCTGGATGGCCTCCATGGTCGGGAAGTTGGGGTGCATGGCTGCGATACGGAAGATCTCCCGCGTCTCGTCAGAGGACGGGGGAAGAGCGAGTCTGCGTCTCCCGTCGTACACCTCGAAGCATGGTATGCTCGTACGGTTCGATGCGATGTATGAGGAGGTGGATTGGATGCGATAGAATGCGTCGTATACCTCCCTGGTGGCGAGCATTGTGAGGTTCAGCGTCGAAGAGCAGCAGTGAAGGAAGTTCGGGTTATTCGCTCCATTGAACTTGGGCGGCATCGGAAGAATCACTTCCTTGGGGGATTTCTTCACGAGTACCACTCCGTATCCCAAAGGGGTGGGATAGACTGAAACGATGCACGACGGCTCCTTGCTGCGAATACGATCCAACGTTTGCGATACCCACCTCATATCGTCGCGCAAGATCTCGGGACGGACGTTCAACCCCGCTGATTCGTCGTATGCGCGCCCCTTGAAGACGAGAACATCAACCTCTCTATGGGCGTCTCGACCGGTGACATAGCTCATCTGTGCATCGAAAGCCTGTATTCATGTCAACGGTCAGTAAAACAAGCGAAGAAAACATGTGTGGGCGATACGGACTGCGAGATCGGTGCCGGCCACAACATGGCTCAACGTCGTTCTTCCAGTCCCTCCGCAGTGAAACACAAAGACGAAGCACGTAGCGACGAGGTCTGTGCACAGACCGGAAATCGGGCTGTCAGAGCTCATGCATCCCCAGCAGCGCTCCTCAATTCGCTCATACTCCGTTGGCAACCAAGGGTGGAAGCCATCGTCGTCATACAGCAGCTCGTAAGCTCCCGGTCCAACGACGAGCTCTTGTATCTTCATGAAGTCCCACAAAGAAATGGGTGGCAGATGGTGGGAGCGCAGAGAGCAATGGAAGCACGAGGCAAGGATGACAGCGCGACGCAAGGTTGACAGACAGCTTGGCCGCACTGATTCCGTGTCGAATCAAATAAGGTAGTATTTTTAGTCCGCAGAGTTCAGGCCGCGCTATAGCCTCTGATCGTCGCTCTTGCTCGTCTTATCACAGGATCGAGCAGTGTTGCCCGCGGAAACAAATGGGGAATTCGGTATACGTTGTCGGACTCGGGCTTTGGAACGTCATGGACAACGAGTTCAAGCTCAGAGTCAAGATTGGTTCAGGATCACAGCTGGAGAGAGCAATGCTATATCAACCCAATGCTCACTCACCTGGATTCGCCCAAGTCCTTCCTCTGTGGCTTCATAAGTCAAAAGCGATAACTATCACCCCCTAGTCGGTATTCAACATGACTTCAACTTTAACATATTGGCGCTCCGATTACAGCTGTTTCCGAAAACAATGAGACGCGTACTTTTTTTTTCCGCTGCTCAACTTTTTTTCGGAGTGATAAGGATTCCCTAATTGGGCTCGGCTCGACGGCCGGCCCAGTCCAGGCCTTGTCGCCAAAATCCTGTAAGGTTGCGGGAAAATTGGGAAGGTCCAGCAAAGTACACTGAAAGTAGTGAATTGGCTCACGAGTGAGCTTAGCTGCCCTTCACTCTGTCCTGTTGAACGGATAATTCTATTTGGAAACCCGGTTTCCGGTGGAAACCCCTCCCCAAAAAAGTTCGCTATTTGGAAACCCGGCTTCCAAGGGTTGCCCAACAATTTTTGCGCCGGCCGGCATCTCGGCATAAGTTCAACCACCACAAACTTGGTTCAAAAAATGTACGGACAGTCCATGAATTTTCGAAGTAGGCACTAAATACTGCCAGGCCTCTTGGTACGGAGGTAGCTCAAAGGACTCCCCGCGCCGCCTTCCCTTCACTAGGGAGACGAACCGAACAGTAAGTACCGGCCTCTGGGTAATATGACAGTTGGATCCACAGTTTTGGTCATGGTGGGTGGGCTTCGTCGACATTTGTGGACTGAAAAAGAGCTGGGGATAGTATGGATCAAGTGAGGGACCTGTCCACAGGCCTTTATGCTGGTAACCGGTGGCCGTACCACAGCTTGGATGTCGTGATTCTTCTTATGAATGCGCGCTGCAACGTGCAGTGTGCGAGCAGAAGCCTATGAGGGTAGCATGAGCATTGAGGCGAGTTGCTGGCATGCAGATCGTAATGTTCGCGTTCGTAGTAGCTAGTGATTCGTAGCCAGTGTTATGAGCGGCGGCACTGCACTGAGGCATGTGCACTGTCCTTGTTGAACGAGTTGATCATGTGCTGAAAATCGGAGCAAGTAATTCCAAACTTAAGAGAGACATGCTCCTCGCCAGGAGCAAACCAGAACGCATGCTCTTGTCTTTAACTTACTTAAACCTTGCAGCATATAGACTTGTTCCTGGTGCTCGAGTATGCAGAGTATGCAGAGTTTGGTTGAGTTTCAGACTCCGCCATCACCTCGGCTGTGATGGCCGAGGGGTTTCTGAATAGACAATTGGCGGGGCTTCTCGGCAAACTTGGGTTTCCACTGGAAGCCGGGTTTCCAAATAGAATTATCCCTGTTGAACATTCTGTAGGAAAATAAATTGCCGTACTCTCGGCTCTGTCAGCCTCGGCTGGTAACGGCTACCCTCGGCTGCCCAAAACAGGTAACCCTTATCACACCAAGAAAAAGTTGAGCAACCAAAAAAAGAATGATGTGTCTCATTGTTTTCGGAAACAGCTGTAAGCGCTGGATTGGAATATAGAGATAGCCGTTGATGAGCACGGAGGTATCATAGCAGGAAAAAAGTATCTACAGCACCACGGATGACTCGGGCCTGGTTCGAACAGGTGAATTCCACTGATATTATGTCTTAGCACCATGGCCAGTCCGACACTTGAAGTGGATGTGATACCTTTCATCAAGTCGTTCTCATACTGGATTTCAGGTTCAAGTCCTCGCGCTGTTCAAGAAGACAATAGAACGCGGTGAGCAGTCTGTGAGCATAAGAACATCCACAACCTTTGATTATTCGGACTGTGGGAGCAGACGGCCCAGTAGATTTGGATCTTGGAGTCTGTAGTAGAGAGAATGAGGTTTACGATGGTTTTGAAGGCATGTAGGGTCGGAATAGATAAGGCAAGCGGCGAGCTTCAAGTGAGGCGGATAGGCGGATGCGATACCATTAGCCACCGGGTTGGTACCATGGGTATGTTGAACCTGAACATGCGGAAGGTTGAATTTGCGTGCTGGAGAAGAGGAAAATATGTACTCGCGGATAATTTAGACACGATTCAACGGGTCCTGCGAATTAATCCGTGACTCCGAGTCTCACTGCGGAAAAACCAGAAGTTACGGGCCATCTGTAGTCTATCAGCACAAAAAACCGAAACTCTCATCAAGTGACCCAGACCCGAGTCGAACGGGTGATTTCCACTTGTAATGTGTTCATGTCAAGAAAAACGCCGGGTGGATGTGATGCCTCCACTGCTGAGTCGTTTTAAAGCTTAATTTCAGCTTAAACATGGTCCAAACTCCGAGAGATTAAATTTGCTGCGCGGCGCGCCAGAGGGATGATTGAGGGTGAATTATTTCCTCCGCTGGGTATTGAAGAGTATACTTGGCGAAGCTAGGATAAAAATGAGACCACGTCCCCCACACAATAACCTCTCTCTACTATATGTGCCAATGCATCGTCGAAAAAAATTGAAGTTATTGAACCAGGTCGGATTGAAACATTGGTCGGATCAGACACGATTCCACGGCCAAAAAGGCAATCCCAGTGGGATGAAAGAGGTTTCGCATGGTTTATGATCTCCTCGGTGTCCTGATACCCAGCGTCAACCTGGCCGCAGGAGCAGAAAAGGGCAAACATACGGTTTATCGGCCCGCATATGACTCGGACCCGGGTCGAACGGGCGACGTCCGCTGATCTTCAACGGAGAACGCCCGACTATTCAGATCGTAAATGAAAAGGCTGCGTTTTGAGAGTGGATCTTCGTGGGAAAGGCAGATTTTGTTGGGAAGGAACACAGAGTGATCATTACATGAGCATGAGCCGATTCGGAACCTTTGAACAAGATCCTCGAACACAGTCTCCAGAGTCCACGCACTGCAGATAGCCTAAACTCAGCAGGCACCCGGCAGGGAAAAGCTAAGCCAACAACTCCAGCGGCTTCTCCTACGTGTTGCTCTGACAATCACCTGGCTGTTGGTTTTTGCTCAAAATCAAATGAGAGGGAGCGGCCTTCAGCCTGAAAAAAATCCTTTTCCCAAACACAGTGTTGGCCTAACCTTTAAGGCCTTAATCGGATTAAGGGTTAATAACCCCTAATTGTAAGGCTTAACGGTCGGCCTCCTGGGACCTTAAGGGCTTGAGGTCTTGCATTGATGCCGGGCCGTCTCACCGGTAATCGACCCGGGTAATAAAAAATTGTTGCTGCCTGGGGAAGGAGGATCTTCCGGTGTGGGAATGCACCAAGGGGGAACCGGTGTTCTAAAAAAAAACCTTAGGCCGATTTTCTTTTTTCCGACCTGGCGGCGGGGCTACCTACCTAACGTAAGCATTCCCACGCTCCATATATAGTAATTTCCCACATGTTCGAGTTGCCGGACGTTTAAGTTACCTGCGAGCTACCACAGATACCTTCGGAGGCACATAATATCCAACCCTCAGCACTGAAAATGTATGCAGAAGTGCAATAATCACTGCGTTCAGCCGTGGGATGGCCGAAGCCTCGGCTAGCTCATGGCAGCTGTGGCTATGTGTGGCTATCCCTCGGCTAGGTCCGGCTAGCTCGGCTGGCCACAGCCACCTAGCCTGACCGCTGTTAGCTCATGCTAGGCGACGGCCAGCCCACTGTGGGTAGCCCGCCTTATGCTGAGGGTAGCTGTTGGCAGGGTCTGGCTAGGTTTGGTTAGGCTTTGGCCAGTCCGGCTAACCACACGTGCACGGCTAGCTTCGGCGAGGCGGTGGTTTGGCTATAAAGCCTCTGAACGCAGTGAATTTGCTCCGAAATTTCGTGCGACCGATGTTGGAACCCATCACAAACACGACCACATCTCGACCGCTTTGGGAACCAAATCGACGCCCTCAGTCTGCACACTTCTGCACACTCGGAAAATAAAATCAGGCTGGTTTTGAGGGCTCAGAAATACTTCATTTGCTCACCAGGACCATCCTTTGCTTATATATTGGGGGGGTCGAAAACATTTTTTTCCGGCCTGACGGCCGGACTACCTACCCGGCCCTTAGTCGCCGGTTTGAATGCCGGTTCCCCCTTGGAATGCACACCTTGTCTACGGCCGCAAAGAAAGAGTCATAAAATAGTCATCACCGTGTTATGGGAATTGCGTAGGTGGATTGAAGCGTCGAAAATCACTATAAGCCACTGTTAAATAGGCCAGTAAAATACTCTGAAGAGGAGTATGCGGAGCAGATACCTGATATCTGCCCAACACATACAATCACGTGTTCTGCTGCCAAATGAACCGTAGGAAAATATTTCCCAAAATGGATGGTAAGGCCTTAACCCAGCCCTTAAGGTTAACCCTTAAGCATTAATAAGCCTTAACGGTCCCTGAGGAGGGTCTCTAAGGGTTAATGGCCAACACTGCCCAAACACGACTCGAGTCGGATTCGAACCGACGTCCTCGGCACAAATGTCCAGTCCTCTGGCCTACTTGCTGCCGGGGCGCTGCCATTACGCCATCGAGTCTATACAAAGAAGGGAAGAGAAGCCTGTTCGAAGCACGTTAAAGTTGAAATTTCGGCGAAATCGGAATTCGCCGCCATCACTCGGGCACGTGAGTGGGTGTCACGCGTTGCCTTGGCTGCGTCACACCAATTTCCCGTTTCCGACTCTTCTCCTCGACACTCGTCCGCTCGCTCTCAAGGCTGCCCATACAACTCGCTTTGGCCGGCAAATACTGTACTCCTCTTGGATTATCTTTGCTGTTTGGAACCAGAACTCCTCTCGACTTGACTCGAATTGGGCGCTAGTGGCACTTGCGGACGACGAGAATTCAGTATTCGACCCAAATTCGCTCGGATTCGAACGGATTATCAGACCAGGAGCTTCAAACTTGATAAGAACACCATGGCGAGCCCAGCCTGGCACTATGTGCTTAAATTCATCATCACCGGCGACGCAGCAGTCGGGAAATCCTCGCTGCTAGTACGACTCACGGACCAGCGGTTTCTCGCGAATCCGGATCCAACGGTACGTCGAATCCTCTCTGTTCTCCACTCCACCTCTCCTTCCTTTTGCATGGCTTTAATTTCCCTCTTTGTGGTACGAAATACTGACGAAATGTGGAATTAGCTCGGCGTCGAATTCGGCTCGAAACTCATAACCCTGCCCGGTCCTGAAGCGACCGTGGTGAAGCTCCAATGCTGGGACACCGCTGGGACGGAATCGTTTCGCTCGATTACGAGATCGTATTATCGTGGGGCTGCCGGTGCGTCTCCTCGCTCCTCTCTCTAATTAACAGTCATTGACTTGCACCCGCAGGCTGCCTCCTCGTCTACGATGTCACCTCCCGCCGCTCGTTCGACAACGTGCGCACATGGCTCGCGGACGTCCGTGCACACGCCGACGCACATGTTTCGTGTATACTTGTGGGGAATAAGATGGATCTTTGTGAGGGGGAGGGTGCGTTGTTTTCTTCTCTTCTTTTCACTTTTTGTGTTTTGGCTTGAGCGCGCAGAGACGGGGAAGCTGGGAGGAGGAGTGTGTACCGCTGCTATGTGTGGTGGACGGCGTGCCTCGTTTACGCCGCGTGTACGGTCCCGCATGTCGACCTGTTGCAGGCCGTCCATGCTGCGCTCCGTGGCGGAGCATGCTATCTTGGCACGGGCTGGCGGGCTGCACGGTAATGGTACTTGTGCTGGCAGCGAGCGGCAGGGCTCCGCTCGAGATGTGGCATGCAGCCTCGGCGCTGCGTCTGCCATTGGCGTCAATGCAGCGAGCAGTGGAGCGTGGGGCCGCAGCGCCTTCCACTCTTCGGAGCGCTGCCCTGGGAGGAGGTGTCGGATGGGTGCGCGCATACTCTCCGGCGTCTTAATGTCGGGCGGGGCGTCGAGCGTGACGTAGCACTTTGCCTGGCAACGTCTCAGTGAATGCCGCGATCTCAATGCGACTGTGTGCTTTGGCCGCGTATTGGCTGCGTATCGTCGCACGTCCTGGCGAAGCAGGACCGGACGATATCTTTATAGTCGATGTCCCGTGTCGTTACTTGCCATCCACAGGCGCTCTTACTTCGAGTCCCGCTCACATCCTGGTGTTTCTCCTCCTCTCTTCCCGAATCCCGATTTCCTTTTTAGGAAGATCCTCCCTCCGTTCCCTCTTGTTGCTCGCTTCGTAACGGCTTGCTGATCGTTCTCCCCCAGAACCCCGCGAACGCGCCGTCCCGACCGAGCTTGCACAGCAGTTTGCTAATGATGAAGTATGCGTCTCCTTGTCTCCTCACTCCATCTACACAAGCAGACGCTAACGCACATCCAGGGCATGCTCTTCACAGAGGCAAGCGCGCGCAGCGGCGAGGGGGTCGAGGCGGCGTTCATCCGCGCGGCGGAGGAGGTGCTGGGGAAGGTGCGCGCGGGGCGGTTTGATGATGAGCGGGTGGGTATTCTTGTTTGTGTTTTCGATTCCTTCCTCCGCACTTCGATTCCCCTCTGTCCTTCCGCCTCCCTTACCCTCGCTCTGTATTCTTCCACCTCCAGCGTTCCCCCCTTTCGCTCGTCGTCGCCCCGCTCGCTTCGATACCGTGGCGTTGCGGTAGTGACGATCGATGCACAGCTCCCCTTCCCCCTCTTCCTTCCTCCGCCCACGCGTCCCCGTTCACCACCGTCCTGTACCATCTTCCTTCTTCCGCCGCCAGCCCTGCCCCTTTCGGTCGTCGTCGCCCCGCGCGCTTCGATACCGTGGCGTTGCGGTAGTAATAATGCGTAGCTTCGCCTTTCCCTCACCCTCCGCACTTCCACCCTCCACCCTCCGTCCACGTCCCCGCCGTCTGCTCCATCTTCCTTCTTCCGCCGCCAGCCCTGTCCCTTTCGCTCGTCGTCGCCCCGCTCGCTTCGATACCACGTTGTGACTGGTGACGGCGCACAGCTCCCCTTCCCCCTCTTCCTTCCTCCGCCCACGCGTCCCCGTTCACCACCGTCCTGTACCATCTTCCTCGTCCTCCCCTCCCTCCTCTCGTCCCCATCATCATTCACTGTCCGTCTCCTTGCCTCTCCTGGCGCTACCGTCCATCAGTCATTCACATTTCCTCACATTCCCTCCTTCTTCCTATCCCCTTCGTCTCCGCCCTCCGCCCCGTCATCCACATTACCCTCTCTTGCGCTCCTGCCCCCGTACCTCCTTGTCGTCCCTCATATCCCTCATTCCCCGCTCTTCGCTATAACCGTCGTCTTCCTCCTCCTTCACTTCCCACCCCCTTGCGCGTTCCTCCTCCCTCACTTCTTACATCCCCATCAATTCCTCTCCCTCCATGCCCCTCGCCCCTCGTCCGTCCAAGATCGCGCTCTTCCTCGTCTTGCAGTCCCCTCTCGCCCTCTCCTCCACCTTCCGCATCTTCTCCCTCCTTCCCTGCTTACCTTTGTTGCATATCTTTCACTCCCCTTGCGTACCCTTTCCCCTTATGTCGCTTTCTTTATCCATCTCCGCCCACTTTATTCCCATGTCGTGAAGCTGAAGGCGATGCGCCGTCTTATGCCGACTTCTCCCTCCCCTCCCTCCCTCCCCTCCCTCCCTCCCCTCCCTCCCTCCCCTCCCTCCCTCCCCTCCCCCTCCCCTCCCTCCCTCCCCTCCCCCTCCCCTCCCTCCCTCCCCTCCCCCCTCCCCTCCCTCCCCTCCTCCTCGCCCCTCCTTTCTTCCTCTCCCTCCCCCTCCCCTCCCTCCCTCCCCATCCCCGCTCCTCCCCTCCCCGCTCCCTTACTTTCGCTGACGCTTCTCTCTCTTCTAGTCCCCCGGCGTGAAGCTCTCCAAGCCCGGCGCCGTCCCCGCGGAGGATTCCAAGACGGGGCAGTGCTGTGCGTAGGCCGCGCTCGGCGTTGGTGTGGTTTTGGTGGAAGTGGGAGGGGAAGGGGAAGGGGGAGAGGGAGGGAAGGGGAGGGATGGAGAGAGGGGGGTGGGAGTGCGGGATGGGAGGGGGATGGGCGTGTGGGAAGTGGAGACGGAAGGCGAAGGGGATGGTGGCGGGGGATGGCGTGTCCGTGCTCATTGGCGTCGCTGTCGTCGTCGCCCTGCCTTGTGCGTTTCGCCGTCGCCCTGCCCCGCTCTCGTCCTCTCCGCTACCTTCGTCACCGTCTTCGTCTCCCGTTGCGTCTGCGGCGTCTGCGGCTTCCGCGACGGGGGCGGCAACGGGGACGGGGACACGGAGGCGGACACGGGTGGCGGGGCTGTACACGTCAGCAACGCGGGCGACGGGCAAGGCGCGGCGCGGCGCGGATACGACTCACACGTTACACAGACACCTCACTCTTACACCCTACACCCGCACTACTCCCTACGCGTCCGCGACTTACTCCCACTTCCATCACACCTCCACGACTATTTCTACACCTACACCTCACTACGACGCGCGGATACGGACTGTACTTATCTCTCCCTCTTTCCTTTCTCTCTCTCTCTCTCGGCAGCTTATACTACTACGGATACGAATGTACGATTTACAGGCAGATACGGATACAGATAGGATCTTAATTGTTTTATTGCATTTTTTTGGAGGGAGATTGGAGATCTGGTAGTCACTGGGAGAGGTGAAACGCGGGCGGGGAGGCGGGACTGGTGTGCGGGCCATAAGCGAGGCGCGGAGATGAAATTGGAGATAGAGACCCGCGTTTTCTGAGGCTGGGATCCGTGAAGGCGCAGCGCGGCGCGGCTCCGAGTCCGCGTCAAACAATTTTTGAATTTAAATCGCGGCTGTTGAGACGTGCTGTTGAGACGTACATACCTCGAGGCGCGGACGCGGCGCGCCGTACCTAAATTCGAAACCGTTTCGGAATGGTCCTTGTCAAATATTTGAATTTAAATCGGACGTCGAGGCGCGGTACGCCGCTAAATTCGAAACGAAATAATATGGGCTGTGTTTACTGTTTGAGGACGACAATGCGGAGATTCTGAGATTCTAAATTTCAGATTGGAAGGTGTGGCCCACGTTTCGTTTTTGGCGGAAAGGCGCGGTCTGCCGCGCCGTAAACTAAATTCGAAGCAAACATGACGGAATTGGCTGTGTCCGAGACGCGCCGCGCCGCGCAGGCCATTGAAGACGTATCTGAGATACTTGGGCGATCGACTGCGAGAGTATGTCGGTGATACGTACAATATAGGCAGCACTATATGAAAGGTACGCTAGAAAACATAGATAAGTACAGTATAATAGGAGGATGGGAGCGTAGCATAAGTCTAGATTAGATACGGGCCATAGATTATGATGAGGGTAGTACGCAGGAGGGAAAGTCTGCCGATACAAAAAGAAAGGAGAAGAAAATGCCCAGAGGAAAAAAATGTCGTCGCTGGCCTAAGTCGTATCTGGGCTTCCTGGATTGGCGAAACACGGACACCTCGATCGAAATCCCCCACGACGCAGAGATATAGACACGCGGATAACGATACAACGTTTGATAGGATTCGAGAGGATTCGATTGTTGGTACTCGTACAATTGTGGTTTGCCACCTGTCAACGATCGGGGTCTGTTTTTGAGTGCTAGGCGTGGCTAGCTACCTAGCTAGAGGGATGGATGGATGATGGGTAAGTAGGTAGAGAGGTAGAGAGAGGTAAGGATCGGATTGGATTGCGGCTTCGACTCGACACGTGCACGTCACGTCCTCTTCGCGCCACTACACCCATCCCTCGATAACCCTCGATAACATGCTTGGATACAAGCAGACCCCGAATCACAAAGTCTCCCCAGCGCGACACACCCCCTCCCACTCGCGCAGCTGCGCGCGAAAGCCCCAGTTCACGTCCGCGGCCGGCCGGCGCGCGGCGACGTACGCGAGCGCAGCAGGCGCGGAGAGCGTGCGTCGTGCCGGTGGGGGCTTCTCTACCGCGAGTAACGGTGTGGAGGACGATGCGTGGGGAGCTGTGGAGCGGTGAGTAGGTGTGGGGGTGGTAGATCTGGGTCGAAGTGGCGATGACTTGGATAACATAGAGTGTGAAGATGGAGAAGAAGAGAAGGGGCGTAAAGGCGAGAAGGCGAAAGAAGCGGGCGAGGCGCATCGGCGCGCGGGGGAGGTCCATCCTCCTTGCATGTCGTCGGAGACGAAGCTGGGGCGGGCGGTCGCGTTGGCGGTGTCGCTCGCGGTGTCGTCGACTTGCATCTCCGTATTGGTATCCTCCTCCATCTCCGTATCGGTACCGGTATCCTCCTCCACCACCATCGCGTCCGGGTCCGTGTCCGTGTCGCCCATCTGCGCCTCCATGGCCTCGACGAGCGGCAGCGCAACGAGCAACGCCGCGCCGACAGCAGGGCTGCGCGAGATGCCGTGTGCGCAGTGGATAAGGATCCGGATGTGTTGGTGGGGCTGCTTCCCTTTGGCCTCCTCTCCCGCTTGCATCCCCCCACCCTTCCCCACGCCGTCATCACAAGGAGGGTAAGGCGCGGAATGAGCCAACACCCCCGCACCCCCAAGCACCCCGCGCACCCAGCACACCACGGGCCCCAGCGCGCCGACGAGCTCCGCAAAAGGCGCGTCGTCGAGCGGGACGTGTAGCCTGTTTGCGGGCGGGATGAGCGATGGTATTTGCGCTGCGGGGGAAAGAAGGAGTTAGCGCGCGTTTGGGCGATCTAGAGGTAGATAGAAGGGAAAGGTGGAGTTCGACGCCACGAAAAGGAAGAGGGATTCCTAAAGGAAAATTGCCCTCGAGCCCGGCAGCGATCATCGACCATGGGCGCATCGCGAAGACGACGGCCAGCACCCGCGCGCGCTGCGATACGGAACCGCCCCATCACAATCAGGACAAGCGCACTTGTACTCGGGCGGGGGCCGACTCGCACAGGCACATTGCGCATCGCTCCAGTCAGACGCCCTGTACGACTGGCGCTCCGACAACCGAACGCACGTCTCCCACCCGTGCGCACCTGCTCCGCGTCCCCGTACCCTCCGCAAAAAAAAAAAAAAGAAAAGCCCCAACCGTCCCCGAAACAAACCAAAAAAGACCAAAAACTCACCCCTCTCCCCCAACACGCTCACCACATGCGTCACGCCCTCCCGCTCCAACAGGTCTGCGCGCTCCGCGAACGCGAGGTCGCCGATCGCGAGGTGGGGCGTTATGTGCGAGAAGGAGGGGGGTGTGGATGCGTGCAGGGGGGAGGGGTGCGGCGGGGCGGGTGTGGAGGAGGAGGAGAGGGATGTTAATGAGGCGGAAGCAGCGGGGAAGAGTGAGGATGTCGACGAAGGAAGGGGTAAAGTGGCAGATGGGGAGGCGGAGGGCGCATGGAAAGCGGTTGAGGAGAACGACGAGGACGTATGTGGATACGACGCGGACGCGGATCCCGATCGTATGTGTCCCGCCGTCGTCGACGGCGCATACGCATACGCCGTCCCCACCTCCACCGACGCAGACAAAGGCGACCCCACCCCCGTCCCCGACCCCGCACCCACCCCGGTCGTCGACAACCTCGCCAACGACGTCGTCTTCCCGCGCACTCGGCCGCGCGCGGTGGCGTAGATTGGGAATGGTGCCGACTGTCCTGTTCCTGCTGCTAAAGGCGACGGTGATGCAGCTGCGAAAAGCGAGGGCGCTGAAGCATGGGAGAGCGAAGATGAAGGGGAAAATGCTCCCGATGGCGAAGGGGATTGAAGCACGGGCGTCGAGGGCGCGGAGAAGTATATTGTCGGCGAGGCTACACCCGATACACCTACCCCAGCCGAGAGAGGCGAGGGGGAAAGGGGCCCCTGGGTCGAGAGACGCGCGAGAGATGTTGTTTTGCCTCGTTCGCGTCTTGGTGCTGCGGGTGCCCATTGTACTGAAGGTGAAGGTGCTGAAGCCGCTGACGGTGCTGGTGCCCATGCCACTGGAGATGAAGGTGCTGGTGGAGGCGCGGGTGAAGGTGAAGATGAAGAAAGAGAAGCAGAAATGGATAATGATAGACCCGCCGATCCCGACGAACGCGAAAACGGCGATAGAGCAGCAGCTGAAGGCGTGGAGGGACATGAGAAATAAACTGAAGGAGAGGCGGAGGGGGGCGTGGTCGGCGATGAAGGTAAAAATTCGGAAAATTCGGAAGAGGTCGAGGTCGAAAAGCCAGAAGAGGTCGAGGAAGAGGTGGACGTCGAGATGGAGAGCGAGTACCCCGACCCCGACCCCGGTGTGGACGCGGACGCGGACGAAGAAGACGCGTACGCGTACGCGGGGGACGGCGATGGTTTTGAATACGAATACGCCGCAGCGGACGACGGCGACGGCGAAGGTGAAGACGAGGACACCGCCGCGGGCGCAGACGCCGAGTGCCCATGGTGGCGGCGCGCGCTGCTGCTGCTGCTGCTGCAGAAGGCGAGATCGGGGTCGAAGCCCGAGAGGGCGACGAACGGCGGGACGTTGAGGGAGAGGCTCAGGCGGAGCGGGCGCAGGTGCGGGCGCGGGCGCGCGTAGGGGCTGGCGGAGCGCGTGGCGGCGCGGCGCGGGGTGCGGAATGGGGTGGGGGTGGGGGACTACAAGAACACAAGTAAGTGGGTGGGTTAGTTGGCAATGCACACAGGGAACACGAGGTAAGGGGACGCACAACAATGACAAGAGACCCGTGCGCGCGCGGCATCGCGGCGTCCGACTCCAGCTCCTGCTGCAACTCCAGCTCCAGCGCAAGCAAGTGCCGGGGCGGGTGCCTAATGCGCGGCCGAGGGTGGGGGAATCAGCGCGCACACGCGGGCGGCGTCCGTCTAAATACCGTCGTGGCGTGTGGTGAGTGACAGAAACAGAACAGAGACGCGACAGATGGATGAGGTGATATGATTCAGAGGATCTGATATTCAAGCTGATACGTTGACGCCCTGCGATTGCGGTATGTGGCCCTGCGGGGGAATGTATGCGTATCACGTATTGCCTGTGATTTTTGCCCGCGAGCTCGGGAGGGGGTGAAACAAAGGACAAAAAAGTGGGGGGGCGAGTGGGAAGGCGGTTTGTCGCCAACGATGAGTCCCAAAGCAGCGATCCCCAGGACTTGGTTGGAGAAAAGAATATTCAGAATCCGGTGGGTCCCCCGCATCCCAAGCCCGCCCCGTTAAGTACTTGAGAAGGACGGAAAACCAAACAGAGCGAGCAGTGCTGGAATCGCCGCCGTGCATCAGAGTTGAGTGCGGGGTGCTGTAACGCGATGGAGATGGCAGACGCAGAACGGGCCAAACGCAGTCTCAACTGCTGCGGAGACGGGTGGCGACACGGATCAGGCACCGCCACGGCGCGGATCAGCGTCGTGAGGACACAACCGATCAACCAAGCTGCTTCGAAGACGCGATACGATCAGTCTCCGTCCATCACGGGGCCCGAAACGGGTTCCCTCTTGACACTGACAGCTTGTTGCAGAACTGCTTGGCGGAGGACGCAAGAGGACGGCGTTTTTCATGTTGCTGTATGATGCAAGTTTGTGGCGTCCCGCGTGTGCAGCGGTGTTCGCTGTTGTTTAATTTGTTTTTTTATAGGTCGTGAACACCGCTCGGGGCTCGGGGGCCGGGAGTCGGGGAACACATGTCGTGCGTCGGTGTTTCGCTCTCCGAACAAGCCACTTAATTAACGGCCTCATTTTTAGGTGCACACTGCACACACACCTCGAGACCCTAACTCAGACAAGGCTTGGCCGTCTCAAAAGTCGGATTACTCGCGGGAATACTCGGCGTCTGGTGGCTCCGGGGAATTAATTCTCAAGCTTGTCTCAAGCTCTTCCTATTCTTACAGTGTCGGCAGACGCGCCTCGAGCCCCCTCCTCAAACACGGCCCGTTCATAGCCGTTTCGAACACTACGGCGTTTCGGCACCGCGAACAAATAATTATCGGGCCCTGGACTAGTACCGTTCTGGGCTCGAGGCCCTCTACGCGGCCTATCTCTTTGCACTTAATCACGATTTACAATCCGATTCAACATTGCTAGAGGTTGTAACCTCGGAATCAAGCGACTATGTTTCGACCTGCCGACGCTGTACCCTGTACTCGGTGTTGGATGTTCAGCTAGCACATCACCAACTCGGAGACCACCGCCAAGTCGCCGCCGACCTCGTCCTCCCATCATATACGGATGCCGTTGAATTTTTCAGTCTGATAATAATCCACATCAACCATTCCGTGTCTTTTAATTCAAGTTATCGCACCATTATCCGGGCGGCCCACCGCCCGAAGCCTCGCGGCCCATCACCGTTCGCGTTCCCGCTCTCGCTAACTTCAAGTCGACAACACTTCCGTCGCGCCTCCGCTATTGATAAATACCACAGTCTCCATCGCCTAACATTTGGTTCGCCAGATTGTATACACGTGGGTGCGCCAGCGGTGACCATCCACGATAAGATTGTATGCATAATACATACGTCCTGTGCACTGCCAGGAGTTGAAGTTGAACTTGTCCTTTATCAGGATTCAGCTCGTCTCACGACCCACCACCTATCCAGACGGATAGCTATCATAGGATACTTGTCAACTCGAAGCCCCGCTTACCGCTCCCGTGTATTTCATTTAACATCTCCCGACATGGCGCCCACACCGTCCAAGCGACGAATGTTAAATATTACATTTCCCCGCATCGCCCCTATCTCGAACTTGGCGGGTCGCGGCACAGCCTGCGGAAGTCGTCACCGAGAATTAAAAGTGAACGACGACGCAGGCGCCGGACAACGGATCTCAACCGTGGATCTCCATTCTCAACACGGGCGCTGGATCCACAACTTACAAATGCACAATATTGATTCTGCTCAAATTCGTTAATTGAGGACAGATCCTGAGGTTGGAACGCCGGAGGTTGCAGTCACCAAATGACTACGTAGACTCTACATGAGATGTCTTAAATTCAATTGAATGTCAACACTTGTGTCGTCAGATACACGCGGAGGTGTCGACGGTGGCTCTGCACGATAAGATTGTACACATAGGGAATATGTTGACTCATTCAATTTAAGCTGCGCCGCCCGCAAGTTCGCGGACAATCGCGCTCCGCGGCGGAACATTAATATTCAACGTTGCCATCGACATAGGTGCACCTTGAATCACAACTGAAGGGCAACCATGCCTCGCGCCATTGAATTGTCTGTTATCTTGAAACGGATATCTACCAGCTGCAGGTCGACTCTCCCGGAGTACTGCATCTGGCCTGACATGTCTCGAGATACCGTTTTGAATTCGAAGCAGTGCGTATATATTTTCCCGAAAATCCGCGCAGGGACCTTTCGAAAGGCACGAATCGGGCCGTACACCCAGCTGCGCTTGTATTCACAGTGCATCTCAATTTCATCGACTGTATTGTCGCGAGCCGGGTTGCCTTGGGGATCACAACTCTGATGTTGAAATAAATGTTCGATGCGAAGATCAGCGCGCAGCCAGCCCGCAGCCGTGAGATTCTCATTTCTGCGCTTTACGATCCGACTCTTCAGGCACCCCGCCTTCAGTCTCCAACCTACTGGCGAAAGGTTGAAGTTGAACATCCTAAGCCGTTGATCGAAATCAATGATGCTGCATGATCCGCCATGCCGCATCACCATGCGGAGGAGCTCGGAATGCCTGCCGAACGGAACGGAACATTTCAGGAAGTCCCTGGTATTCAACTCACCCTTTGCGTGTATCGTAGCAGAATCTGGCATGCTTGGTTTTCTTGTACCCTGCAGACAGCCGAAATCACAATCGTGCGTGCTGTGTACATTTCAGGTGCGTATCTACATCGATTGCATTCCGTGGGTTCCCATTGAGTTCTACCTCCAGCTTGGAATGATCCCGCGGACTGTTGCATCACCTTGAATCAATATAGTGAGGCGAGTCGCCGCACGTTCTCCCGATCTGAATAGAAATGGCTGCAACCACATCCTAACAATGGGTTGCCTGGGGACTGACTCTGATTCACCGGCAACGCAATCCAACTGGCGCGCGTCAATGTGCTGGTGTCCGCTACAGCTATGCACAGACCCGGCAGCGGAAGGTCCGCGTCTCCCTTCCGTGCGCACTATCTTGAAAACTACAAGGAGAAATCGCCCGTTCGATTCGGGTCTGGGTCATAAGAGTTTGATATTCGGGGTTTTTTTTTGCTTTGGAAGTGTCTATCAGACAAAGAAGCTTTTTGTGAGCCTTTTGCGGTGTGAAAGTGCTCGAGTGTCATTCATACTTGGGCTAAAGCTGAACTCCCCGTTCGACTCGGGACCGGGACCTATGTCAGTATCCAAGATCTTTCTCTGCCGTGTGGACCGTAAGCTCTCGAGCATCCTTGCATGTTCACCTGTTACAAGAACAAGCTCTCGGGCCGAACTCTGGCAAAGCAGAAGGATTCGGTGATCCGATTGGTATGAGGCTCGTAAATGAGATGGAATAAAAGTCTAGGAGAGGTACAGAATAACTACGACTAGCTATGGTTTATATACTCGAGACTGCGAACCGTGAGAACTACCTATTGTCCGTGCCGAAACCTCATGTCCTATTGTGAGCGGTCTCCGCCTGTCAATCGTGTGTTCCGTGGTCCGTCGCCTGCTGTCCGATCGTGTGAATATTAATTGTGTGTGTATCGCGTGTCTGATCGTTCGTCTTTAAATATCCTCCTGTGCTGCTTCCATACGTTGAAGCGTCGAAATTGGAATAATCGATATTCCTTTAGGATTAAGGGTTCGCTTATCAGATGTCGTTATCTTATCTGATGGTGTTGTCACGTGGTGAGATTGTGACATTACCCCCTCTCTAGAATCAACGTCCTCGTTGATCTCGACGAGCGTAGCAGTTTCGGGAATAAATAATTTCTTCGTCGAGTATTCTTTGGACTCCTCCTTGTGTTTATATCGTTTGATTAAATAATCCCAGTATCTCGCGGGGAAAATCGGTAGCGCCCGTATTTTGATGTCATGATCCTTTTGATATTTCTCAAGGATCTTCTTGGCACCTGGTAAGAGGTGGCGCACGGGTTCCCATGTGCGTTCGTTCGTGGGATAATCCTTCCATTTGATTAAATACTGATAACCGCGTCCAACTTTGCGGTGTTTGAGGATTTCCTCGACTTGGTAGTGGAGCTCGCCGCTAATAATTACGGGTGGAGGGCGCTTCTCGCGCCTGTGCTCGGGAGGCTCGATGTATCGTGAAAGAAGCGATTCGTTAAATACCGGGTGTTGCCGATCCGTTTCCGGTAGCCGGAGCTTATATGCCGAAGCTCCCACCTTTTCTAGGATTTCGTACGGCCCGAGTTTGATGTCGTCAAACTTCTTGCTCGGGCGGTCCGTGGTGATGTTTTTGCCTTTCACCCAGACCTTGTCGCCGATTTTGAATTCCGGAGCAGCGTGTGCGTGTTTGTCGTGCTGCTCTTTCATCTTTTTCTTCGACTTTTTTAGGGCCGCGGATGCCTCGTCGCGGATCTTTTTCATTCTCTTGGCGAACTGCTCAGCAGCTTCGTTCCGAGTGTGCACGGCATTCTCGATCCCTTTCCAAGGGTGATAGCCGGTGTTTACATAGAATGGCGACATTCCGGTCGCAGAACTGATCTTGTCGTTGTGGCAGAACTCGGCCATCGACAACCAATCGGCCCAGTCCGATTGACGATAATTTACAAAAATGCGGAGGTATTTTTCAATCTCCTGGTTCATCCGTTCCGTTTGTCCATCCGTGATAGGGTGGTACGCCGTACTAGGGTTCATCTCGATCCCCAGGATCTTATTAAGTTCTCGCATAAACCTGGATAAATAACGGGTGTCTCGGTCCGAAATAATCTTTCGGGGGATTCCGTGATATCTAACCACTCGGTCACGCGTCAAGCGTGCTACCCCTTCACTGTCGACTTCCATTGTGGTGGGTTCCACGTGTATCATCTTCGAGAAGGTGTCCACCCACACTTGGATCGTGTTGCGACCGTTGCAGATCGGCAGTGGACCGATTAGATCCATAGATATAATTTGCCAGGGTCCCTCTGGGACTTCGTGCGGATTCAGCTTCCCCTGCTTAAACCAATCTATGCGTGTCCTCTGGCACGCTTCGCACTGTTTGACATAGATAGCGCAGGAATTACCCATGCGCGGCCACCAATAATTACGTTCTACAATCTCCGTGGTGCGGTTTTCCCCTGGATGACCCGCCATAATGGTATCATGGTGTAACCCAATAATTTTATTTCTAAGGTCCTCGTTCCTCGGGACATAAATGAGGTTGTTGTAATAGATAACGCCGTCCTCCCGGGTCCAGCCGGGAAGTTTCCGTTCAAGAGCGATCTTGACGGTTTTGTCGATCTTTTTCTCAGCTTTGATCTGATCGAGGATTTCCTTCTCCGGGCCTTCGAGCACTATGTCCTGTGCTCGGAAGTATTCCGGTTTCAGGAGCGTGACGTTTTCGTTGTCCGCGCTTCCTTGATCGTGATCCGCTCGTCATGATAGAAGATCGGCCTTTTTATTCAACGCGCCCGGGCGGTGATGTAGTGCGAAATTATAATTAGCGAGCTCGGTGATCCAGCGAGCTTGGCGACGATTAAGTTTTTGTGGCTTTTTAAAATATTGGAGGTTCTGATGATCCGTAAATATATCGAACGGGTGTTTCGCTCCCATTAATAGATTTCGCCACTCGTCCAGCGCGTGCATAATAGCATACATTTCTTTGTCATAAATTTCGTAATTTCTTTTGGTCTCGCTGAGACCGTGGGAAATGAAGGCCACAGGCCTCCACACACCGTCTTGTTCCTGCTCCAGCACGGAACCAATTGCCCCTTCCGAGGCGTCTGCTTCGACTCGGTACCTGCCGTCGTCGGTGGGAAGAGCGAGGACAATATCCTCAGCGATCCGGTCCTTGATCTTTTGGAACGCTTCGGCTTGTTCTTGTCCCCATGTGAATCCGGCCTTGCCGGTTAACTTAGTGAGCGGCCGAGCAATATCCCTAAAGGCGCGCATAAAGCGCCTATAAAAATTCGTGAAGCCGAGAAATGCTTGGACCTGTTTCACGTTTTTCGGCTCGGGCCATTCCATGACTCCTTTAATTTTAACGGGGTCCATTCGCATGGAGTTGTGCGAAATAATCACACCGAGGTACTCGATCTCGGTCTTCTCAAAATCGCATTTCTCCGGTTTTAGGAATAATTTATGTTTTTCTAGTGTCTCTAGGACACGTCGTACGATTCTGCGATGCTCCTCAAGAGTCTTCGTATAGATTAGAATATCGTCAAGGTAGACGATCACGTGTCCCTCATTGATGAGATCCCTAAGGATGTCGTTCATCATTGTTTGGAACGTGGCCGGCGAGTTCGTCAACCCGAAAAACATAACGAGCGGTTCGAACAATCCCCGATTTGTTCGGAAAGCCGCTTTCCATTCGTCTCCTTCTTTGATCCGTACGTTATTGTAACCCCAGCGGATGTCCAGTTTGGAGAAATATTTAGCCCCGCGGAGCTTATTAACGAGCTCCGAGATAAGTGGAAGAGGATAACGATTCTTGATCGTCATCTCGTTTAATTTACGATAGTCCTGGACCGGCCTAAGTGATCCGTCTTTCTTCTTGATAAAGAAGAATGCCGACGCCATTGGCGATTTTGATGGCCTAATCCGCCCGCTCTTCAAGTTCTCCTCCAGGAACTCGTTAAGCTTTCCTTGTTCGTCCAGCGATAGTGGATAGATTTTGCAATCGACAGCCTTTGATCCGGGCTTTAACTCGATCGCATGATCCCAGGGCCTTTTTTCGGGAAGGGAGTCGAAAGACTCCTTTGCGAAGACCTTGACAAATTCCTTATACTGCTCAGGAATCTTGTCTTCTGTCAATTTAATCTTCTCGGCAGCTGCCGCTTCCGCCATATGTGCTGACTGCGACTGATGCGCACGCGCTTCAATCCAGTCGTTGAAGTCAACCAATAAAATAGAATCTTCTTCAAGGATCTCGTCCTTGTTATCGACCCCCTCTCTAGCTTCTGACCCAGTCATATTGCATTCTTCGGGGTATCGACTAAATAATATTCTTTGATCACGCCAGTTGATCTCCGGATTGTGCTTAAATAGCCAATCATAGCCGATAAATACCCTGGCCTTCCCGAGGCCGGTAATCAAGAACCTTTGTCGCTCCGTGTGCGGTCCGATTGTCATAATCAACTCAGTGTAATGAGTGATCCGTCCTTTGACATTTTCGGAGCCGTCCGCGTTGCTTGCCTTAATCGGCTTGTCGAGTTCTTTTAGTTCGTAACCCTCGGCCTTAGCATAGTCCCGGTCCATGCAGGTGGTAGTGCAGCCGTTGTCCAGCAACGCTTTAATTACGCGTGTTTTTCCCGTGTCAAGGGTTTCTAATTCGATCGGAAGAAGCATCTCGTGGTGCTTCCGCTGTGCCTGCAGCGCTCGAAGCTCTCTCTTTAGCTTCGGTTCCTGTTCGAGAATGGCTTGGTGGCTCAGCCACTTCGCCGCTTTCATGCCGGTAAGTCCCGCCGGCATTCCTTTTTCTACGTACTTCCGTTTCCCGTCGGAAGTAATGTGAATATAGTCTGCTTTCTCCTCTTGTTCACCGGGGGAGATTCCGGGGGCCTCATCCTCACGCTTGGGAGGGATAATATATTTTTTGCTTTTAACCTTTTTTGATAATTTATTAGGCGCTGCCTCCACTTTCGTGGATTGAGCCTCCGGTCCGTCGGACCCCTTTTCGAATACATCCGTGTAAATAACCGTTTCGTTCTCCGATTCCAGCTGGGAGAACATACTCCGTCCAGTCAATTCTTTTTTTGTGTCTTTTTCATTTTTCTGGGGACTCGTCGCCTCGGCCTTGGGAGGAGTCCGCCTTAAAAACCCTGGCCGTACCTGGCCCGCGCGGCAGCGAAGAGGAATTTGTAGTCTTCCTCGGATATCTCGTCCGTTCGTAGAGATCGGACGTTAAGCTTTCCACGTTCCCACCGTGGTTTAGGACACTCGCGTGCCATGTGGCCTTCCTCGCCACAGTTGTAACACTTGAAGGCGCCCGCCTTCGTTTTCGCGCGGTCGACGTCCATGGCGTCGCCGCCTCGGGAGACCGGTATTTTGGACCGGTCTGGCGCGTTCCCCCTGTTGTTACCGACGGCCGGGGGCGTCGTTGTCTTGGCGCTGCCGGCCGGGTTCCAGAACATGTTGCCCTGGCCGAGCGCCGCTTTAAGGAGCTTCCCGCGCTCCATGATGCTGTTGATGACCAGCATCCTTTTCTTGAGATCCCGGTAGACTCCGGGAATCTCGACTCCTCTAGCGTAAAGCTGGCGGCGTACCTCGTCCGAAACGAGGGTTTCTAACAATTGACACAAGAAGGTGTCAAAGTTCGGATCACCGGGGGTGTACCCGGCTTCTTCGGCAGTCAACTCGAATGACTGCAGGAGATCGGCAAGGGGGACCTTTCCCTGCCGAGTGTTGATAAGGCGCAAGTGCGCCGTCTCCTTGACGTTCTGATCTTTGAACGTCTTCTCGAGCTCACGAATGAGCGCTTCGAATGTCGCTGCCGGATGGAGCGACCCGTAAGCGAGGTATACTCGCTTCCAGTTGCGTACCCAGTTGGATGCCGGGCACGCCTTTCCTTCTTCATCCCTCAATAGCGAGAGGGTGAAGAAAATCTTCGTGGCTTCCGAGTTGAACTCGGAGCCGTATGCCGCCACGTAAGTTGTGAGGGCGTCGTACCAGGTGTCCCACCTGGATTTGTCGTGGCCGTCGAATAAAGGCGGCATTTTAGCGAGGGTGATTTTCGATGATGCCGGTCTCGGTGGCATCGGGGGCATGTTCTGAAACAGCCCCGAGAAGAAGGTCCTCGGGGACTGCTGTCCGATTCCCCATGTTGGCGGTTGGGGAAGGGGGCGCGGGGGAGAAGGTGGTATCGGGGGGCCGGGTAGGAAGGTTCCGTCCGGCATTTGGACGAAATAATGGGCGGGGGGAGGTGTTTGATTTGTGGGCGAGCGATTCATGGGAGAGCCGTGGTTTGACATCTCCGGTGGCTGGTTGTAAAAGGAGGAGGAAGTAGCGGGGTTGGTGAAGGTCGGGAAGGAGTGAAAAGTTTCTCCTTCGGTTGTTGGTGAAGCGGGACGGGCCTGCTGATTTGCCCAGTCGTGGACCGAATCGGGGGTCGAGGAGCTAAGGCTCGACTCGTAGGATGGTGCTCTGAACACCTTGGGCGATGTTTGCGCGTGAAGCGCGCGTGGGGGTAGACCGTCTGTTGCGAGAGAAATGTACCGGGGCCTTCTACGACCCTCCCCGTGTACACGAGGGCACCCTCTCCGAGGATTAGATGCGCACTCCTTTAGCTACCGCAGGCGGGTGGGACGGACTCGACGTTTCCCGTATCGCAGGGTGCAGTTCTCTTTAATGGACGTTCTAGGGCGATCCCCAGAGGAAAAAGAAACAGAGGGGGACGGATAGGGGTGTAGAGCGTTGAACGTAGGTACTTTACCTTGCGCTCCTACTCTTCTGGTAAGAGGATTTGTAAAAGTGTTTGATGATGCGCCAAAAGGACACGGTGTGATGGTGTGGAGGAGGTACGAAGGTATGAAGGGTAGACTTTTATTATGTTACAAGAACAAGCTCTCGGGCCGAACTCTGGCAAAGCAGAAGGATTCGGTGATCCGATTGGTATGAGGCTCGTAAATGAGATGGAATAAAAGTCTAGGAGAGGTACAGAATAACTACGACTAGCTATGGTTTATATACTCGAGACTGCGAACCGTGAGAACTACCTATTGTCCGTGCCGAAACCTCATGTCCTATTGTGAGCGGTCTCCGCCTGTCAATCGTGTGTTCCGTGGTCCGTCGCCTGCTGTCCGATCGTGTGAATATTTAAGTGACGTGTGAATATTAATTGTGTGTGTATCGCGTGTCTGATCGTTCGTCTTTAAATATCCTCCTGTGCTGCTTCCATACGTTGAAGCGTCGAAATTGGAATAATCGATATTCCTTTAGGATTAAGGGTTCGCTTATCAGATGTCGTTATCTTATCTGATGGTGTTGTCACGTGGTGAGATTGTGACATCACCCCAATAAGTTTCCAGCGTTTTTATTCTGAATCTGAACCACACGGCGAAATTACAATGCAAGGAAGCAAGTTTGGATTCCATCTTGCACAACGCAAACTCACGCATCGAGAATAGAAGAGTCTAAGAGACGGCGGAGGCCCACCCTGAGGCCCGCACGGGCCTTCGGCTTATCAAGTCAGCCGTTGTTTATGTGGAGACGTATGTCAAGCTGTACTCCACGAACTCGCGGGTTGTAGTACTTGGTATCTTCCGGGGGGATGATTCGACCGACTGGTCGCGTGCCTCCTCCTCATGCTCCCTGAACTGTTGGTGACGCCGACGTCGACTCCATGGCCTCGCTCCGAGTAACCGTTGTTGGGGGATCAACTGTCGAGATGTTGGCTCATGTGTACATCTGTCACGCAGCCGTCCACTTACATAAGTTCGGGCTCAGAAGCCGGGAGAGTTGGAGTGGAGAATTGGAGGCTCTATGCCCAATCAAAGTTTTGTTGTATATGTGCCAAATTTCGATGCGTGTATTGGAGCTGTGTTGTGCCATTTCGAGGGACCGAAAGAAATATTGTGCGACCCAGGAGGACGAATTTCGGAACCATACGGGTTCAAACTAGCCACTCTCAGATCCTGGGCTGTTCCGCAGACGACTAAAGCGGTCGACCGTCGTTGAGCCTCAATCAAAATAGGTCGCGTGAGAAGTGACGTTCAACATACCTTCTGTCGCGCGAGGCCGCCCAAGATACACACAATAGCTATATCCTGTTAGAGCCAAGCCGAGCAAGACCGAGCTGCCCTTGTGTATTGAATTTTGGGTCCACATTCCTGTTGCTGATCGGCGTCTCCGTTTTGTCCTTCTGTGTAAATTGTTACTCACATTAATAGCCGAGCCGCGGCGACTCGGGGTCGGCGGGCTTCACCATCACTGTCGGGGGGTTCCAAACGCGGGATCTGGACCTACAACTATACATCACGGCGTCCCGAAAACAGCCTAATCAATTCGCACGCATGTGGGGTCCGATTGGACACACAAGCGTCATCATTTGGAACTTGTTTGACGCTCGGGAGGGCGGGAAAGTTCACATGAAGCTGTAAACATTCTCATAGGAGCGCCGTAGAGCCTGTGAACTAAAATGTTGGATCATGATACAGCAATGCAATCACCTACGGCACACTCGATGTATGACCTGTGTATCGTAGTTGGGTGACAGATGTTCTCGATGTTTGAACGACTGATCGCAGTTAACGCTGTCTATCCAACGGTGAGTCTGTTATGTGAGGAGTACGGGCCCGTCCTGTCTTGAAGCCGATGACCAATGCGACCGGGGTTTCCACACAGGTGCGCTCCGTGAAGACGCGCGCAAGTTGCCGCAAGGTCGAAAGCCCCGGCTTTTCCCAAAGTAGCAGCCGCGGGGGAGGATGACATATATTCGTGTGGTGCCCTGGGCGACAGATGGGGTTTCGATGTCCCTGAAACGAGGACACTGCCTGCCATGAGGAGTGCGGATGCTCCAAGCAGAGAGATAGTCTCAGCCTTGAGAAGCCTAGATTTGGGACACAGTGCTGAAGAGGATGCCAACAAAAATCAGAGGACGCGCGTTGATGTCTTAAATAAGTTGTATCCATACAAAACGACACGAGGGTGGTTTTTACCCGGTGCTTTCATTACCGAGTTCAGCGGCTTTAAATTGACTTGTGGACTGGGAGAGATTGTCGCACATGCTGCACTTACAGGTTTCAGCGTCCTGATGATGAGAATTGATCAACACATTGACGTTGAATGTACACGGTCTGACCTCAATTTTGCGCGACATCTGACAACACCTGGGAGATTAGACGTATGTCAAGCACAATAACCATGTCTCCGCCGGCTCAAGAGCCGCAAATCCGAGGACAATCTGAATATGATCTTACATCGCGACACAGGCAAACGGGCCACTCGAATTCAGTATTCCCTGATCAGGCGCTTCAACAGCTTGACTGCTGCAGAATCCTATCAACGGTGGAGGCGATGAATATTGAAGCTACATCAAACACAGTTGCTGTATGCTCAACTGTCGGACGTGAAAAAGTGGAAGCGGCTGAAGCAGTGAAGAAAAAGCCGCGGGATTACTTACACCTGCTTGGCGAGCGCGACTTGACAGAGTCCGACTCGAGCTGCAATTCAGCGCGTGCCACATTCAACCCTTCAGATTGAGGACGTGTCGCCTTCTCTTGCAGTCGGAGTGATTCTCGAGATCTCAAGGTCAAAATATGTGTGCTTGAAGAAAGAATTTTGTCCATCGGAATGTACATGCATAGTGAGGATAAGCATTCTGGAGAGCATAGACATCCACCTTCGTGTACTTCGATCAATGTGCAATGGATGTTCAAGGATTCCGGGTCGACCGACAGTCAGGGAAACAATTCGCAGGGATCTATCGGCAGCAGAGTTAGCAACTCTCAGTATCCATACACAATTGACACCGACCGGTATCAGGCCAGCGCTTATCACCGAAAATGATCCGGAGGTCCAAACCCTGGTCGATAAGCCGATGAAATTCAACGCTCGCTGTGCGCGACAACCAATCGTCTCGATAATGGTGTTCGGCATCAAGGAACTCGAGCCGAACGGAGCCCAAGGAGGCCAGAAGCTCAGAGTGAAGCTCGCGGCGTGTTCGAATGAGATAGACGAAGGCCAGGTAATCAAACTGCCGGTATAAGGTTGAGATGGTAAGCTTGTGGAGACGGGGGAGGAGCGCCGGTTCTGCAGTCAGCACCTCAGCTAAGCTGAATAGAGCGTCATGTACGTCTTCAACGTTAACACGTAAAGATACGATCGAGGGTACGCTGTGCAGGAACTCCCTGAATTCCGTCAATTCAGATGGTTTGAACACAAGTCCAAGGTGCTCGAGCAGACAGCCTGAGCGTGCAAGGACCAAAGGAAGGGTGGGAAACGCTGATTGATGCTCTGTATCCACATCTAGTCGACGCAGATCTGGGAGATTCAGACAGTCGAGACTGGATCCGTGAAATACTAGAGATTGGAGATGTGGCACAGTAATGACCTGAGTACTCCAGGAAAACTCCATGTCGACTGTGATATGCAACAGTCGCGGACACTGATTTAGCACTTCCGGAAGGTGCCGGAGAGACATCTGCCGAATTTCCAAGCTGGTCAGAAGTGGAGGTAGGTCGGAAACCAAGGCGTAATCGTGCGCGATTTTGAGTTTTGACAAGCACGGGGTGTCCCTGAAAGTATTGTAGGTATCGGGATGCAGATCAGCCTCCGAACAAATGGCCAGCTTCTCGAGACGCGGAAATGCAGCAGGATTTTTGCCAAGAAACTCGAAGTCTTTGTGAGAGAGTTTTAGCTCCAGACGGTAGAGCCGTCCTGCCATGGCGGAGATAAGCGTGAGCAGAGGTTTCGGGAGTTCCCCCCGTGTCGACCGAACGGTGAGTGAAAGTGGGCGCTCCTTGGCCCGCGAAAACCACAATTCGATCATAGGGAGTGCCTCGTAGATCGGGGGATCCGGCAACGGTCGAAGACCGAACCACGCAGCGTGCATGAACTGCGGGGAAAGGAGAATATCGACGGAGCTCCAAAGCTCGCTGGAAGAGAGGGCAATTTCTCGCCAATGACGGCAGATCTGTGCCAGCGTGAGCGGCGGCGTATGAGGTGAAGGCCGCACACGTCCGTGACTCGGAAGGCATGCGACGAAGATCTGGGTGACGATTTCCGGTGGAAGGGTAAGAACCGGATACACAATCTGGGCGAGTTCTGTCTCCAACTCGCGCTGCTTGCCCTCGAGGGCCTTCAGATATGCCCTGTGCCGCGCGATTTCCGATGCGACTTCATCTAAATCGGCGCGCATCCGGGCAGGGGAGCAATTGGAGATAGACTCTATGACGGGCATAGAAAGCAATGGCGAAGAGGAGAGATTGCGATGGCCGCAGCGTTCGCAGAAAACAGCCATGGTGGTTGCGGAGAAGGCGAGTCACGCTGTGACCTGTGACGAGATGGCTTTGATTCACCGCACAATTCCCCCCGCCGGCGTACAGGTCTCAGTGCGTGCGGTGCATCAGACTCGCTCCTATCGTCCCTCTTCACCTCCGAAACACTATAAGTACTCGTCAATAATATTTTCGTTCGCGGGTGGGATTTGAATTTTGCATTGGACTGTTAGATGATCGACATACAACCTCGATACTGCGCTCCACATCCCGCCCCGCGCGGCGCCCTGGCAGACGACAGGGACGCTGCGCCCAGGGATGCCACCCGTGTGTGAGCACGCCGCCGTCAGCCACGCCGCCTTCTTGACCTTTCGCTCTCGAAAGAGGCTACGCAGCAACCCGCAAACTAACACACTTCCCCACCTCCCCGTCTCCGCGCGTAAAAGGAAGGATGAAGATAAAAATGAAGAAAGGAACGCACCCTCCCCCTCACAAAGATCCACCTTATTCCCCACAAGTATACACGAAACATGCGCGTCGGCATGTGCGCGGACGTCCGCAAGCCACGTGCGCACGTTGTCGAACGAGCGGCGGGAGGTGACGTCGTACACGAGGAGGCAGCCTGGCGAGCGTTAGCGAGTGCACTACGAAGGAGTGAAGCGAGGAAAGAGGGATAGAGGGATAGAGGGAGAGGAGGGGTGGAGGGGTGGAGGAAAAGACGCACCGGCAGCCCCACGATAATACGATCTGGTAATCGAGCGAAACGACTCGGTGCCCGCGGTGTCCCAGCATTGGAGCTTCACCACTGTCGCTTCGGGCCCGGGCAGGGTTATGAGTTTCGAGCCGAATTCGACGCCGAGCTATGATTCATTTCGTCGGCATTTCTTTCCACAGGTTGGGAATATCGACGCCATAAGAGACGAAGAGAGGGAGAGTAGAGAGCAGGGAGAAGAGGCACGCACAGTTGGATCCGGATTCGCGAGAAACCGCTGGTCCGTAAGTCGTACTAACAGCGAGGATTTCCCGACTGCTGCGTCCCCGGTGATGATGAATTTGAGCACATAGTGCCAGGCTGGGTTCGCCATGGTATTCTTGTCGATGTTGCGGTCCCTAGGGGAGTAATCCGAGCGAATCCGAGCGAAAGCTGGTCGAATGCGAAGGAAAAGTCGTCCGCAAGGCACTGGCGCCTAATTCGAGTCAAGAGGAGTCCTGGTTCCAAGCAGCAAGAATAATCCAAGGAGAGGGCAGTATATGCCGGCCAAAGCGAGTTGTATGAGCAGCGTTTGGGAGCGAGCGGACGAGAGTCGAGGAGGAGAGTCGGAAACAAGTAATTGGCGTGACGCAGCCAAGGCAACGCGTGACACCCACTCACGTGCGCTAGTGATGGCGGCAAATTCCGATTTCGCCGAACTCACAACCTTGTCTCGTCGGTTTGACTCCGACTCGAGTCGTGATTGTGATTCGAGGATTGTTTTTCACGTTCCAGTTTCAACTCGGGCGGCTGTACGACGCCATGGTCAACTCAACCGGTCAGTGACCTTGCTCCGCCGCACTTCTATAGAAGTTAGTGCCAGGTCAAATCGTGTCGTTGTAGTATTTTCTGGTCGCCAGTGACTTCCCCTTCCATGTTGGAACTTGGCGCGCGCTCATTTCTACGATAGCCGCAGTGCGTTGGCACTACTACGGTACTAAGTGGTTGTCTAGGTCCATTCAATCCCCACCGATTGGCTTATTTGTTTGAACCCTCCAAATAATGGCCGGCTTCCACCATCGCAAGCTATTCTTTCGCTCAGCTACAGAGTCCGAGGTTCACAACGACTGGGCTCCCCAACAGTCCAAATAATAAAACTCCTCTGAATTAGCTCATGCTCATAGTCTGCTCCCCATGTGTTTATTTTTCCCTTGAACAGCGCGAGAACTTAAACTCGGGTACGAGAAAGACTCGGTGGATATAACCGTGGTGAGATGTATCACTTCCATGTCGGACGACTTCCCTCTCACGACGAATGTCATCGGTGGGAATCGCCTGTTCACTGCTGACCGAATCAAGCCCCAGTCATCCGTGGTTTTGTAGATACTTTTTCCCTGCTATGATACCTCCGTGCCCCTGCACCTGCAAACGTGTTAGTGACGAGAGTCACGCAGTTATACTTAATATACTATAAGTTATAGTTGATGAAACGATCGTCCACGTGCGTGTCCAACTTATCAACCTCAGGCAACAGCTTATATTTCCGAGGTTGTTAAGCTCGGCTTATATGGGACGGGTATAACTTATTACTGGCCCGACGGTAAAAAACTATCGCACTCCTTCCAATGCGATCCAACACAAACTCCAACGTTTTATAGAGCCGATACCACCAACTTCGTGCCTACAAAGTCTTCTCGATCATTGGCCACATCGCACCAACCTTTCACTTCATTGTGCAAGGTATCCACGGCTAAAAGCTAGCATGTTCAGGCTGAACTCAGGATGAATTACGACTCGGCGGTGAAAGTCACTAAAATGCAATAAGACTACAGGAAATCTCTAATTTCAGGCTGAGGTACTCTTCTGGAGAAGTGGAATTCATAGCGAGGGTGGATCAACCAAAAACAGGGCGGGACCCAGGGAGCAACGCGGGGCTTGTAACGTGACACACGAGTAGGAATCTCAATGAGTGAATGGAGTAGGAAACTAGGATCATGCGACGTTGGTGTAGCTCCCTAATCATGCAATGTGAGGGCACCGAGGTGGAGCAACATAAGTTGAGAAGACTTACATATCCGCACGAGTTTGTCGGCGCTGCCAGTCGCAAGAAGCTTTCCTGCTGGGTCAAGGCTTACGGATATGACTACATTGAAATTTGAAGTCGTGGATGAGATGGGGCGGAAGAGACAAGGCGCGACGCACCCGAGTTTCTGTGACCATGGATCATGCACTGCACCATGCCGCCGGCGTCCCAGAACAGGACCCCGCTGTCTTTGGAGCCAGAGACGACCCACTGCAAGTCTGACGAGACGGCGGCGCCGAGAACGTAACTCTGCAACACACGAGTCGACACATGGATGGCGCAGAACTGGGAACAAGAGGGGAGCACGCACCTTGTGCCCCAAAAGATTGGTGGTACATGGGCTCGGTTCACCGCCCTCCTTGCGCGCCTTGCCGCCGCGCAGGTCCCAGTACTTGAGCGTATTGTCGAGGCTCCCGCTCACGATCCCGTTCCCGTCGGCCGTGAACACGAGGCAATGCACCGAATTCTGGTGGCCACGCAGCTCTTCCAGCAGCGCGCCGCCCGCAACGGACCAGATGCGCACGACTGCGTCGACACAGCCAGCCGCGACCAACGCAGCGTCGGGCGAAATTGCGACGCACATGACGGCTAGGTCCTCTAGGTCCGCTAGGCCATTTAAGACGGCTGGGTCACCGTTTGCTGGCCCACTCCATGACCAGCCTTCGGGCTCGGCATTGGGCACGACGGTTGTTAGGACGCGCATAGACTGATCCTCCATGTCCCAGATGCGCACGGTGCCGTCGCCCGAGCCCGAGAAAATGAGGCGGCCGTCGGACGAAAAGTCAAGCGCGTAAACATCGTCCTGATGACCGTCGAACATGATGCGGATGGAGCGCTCGTCGATGTCCCAGATCCGGATTAGCTTGTCCTCAGAGGCCGTGGCGAGAGAGCTGTTGTCTGGGCTGAAGCGGATGCTGCGGACGAAGAGAGTATATACAAAACTCGGAAGTTACTTACATTCTTGAACCCGGTACATTCCAAAGAAACACGGTACATTTACGCGCATGTACCGCCTTTGAGATCGAACCCAGCACTTGCCATATTCGAATGTACCGTGTATCGACAGAATGGATGGCACGTGTGTTGGATCAGTTCGATCCTCGCTTATGCATCCTATCCTCTCCCACCACCCTCCGCCCCCGATGCGTCGAAAGCGCGTCAAAACACCCCACCGCACCATGGCTGAAACGCACCCGCGCCGACAAGATATTTCGACAGCGCCCCGGAAATCTTCAGATACTCAAGCAACTTCGGTCGCAGAGGGAGGCGGACAGCAGATTAATAGGATCAGGGATGATTCCGTGAGTTTTTGCCCAATTGCTGTTCATTCTCACTCTGAAGGTTACCTGGTGGAACCTCCCAACTTCGAGTCCTCGAGGGTACTGCTATTGCGGAATTTTTAAATAGTTTTTCTTTGTCGGGCTCGGGGGCGAGCGCAAGGTGAGTGTCAGCTTTTGTGATATATTTGAGCCAGTTCTCGTCGTACGATCCCACACTGGATCCCACCGTCTTCCGCTTTGCGGCTGGTGATTTTTCAAGCCTTAATTCCAGCTCTGGTTTGCCTTCTGCAGGTCCTTTCCGTCCTTTCGACAAGTCCGCGACGATGTACGGGTACTCTGGTACGCCATTACCGCTTCCTACTTTGCCGCGTCTTTTGTTCCTGCTGAATCATCCGAGAGCCAACTCCCCTCATTACCTCCACCACTGGATTCGCCGCCGGTTGGTTCCCTCAACCCCTGCGGAACCTCGATCCGAAACCGTCCAGAGGTCGCGACGCGTTCGAAAAGCGGTCAATGAGGCAAATATTGTCACGTCGACGCGCTCCCGCGCTCCAACGGCACGTAAGCGCCTTGCAGACGATGAGGTTTCAGAGCAGCCCGTAAAAAAGCGAAGAGTACATGAGGTAGATCTTCTTGGTATCTCCTCCATTTCTACCTCTGAGCTGATGGTTTTCTAGGCACACACCGACAGGTTTATTAATAAAGTATCGTAGCGTTGTCTGTTTGTGTTGGTTCGGTGATGAATATGATGAATTGATTTGTTTCGCCTATACCAATGTGGGGGACAGCAGGCTAAGGGCTGTGACACCATCATATTGCCTTGGATTCATCCTAGGAATATTTAGAAACCAAAAAGAAGTGTGCAAGTGTCTTTGCGCGCCGGCAGGAACAGCGAAGATTTGTGGCAAATAGGTCACGTGCGAGTTATCGCGGTGCCAAAAGAACATGGGGGGTCCCATGAAAAAAATCGCAAACTCAATCATTAATCTCAACAAATACCAAGGGTTAATCCCTCCAACAGTATAAAAACGGAGGTTAGCGGGGCACTTGTTGACTGCTGAAGTGTTGAGCGGGGCGTGGGAGATCACCATCACGGCGATCAGACTGCATGCGAAATGTACCGTCCTTTCAACAAACCCGGCACATGCCCCACGCAATGTACCGGGTTTGAAGGGAATGTACCGGGTCTACAGGGGATGTACCGGGTTTGAAAAGGTAAGTAATGTCCGAGTTTTGTTAATCCCGGGACGAAGAGGTCTGCGTTTTCGTGGGCCAACACGCTGGTCGGTCACAAACAATGAAAGACGCTGTGTTGCCGAATAAAATAAGAAAGCTCACCACGTTTTTTGACCGCTTTGGGCGTCAAAAATCTGGGCTGTGCCTTCGCACCCAGTTGCGAGCCATTTACCGTCACTGGAGAAGTGCACACAGCACACCGGGCTCTCATGGAGAAACTGCAGCAAAGGTGAGCCAGTGTGACATTGACGAGAGAGAACAGCTCGCCGTGTGTAAGAGGCTGACATCGAGAGTGCGCGAGATGTCGGGGTTGTAAAGGACGAACCAGTCCGAGCCCTCCGTCTTCCACTGCGGCGGAACGCTAGATGGGTCGTCCGCATGTGCGAGGAAGTCATTCGCCCGCGGAAGCAGGCGACGGATAGGCCCTCCTGCGAAATTGTACACAGAGGGGGCCTTCACCTGTTGCTTCTCAAGTTTAAGATTATGCGATTGACAAAGCTTCTTACCAGTCGCGGCAAAAGAGAGTCTATGCCTGGCATGGGATCATGCCCCACATTTGACCGCGTATCGCGAACTTTTTGGGATCTGGTCCGCTCTCCGTCGGGGTGGGCCTCATCATCATCTCCGTGACAAAACTCCTGCGCGCCACTACCGGCCTCGCGTAGAGTAGTAGCCATGGCCGGGGGGATATCAAGTTCCTCCGTTTCGGCACTTGTTGATTCGGTTGAGTCTATGGCGGACTCCTCACTTCGTGATACGGCTGATTCTCTGTCATACTCCTGGATTCGGGGATATTCGTCCTGAGACTGGGAGCTCCGGCTCTCCGTACTGCATTCTTCAGCTTCTTCTAATTCGGAACTCGACGATTCTGTGGAGTCGGTCACGGAATCAGCTCTTGGGCTTTGTGATTCGCTCCATCCTCTGTCGCGATCCTGGATTTTGAGACGACTACTGTGACGCTGGAAGCTCCAGCGCTCTGGATGCTCTTCAGCAGGTGTGTGCACAGAAGTAGAAGGAACCTCGAAGTCTTCATTGAGAGCGTCCCCTGCGCTGTACAGCGAAGTAATCAGTGTTGCACGGTAAAACGTCTGAAGGAAACTTACGCGGCGATATCAAAGTCTGCTTGCTGGTACCGCGGTGGCAGGACATGGTCGAAGATGCTTGCCGCAGCGCCAGCGGCGTGGGGTAACAGCTCAGCGGATCGTGGCCTGTCCCAGTTTCACCGTCAGTGAATTCTCTTGATATGACCGCACTAACCCTCGTAAAACACAGAGAATTTTGCGGAATCCAGCGTACCAGGGTTGCTGGGCCCAAACCTCCTGATCGATTCTTGTGAACCAAGATGAGAGACCTGTAAGAAGAGTTAAAGCAAGAAAGTCGATAGCGTCGTAATCGCAAGTGGGCTCTAATTCAACGAGAGATCCCGATGCGAGGATGTCGGCTCCAATGTCCTGTAGCTTGCAGAGCACCGTGACACACAACTTCTTGGCGACGTCGAAATGCACAGTTCCCATGTCCAACCAGAATCCTGGTAAATCAAGGATTCCGCCAAGATATCGGACGGAGAGCAAACTATGATAACCTCAAGACGAGTTGACAGTTCAACTCAAAGAGGGTGCTCACCAAGAGTCACATTCAACCAATAACCGCTCGATGACACTAAGTTCGCCCGCCACACAGCTTGTGAGCTGCGGTATGCTATGTTGCTCTATGAGGATCGAGACTGGAGTATGCAACAGGCAAGTGGCGGCCAAGTTCCCCCAAAAAGTCCACTCTTCGAGCGGCGGCGTATGCGAAGTACGGGCCCAAAGTGCGAGAATGGTAGCCGGGTATGATGCGTCGTCCGAGGACGCTATGTTGCGCATACATTTCGCGCCCAGGAGATGCGCCCGGAGGCCAGGGAAGAGGGTAACAACGTCCACTATGCATTTAAATGCCTTAGTCTGTGTCACAGCCGCTTCCGTTCTACGGCCTGCGCTCAATTTCCACGTTTATCATGACGAGTACGACACACGCACGGCATTGCATATCCCATCAGGCTCCCGCAACGCTTCTCTATTTCCTTGGGGATAGAAGGGTGCCTAGTTTTACTCAGAACTGGGGTGCGTAAAGCTTCTAGCCGCTGAACACGTTGTTCGCCTTTCCCGAAATATGATTTGATTTTTTCGGCCCCGTCTTCGGGACCCAAACCGAAGTAAGCTGCAGCGCGGTTAACATGTTTCCCCAGAGTCTTGCCGGCAGAAGTGTAGAATCGGTCCAGAGTTCGACCTGGAGATGGGTTTAAGAAAAAAGAGGGCACGACAGTCCATTTTCCGCGCGGTCGCACAAGGTCTTTCGTTTGCGGCCCCGGGGTTCTGTCGGGGTGAACATTCCGACGACTAACTTGCAGGGAATTTGACGCCATCCAAGGGAGAAGGAATCAAGAGGGGTACTGGATCGCACGATGAGTTGCGAGGCAAGAAGTAAGTTTCGTTGTGGGCGCGTATTTACGGTACAAAGTCAAACGATGATCGGTGATCAATGATCCGACCTGAAATGCTCACCAGACGATAATGCGATCTTGTAATCAAGCGAGACAACTATTAGAAAGTGACAGTCACACGAGATTCGCAGCGAGCAAAGGTATGTTCAAGCTACCGAATACAAAGTACAAGGACAGTATTTAAGCGATAATAAGAGCTGTAGAAGGGCTGTAAGGAAGGCTGTATGGCTGTAGAAAGGCTGTAGAAAGGCTGTAAACAGGCTGTAGAAAAGTGCTGTACAACAATCAAAATGGAACAGGACGCGGTCACGGGCCATATTTCAACAACAACTCGGTGCCCGCCGTGTCCCAGCATTGAAGCTTCACTAGGGTCGCTTCAGGCCGCGGTAAGGTTGTGACGTTGGAGCCAAATTCGACGCCGACCTTTCGTCAGCGTCTCGTACGACACATAGGGATATTGAAGCAGAAATGACGAAGTGAGGTTGAGTCGTACTAACAGCGAGGATTTCGTGACTGCTGCGTCACCGGTGATGATGAATGTGAGCACATAGTGCCAGACTGGCCATCGTATTTGCATCCGGTTTGAGGCTCCTGGTCCAATTATGAGCGAATCTGGGTCGAATGCGAAGGCAAAGTCGTCCGGGACTCCGCAAGCCACTAGCGCCTACTTAATTCGGGTCAAGAGGAGTCCTGGTTCCAAGCAGCAAGGATAATCCGAGAAGAGTGTACAAAACGAGTCGTATGAGCAGCCTTGAGCGCGAGCGCGTAGGCAACGCGTGACAGTTTATCACGTGCTCGAGTGATGGCGGCGAATTCCGATTTCGCCGAACTTTCAACTTTGCTTCGAACAGGGTTCGCTTCCCTCTTTTTGTATAGACTCGATGGCGTGATGGTAGCGCGTCCGCTTTGATTCTTGTGAATCGCGGTTTATGCGGAAGGTGTCGGTTCGAATCCGATTCCAGTCATAGTTCGAACCGTACTTTATTTTTTGTGTACTTTACTTTTTGTGGCACGCTTCCCGGCCGAGGGCTCCCTATTACTCCGAGATTCCGCCCAATCGCACGTGGGAGACCCCCGTTGCCGCCGCCTTTCTTGCATATCCACCGTGCGTTGAGACAGCTTTCAAGTGTAATTTTCCCCTTGTTCAACTTGACAGCTACTGCTGCTTCGCGGCTTGGTCTTTACTGTAGCGGTGTGTATGGGTGAAACAGATTTTGCAGCGTGACTGAAACGATTAAGTTGAAACCAGAAACAGCCCAGCCGTTAAGCGTTACACTTGAAACGACGGACCTTGCGAGCCTGTTTTTTACCCGTTTTTTGGTGAAAAACTTCAGTGTAACGCAAAATTTATGTGAAACGGGGGCTCCGTTATGCGTTACATGTCCGAAATTTTGAAACGAAACGATGCCGCCGTTATGCGTTACGTTTCACCCATACACACGGCTACAGTATTCCAACCTTACAGCGGTAGGCCAGCCTCGGAGTCATCAAAAACGCGTATTCTCTTCTACGGCAACCCTGAAAGTCAAAGGTCGCTTTGCGAATTCACTACGTACAGTTCCGAGTTTAAAAATGTGTTTTTAACTCGGTCTTACCTCCATTTCTACAGCCAAAGTGAGGGTGTTCTGTGTCGATGACGTAGAAGACTTGTGGTGGAAACGTTACCCGAAAAGGGAATTTCCGTGGGTTTTTTTCACCCCTTATAGTAGTCCAGTCATTTCAGCTGACTATGATGTGTCATATCTCTTGACTCTTCTTGATCTTAATTGCCCTTCTAACTCAAAACTTCCCGTTGTGCTTTTTGCCCGCGGCCTCTGTTTGACCTTCAATCATTGGGCACAGTTGACGTGAGAGCTGGAAACCCCCGCCCCCCGGCGAGCTCGAGCCGAGCGAAGCTCGGGCGAGGGCGAGCCGGCAAAGTTCAAATGAGTAGACTAAAAGCCTGTAGTTCTAAGTTCCAAAGTTGACGTGAAAGCTGAAACCCCCTTGCCCCCGGCGAGCTCGAGCCGAGCGAAGCTCGGGCGAGGGCGAGCCGTCAGAATAAGTAGCTGTAAAATAGTTGCAGTAATGTAGAAAGCTGAAAAAAAGCAACAAACTCGGATCTGCCATGCGCATGCAATGGCCCTAAACCCCAAGTTCAATTGTTTCCCTTCCTGAATGAAACTTGTGTTTACGCCGAAGATCTACTCTCAAGAGTCCTTCATACTGTGATTCTAGGGCCCGAGGTAACCAAGCCATGACCCGGTATGACAACGACTCGGTGGTGAAACGTATCACATCCACTTCAAATACTGAAACGGTCCTTGTCAAAGATAAGTGGACATCGCCTGTTCGACCCGGACCCGAGTCATCGCCGTTTTTGTGACGTTTTGCCCTTTCTGCATTGGATTAACGATGAATGTTTGGAGGCTGACGAGATGGCAAATTATACGGCTTGTCTTTCTATGAGTACCAGCGCCTGACTTCGCTCCGGAATCCCCTCTGATTTGCCCAATCCTGATCTGGTTCAACATTTTTTTGCCACGCTTTTGTAAAGCTTGAGTTGGGCATATGGAGAGCTCATTGTCTGGGTTTCCCAATCCGAGCCGTGCGCTTTCTCTGATGTGTATGACAGCCTCGCAGTATCCTAAAGTCCAAGTACCAATCTTCACCGTTGCACGATCACTTTATTTCTGGCGTGCATACAAACTGATATTGAGGAAGAGACTCGGTGGCCAACAGCATCGCCGCTCACCCCATCCGGAGCGCCGCTCTTGGCTTAGTGCCACCCGTTCAAGCCGGGACCGAGACATTTGCATCTTTGCACATCCTTTTTTTTTTTTTTTTGGATTCCTCCCTTTCACACCCCACATTCTTCAAGTCCCAAGATTCTCTGACTTCAAATCCAGAGCAGTAGTTGGTGTCAAGAGAATCTACTGTCTACCACCCCTCACGCAGCAGATTTTGTCTCTCGAAGTTTGGAACATGTTCAACCTAAAATCAAGCCGCAGAACGACTCGGTAGTGAAGGCCTCACAACCACCCGGCGTTTCTTTTCCCGCTGAAGCACAGTATAAGTGGAGATCACCCGTTCGATCCGGGTCCGAGTCATGTAGCTGTGAACGCAACTTTTTTTTTCGACCTTTCCAGCTGCCATTGACAGAACGTCACATATTGCGCTGGGAGGCTCACACAATCGCATTGAATTCTCTCAAAAAAAAATTCGTGATGTCCTGTTGCAGAAGAGCAATATGTCTTGCCGCAGAAAAGCAATTCGACGTCTCCCAGATGTTCAGATTCGACGTACCCATGGTACCGACTCGGCGGCGATTGGTATCGCATCCACCTCACTTGAAAGGGCATAGTACTTGCAGGTGGAAGTTGCCCGTTCGATTCGGGCCCGGGTCATTCCACGGTTTGCACGTTTTCGGTAGGCAAATTGCGTCAAACCCAAGTCCAACCTTGGTTATCTTCCGGGACTCAGGATATATTGAAGGTTTTATTCTCTCGAAGATATTTGCATTACGTGTGCCTTGCTCAAGAGAAGGCTCCGATTTAGTCCCCCAAATGTGTTCAGATTCGACTTACCTATGATACCGACTCGGTGGCGATTGGTATCGCACCCACCTCACTTGAGGACCCCAGCGCACGCTTGCGGGTGGAAGTTGTCCGTTCGACTCGGGCCTGAGTCATATTCAAGCGCCCCAAAGTGCACCGTTTTTTGGCCATCCCTGCTATATTTTGCGCGGGCAGGCTTGGCACACAATCGCGGGGCGCTTGATTTGTCTCGAAATTATTTGCAGCCTGAGTACGCGTATCTTCTCCGGCGGGCCGACTTGATCTCCCGGATGTTCAGATTTGACTTCAGCTACCCATGATACCGACTCGGTGGCGATTGGTATCGCATCCGCCTCACTTGAAGCTTGAAGGCCATTGCGAACACCTGCAGGTGGAAGCTGCCCGTTCGATTCGGGCCTGAGTCATGCGCATGGTGCTTTTCACGAATACTTTTCCTCCGACCTTTCAGCATTCAGTTTGAACAGAAGGTGCATTGAACATTTGTATTCCAAGCTGACAGCTTCGAGAGAAAAGTAAGGATAGTCGCGAGGCCACCGATGCCAGTGCCAAAATTCCCGATGAGCGGCCTTCTCCGATTGGTCGGCGTTGAAAGCAGAAAGGATACTGTGAGCTCAACGTGAAGTAGGCGGAGTCCGAATGATTTATCGCTTGCTTAGGGAAAGGATTCGCAGAAATCTATGCGCGGCATAGTCAGCTTCGTTGCGAATATACCGTCGAAGACTTACCCGCGTCAGGCCAGCCATGGGTATTATTATAGATGACCCTCAAGTCCAAGCCCTCGTCAAGAAGCGGGCGGAGTTGGGCAATTGCCCCGCGCGGCAGGACCCAGTCCTTGAGCGGATACCTCCCGACGTCGCGTAAATGAAGCCGAACAGAGGCCAACTGCGTCTGAAACGCAGAGGTGGGGTTTCGGCGCGTCTGGACAAGACGGATAAAGTCAGAGTAGTCGAATAACGCATCGAATGAGGCGTGGATGATCAGGGTACTGAGACGCGGAACTAGCGGAGGGTCCCGGGCCATCACCTCAGCGAACCACGAGATGTGGTCATCAACATGAACAAGCAAGGATGTGAGGGAGGGCGAGCGCCGGAGGCACTCGACGAATTCCCAGGATTTGCCGGAGGCAAGTCCGAGATGCTCGATGACGGGGTTAGAGTCGAATAGAGAGATAGGAGGGAATATCATATAGCGGTCCTTATATAGCTCCAGCCGACGCAATTTAGGAAGGTTCAGAGACTCGATGCTGGACCCATGAAGGATCAGAGATTGGAGAAGCGGCGAGGCGATCTGCGCAATTGGTATTGGTCGCCCATTGTGAGAATCCTTCATGTGAGCCGTGAGGTGCAGCAGTTGTGGGCATTGTTTCATTGCATCGAACAGGGTTTCGACGGATATTTGCCGAAGTTCGAGGGTGGCCAAAAGGGGGGAGAGGTTGGACATTAAGGCAGGCACATCCCCGAGTCTGAGCTCCGACATAGCAGGAGCGTCCGGCAGTACCGAGAGGGAAGATGATGAGTAATTCCCATGCGGCATTATGGCTAAATGCTTGAGATGCGGAAATGCAGGGCAAATTTCTCCCAGAAGGCGAAGGTCGTCGTCGGGAAGCGTAAGCTCGAGGCGATGAGCCCGTCCAGCCGCAAGGTACAACTTTGGAGAGGTTTGAAAAGAATCCCGATTCAAAGATCGTATGGTCAATGAGAGTGGTTGCTCCTTGGCACGCGCCCACCAGGTTTCCTGCAAAGAGCGCATCCCGCGCATCCTGTTGATGTAAGACTTTCCGTCTGGGAAATCTCTGTACTTCCGCGGAGTCTGATCGTAGTTTAGCGGAATGAGAATATCCAGAGAGCTCCAAAGCTCGCTGGAAGAGAGCGCTATCTCCCGCCAATAAGTGCAGATCTGCGCCAGCGTGAGCGGTGGTGTGAGAGGTGAAGGCCGCACGCGTCCGTGGCTGGGAAGGCATGCCACGAAAATTTTGGAGATGATTTCTGGGGGAATTAATAGGACGGGATAAACAATGCGAGAGAGGTGCATCTCCAGCTCGCGCCGTTTGTCCTCGAGGGCATTCAGATGTGCCTTGTGCCGCAAGATCTCAGCTGCGACTTCATCCAACTTGGAGCGAAGCTGGACAGGGGAGTATTCGGATGTTGTTTCCACGGGGGATTCGGATGGAAGGGTCCACATATTGCACTGACCACAGCTGTCGCAAACTGCAGCCATGGTGGTCAAAAAGGGGGCGAGTCACGCCCAGTGTGACTAGCCGATGTGTGGCTTCGCTTGGCTCAGTATGGTCCTCTTTGGTTCAGAACCCAAAGAAAACCAGCATGTCGATCTGCGAAAAGTGTGGACACCAGTCTCCATCCTTAGGAGCGACTGGGCGCACTGTCCCGCAGCTATCCCCCTTGCCTTCGAGTCAACTCTCCGTCCAGAATCGTCGCGTGGCCTTGGCTGACGTGAAATCGCAAATCGCGCTTTACAAAAAGCGCATCGAGGACCTGGAGAAAGACCAGAGCGAGTTAGAGACCAGCCTCTCGCTCGTGGTGTACCCAGTTCATACGCTCCCCTTTGATGTCACCTCTCGCATCTTCGTCCATTGTCTCCCTTCCCATGGACGCGTCAGCGCTTCTCCGTCCAGGGCGCCGTTGCTCCTCGCCCAGATCTGTCGCCATTGGCGCGAGGTAGCGATAGCCACTTGCGGTCTCTGGAGATCTCTATATTTTGATCCAGGTATCGACTTTGATACCGTCCTCCAGAAAGGCACTCTACCTGACGAGGCGTTTCAAAACCTGCTTCGCTGTTGGTTTTCTCGTGCCAGAGGGATCCCCCTGGCCTTGGGAGTCAATTTCCAGTACCGGAAGGCTTCACAGGCATTTCTGGAGCTGGTCCTGTCGTATGCCCCCCAGATTGAACGGTTGGATCTGCATCTTTGGCCGGCCCAGTTCGAGCAGCTCCGCCCGCTTCGCACACATTTCCCAATCCTCCGACATTTCGCCACTGTCCATTCCTCGGACGTCGATGCGCTCAACCTTATACAAACTTCACCTTCAATCCGCGAGCTCCGTCTGCTCAACGACACGGAACGCGATTTCTCCGTCAACTTCTCCCTCCCTTTCTTAACTCATCTGGAGATATCGGCCGAAATTACGGCGGAGACGTTCATTGCTGTGTTGAGGAATTTTCCTCTCCTCACCCAGCTGGCCTTCTCTTTGCGAGAATCAGATTCGTACTCCATCGCTGAAGCCAGCCACCGCCCTACACCTATCGTGTGCCCCCATCTGTCATCCCTTACTATGGGTGGAAGCGCATACGCCTTGCGGCTTGTGACACTTCCCAACCTACGGTCCATGAACATCGCACCATTTTCCGAAACAGAAGAGGTCCAACAATTCATTTCCCGTTCTGCCTGCACCGTAGAACACCTTGTCATTTCGTTCCGTGGATGCGACGAGGAAGAAGACGCGGGGGACCTTTTAGGATGGCTTGAGGTCTTTCCGTCGATCTCGGTGCTCGAAGCTAGGGAATGCCAGGACCTCTCCCTTTTACTTCAACACCTCGATTCGGCGCTTTTGGTGCCTCGACTCACGGATGTTTCGATCGACTCCGAGATCACCAAATTGAACATCGACAGCGTGTACGATGACGACCTCATCGAGATGCTGCACCATAGACGAGACTGGGCGGAGACGAATACTTTGCGCAAATTCCACCTCAAGCTTACGTACTTGTTTGGAGAGAAAGACGATGTATGGTTTCCAGGGTACCTCGCCAAATCGGCCCTCGAGCAGCTCATGGCTGATGGTCTTGATTGTGTTTTCCGTCTCGAACATCTTCGTGCTGGGAATGCTATTTGGCCTGCTACAGCCGTCGGTGAGTTGTTCATTCGCGGAATCCGATCCATCTGATTCGGTACCATTCTCGTCAGACTCTGGCTATGACCGATTGCCAGAGTTTCCGTAATTCGGCCCCAGCACAAAGATCCCGTTCCGTGATTATGTTCCCTTACACTGTCTCCTACCTTTTCTCAGTCATCTTGCATCGGTTCATCTATCTATGTAATTGTTCCAGTCAATACTAATCTAGTGTTCTATGCTCTCTACATCTCAATATCATTGGCAGACCCTTGGAACAACCACATGAAAATCTCAATTCTGCAGGAATTTCAGGGTTTTTCATCCTCGTCGATACTGACGTGCTTTGCAAGTATGGCAAGTAATTTAAACCCAGGGAAACGACAGATTATATTCGCGATATAACAGAGTGATTTTGAACGAGTGACAATATGATCCAAGCCAGGGGGCCATCCACGCCCTCAAAGGGTGATGGGAATGCAGTTGATGGCGATGAGGCCACCCCACGACTCCTGAGGGGCGTCGCAGTTGACAGTGGTGCTTCCGCTGCATGACCATGTTAGCTAGGAATATAATTTAAGGCGGGGTAAGCTTACCAGTTGTTGCCGATGACGGTGATGGGCGAGCAGCCCAACCCGATGGGCACGTTGAGACCGGAGAGGTCGAGGCCGAGGAGGCCGGCGACGGCGGAGACGACGGTGTCGGTGGACGACAGAACGCTGTTGCAGCACTGAGGAGAGGACGGGGGCGTCACCGGGGGCGTGCTCCAGCTCGAGCCGGGACGGGCGGCAACAAGGGTCTAAAATGCAGCCGTCAGTGGGATGTAGACAATCTACGGAGATAATTGCAGCGTACAACGAGCACAGAGGCGACGACGACGGAGAACTTGGAGAACATATTAGGAGAGGAGAGGGGTCTTGAACTACGGGGAGTGTTCGAGTGAAGATTGAGGGAGAAAACGGGCCCTCTTTATAGCGTTTCTGAACGGTCCAGCCTCGGCACAGATTTTTTCCCCCGGATAATTCGATCCGTTCCACACGAAACTTTACCGTCAACCCTGAGAGTGATTAGGAGTGATTGCGGTTATAATCATCTGAGGGAAGCAGAAATCCGTTAGCGGTGACAGGTATTATGTTCAGCATGATCCGACGTTGGTTAGGGAAGGCGTTTCAGGGTTCAGTGTCTTCGAATGCCGAAACCGAGTTCAATTTTGCTCAGGTTGTGGTATTTGCGATGGTGTTACACAACGCGCGTCGTTCCTACGGAATTCTTGGGCATCGGGAAGTCAGCAGCGTATTTTCAGATTGGGGGACACCAGAAGGAAGCACGAGAGCGCATCGGAGTGTACAACAGAGACATCGCATAACGTCCCGCGACGGGCATGCCAAAGCCATTTGGTGAGACCGGGTTCAATACCTCCGGTTTGTAGGATATTTCCCGCTGTGTTGGTAACGACATCGGCATTACGAGCGGTCTTCGAGTGTTTTTGGAAGCTCACAGGACGGGCAGAAAACCCGGTTCGAGAACGACCGATGTCATCGGCTTGCGGTCTAGGAAGAGTATGTTCAGACCGCGAAAGTATTTGCTGCAATGTAACACTTGGCCTTTCGCCGCAAATCATACATGCCCCTCTGGAAAAATAGCATCAGTTTGCCTTGTGTTCGGAGTGTCAAAATACGGACCAGAGATGTCAGTGTCACCCGTATGCGGACAAGCAATAGAAAAACCAAGCGCTGGGAGCAGGGATGCCTAGGGATGCCGGCGGCCGCCCTAACACCGCAGATGGAAGCGAGGAAGTTTGGAAGCAAGAAAGATGACAGAAAACATATGTACGTTGTCCACCGCATACTCCGAGGTTTCGGACTGACGAGTTAGAGATAGCTCAATGAAAGAAAATTACTGCCTGAGACAGCGCTTCAGGCGGATGAGGGAGTAGAGTCTATGGATGCGCTGAAAGCGACCCGGCGCCGATGACCTCGTACCACTGACCCATGGTGCGTGAAGATATATATGTAGCTAGCAAGTCGCCTTCCTCGCACAGTGCGCACCTCCGTGTACGAACGAGTGCAAGGGTCCATGAGAAAAGCTGGCACGGGTTACGACGTAATGAACAAAGAAAACGCGCAGCAGTGAAACAGCCGTGCATGATGGAGCTAACCGTCTCGTAACGTCCCGGCGGTGTACAGAGTAGCAGACTAGCGGCCAGATTTCCGCACGTTGGGCCGATTTCGAGGTCCAGCTGAAAGGCATGGCATGGAACAAGTTCAGCAGCGTGGCCGACAGCGGAAAAATTCAATTCAAGGGCCCGCCGCATACGCCAGTCCAGGACTCCGCACGGGTGAGCTGAGGCGTGGTGGCGAGGTAGCGAGGCGACAGGTGCGAGCCAATGACCGCAGCTTGGTACGTCGCGGTAGACGAGTGTCGAGGACGATGAAGGTCAGAAGAGAAATTGGTGTGACCGTGACTCGCGATGTCTGATGCGTTTCGGGTCCGCGCGGCACGGTACGGGTGCTCTGTGATCCGGTCTTTTCCGACCTCGCAACTTCAACTTCAACTGTTTGGCACTGTAACTGTTCCTCGGGTAGAAGAGTCATGCCTGAGGCGATTCAACTTCAAGATTCCCGAGTCAATCTCCGTCCTCCGGAGTCCTGACAGCGATCCGTGAAATCCGGTTCTGTGTTCCAGAATCCACATCGTGCGCGTTTCGGTTTCACAATTGGTGATTGAATCGACCTACTGGCGCGACAGTCCCCATTTTATGATGCCCCAATATTTACTCATGGTTGTGAACTACGCATTTGGCTACGCCTTATGATTTTGCAAGATCCTTGCATCACACAAGCTCGTGGAACGCAGCAAACGGATCATCCTTTTGCTTCACCTCAACGATTTCGAACTCGCCGCGAATCTGGCGGGCAATCTTCGCGCTTGTAAGATGCTCCACAAACGCCAGGGCCATGTCAGAGCCTAAGTGACATCAAGTTCAGAGACTCACCCCGGATGACTGGAATCGACGTACCCGCAGTTACACCAGAGCTTGTCCAAAATTTTCCGTCGACGACCCATCGTGCCTCCGGCACCCACTGAATATTCTTGGAGGTCGCAGCCTCGAAATAAAAATCAGGCCGGCGTTCACTAAGGTGAACTAAAGGACAGCGAAGGCACGTACCACGACAGCACGGTAGAACAGTTTGTTAGTTGTGGCGCGTTTTCCTTCGAGCACCCCAGCGGCTGCCAGCTGGAAGGCGCCAGTACACACGGACATGACATATTTTGCCTTCGGCGCCTGCTGTGCGATGAAAGCAATCTCCTCTTCCGGAATTTGACTTTCGCCTGTTACAAAATCCGGGCCCGGGCCTGCACAAAAAACTCCGTGAGCGCCGCCAACCAGGTTCGTTGATCTAGTAGGTACCTGCAGGAACCCAAAGAATGTCAAACTGCTTGCCCTCCGCCAACGCCCCAGCATAAGTCATAGTGGGGTTGATCGTCGGCGAGTTCCGTCCCTTGTAGGGCACCACCGGATCCATGGTAGGAGCCAGATAATCGATGGTTACCCGGTACGGTAGGTCGACCATTATGCCGCCAGAAGCAGGGCGGTCTCCATCGTTCAAGCTCGAGATCATCTCCATAGGGGTGATAAAGTCGGAGAGGGTGACATCATTGGAGATGCAAACTGCGATGCTGAGGGTCTCGGGCATGATTTGGCAGGTGGCGGGTTGGGTTGGAGTTGGAGTGGCCGCGCGCTTCTTAAATATGCTGCAGAGGATTTCCCAGCCGTTGTGTTCCGGATCGTGCATATGTACTTGGAACCACGCGACAACTGCTTGATCCGACATCGTCCGTCTTTCAAATGGCGCCTTATAAATCCCCACCGTCGGTGTTATAAATCACGCATGGTTGCGGGTTGATGGCGGACCTGCCAAATGGATCAATCTTGGTGGTTGAACAGCAACATAAACAGCAACATGAATGGAACGATGAGCTACATATACGGGTCCGAATTCCGAAAATGACAGGTGGTCGAGAGAGAGAAGTATCGGGAAGTTCGCCGCGATGATCAGTCTCCCCGAAACGATAGAGTTTTATATCCCTACTAGCAGCTTCCATCATTGCCGAACACAAGGAAACAATTTCAGGTCCCACTGACGCGCCGTTTTCCATCTCAGGAACTACAAGAAAGTACTAAATTTCGGGATTTTGGCAAGGCCATCCTCGATCTGACGACGCCATATGTTGAGATCGCGTTGGCAGCAAACGTCAATGTCTGCTTCGCCTTCGCCAGGGGTGAAGACGGCATCCAGAGTACGTAGTGCCTGTACACCAGTGCCGAGACGTTGCAGACAGGTCACGATGTGTTGGGACCATGAGCACCGGGGTTCATTCACGTTGTACCCGCGAAACGGGTCCACTGGTACGCTGACATGGTTGTGCGCGTCGAGGTTCGATGGGAAAATCATGGCGCAAGTCTGCAGCACAAGCGTCCACTCGTGCACGTATCGAATCTGAGCAAATGCGCACGTCAATCAGTTGAGTCAAGTACAGCCGGGAAATCATACCCAGGGAAGGATGAGATGAGGAGGCAACATTTCCACAACCGTGACCGGATCCATGCTTATCATCATCGGCGCCACCTCAGAAAGCAGAAAGGGATAGTCGTGTTTCGCAGCATACACAGCGACTTCGACCGGGTGATCATTAACCATGTCCCTAGCGCACTCATGAACATCAACGCAAGGGTCGTGTAGAAGTTCAGCTGTACGAACCTCAGGCGGATGTGGCAGATATTCATGGCAGGGAACACTTGGTATTTCTCTGCAGCCTCCGCAAGCGGCCCGAGGACTTCGAAAGGCGTGGTATCCAGCGCGGGATGACGCTGCGGGTACATGAACTGGAAGAGCAGCTCGAGGGTGATGGCGTCCTCCGTGAGCGGCACGACCTCCCCGGCGGTAGAGATGTTCGACGGCGGAAAGCCTTCGGTGCAGACCTCAAGATTCTTGCGGTGGACCTGGAAGAGGACGCTGTCCGACGACTTGAAGGTAACGTCGGCGTCGGCGAAGTTGACTGTCGCGGACCGATCAGTGAGCGAATGCAAGACCCAAAGAGTGCGGACATCTAGGTGAGACTGTAGTTGGTTGGGGCTCAGCCATGCTTGTGGGTCGGGCAAGGAGCTGGGGTGGTGGTGGTGGTTAGAGAGCGGCGTCTACATCCACACGTGTTGACAGCATTCCATTCTCAACGCTTGAGGCTTGCTTGAGGCGCAGCACATGTGGCACGGGGTCTTTCCTGAATGACGGTTCCCATGAGCCCAAATTTAGAGCGAAGCGATCGTGGTGCATGAGATGGTCGAAAATCAAAAGCTCACACTTAGCCAAGATCATCCTTCCTATAGATCGCGTCCGGCTTCGTATCGTCTCCGGATTGGTCCTATCAAGCGGATGAGGTCTCGTTTGGGGCTATTTATGGACACGCACAAAGGAAGGAAGAAAGAAAATATTCCGATACCCTTTCATGCCTCAAGGCGAAAAGCTGGGTGTACCCGGCTCGAAGTCAATTTGGAGCCCGAGAGATTTGAAGCCTTCGTAAGTTTTCACTCCCAAAGCAAGGTAACCAAGGTTGCGTAAATTCGGGCGGGCCCGGCTCTTCAGTACTGGAAGAAGGGCAAGCCTGAGAGACTACACAGACGTCGGGTGCCAAAGTTGAGGCCAGAATCTCTCGAACAACTGCCGATTCCCGAATATTGCGAAGACACGGAGATAGAGCTCAGAGAGAGCGAGAGAAAGATTGGAGAAGTGCTTCAAAGAGGCTTGAGTTCAGATCGCTTGCACCGACTTGATGATCTCCAAATCAGGACATAAGGACTAGAGATAGAGTTGAGAGAGACAACATGAGGCGGCTGGCGTCCTGGGTCCGGAAGAAAGGGTGGCAAGCACGTGCTCGTGACGTAACGCCACGTGAGGGAACAAACCTTTTCCGAAACCTCCTTGTCAGATTCTGGAATTCTCTCACAGGCTTGTAGGACAGTTAGGACTTGCCATGAACGCCATCGCCCAGACACACACATTGGACTTCGAGTCCGAGTTCGGCAGATCTGGTCGAATGGTGCGGCAGCTGTGGATTTCCGATTTGGCGCTGTGGGTGAAGCTAACAACTGCCAAAGGCTTCATGCGCGGAATGTCAAAGGTGCGTAGGCTCAGTTCGTTGGCTGCTTTTTCTTCTGACAACGATGTTCAGAATCAAGCTTAAATGTGACAAGAAGGTCCCATGTGGATCTTGTGGTACGCGTTCTTTGCGGGAAATATTCTCTTTTAAAGCGCAATCTTGATCCTCAGTTCGTCGGGGATGCGATAGCATATGCCCTACAGGTCTGACTGTCATGCAGATCTGTGCGTTATCTGACACAACACATATTTAGGCACAATGCGTTCCTCTGGTCGTGGCAAACGGTAGGTTTCGCTCGGTTTGCGAGGCACAAAACTAAGACTCCGCAGTTCCACGATGGCCCATGTTCCAGAACTCAACACTATCATCACCGGAATGGGTGAGCGTGTAAGAGAGCTTGAACAAGCCCTTGCGACTGCCCGTGGACACCCGTGGGACATGCGAAAGCCAATCGACACTGTATTATCCACTCCCATGCGCATTCGCACAGAGCCTTCGTGCACAATCACTCAAAGGGCCAAGGCCCTTGGCTCATTTAACGTCAACGACGACGGGGATGCCGTCTATTTTGGCCCGACTGCTGGTCCGGAGGTATGCAGGGCGATCAACCACACCCATCCCTTCTGACCACCTGTCTTCCAGAGTTTGCTGTCTGTGCGCATTCATGTTGATCCCACTCAATTTTCCATTGATTTTAATCCCAGTTTGAAGGCGCTTCAGCTGGCGGCCCGTCCCGATTTCCGTTCACAGCCATAACAGAATCGTTTCCCTTCTCCTCCGATCGAGCTCCTTGGGACGAAGATCTAGCTCTCCTCCAACTTTCTGCTCATCTCCCATCGGAGGAACGAGCCTGGCGTCTATGCGAAACCTATTACCGAAACGGCTGCTGGACTGGAATGCCTATCATGCAATCCGAGACCGTAGAACTACTGACTCTCGTCTACCACAACATCTCCAGCGAAGAGCAATGTCAGCCCGCCACAGTCACACAGAAGCTGGCAGTTCTGTATCTCGTCTTTGCGCTTGGATCCTTGGTCGACCTTGATCTCCCTCCATACAGCCCCGAGGCCGATCGCTATTTTGACTTGGCTTGTGCTGCGATGTCCATCAAGCCGTTGTTCGAGAACCCGAGTGTGGTGACGGTGCAGGCGCTGACGCTACTGGCTTGTTATTACTCCCACGGCGGCCCGAGATTCACGATGGATGGTGCATGGTCAACTATATCGCTCGCTTCCAGCGTCTCTCAAAGAGTCCGTGCAGCTATTTCATTCTTATGCCAATGCTGACTTTGCTCATCAGCTTGGGCTGCGTAAGCCTTCTTGCCTCCACCGTTCCTATCGTTCTTACGGTGAGCACAGATCGCGAAAAATTCGGCGCCAAATTTCCTGCCAAGTTCTTGAACCGATGTCGGGTATGTTCGCCCAATTGCTGCACATTTGATCCTCATGCTGTCCGGTAGGCGCTGTTCTGGGAAACATATTCGATCGAAACATATTATGTAGAGACCATTTCGTTGCTTCGCCGCCTGGGTGACTGACCATATTCAGGGCCTCGCTGTTGGACGTCCAACAGGAACTTTCCTTTCCGACATCAGCTGCCCATTCCCGCCCGACGAAGCGGACGATGAACAGCCATTCGTCAAGATCTTTCCAGGCTGTGCGAAATTTTTCGTTTATTCTCCAAGCTTATCTCACGTTCATCTACACCTCAGACCGCCAGGCTCGCTGGAGAGGGACGAAAGAGGTACGCAGCATCGACCATGTGGACAATTGAGTCTCACTCGTAGCAGGTCACCGCTCCCATCATGGAGAAGTTCCTGAAAGCAACGAGACCCGACTACGATGTCGTCCTCGACATGGACCAGCGGATCCGGAAATACATGCACTCATGTCCGTTCCAAAGATTTCCCTCCCTTGCGGACGAGCCGCCCTTTGCGTACATTCAGCGCAATCTCGTTCCGCTTCTTTCCAAAACTAGTGAGCATTACACTTTTTCGGTTCGCGAAGAAAGAACGATATTGATGGCCGCTCTCCGTGACAGTGATACTGTACATCCACAGCCGCTACTTCGTCGAGGCCATCCGGGAAAAGCCGACCAATCCCATCTCGAGCTCGTATTCCGCGTCGTTCCTTGCGGCATACCTGAGTGCGAGCGGGATTATCGAGGGAAATAAACGCAACTTTACGATACACCCGGAGCTTTTTACGCGGTGGTGCGTACACGCATACTTCTTAGTTGCATAACGGAACTCATGGCTTTGTCCCAGGTGGAGCAGTTGGAAGAGCCGTAAGTCATCTAACGTTTATTGAATGGAACCATGACTGATATCCTCGCAGTGTTTCATGCGGCGGTGTGCTCTATTCTCGTTTGTCGATGCCTTCAACTCACCTTTTAAAATGCACACCAGATCATCGTCGGCATCTCCGCAACTCGTTATCCGAAGAAAAACCACCACCCCCACGCTGTTCTTGGGCTCATCACCACTGTAGACCTCTTCGAGAAGGGCGCAGCATCTTCATCCCGTGCGCGGAGTGGTTTGGTAAGTTTCCACTTATCCTCCTACTATCGTGTCCGATAATTGTTACAGGCAATTCTCCAACGCCTGCTAGAAAAGGCCGTCAAATCCCATTCGGAGGTCAAGTCGGAGCTGAATCCGGTGCTGCCCAAGCCGCTTGACCCCGATATTCAACGCGACATCGATATCTTCGTGGGCACTACGCGGATCATCGGGGGTAAAGGGGAGTTGCAAAGAGCCCTCGGGGCAGTTGCCTCTCGCACCGAGGATGCCGATGGGCAGCCACACGCTCTCATGCCTGCACCCGCGATAAACGAACAAGATCCGACCCCACAAAGTCTCGATTCCTATCTGCAGCAATTTTTTGACTCACCGCCCTTCGAATACGTGCCGCATGCCTCCGAGTCGGACCTTCCGCACATGTCTTCGAATGACGCTGGGTTTTTCGTGCCGTATCAGCCAGCATACTCGGCCGATCCTGGGCCCGCGGCCAATTTGCAGCTTACGCAGGGTTGGGCCGATTACCTGCAAAATTTGTAGAGTCCGTATCTTCAATTGGAATCCCAGCTGGCTCGACTTAACTAATTGGCATTAGCAAATGTATGTTTTACTTTCATTCCCGAATGCAAAACTCTGCTACCAGCGACCGGGCAGTTACTTGCAAGTGCTTCTGATCTCCCCCTGGGCCTGAATGTTGATCCACGACGGCCGCGACGTAATCTCCTTCCACCAGCTGTACAGGTGGCTGTTAGTAAATCTGTGAACTACGGACGGAACGTACCGCGCAACGTTGGGCCCCTTCTCAAGCAACAAGTCCTCGCATCCGGCGTCCCGGAACTTGACACCAAACCCAATGTGAAATATGTCCGCTAACGTGAATTCCTGAAGATGCGCGGCGCTCTTAACCCAGACGCGGCGGAAGACAAATTCGAAACGTACGTCGCCGGCAATGTACCGCTGCTTCCCAAGGATGGCTTCGTACACTTCTAGTTTCGCTGATAGCGCCGCGAGGGCGTCGGTAAGCACCGTCTGATTGGTTGGGAGGTTATGCGTCCTGTTCAATGAATCAAATTAGGGAGCCAAAGCACTGCACTGATGTAGGTGGACATACGGATACGCGATAGCCTGCAGGTATATGTTGCGTGCGTTCGGCTCGAAATGCGAAAGCTCGACCGACGCGGCCTGCTCGAACAGTGCCCGTGCTTTGAGCTCCGTCGGGATCAGTTTCGTGCCCTGGTCGGCATATTTCTCTTCGATGTACCGGCAAATGGCCCGGCTTTCATAGAGGAGGAAACCCTCGTCGTCCTGGGTTCCGTTCCCTTTTAGCCGTGGACGAAGATGAATATGTTGTGCACTCACGAGAACGGGCACCTGCCCAAACGGCTGCTTCGCCAGATATTCCGCACTCTTGTGTTCCCCGCCTGCGAGATCGACCGACACGAATTCGAACGAAATATTCTTCTCCGCGAGAGTCATCGCGACTATAGCTGTAGCAGCGATCGGGGCGGCGTACCCATGCAGTCTGAGGACCATGATATCGATGCGAGTGAGCGGGTGGGCGATAAGGAAAGCACTCTTGCTACGCACTCCTTTTAACAGTCGCTTCTCTTAATACGTAGCTCGCGCAAGTGGTGCCACTGGCGTGCTGCTTGCTCGGCTATACCGGGATAGGCAGAACGAAAGTGACGCCACTGACGCCTTCCGCCCGGAGCGGCACAAGAACGGCGACCTAGTTATGTTCATCCGAGTGTTCGTTGATAGAGCACTGCAATGGTCAGTCATTGGAATCTAGCTCATACCGGGTGAGAAGATACCTTCCCCTTATTTGAGGCGTAGGGCTTGAAGTATGCAACCTCGATGACTCACCCGAGACCGTTTATGTCCGATTGACAAGGACAGGGCAAAAGATACCAGACAGCTGCAGCATGACTTGGACCAAGCGTGTGGGTGGATATCTGTGCTATTCCGGATCGAGTCCAATGTTCCGTCAGTGACGGATGACAGTAAGTAGTCGCCTAGCTTACTGACCGAGGGGAGTTGATGCGCAATATTGATGCCAATTGGCTTGAGGTCGTGAGTTACCCGGACAGTGCGGTGTGCAAGAGCTCGAAGTAAGTTGGTGCTTACAGATCTTCCTCCAGTCGCATGAACACGGACTCAGAGAGAAAGACCACTGATTGACACGCAAAGTTTCAGAGATCCTGGCGTCTCTTCGTGAGACTATAATCGGCTTGGTGTGAACTTTCGGACCACTCTTGAGCCAAACTCTACTCACCACTGACCAGTGGTTCAGCGGCAGGAATTTGACGCTTGAGCCAACGAACAGCCTGCGGTTGAAATTTGGCTGAACTTCAGGACTCCCGCAGCACTGTTTATCTTCAGTCCCTATCCGTTCCTCTCAACTGTCGGCTCGTGCTGGTCCCCATCCCAGTTCCGTTTGGATTATGAAAGCTTGTGCGCTGTATCCGCCATAAATGCAACACGGTACATAAGACGGTGTTTCCTCTTCGGGAAGCGGATCACGCACATCACCGCAGATGAGTCACATCACTACGTTTTCTTCTTCCCCATGGCCACCACGACTCGGATTCCAGAACCCCCCGCATCCCCCACTTACGCAATCGCGAGTTCGCTGCGTAGGATCCTCACCCAATGCAATGCCGGACAGTTCCGTCTCAGCAAGGTGACACCGATCTTTTCACCGCTACAGGCTGTACCCCGGGCCTATACTTAATCGACTTGACAGTGTCTGAATATGGTTATGCCAAATATAACGGCGCCATGCGGTCCTGATACATGAACGATGCACCGCACTCAACTCCTGGCTGATACAGTGACAAGAAAGGAAAAACGGTGGTTTGTTTACGGCGGATCGATGTCAAACAAGGCTGAATCGCGGAAGATTGCACCGACCGTGGACGATCCGGTTATTGCGGCCCATGCGCTCGACGGATCTATCACCAGGGTACTCTGTTCCGCGAGCAACTGCTCGCCGATAAGCATGGACCAAGGGTCCTCCTGGAACTCGCCTTTCCCAATGTCGTTCTTGCTGGGCTTCTGGAGGGCACACCATTCGCACAACTTCAGCGCGCGAAAAGTACCTCAAGTCCTCCCCATTTTAACACCTGGCGCACTCATCGGCACCTGGCCGTTGGCGTCTGTATCCAAGGTATTGAACTGTCAAAAAAGATCAGGCCATGATCGGCGTATACTCAGCCTGGGAGCGCCTTCTTATAGGGCCGTCTGGGGTGGTGGGCGCTTTATCTCCCTCCCTCCCCCGCTACGATCTTCTAATATGGATGCGACTCCTCCCGCAGAAGCCCCAGACATTTCCGATCCAACCACAGGCGCCCAGTTGGGCTTGAATCAGTTGAGTATACCTCATTGGTGTGGGGTGAGGCTTCCAAGTTGAGCGCCACTACTAGCCAGTGGCCGAGACCGCTTGCCAGTGACAACGTTCCTGCTCCTCGCACTCAAGCCATGGAGCTGGTTAACATCACGGCGTGCTCCCCTCTTTATGCCATCGAATTCGAATCATCCAAAGACGCACTCGGCTCTCACGCAACATCGGACTACGAGAGCCTTTATTCCAACGAGAAGGGGCCAGCGGATGGATCGACGATGGCGGATGACTGCGAGCAGCCTATGCTTCGATACGAGACGTTTTCCGATGACCACATTCGTCTGACACCCTCTCGTCGGTGCAGCTTCAACTTTAGGTTGGCCCTCCCCGCTCTATTGGTATCGATCGCAGCTGCCGGCGCAGCATCGGCTTTACTGGGGTGGCTTCTATCGCGCGGCGTCCAGCTTCCGTGGGACCCAGAGTCCCGTGAAGCGCTTGTCGCTGCCGAGAGCAGTGATTCCACTGTGATGTATGGTCTTTTCTTGTCGTCTCTCGCCGTGAGTTCATGCATAATATTGTGGTTATCTTCTACTTAATGTCCCTATAGGCGCATCTGGTCTCGTTCACGACATCGATTGTCATCAGCGTCTTTGCGTATCACCTGGCGGACAGCTGGTTACAAGACCAGAGGCGTGGCAACACACATGCTCTACCGACACCCGACCAGTACGGACATCTTCTCGGACTATGTTGTTCGTTCGGACCAGCGAGCTTATTCGCCGCCGCGAAATACCTATGGCGGGGAGACAGAAGACCACATGCTGCAAAGACGCTCAAAGCAGCATTTGTAGTTTCCCTGGCAGCGCTCTCCATCGATTATGGGCTCTCGTAAGTCCTTTCCCTCCACACCTCGTAAATCAACAGCTCAGTCTATGCAGCCTCGCGGACTTTTGGCTGCAGACCAAGGCTACATCATTCCCTCGTACCGGCGTCATCCCTCCTTCGCTGTTGCCCCTCTTGGGCTCCCGTATCAACACAACACTTTGCCCAGGCCCTGCCCCTTTTATGAGTAATGCCTCCGACAGATATAGTAACTGCCAACACCTGGAATTTAACCGTACAGGCAATATCGTTATGGACTGGGGGACCCCAGATCTTAAAGATGAAGGGTCTTATGTCATCAACAACATCAGCGATATATCGCAGATACAGTTGGTGGACGACTTCTTTACGGTACTGGTCCCCAGAACCCTTCCAAGCGGCGTCGAGGGCCTGCAATTCAATACCTTTGCCGTGGCTGCTTTCTGCACCCCAGTCACCGACTGTGAACAAGCCGTCCATCTTCCTGGCACCGGCGACTTCTATGATATCGCTTGCTCGCACTTTACACCGCCATTCGTTCAGAATTACAGCAGCGCGTTGTCGATGATGAACCAGTTCGATTTATCCAATGGGCAACTGATTTTTGAATCCGGGACTTCCAGCCAGCCGCGGGCAACCGTAGGCCCACCCGGGAACGGAAGTGCCCCTGCTGGATATGCTCTGACGTCCACCCTCAATCCGGCCGGCGTCTTGCTGGCGCTCTATTGGGAGTCCGAAACGAACAGCGCAGGATACACCTTCGGCCCAGACGTTATCCCCGACGGGGCGTATGTGATGACGCATGCACCAGTGGAATACATTCACTACATTGCCAACTGCACCGTTGAAGTGTTGGATGTCGTACTCTCATACGATGCGCTGTTGAACGGATCTGCGCAAAGCTTCGACATAGTCAATGCAACGCTCGCCGACTTCAATACAACCTCCGCGATGCTTGCTGCTCTGGATACCGCCTATTCTGCCACTCTTGCGAACTCTATTGTGACCCAAGTCAAACAAATTATGCGTGTAGAGGTGGCATTCAATGCAACCCTCCTATTCGATGTGGGCCTGGGGTACCTACTTGGGCGAGGGATTCTTGGATATGCCGCACCACTCACCGAGAGGATTGCCTCCATCAATGGCAGCCAGATGATCGGTGGTACAGTGAACCGGTATCCGTCGGGACCGTTATACCTGGTGTTGGTGCTCACTTATGGATACGCCATTCTCGCCTTGAGTGTCGGCCTCCGTGTCTTGACACTTCCTTCCCGCGAGATCACTATGGAGGCCGGAAGGGGACGCACCACACCTCGACGCATCTTAGAAATCGATCTTGTGCAATTACGCCTCACTAGCGCACGCGCTTGTGTTGCTGACCGATTCGACGATGGAACTGAATCAGGGCCAATACTTGATCTCTCCCGAGACGACATCGTCAAGGAAGGTGGGGAGGTGAGGCGGTTAGGCGCAGGATTCGTTCAAACCCAGGCGGACTTGCAACAGAATGATGATGTTGATGTCGCAGCGAGCTCGGAGGTCAGGTGCAACAGGCGCAGATTCAAGATAGACACTGTGGACCATTTACACGATACCGTCCAGGTCACGCAGCCCGTGGACATCACGGAACCTCACTTTGAATACGTTGATCCCAGGACAATCGTTCAGACAGACGGAGCAGGAGCACCATTCTACTGGGGACAGCCCGGCCTTCTCGCTCTATGCATATCGCTGGCAGCTGCGGGCACAGCGTCAGCGCTACTTGGGTGGCTTGCAAAGCACATCGTGCATGGGCCGGACCCTGCGTTCCGTTATGCGCTTGTCGCAGCAGAGAGCAGCACGTCCACCAATACGATGTATGGCCTTGCCTTGTCGTCTCTGGCAGTAAGTCCATGTAAAATGTTGCTTCTCAGGGCACTAATCTGATCCTCATAGGCACACTTGGTTTCTATCTCGATGCCGTTCGTCCTCAGCGTCTTCGCATATTACTTGGCCAATATCTGGCTCCAAGAACAGACGCATGACAACATATCCTCCCTACCGACACCCACGCAATATGGACACCTTGTAGGACTCTGCTGTGCGCTTGGGCTAACAAGCTTATTTGACACCGCGAAATATTTGACCCGTACAAAAAAGCCACCGACGAAAACGCTAAAAACTGCCTTTTTAGCTTCCTTGGCATCGCTGATTATTAATTACTCGCTTTCGTAAGTTGTGTCGGCTCGTACATATCGTACAAGCAAACATCTTATTTCACACAGGCTGTCGGATTTATGGCTTCATACCATGACCACATCATTTTCCCATGGCGAGCCCATTCAGATGCCTCGGTTTGGCTTCCGTATCAGCCCAACACTATGCCCAGGCCCCTCCCACTTCCTGGGCCTCCCTAGCATTCTCCGGGACACCGACGGATATAGTAACTGCCAGCACCGCCAAATCTTCAATGTTACCGCCAATACCGGTGGACTGACTTTGGGAATGACCATGCAGTGGGGCACGGCGGATCTTATGGATGATGGGTCCGATGTCGTCGCCAACTTCAGCGATTTCTGGCAGGTATGGTCGCTGGACATCGGTGCAGCACTTATCCCCAAAAACCTTCCGGATGGCGCCGAGGATTTGCAATTCAATACCTTTGCCGTGGACGCTTCCTGCACCCCGGTCACCGATTGCAAACAAGATATTTATCTTCCTGGCACGAGCGACTTTTACAATATCGCTTGCTTGAACTTTACACCGCCATTCGTTCGGAATTACACAAGCGCCTTGTCGATGATGAACCAGTTCAATGCATCGAATGGGAAGTTGATCTTTGAGTCCGGAACTCCGAGTCAGCCGCGAACAACTGTGGGTCCACCTGGAAACAGCAGTGCACCCGCTGGATATGCTCTTAACTCTATCCTCAATCCGGCCGGTGTCCTCGCGGCGCTCTATTGGGAGTCTCAAGAAGGCGCCACAGCGTTCTTCGGCACCAACAGCTACTCTGGGGCATATGTGATGGAACAAGCGCCGGTGGAATATATCTACTACATCGGCACCTGCAATGTTACGGTGTTGGACGTTGTGCTTTTGTACAATGCGGCTTTGAACGGATCTTCGCGAGGCTTCACGACTGTCAATGCAACGCTCTCCGACTTTAACACAACCTCCGCACTTCTTGCTGCCCTCGATACCGCCTATTCTGGCTCTTTAGCGGACTCTATTGCTATCAACATTGAACCATTAATGCACAAAAATAACTCCACATTCCTTCAGGAACTGCAGGCATTGGTAGCGCAAGGCATCATCGGCTCCGCCGCACCGCTCACGGAGCTCACACGCCCCATCAGCGGCGTCCAGCTGGTCTCTCGCACAGTAAACCGTTATCCCCTTGGACCATTATGCTTGGTCTTGGTGCTTACTTACGGTTACGCCATTCTCGCATTCTGCGTCGGCTGGGCTGTTTTGGACCTTCCGTACCGAGCATTGACTTTGGAGGCCGGCCGGGATCGTGCTACAGTCAAACACATCCTGGAGCTGGACCTTGTGCACAAACGCCTCACAAACGCACGCGCTTGCGTGGCTGATCGATTTGACGGGGGAGATGTATCGGAGCCAGTACTGGGTGTTTCCTCGCGGACCATGTTCCAGGAAAGTGAGAATACCAAGCGCTTAGGTGCAGGATTTGTTCAACCGCAGCATAAGTCGGACAATCCGGACGTGGAAAGCTCGGCAGTTGGAATGCGCCACAGGCCCAGATTCAAGATAGACACTGTGGACCATTTGCAAGACTGAAAAGTGCGTAGTAGTACCGTACTTGTCGTGTAAGTATGTAGCTATATCTATTCTCCATCGTCATCTTCTGTCACCCGGTGGCTTTTGCTTGGAGGCATGACCAGAATTGTAAAAGTAGAAGCTACTTCTACTTCCACTACGGCCACTTCTACTACTACTTGCCGGCCTTAGTTGAAGTAGAAGTTACTTCTACTTCTACTAGCTGCGCCCGCACTTCTACTAGAGTCTGTCATGCTCACCTTTTTGAATATCATTGAGTCCGTTCAGTGGCAAAGTGGGTGTATTATTGATTGAACTGAATTGAGAAATCACTGGGCAATTTAAGCAAGAGGCTGAGATTAATGTAGCTATTAAAATTGTATTAATACAAATAGTTCTCCAGGCCGGGAACATAGGCTCAAGTTCTGGTGCAAGTTGAAAGCCGGGGTTTGGCCGGTTCGATTCCATCGTGGCTTGTGAGGTTGTTGTTTGACGGGCACCTCGGGTGGGCCTTTGTGTGCTTTGAAACCCGACGGAAGATCCCAGCATGAGGTGAGCCGCTCGGGCGTGAATCAAGCAGACAGTGGGACACTGAGGTGAAACGGGAGGATTATGTGATTTGAAACCGACTATTGGCAACCACAATTCGAGGAAGACATATCGTTCAACTTTGATGGTCGAGCGATGCAAGAAGTTAATAGGCAAAGTTCTGCAGGCTGCAGCTAATATAATTATGCTGGAGACTCCGAGAGAATCTGTCTAAACCTAGGCTGCTATGTACCAACTTTTATCGGAATTGAGATTACCTTGCCATGCTCTATAAAGAACGCCACCTAGCTAGCCTCTTCTGGCGATATGGTGGTCCATGTGAACTTAAAAGAAGTGCTTAGTACTTACCCCTGGGTGAATCATCACTTTCAACTTTGTTTATGCTTGCCCATCAGTGGCTGAGCTTTGCATCGGTCACATCACTGTCACTGATTGATCGCGATTTTTTGTTTCTTCGTTCTTCCCCCATGATGCCCCCGCTAGCTACGTCAACAGAGTGGCCACGGAGGTCTGAACTGTTGGTCTCTCAGCGAACCTACACGGCTGAAATCTCTCTCCTTGGTGATGGGTGCCTGCTTTCTACGCTCCTGGATATCTTCCGCAGCGGCTGTCCGACACTGCCATTCCCGCGCTTAAATCCTTCGTGGGCCCGCCGACCGCCGTGCGCTCCTTCGTTTGCAACCGACCCGTCATCAGCACCGAGAGTCTCAATTTGTGCTCCCGCGACGGACTCAGTCACTCAGACCCCCTGGCGGACACCCGCGCCTTCCTGCGGAGCATCTCGTCGATATACCGCAACGCGCAGGCAACATGCTCGAGCTTCAGTCCTCCTTCGCGAGCGGTGCAGCGTGTAGTTGACTTGTGTGCTATGAAATAATGGTCCACAACCTTGGCGTGCTCGATATTGATATTTTCCTTGGCCGGTGGGTGACGGCGACATTCGCGGAAGGACCTCTGTGTGTCTTGCAATACACAAGCGGGATACCCTAATTCACTACATCCACTCTCACGTCGTACAGCCCCGCTTGTCACACCATTGTTCTAAATTGCGGCCGCACTGGTCCAACTGCCATCGATTGCTGGTAGCGGCTGGGATTTGTCTTTGACCTATCCTAGCTATCCTCGTACACCCTCCGCAATGTGTGGCGCACCTACCCTAAATTCTATCGCTTGCAGGGGGGGGACCGTCAAGAAAGATGATCAAGAGAAGGGGTGATCGGCGTATGTCTTGCCTGGGAATCTCTTATAAGTGTCCGTTGCTAGCTAGGCGCCTTACATCTCCCTCTCCTTCCCCCACTCCCCCCGATGGATCCATCCACACCTCCGGCAGCTCCAGTCCTTTCTGACCCTATAACAAACGTAGGAAAGGCATTGTGAGCATGATTCTTGCGGTGACTTCCCAGATTTTCTTAAATAGAATCTCAGCGAGTGGATAAGACGGCCTAACCTTGGTAGCTTTCGCGCTGCCCGAACCCGGGTCACGGACATTGTGACGTCCCCTCCTCCGCGTGGTATTGAATTCGATCCATACAAGGAGTACCCATTCGAACCGCCGACGTCTTACTCCGAGAGCTTTGAATCAAGCCAAAAATCGACTATCAAGGACGCAGATGAACCAGACGAATCTGAACAGCCAATTCTTGGATATGGGATGACTTCCGACGAACGGATTCGTTTGGGACCCTCTCGCCGATTTAACCTCACCATCGCCTTCCCCGCTCTGTTGACATCGTTGCTCGCCGCTGGTGCGGCGTCGCTTTTGCTCGGCTGGCTTCTATCACGCCGTGTCACGGCCGACGGGGATACGGCGTTTCACAATGCTCTTGTCGCTGCCGAAACTCGTCAAAGCAACTCGTCCAATGTTTCCCTCTTCAGCAAGTTATTCGGGGCTGATCAGGGCGAAAATTCGAACGAGGGTTCTCGGACTGTTATGTATGGGCTTGCAATGTCCTCTTTCGCAGTACGTCCGGTCACAGTCTCGTCCTCATCCCAAGTTGATTTCGTCGTAGGCACACTTGGTTTCGTTTACGACACCGTTCGTGCTCAGTGTCTTTGCATATCTGCTAGCCAGTATGTGGCTGCAAGACCAGATACATGGACACATAGCCTCTCTGCCGACACCGACTCAGTATGGCCACCTTGTGGGACTGTGCGGCTCGTTCGGACTCGCGAGCCTATTCGACACTGCTAAATATCTATCGCGGCGCCGCAGGGAAAGGGTCGCGGCATCCACTACATTGATCACTGCCTTCTTTGCTGCCCTAGTTGCCCTTGTCATGAACTACGCACTCTCGTGAGTTCTTCCGTGTGTCAACCTCATCGTTTAGTTGCTCATTCAACACAGCCTCTCCGATTTATGGCTCCATACCACGACAACATCATTCTCTTACCAGTTCATCTCGCCCATGCCATCGTCTATGTTGCCGGAGCTGGGGTTCCAAATCAACACAACACTGTGCCCAGGCCCCGCCCCCTTCATGATCCAGTACTCGGACACATGGAGTAATTGCCTCCACTTTCAACCTTTCAACGAGGCGGGGGAAACCGACATGGAGTGGGGCAGCGCAGACCTTATCAACGAAGGGGCAGCAGTCGTTGGGAACATCAGCTTTTCATCGCAAATCCAGCTCATTGGGAATCTTTCAATATTGGTCCCCAAAAACCTCCCTGGTGGTGTTGACAACATGGTGTTTGATACATTTGCCATGGAAGCCACATGCTCCCCAGTCACCGACTGTCTACAAAACACAAACATTCCTGGCACCGATGACTTACACAGTCTTGCCTGCATGTCGTTCACGCCGCCGTTCGTGATGGATATTACGGGCGCAATGCCAATGCTGGACCAGTTCAATGTCTCAAACAACGCACTCATATTTGAGTCTGGGTCTCCCGGCGCTCCGCGGACAAGCGTGGGACCACCCGGAAACGAAAGCGCGGCCGCGGGGTATGCTCAGGGATCTGACCTCAATCCGGCTGGTGTGCTCTCGGCGCTCTATTGGGAGTCCGACTCTGGAATAAATTTCAAGGAAAACGCCACTCCCGGGGTATATGGATCGGCTCAGGCACCGACGACGTTCACTTTCTTCGTCAGCAGCTGTGTGCTTGACGTGTGGGATGTTTCAATTTCATACAGTGCGCCCTTGAACGGATCTTCCCCCAGCTTCACGCTGGCTTCCCCGCTCATACGAACCAACTTCACAACGACCTCTGCACTCCTTGCCGCACTTGATACGGCATATTCGGCTACTCTAGCGGCCTATATCACCACAACGCTTGAAGCATCGGAACAGGTGGAATCCGACCTATTTCACAGTTTCCTGTCGAAAAACGTATCACATGGGATCCTTGGATATGCTGCGCCACTCACAGAGAGGATCTCGTCCCTCCGGGGCAATCAGGTGACCACTGGCACTGTAAGCCGGTATCCTCTTGGACCATTAGGCATGGTGCTGGCCCTCACTTACGGATACGCCCTCCTCGCCCTCGGCGTCGGCATCGCTGTCTTCACACTTCCATCCCGAGAAATTATCGTGGAGGATGGAGCAGGTCGTCCAACACCGCAACGGATCCGGGAGATAGATCTTATGCACTTACGGCTCACCAGTGCTCGGGCCTGCGTTGCGGATCGCTTTGACGGTGGGAATGCATCCGAGCCAATGCTTGAAATCTCGCGGGACAGTATTTTCAAGGAAACGGGACCGGTCAGGAGGCTGGGTGGGGGATTTGTGCATAGCGAGGCCGAGTTATACAACGACGACGGGGAGAGTTCGGTCGTTACGCGGCGCGACATGCGTCGATTCAAGGTAGATACTGTGGACAATCTGCAGTCCGACTAGGACGAAACCTGTCAATGGGTACTAGTAAACAACTTGTAAAGATCAGATATCTATTCTAGTTTCCTCGCTGCATTATTGTCGGGAGACCGACACACCTCAATCACTGCCGCTTGGCCCGACGGGCTATTCGAGATCTCTTGATCGCCGATAAAATACGCCTCTGCTGCGCTCCGACACTTAGAATCCAACGAGATGTGAAAAATCCTTTCACCTCGTCGTGAAAATTAGCGAAGGGAAAACTAGGGTGGTACAGTGAATGAGCTGAGAATAATGTCGCATGCGTAGTTGAACGAGGCATAACTCGTTGTCAGGTCAAGTAGACGCTAACCACCCGGATATTTTGTGAAGAGCATGCCGAAATCGAGTAGTGGGAACCCCAAGACTCAAAGTTAACTCAGAGTTACATTGTACCTTGACCGTGACTGCCTGCACTACTGCCAGTGAGGGTGAACTCTAATCGGAATTGCAAGCCAAAAAATTATCTAAAAAGTCTCCAGCTAGTCTCTCCGTACTGGTGACATGGGGTCCATGCGAACTTGAAAGAAGACTTTGCTTTCGTGTAAATCACGACTTTCCAAGTTTCAACTTTGTCCCGGCTTGCCCATCAGTGGCTGAGCATTGCATCAGTCACATCGCTGTCACTGATTGACGGCCTTTTTTTTTCTGGTTCTTCCTCCCATCATGCCCCCGCTCCAAAGCTACGTCGACAGAGTTGCCACGGAGGTCTGGTTGAACTGCTGGTCTTTCAGCGAACCCGCACAGCTGAAAGCTCTCTCCTTGGTGTGCCGATACTTCAAGACCTTGTCTCAGCCTCTTCTCTTTCGGCAATTGACTGTCAGGGCACCATACGTCGACCCTGGAGGATGGATACCGGCCACACAGACGGTACACTACGCGGACCATAGGCTAACCAGAATCGCAGCTTCTTCGCATGCCCTCTCGGTTCGCAGGTGGACGTGGGCGGGAGATGAGGAGATGGAAGATTTGCCGCAGACATTCCCGTTGATAACCCATATCCATGTTCTCCGGGACACGTGGCGACGACTACTGGCGACATTCACTTCGACTCTGGGCGCCTATCAGCGACTGACGGTGCTTGATTTGAGCTGTATCGAAATTACCCCCGAATTTCGCGCGACGCTGGAGACCTTGTCATTGCTGCAGGATCTGACGCTGACGTATTGCGACATCGTCGGCCGTACGGGAAGCCTCCTGCCTCTGCGGAAGTTTTCCTTCACTGGAACATATGAATCGGACTACGCGACACCGATTACACTTGTCGATCCCGAAAGATTGGAGAGTCTAGCTCTCCATGGGTCGTCTAAATCTGAGGATGCATTTCCCGACAATGGGTGCATTCTTTCCACGCTGCTGGACCATCCACTTCCCCGGCTCACGCAGCTGCACTTCATATTGACGACTAAACTTGTGGATCTCTTTTTCCCCCTCCTTGAATGTTGTCCGGGTCTCCAATCCCTCCGCCTCATATCCGCAGTCGCCCCCGAATTTCTCCCGCAGAGGCTATCCGACACTGCCATTCCCGCGCTTACATCCCTCGTGGGCCCGCCGACCGTCGCGCGCCTCTTCGTGTGCAACCGACCCGTTATCAACATTGGGAGTCTCAGTCTGTGGAGTACTGCTCCCGCGACGGACTCGGACCCCCTGGCGGACACACTCGCCTTCTTGCGGAACATCTCGTGCGGATCTGTACCGTTGCAGACACTCTCTATCACCGAGCCGTTGCTTGCCACGCACTTGTCCAAGCTCCTCAGGGCCGTCGGGCGCCTCTTCCCCGACCTTCGCACCTTCGAAATGGCGCTCCAAGACGTCCCATACAGGAGAGCGCAGGTTTCCGCTCCCAGCGACGAGGAAGAGAGTGAGGAAGAGGAGGAGGAATACGTAGATGACCGCATGGTGGAGCTCTGGGATGGGTCGGTCGAGTACGCCAGCTCGGACTCGGAGAAGGTGGTCATCATCGATCACGACTCGGATCTCGAGCGTGACGCAGTCCCCCCTCCCCCTCCTCCTGCCCCGGTCGTTTACCTTCCCGGGTACATGTATGGTTCGTCGCCTTATTTATGCCCTTTTCGATTGTATCTTATCGCATCCGCAGTCTCCTCTGAAGAGCACGCCCCGGAGCTCGGCGAGCTTCTTCCCCAACCCCGTCCCGAGGGCGCATTGATTGTACGTTCCCTTGCATCACTCTTCCTTTTAACTCTATCCTGTGATGCTCACACCCGGCTGTACATAGCTCTTATTCCGTCTCCTACACAAAAAGCGCATCACCCTCCCCGCGCAGCTTGAAGTCCTATCCTTTGGCTACGCGCGCGGCGTCGAGCTAGACATCGAACACCGTCTGATCCTCGCGCTGGAGAAGCTGTGTCCGACCCTAAGGACCGTTGGGTTGGGTGCGCGCCACAGCTGGGTGCGCACGCGGCACATGTGGGTGCGGACGGCGCACGTGTCGCGGTGGGCGAGGGAGCCCGTGCGGATCGTGTCGCTGGTTTGGAATGCCGATGGGACGCAGCGGCACGGTGAATCTGAGGTGCAATAGGTCTGTGGATGGACGGTACGCAACGTGCCGTTGCCTTCCGCTTCTGCTTATTCACGATACATCTGCAGTCCACACGGAAGAACCTATGCGACAACACTAATTTGAGCGTTCAGCAGTAACTATACATCTTCTGCTGACCCACATTTCCTTCCGTCGCCAATGGCTATAATTACTGGGCTTTGGCGTTCACCGCTTTTCAAGCCTTTCAGCTTCTGGTTTGGCAACGTAACATAGTAGCTCTAGTGCTCCTCGCCGAAATCCCACTTGCCTTCCACCGCTCATCCGTGTTTGTGCGGCTCCGCTCGACGCCAATAACAGATGCAGCGCCGAGGCTGCATGTCTCGAGCGAATGTAGAAATCGCGCGAAGTGGGTGGAGGGGGTTCCGCCTTCATGCTCGCAGGTACACCCTCCAGCTCGCTGCTAGCGCGAGTATCACATCACAATCACCGAGCGCCGCTCCGCTGCGCTCCGAAACGTATCGTGCGCCGCAAGCAAGTCGGACGGCGCGGTACTGTACACGCGGCGTACACGAGGCACGCATTCCGCCGCGCAGATCACACCGACAGGAGCAGCAAGGGTAGACTCCTTGACTGCTATGCCCTCCCCAGTTGCGCGCCCGCCTCAGATTGCAGACGACGACGTACACAACGACGAGGCTTACACGAGGCCCGCCGTCCGCCGCACAGAGCACACCGCCAGCAATCACTCCTCCCCTCCCTCCCCGCCTCCCCGCGCTCCCCTCTCCGAAAGAAAGAAAAAAAAGGTAACAAGAGACCAAGAAACTAACGCACCCTCCCCCTCACACAGATCAACCTTATTCCCCACAAGTATACACGAAACATGCGCGTCCGCATGTGCGCGCACATCTGCGAGCCAGGTGCGCACGTTGTCGAACGAGCGGCGAGATGTGACGTCGTACACGAGGAGGCAGCCTGGCGAGCGTTAGCGAGTGCGAAGTGAATGGTGGATAAATGAAAGAGGGAAGGAGGAGCGAGGAAACGCACCGGCAGCCCCACGATAATACGATCTCGTAATGGAGCGAAACGATTCCGTCCCAGCGGTGTCCCAGCATTGCAGCTTTACCACTGTCGCTTCGGGACCGGGGAGGGTTATGAGTTTCGAGCCGAATTCGACGCCGAGCTGTAATTCCACAGTTCGTCAGCTTTTCGTTGCACAATTTAAGGATATCGACGCAAGGGAACTACAGGCAAAGTTCGGATAGATAAGTGACGAGAGACTCGACGTACCGTTGGATCCGGATTCGCGAGAAACCGCTGGTCCGTAAGTCGTACTAGCAGCGAGGATTTCCCGACTGCTGCGTCGCCGGTGATGATGAATTTGAGCACGTAGTGCCAGGCTGGGCTCACCATCGTGGTGGTGTCGAGTTTAACGGTCCTAGTCTAATAATCCGGTCGAATCCGAGCAAATCTGGGTCGTTTCTGGTCGTCCACAAGATCCACTAAGTACCGCCGAATTGGAGTCAAGTCGAGAGAGGTCCTGGTTCCGAGCAGCGAGTATAACCAAGAAGAGGACAGTATATAGCGGTCAAAGCGAGTTGTATGGGCAGCCTGGAGAGCGAGCAGACGAGGGTCCAGGAGAAGAGTCGGAAACGGGAAATTGGCGTGACGCAGCCAAGGCAACGCGTGACACAGTCACGTGTCTGGATGATGGCGGGAAAGTCCGATTTCTCCAACTTCCGTCTGGCTTCGAAGTTGCTTCTCTTTCCTATCTTTGTATAGACTCTATGGCGTAACGGTAGCGCATCCGCTTTGATTTGATATTGCACCACGAATTTGTGCGGAAGGCGTCGGTTCGAATCCGATTCGAGTCGTGTTCGGAAAGAGTATTTTTGTGCCAAAATTGAACGCCACATGATCGTCGCAGCGATCCGTAGGAGACGCCCGTTCGAGTTGTTGCGGCTGTTCGCCGAGTAAGTTTCTTGGACTTGTGCGCGCGCTGATTTTTATGCCATCCGCAGTGCGTTGGGACTGCTTTCGAGCTTCATTTTCGACTTGTTCATAAACTTAATATCTACTACTCCTTGGCGGCTTATTTATTCCAACCTTCAACTCAGGCCGGCCTCGAATCATCACAAGCACTTCTTTCGCTCTACGACAAAGTGAAAGGTCGTGGCTTTGCAAATTGTCGACCTCCTCAGCAGTCCGGGTCATCAAGGTTCTGAATCGTCTTCTGCTTATACACTGAGATCAAGTATTTGTTTCAAATCTGCATTTACCCACTCTCAATCCTTCATACTGTGATTTCGGGCCCGACGCAACCAAGCTAAGACCCAGTGTGAGAACGACTCGGTGGTGAATTGTATTACATCCACTTCAAATGATCAAACGATATTTGACGAAATCAGTGGAAATCGCCCGTTCGACTCGGGTCCGAGTCATACGCTGGCCGATAATTTTTGCCGTTTTCTGCTCCTCTGGATGCTAGGAGATAGTAAACTATCTGAGTTCCCTTTCATCCCTTGGCCAAGGTCCTCGCAGGATGCTTTCCCCTTGAATGGCGTTTTATTCGCCCAATCTCAACCCGATCTGGTTCAACTCATTTTTTTTGCCACGCTTTTGTAAAGCTTGAGTTGCGCGTACATGTACAACGATCACTGTTGCTGTTTAGCTCATCCAGCCGTGAGATTGCTCTGATGTGTATGACAGCCTCGCAGTATCCTAAAGTCCAAGTACCAATCTTCACCGTTGCACGATCACTTTATTTCTGGCGTGCATACAAACTGATATTGAGGAAGAGACTCGGTGGCCAACAGCATCGCCGCCCACCCCATCGGGAGCGCCGCTCTTGGCTTAGTGCCACCCGTTCGAGCCGGGACCGAGACATTTGCATCTTTGCACATCCTTTTTTTTTTTTTTTTTTTTTGGATTCCTCCCTTTCACACCCACATTCTTCAAGTCCCAAGATTCTCTGACTTCAAATCCAGAGCAGTAGTTGGTGTCAAGAGAATCTACTGTCTACCACCCCTCACGCAGCAGATTTGATCTCTCGCAGTTTGGAACATGTTCAACCTAAAATCAACCTTGAGGACGACTCGGTAGTGAAGGCATCACATGCACTCGGTGTTTTTCTTGACGGGTAGACACATTACGAATGGAAATCACCCGTTCGACTCGGGTCTGAGTAACTTGATGAGTGATTTTTTTGCGTGCGAGCTGATAGACCTGCGTATGACCTGCGTATGACCTGAAATTTTGACTACAACTACTAGGCCACAGATTCGTAGGCGCGTTGAATTGCCTGCACACCTATATATTACTTATCTGTGTATACATGCGTCCTCTCCGGCAGGCAAATTCAATCTCCCAAATGTTCAGATTCGACTCACTAACTTAAGTCACCTATGATACCGACTCGGTGGCGATTGGTATCGCACCCAGACCCCAGCGAACACTTGCGGGTGGAAATTTTCCGTTCGACTCGAACCTGAGTCAGATCCAACCGCTTCTCATTTTTGCCTTCCCTGCGATATTATTGCGCACAATCGCTGGGCTTTTTGAATTCTCTCAAAAAATATTTGCAATATGTACCTCAAGGTGATGGGAATTGGACGCACCCTGATACCGACTCGGTGGTGAATGGTATCAGATCCACCTCTCATGCGTTGGAGACGACCACAACACTTACTGGTGGAAGTTGCCCGTTCAATCCGGGCCCGAGTCATACCACAGATTGCATATGTCAGCATTTTTGGTATGTGCAGAGAGCGAATAAAAACAAGAGAGGGCGTTTGCATTCAACGAGGATGAAAACTCTGCGATGGGATGCAGGATATAATGAAGGTCGGTCTCTGCAAAATATGTGCAGTATGTGCGTCTTGCTCCAGAAGTGCAGGCAAATTTAGTCTCCCAGATGTTCCGGCTTGACTCACCCATGATACCGACTCGGTGGTGAATGGTATCGCATCCGCCTCACTTGAAGACCCCAGCGCACGCTTGCGGGTGGCCGTTCAATTCGGGCCTTAGTCATATCCAATCGCCGCCGTAAGTGCATCGTTTTTGGCCTTTCTTGCGGTTTTGTCTCCTAGATGTTAAGATTCAACCTACCCATGGTACCGACTCGGCGGCGATTGGTATCGCATCCACCTCTCAGTGAAAGGGCATAGCACTTGCGGGTGGAAGTGGCCCGTTCGATTCGGGCCTGAGTCATGCGCATGGTGCTTTTCACGAATACTTTTCCTCCGACCTTTCAGCATTCAGTTTGAACAGAAGGTGCATTGAACATCTGTATTCCAAGCCTGACAGCTTCGAGATAAAAGTAAGGATAGTCGCGAGGCCACCGATGCCAGTGCCAAAATTCCCGATGAGCGGCCTTCTCCGATTGGTCGGGGTTGAAAGCAGAAAGGATATTGTGAGCTCAACGTGCAGTAGGCGGACTCCTGATGCTTTATCGCCTGCTTAGGGAAAGGATTCGCAGAAATCTATGCACGGCATAGTCAGCTTCGTTGCGAATATACCGTCGGAGACTTACCCGCGTCAGGCCAGCCATGGGTATTATTATAGATGACCCTCAAGTCCAAGCCCTCGTCAAGAAGCGGGCGGAGTTGGGCAATTGCACCGCACGGCGGGACCCAGGCCTTGAGGGGATACATCCCAGCCTCGCGTAAATGAAGCCGAACAGAGGCCAACTGCGTCTGAAGCGCAGAAGTGGGGCTTTCGGCGCGTCTGCACAAGATAGATAAAGTCAGAGTAGTCGAATAACGCATCGAATGAGGCGTGGATGGTCAGGGTAGTGAGACGCGGGACTAGCGGAGGGTCCCGGGCCATCACCTCAGCGAACCACGAGATGTGGTCATCAACATGAACGAGCAAGGATATGAGGGAAGGCGAGCGCCGGAGGCACTCGACGAATTCCCAGGATTTGCCGGAGGCAAGTCCGAGATGCTCGATGACGGGGTTAGAGTCGAATAGAGAGATGGGAGGGAATATCATATAGCGGTCCTTATATAGCTCCAGCCGACGCAAATTAGGAAGGTTCAGAGACTCGATGCTGGACCCATGAAGGATCAGAGATTGGAGAAGCGGCGAGGCGATCTGGGCAATTGGTGTTAGTCGCCCATTGTGAGAATCCTTCATGTGAGCCGTGAGGTGCAGCAGTTGTGGGCATTGTTTCATTGCATCGAACAGGGTTTCGACGGATATTTGCCGAAGTTCGAGGGTGGTCAAAAGGGGGGAGAGGTTGGACATTAAGGCAGGCACGTTCCCGAGTCTGAGCTCCGACAACACAGGAGCGTCCGGGAGCACCGAAAGGGCGGATGATGGATAACTCCGATGCGGCAATATGGCTAAATGCTTGAGATGCGGAAATGCAGGGCAAATTTCTCCCAGAAGGCGAAGGTCGTCGTTGGGAAGTGTAAGCTCGAGGCGATGAGCCCGTCCAGCCGCAAGGTAAAACTTTGGAGAGATTTGAAAAGAATCCCGGTTGAGAGATCGTATGGTCAATGAGAGTGGTTGCTCCTTGGCACGCGCCCACCAGGTTTCCTGCAAAGAGCGCATCCCGCGCATCCTGTTGATGTAAGACTTTCCGTCTGGGAAATCTCTGTACTTCCTCGGAGTCTGATCGTAATTCAGCGGAAGGAGGAGATCCAAAGAACTCCAAAGCTCGCACGAAGAGAGCGCTATCTCTCGCCAATAACTGCAGACCTGGGCGAGCGTGAGCGGTGGCGTAAGAGGTGAAGGTCGCACGCGTCCGTGGCTGGGAAGGCATGCCACGAAAAATTTGGAGACAATTTCCGGGGGAATGGATAGGACAGGATAAACAATGCGAGCAAGCTGCATCTCCAACTCGCGCCGTTTGTCCTGGAGGGCATTCATATACGCCTTGTGCCGCACGATTTCAGCTGTGACTTCATCCAAATTGGAGCGCAGCTGGACAGGGGAGTATTCGGATGGTGATTCCACGGGCGATGCGGATGACAGGGTCCACGTATTGCACTGACCACAGCTGTCGCAAACTGCAGCCATGGTGGTCGAAAGGAGGCGAGTCACACATGTGACTAGCCGATGTGTGGCTTAGATTGGTTCAGTGTGGTCCTCTTTGGCTCAGAACACAAAGGAAACCACCATGTCGATCTGCGAAAAGTGTGGACACCAGTCTCCATCCTTAGGAGCGACTGGGCGCACTGTCCCGCAGCTATCCCCCTTGCCTTCGAGTCAACTCTCCGTCCAGAATCGTCGGGTGGCCTTGGCTGACGTGAAATCGCAAATCGCGCTTTACAAAAAGCGCATCGAGGACCTGGAGAAAGACCAGAGCGAGTTAGAGACCAGCCTCTCGCTCGTGGTGTACCCAGTTCATACGCTCCCCTTCGATGTCACCTCTCTCGCATCTTCGTCCATTGTCTCCCTTCCCATGGACGCGTCAGCGCTTCTCCGTCCAGGGCGCCGTTGCTCCTCGCCCAGATCTGTCGCCATTGGCGCGAGGTAGCGATAGCCACTTGCGGTCTCTGGAGATCTCTATATTTCGATCCAGGTATCGACTTTGACACCGTCCTTCAGAAGCCCGCTCTACCTGATGAGGCGTTTCAAAACCTGCTTCGCTGTTGGTTTTCTCGTGCCAGAGGCATTCCACTGGCTTTAGGAGTCAATTTCCAGTACCGGAGAGCCTCACAGGCCTTCCTGGAGCTGGTCCTGTCGTATGCCCCCCAGATCGAACGGTTGGATCTGCATCTTTGGCCGGCCCAGTTCGAGCAGCTCCGCCCGCTTCGCACACATTTCCCAATCCTTCGGCATTTCGCCACTGTCCATTCCTCCGACATCGATGCGCTCAACCTGATACAAACTTCACCTTCAATCCGCGAGCTTCGTCTGCTCAACGACACGGAACGCGATTTCTCCGTTAACTTCTCCCTCCCCTTCTTAACTCATCTGGAGATATCGGCCGAAATTACGGCGGAGACGTTCATCGCTGTCTTGAGGCAGTTTCCTCTCCTCACCCAGCTGACATTCTCTTTGCGACCATCCGACGCATACTCGATGGCCGACCGGCCGATACCTATGGTATCCCCTCATCTGTCATCCCTTACTCTGGGGTCAGGGGAGAGTGCATACGCCTTGCGGCTTGTGACACTTCCCAACCTACGCTTCATAAAGATCGCACCCTTTTCCGAAACAGAAGAGTTCCAACAATTCATTTCCCGTTCTCCCTGCACCGTTGAACACCTTGTCATTTCGTTCCGAGGATGCGACGAGGAAGAAGACGCAGGGGATCTTTTCGGCTGGCTTGAGGTCTTTCCGTCGATCTCGGTGCTCGAAGCTGGGGAATGCCAGGACCTCTCCCTTTCACTTCAACACCTCGATTCGGCGCTTTTGGTGCCCCGACTTATGGATGTTTCGATCGACTCTGAAATAACCAAATTGAACATCGACAGCGTGTACGATGACGACCTGATCGAGATGCTGCACCATAGGCGAGAGTGGACGTAGACGGATACCTTGTGCAAATTCCACCTCAAGCTTACATACTTGTACGGAGAGAAAGACGATCTGTGGTTTCCAGGGTATCTCGCCAAATCTACGCTCGAGCAGCTCATGGCTGACGGTCTTGATTGCGTTTTCCGTCTACACCATCTTCATGTTGGCAACGCCATTTGGCCTGCTATAGCTGTCGGTGAGTCGTCTATTCGCGGAATCCGATCCATCTGATTCGGTACCATTCTCGTCAGACTCGGGCTATGACCGATTGCCAGAGTTTCCGTAATTTGGCCGCAGTACAGATTTCTACCTCCGTTTCTTGATTATGTTTCCTATTTCATGTATCCAATCGTTGCTGCTAATCTATCAGTGCTCTATATATCTTCAACGTCATTGGCACAACCACATCCTGGGTTTGGCCGTTGGCAGCTTCGTCCACAAATGATGAACGACGCGCGAAGGCAGTGGAGCCTAAACATAACGTCGCTTCTTGATGAGGTGCGGACCCAGTGCGGCGACGCCAGCTGACCTTCCCATCTCACATCCTTCCTTTCTTCCTACGTCGCCCACACTGCACCCACCCCTCATGAAAATAACAGAGCTCGTCGTTGGACCTGGAGGTTTCAAGCTGCAAATCAACGACGAAGCCCCCAACTATTGGTTGCAAACGGACTATGAGCGAATCGAGGAGCGCTGCTGGGGCGGTCTGAGCCCCGACAGTCCGGTCCCCGGCTTGTGCACAGACCTCGTCGATACGTGCTTCGTTTTTGTGTTTCGCTGCGTGGCCAGTGGAAGGACAACCTTGTGCCATGCCGTCTCTGAGACCGATCCTGCAGTGCGTATACAGCAATAGCCTGGTGCCTCCCTGATTTTAATCATTCTTTTGGCGGGACACAGGCATTTGACGCACAGATGCGCTATGCTGCTGGGGATGATGCGCGTGGGCAAGTGGAGATTGTCGTGTTCAAGGGGCGCACATATGGCGAGCCTGGTGACATCCCTCCCGAGATATTGCGAGACGATTTGAGATGGGTATCAAAGACCCTGGCTCGGATCCGGAGCAAGACGCCGTCGTGCACTACTTCCGTCCATCCCCAACCGTTGCGTTACGGAGTGATTCTCATCGAAAAATCCTCTGGGGATCTGATCCTCCCGATACCACCGAATGGAGCGAATAGGCCGGATTTCCTTCACTGTTGTGCTTCGACGCCGACTCCCACAACTCTCGCCACCAGAGAGGTTTACGACGCATTCTATCGCATTCAATCCACATCCTCGTACCTCGCATCGAATCGTAGGAGCATACCATGCTTCGAGGTGTACGATGGGACCCGTAGACTCGGTCTTCCTCCGCCCTCCGCCAGAACGCGAGAGATCTTCCGTATAGCTGCCATGCAGCCCAACTTCCCATCCATGGAAGCTATCCAGCAGTCAGACTTGGACATTTGCCAGCATGTGGCACCAACCAGGGAGATGGTGGGGTATGTGGAAGAGCTGTCCAAGCTCATACAGACAGTTGGGGCACCCTGTGAAGTCGAGGGATGCCGAAAACTCACGACTCAAAAATGTGCGAAATGTAAGGGCGCTCACTACTGCAGCAGGGCCCACCAGACAGAGAATTGGGCGGAACACAAGGCATGGTGCAAAAGCCACCGATATACACGAGGGGGTCTCAAGCACTGCGGAGATCCTGTCCGATTAGCCCGCCTAAAATGGTCGGAAAAAACGATCCTATGGATGATTGCATTTTTTCTCTGTATTTTAGCCTGGAAAGAATCCGGCATCATTTTTTCTTTGTAGAAAGCATGTCTTTTTGTTGGGAAAACCTGATTCTCCCCCTGGGCCTTTGGTGAGAGAAGTGTGTTTTCCAGACAAAGAATGTTTATGTCAACAAGGAAAAAATAACGTCGTGTTTCTTACAGGCTAAAATATGGGGAAAAATACAATAATCCGTAGGATCGTTTTTTGGAGCTAATTTAGGCGGGCTAATTGACTCGGATCGCCGCAGTGAAGGCGGTTTGGTCGGCGCAGTGAGGGGAATACGTATACGAGGCACATGGGCTACACTGGAGATTTGGGCTTGCATGCTTTCTGTAATTGGGACGAGGTTCAATCTGCAAGAGTCCTAGTAAATACCTGCGTTTCTTGATTATGTAAACTTCCAAAGGACAACCCACTGCATTCTGATCCACAGCTTGGAAGTGAACCCACGGAAACGACAGATTATATTCGCGATATAACAGAGTAATTTTAAACGAGTGACAATAGGATCCAAGCCAGGCGCCGCCATTCATGCGCTCTCAAAGAGTGATAGGAATGCAGTTGATGGCGATGAGGCCACCTGCACAACGTCACGCTCAGTTTGCGTGAAAATAATGAGGGAGACTCCGAGATACGTACCCCACGACTCCTGAGGGGCGTCACAGTTAACAGTGGTGCTTCCGCTGCATGACAAAGTTGTTAGCCGAGAATATAATGCAAGGCGGGTAAGCTTACCAGTTGTTGCCGATGACGGTGATGGGCGAGCAGCCCAACCCGATGGGCACGTCGAGGCCAGAGAGGTCGAGGCCAAGGAGGCCGGCGACGGCGGAGACGACGGTGTCGGTGGACGACAGAACACTGTTGCAGCACTGGGGGGAGGACGGGGGCGTCACCGGGGGCGTGCTCCAGCTCGAGCCGGGGCGGGCGGCAACAAGGGTCTAAAATGCAGCCGTCAGTTGCGTAGATAATCCATGAAGCTATCGTAGCGTACAACGAGCACAGAGGCGACGACGACGGAGAACTTGGAGAACATATTAGGAGATTAGAGAGGAGAGAAGTCTTGAACTACGGGGAGTGTTCGAGTGAAGATTGAGGGAGACGACGGGGCCTCTTTATAGCGTTTCTGAAGGGTCCAGCCTCGGCACAGTTTTTCCCCCCCGGATGATTCGATCCGTTCCACACGAGCCTTCAACGCCGTCAACCCTGAGAGTGAATTCCGGATAGAATCATCTGAGGGAGGAAGTTCGTTAGCGGTGACAGGTATTATGTTCAGCATGATCCGACGTTAGTCAGGGAAGGCGTTTCAGGGTTCAGTGTCTTGGAATGCCGAAACCGAGTTCGATTTTGTTCAGGTTGTGGCATTTGTGTTGGGGTTACACACAACGGTCGTCGTTCCTACGGGATTCCTGGGCATCGGGAAGTCAGCAGCGTATTTTTCAGATTGGGGGACACCAGAGGGAAACATGACAGCGCATCGAGGTGTAAAACGGAGACATCGCATAACCTCCCGCGACGGAAATCCATTTGGTGAGACCGGGTTCAATATCTCCGGTTTGTACGATATTTCCCGCTGTGTCGGTAACGACATCTGCATTACGAGCGGTCTTCAAAGATTTTTCGGAAGCTCACAGGACGGGCAGAAAGCCCGGTTCGAGAACGGTCGATGTCATCGGCCTGCGGTCCTGGCAGACTATTTTCAGAAGGCGAAAGTATTTGCTGTAATGGAACACTGGGACCTTCGCCGGAAATGATACATGCACCTCTGGGAAAATAGCATCAGTTTGCTGTATTCGGAGTGTCAAAGTACGGACCAGAGATGTCAGTGCCACCCGCATGCGGACAAGCAATGGAAAAATCAAGCGCTGGGAGCAGGGATGCCGGCGGCCGCCCTAGCACCGCAGAGGGAAGCGAGGAAGTTTGGAAGCAAGAAAGATGACAGAAAACATATGTAGGTTGTTCACCGCATACTCCGAGGTTTCGGACTGACGGATTGGAGATAGCTCAATAAAAGAAGATTCCACGACGACAAGGATTACCTGCCTGAGACAGCGCTTCGGGCGGATGATGAGGGTTGAGTCCATAGATGTGCAGCTGCTGAAAGCCATCCGGCGCCGATGACCTCGTACAACTGACCTATAGTGCGTAAAGGTATGTAGGTAGGTGGAGAGTCGCCTTCCTCGCACAGTGCATACACGGAGGTGCGAATGAGTGCGAAGTTCCATGTAAAAAGGGGGACGTGATGAAACGAAGAAAACGCGCAGCATTGAAAGAGCCGCGCAAGATAAGGCTAACCCTCTCGTAACGTCCCGGGGGTGTACATAATGACAGACCAGCGGCCAGATTTCCGTACGTTCGGTCGGTTTTGAGGTCCAGGTGAAAGATACGGCAGGGAACGAGTTCAGTGGCGTGGCCGACAGCAGAAAGATTAAAGGCCACGCCGCATACGCCAGTCCAGGACTCCGCACGAGTGAATTGAGGCGTGGTAGTGAGACGACAGGTGCGAGGCACTAACCGCAGCTTAGTACGTCGTAGTAGACGAGTGTCGAGGACTCAAGGATGATGCAGGCAAGAGGCGAGCGGCATTAAAATCCCTGACACAGACCTCCGATTTTCCTGACACCTGTCAGGGGGGGGGGGGGGGGTATGTAAGCAATTGATGCCCTCAGAATCGTTGGAATCGAAAATTTTTGAATGGGCGGGGGGCCGCGACCCGGAGATAAATCTTTGTGCCGAGGTGTGCCGAAGCTCAACTTCAAAAGTGTAAAATCTATCTTGCTTTGCGCTCCCCCAAATAAAATAGTTTGAGCCTGTAGGTCGACAAATAGTATGGCAAAATGGGGGGTCTTGCCAAATCTCGGAGTGATTGGAAGGACTTTGAGACTGTAGGACAGAATCTAAAGCTGAGAACGGTGGAAATAGCTCGGCTAGCTCGGACATCCCAATTTGGGCTCGATACTGGTGTTATGAGGTGAAATTATAAAATAAAGAAAAAAGAAACCAAAATACTCACGTGAGAAAGGGAGAAATCGGAAGAGATTCGGGGATCTCGGAGATCTCTTCCAGGCACCTTCCGCCCATCAAAGTGCTTTGCCAAACATTGCCACCTCTGATCTCGATACTGAAATAAAGCGGCAAAGATACTGAACATAGGTCTGAAAACTCCGAAAAAAAGGCTCACACCTTCAAAATGCAGTGAGATACCCCTCAAATATTTTCAATTTTTCTCCGCGCGGCGCGCGGCACCCTCAGAAACTCTCGATACCGAGCGGAGTTCCCGATACTGAGCGGAGTTTCAATTCCACCCAAATCGGGACGAGTTTCAAAAAGTCGGACGGTTTGAAGCCGGCGGCGTGCAAATTGAGGAAGCAAAAGCATGGATAGTCGAACCCGATGGTAACAGTCTATCTGACATGCTCCCAAGTCCTGTTCGTTCCCACAACATGCAATGTAAGGCCGTGAAACAGATTTTGGTATTCAGGTATGGACTTGGCTCCATGTCAAGCCCGGGTATGACTTCACGTCATTCCAAGACCTATGTGTGTCCTCGGCAATAGATTCTAAGGCCACACCAAAGGAGAACATCTAACACACACTGGCTTTGATTATTTGACGGAGTGTTCAACCAAAGCTGGTTGGTTTCAGTTCAAGTAGCTGACATTGAGCTCATACAAGAGCTGGCTTTACATTTGAGACAATGGCTTGGTCCTATCTACCGTTTGCAGCAAGTACTGGAAAAGAAATGGGCAGAATAACATTTCGCGGTGGCTGAGGCTCGAACCCGTGCACATCATTTCTTGCTGACGAAGATTTCAAACTCCGCTCAGTATTCGGTCTTCAGTATCGATCACTAACATCAGTATCGAGCCCCAATTTGGGGGGGTTGTCAAAGAGGTCTGTGTCGAGATCTGAAAGATCGCTCGCCTCTTGGATGCAGGTTAAGAGAAGTTGCTGTGACCGTGACTCGTGATTGTCGGGTCTGCGCGGCACGGTACGGGTGCTCTGATCCGGTCTTTTCCGATTTTGTAACTTCAACTCTTTGCCAGCGATGCCCTCCGTTCATGCCTTCCACGAAAGTTCTGAAATTTTTCAGCGTTTATAAATTGATTAAAAGCCCATTGGCGGACTACTGTCGTCATACGCATTGGATGGCAGTTTGAGATCAACCGTGGTCCGTCAGCCCACTGGAAGTGCGACGGTTTCCATTTTATACTCAACAGTGTAGTCCAGCGAAGGGTTTTTTTATTACATGCCTATCTACACATCCGCATGCAATTTGCGTCTTCACACCAACCCGTGAAAAGCCGCAAACGGATCTTCCTTTTGCTTCACCTCAACAATTTCGAACTCGCCGCGAAGCTGGCGTGCAATCTTTGCGCTCGTGAGATGCTCTACAAACGCCAGGGCCATGTCAGAGCCTAAGTAAAATCAGTTTCAGAAACACACCCCGGATGACTGGAATTGGCTTACCTGCAGTCACACCAGAGCTCGTCCAAACTTTTCCGTCGACGACCCATCGTGCCTCCGGCACCCACTGAATATTCTTGGACGTCGCAGCCTTGAAATAAAAGTCAGGCCGGCGTTCAAGTTGAACTAAACAACGGCGAAGTCACTTACCACGACAGCACGGTAGAACAGCTTGTTAGTTGTGGCGCGTTTTCCTTCGAGGACCCCAGCGGCTGCAAGTTGGAAGGCGCCAGTACACACGGACATGACATACTTTGCCTTGGGTGCCTGCTGTGCGATGAAAGCAATCTCCTCTTCCGGAATTTGACTTTCGCCTGTTACAAAATCCGGGCCCGGGCCTGCATAAAAAACTCCATGAGCGTCGCCAACCAGCTTTGTCGTTCTAGTAGGTACCTGCAGGAACCCAAAGAATGTCAAACTGTTTGCCCACCGCCAACGCCCCAGCATAAGTCATAGTGGGGTTGATCGTCGGCGAGTTCCGGCCCTTGTAGGGCACCACCGGATCCATGGTCGGTGCCAGATAATCGATGGATACGCGGTACGGAACGTCGACCATTATGCTCGCAGAAGCAGGGCGGTCTCCGTCGTTCAAGCTCGAGATCATCTCCATGGGGGTGATGAAGTCGGAGAGGGTGACATCGTTGGAGATGCAAACTGCGATGCTGAGGGTCTCGGGCATGATTTGGCAGGTGGCGGGTTGGGTTGGAGTTGGAGTGGCCGCGCGCTTCTTAAATATGCTGCAGAGGATTTCCCAGCCGTTGTGTTCCGGATCGTGCATATGTACCTGGAACCACGCGACAACTGCTTGATCCGACATCGTCCGTCTTTCAAATGGCGCGCCTTATAAATCCCCGTCGGCGGCGTTATAAATCGCGGATTGATGGCGGACCTCAGGCCAAATGGATAAAGGAGGGAAGTCATTGGGGGGAAAGCAAATCCAGGAAACATGGCTCGCGGCGAGCTGTAATGGAGGTGAGAGCTTTGTCGGCTCGATTCAATCTAAGAAAAAAGCTTGGTAGCAAGCACGTGCTCGTGACGTAACGCCACGTGAGGGAACACCTTTTCCGAAACCTCCTTGTCAGATTCTGGAATTCTCTCAAAGGCGCGTAGGACAGCTAGGACTTGCCATGAGCGCCATCGCCCATACCCACACATTGGACTTCGAGTCCGAGTTCGGTAGATCTGGTCGAATGGTGCGGCAGCTGTGGATTTAGCGCTGTGGATCAAGCTAACGAGTTTCAAAGGCTTCATGCGCAGAATGTCAGAGGTGCATGGGCTCAGTTCGTTGGCTGAATTTCTCTTCTGACAACGATGGACAGAATCAAGCTCAAATGTGACAAGAAGGTCCCATGTGGATCTTGTGGTAGGCGTTCTTTCCGAGAAATATTCTCTTTTGAATCACAATCTTGATCTTTAGTTCGTCGGGGATGCGATAGCATATGCCCTACAGGTCTGACTGTCATGTAAATTCATGCATTATCTGACACAACGGATATTTAGGCACAATGCGTTCCTCTGGTCGTGGCAAACGGTAGGTTTCGCTCGGTTTGCGAGGCGCAAAACTCAGACGCAGCAGTTCCACCATGGCCCATGTTCCAGAACTCAACACTATTATTACCGGAATGGGTGAGCGTATAAGAGAGCTTGAACAAGCCCTGGCGACTGCCCGTGGACATCCGTGGGACATGCAAAAACCCATCGACACTGTATTATCCACTCCCATGCGCATTCGCACAGAGCCTTCGTGCACAATCACTCAAAGGGCCAAGGCCCTTGGCTCATTCAACGTCAACGACGACGGGGATGCCGTCTATTTTGGCCCCACCGCTGGTCCGGAGGTATGCAGCGCCGGATCCACACCTCATCCCTTCTAACCCTTTGTCTTCCAGAGTTTGCTGTCTGTGTGTATTCGTGTGGCCCACCTCTCACTCCCGGGTTAATTGCCATCCCAGTTTCAAGGCGCTTCAGCTGGCGGTCCGTCTCGATTCCCGTTCACAGCCATAACAGAATCGTTTCCCTTTTCATCCGACCAAACACCTTGGGACGAAGATCTAGCTCTACTTCAACTTTCTGCTCATCTTCCATCGGAAGAACGAGCCTGGCGTCTCTGCGAAACCTATTATCGAAACGGCTGCTGGACTGGAATGCCTATTCTCCAATCCGAGACCGTAGAACTGCTGACTCTCGTCTACCACAATATCTCCAGCGAAGATCAATGTCAGCCCGCCACCCTCACACAGAAGATGGCCGTTCTGTATCTCGTCTTTGCGCTTGGATCCTTGGTCGACCTCGATCTCCCTCCATACAGCCCTGAGGCCGACCGCTATTTTGACTTGGCGTGTGCTGCGATGTCCATCAAACCGCTGTTTGAGAATCCGAGCGTGGTGACGGTGCAGGCGCTGACGCTTCTGGCTTGTTATTACTCCCACGGAGGCCCGAGATTTACGATGGATGGGGCCTGGTCAACTATATCGCTCGCTTCTAGTGTCTCGCAAAGAGTCCGTGCATCTATTTCGTTTTTTATACCGATGCTGATTTTGTTGATCAGCTTGGGCTGCGTGAGCCTTCTTGCCTCCGCTGTTCATATCACCCTTACGGCGAGCACAGATCGCGACAATTTCGGCGCCAAATTCCCTGCCAAGTTCTTGAACCGATGTCGGGTATGTTTCCTACCCAATGTCTGCACTTTTGGTCCTTACCCTGGCCATAGGCGCTGTTCTGGGAAACGTATTCCATCGAAACCTATTATGTGGCAACCATCACCGCTGCTTCTCCGCCTAGGTGACTGACTATCGCCAGGGTCTTGCCGTGGGACGTCCGACGGGAACTTTCCTTTCCGACATTAGCTGCTCATTCCCGCCCGATGAAGCGGACGATGAACAGCCATTTGTCAAGATTTTTCCAGGCTGTGTGTAATTCCATTTATCCTCCAAGTCTATCTGACGTCCACTCCATAGACCGACAGGCTCGCTGGAGAGGGACGAAAGAGGTACGCAATATCGACTATATGGACAATTGAGTTTCACTCGTGGCAGGTCACCGCTCCCATTATGGAGAAGTTCCTGAAAGCAACGAGACCCGACTACGACGTCGTCCTCGACATGGACCAGCGGATCCGGAAATACATGCATTCGTGTCCGTTCCAGAGATTTCTCTCCCTTGCGGACGAGCCTCCCTTTGCGTACATCCAGCGCAATCTCGTTCCGCTTCTTTCCAAAACCAGTGAGATATCAATCCTCCTTGTTGCTTAACGGCTATACTGATCGTGGTTTTGTATGTCAGTGATACTGTACATCCACAGCCGGTATTTCGTCGAGGCTATCCGGGAAAAGCCGACCAATCCCATCTCGAGCTCGTATTCCGCGTCCTTCCTTGCGGCATACCTGAGCGCCAGCGGCGTTATTGAAACCAATAAACGGAACTTCACCACTCACCCCGAGCTTTTTACGCGGTGGTGCGTACACGCATACTTCCTAGTTGCATAACTGAAGTCATGGCGTGGTTGCAGGTGGAGCAGTTGGAAGAGCCGTAAGTCATCTAACGTTTATTGGATGGAACCATGACTGATGTCCGCGCAGTGTTGCATGCGGCGGTGTGCTCTATTCTCGTTTGCCGATGCCTTCAACTCACATTTTAAAATGCACTACCAGATCATCGTCGGCATCTCCGCAACTCGTTATCCGAAAAAAAACCACCATCCCCACGCTGTCCTTGGGCTCATCACCACAGTCGACCTCTTCGAAAAGGGCGCAGCATCTTCGTCCCGAGCGCAGAGTGGTTTAGTAAGTTTTCACTCGACTCCTCGTACCATCATCTCCGACGATTGCTTCAGGCGATTCTCCAACGCTTGCTAGAAAAGGCGGTCAAATCCCATTCGGAGGTCAAGTCGGAGCTGAATCCGGTGCTGCCCAAGCCGCTTGACCCCGAGATTCAACGCGACATCGATATCTTCGTGGGCGCTACGCGGATCATCGGGGGTAAAGGGGAGCTGCAAAGAGCCCTCGGGGCAGTTGCCTCTGGCAGCGAGGATGTCGATGAGCAATCACATGCTCCCATGCCTATACCAGCGATAAACGAACAAGATCCGACCCCACAAAGCCTCGATTCATATCTCCAGCAATTTTTCGACTCCCCGCCCTTTGAATACGTGCCGCATACCTCCGAGTCGGACCTTCCGCACATGTCTTCGAATGACGCTGGGTTTTTCGTGCCGTATCAGCCAGCATACTCGGCCGATCCTGGGCCCGCGGCCAATTTGCAGCTTACGCAGGGTTGGGCGGATTACCTGCAGAATCTGTAGGGTTCGTATTCGTAATTTGAGTTCAGGTCCGCTTGACTGAACGAATGGCATTGGCAGATGTATGCTTTACTTTGAATATTCAATGTAAAACCCTGCTACCAGCGACCGGGAAGTTACGCGCAAGTGCTTCTGATCTCCCCCTGGGCCTCAATGTTGATCCACGACGGCCGCGACGTAATTTCTTTCCACCAGCTGGACAGGCGGCTTTCAGTAGAGCTCTGAACTATGGAGGGTACGTACCGCGCAACGTTGGGGCCTTTCTCAAGCAACAAGTCTTCGCATCCGGCGTCACGAAACTTGACACCAAAACCGATGTGGAATACGTCCGCTAGAGTGAATTCCTGTACGTGCGCGGCGCTCTTAAACCCAGAGGTGGTGGAAGGCAAAATTGAAACGTACGTTACCGGCAATGAACCGCTGCTTTTCAAGAATGGCTTCGTACACTTCTAGTTTCGCTGATAGCGCCGCGAGGGCGTCGGTAAGCACCGTTTGATTGGTGGGAAGGTTATGCGCCCTGTCAGTGAATGAAATCAGGGAGTTAAAGCATTGCACCGATGTCGGTGGACATACGGATACGCGATGGCCTGCAGGTATACGTTGCGTGCGTTCGGCTCAAAATGGGAAAACTCGATCGACACTGCCTGCTCAAACAGTGCCCTTGCTTTGAGCTCGGTTGGGATCAGTTGTGTGCCCTGGTGGGCATATTTTTCTGCTATGTAACGGCAAATGGCGCGGCTTTCGTAGAGGAGGAAACCCTCGTCGTCCTGAGTTCCGTTTTCCGTTTCAGCCGTGGACGAAGCTGAATATGATGTGCACTCACGAGAACGGGCACCTGCCCAAAAGGCTGCATCGCCATATATCCCGCGCTTTTGTGTTCACCGCCTGCGAGGTCGACCGATACGAATTCGAACGGAATGTTCTTCTCCGCGAGAGTCACCGCGACTATAGCTGTAGCAGCGACCGGGTCGCCGTACCCATGCAGTCTGAGGACCATGATATCGATGCGAGTGAGTGAGCGGGTGGGCGATAAGGAAGGTACTCTTGCTGCCCCCACCCCCTTTTAACAGTCGCTTCTCTTAATACGTAGCTCGCGCAAGTGGTGCCACTGGCGTGCTGCTTGCTCGGCTGTACCAGGCTGTACCGGGATAGGCAGGGTGAAAGTGACGCCACTGACGCCTTTCCCCCGCAGCGGCACAGGAACGGCGACACAGTTATATTCACTTCCAGATATCGGTGTTAATCGCGCGCAGTGGCCGCCGTCACCACCGCCACGTTCAAAGGAATCCAATCGCCGGAGAAAAAATAAGAGCAAAAAGACGCGATGTGGATTTTCTCCGGATGCCACGCCGTCCATTATAGCGAGGGTGTCGCGTACATAGAAAAGGAGCGCTGCAATGATCGGTATCCAGTTAATACGATGTGAATTAGTTGATACCCAAGATTCATTGATTCGCAAGGCCCTCGAAGTCAAGCCTCAGCGACGAAGTACAAAAAAGCGGGTGTGCAGGAAGCGGAAGTATGTACGCCAGTACCAGTCGGTGCTTTCCATCGCATGAACACGGAGATAAAGACCCATTGGCACACAAAGTTTCAGAGTCTCTTGATGAGACCACAACCGGCCGGGTGTCGACGCTCGGACCAATTGTGGACCCGGTCACCCACGATCTACTCCCCAGTTTCTCAGTGGCAGGGACTTGCAAGTTGCGAGGAACTTGACATGAGCGGATAGCATACCTAATCGCGAACAGCCTGTTGAAATCGAGTTGATCAAGTTGAAATCTGGTTGAAATTCGGGACTTCCGCAGTCAACCCGCAATACTGCAGATCTTACTTTCCATTCAGCCGCACCGTTGGTGCTTGTCCCTACACGGCTATCCCGGCCGTCATCGGAATCCAACGATCAGCCGCGCCGTTGGATTCCAACGGCCGAAAAAAATGATCGTCGTCCTCTTGACCTCCAATCTTATCCAAATAATCAGAAACCTGAGCGCAGAGGAGTAGTGGTCCTTCGGTCAATAGTCCGGGACTTCCGGACGCGGTGAGTTCAAAATTGAAATTTTCTGCCCGTTGTTATCCAACGGCGCGGCTGATCGTTGGATCCGTGTAGTTGTCCCTGTTCGGGTCCTATCTGGATTGTATCATCAACCGCGAATGCAACACGTGTTGACGGCAAGTTGACGGCGTTTCCTATCTGGGTAAGCGGATCACGACTGCATCACTACGTCTTCTTCCACCACCACGACTCGGATTCCAAACCCCCGCGGTCGCAAGCTCGGGGCGTAGGATATTCACCCAATGCCGGATGTTTACGTTCCAGCTGCGGTGAATATCCAAGGTGAAGCCCACCCTCTTATCTTGCTCGTACCGCTAGTACAGGGTCAGGTATCCTAGAGGCTATGTATGATCGACTTGACAATGTCTGAATGTGGTTATGCCGCCCCAAACGGCGTCATGCGGCCGCGATACCTGAACGACGCACTGCACTCAACTACTGGCTGATCCATTGACAAGACAGGGAAAATGGTCGTCTGTTCACGGCGTATCGATGTCAAACAAGGCTGAATCGAGGAATATTGTACCGACTACGGACGATCCGGCTATTGCGACCCATGCGCTCGACGGATCTATCACCAGGGTACTCTGTTCCGTGAGTAACTGCTCGCCGATAAGCATGCCTCCTGGAACTCACCTTTCCCAATGTCGTTCTGGCTGGGCTGCTGGAGGCCATACCATTCGCACAACTCCCGTGTGCGAGAAGTACGTTGAGTCATTTTCAACACCTGGCGTACTCATCGGCTCCTGGCCGTTGGCGGCTGTATCCAAGGTATTGAACTGTCAACAAAGATCAGACCATGATCGGCGTATGCCCAGCCTGGGAGCGCCTCTTATAAGGCTGCCTGGTGTGGGGGGCGCTTTGTTCTCTCTCCCTCACCCCTGCCAATATGGATGCGAGCGCTCGCGCGGAAGCCCCAGACATTCCCGATCCAACCACCGCCGCCCAGTCGGTCTTGAATCAGTGAGTCTACTTCATTGGTGTGGGGCGAGGCTTCCAAGTTGATAGCGAATAGTAGCCAACCAACGAGATTGCCTACCAGTGACGACGTTCCCGCTCCTCGCACTCAATCCACAGAACTTGTTGGCATCCCGGCGTCCTCCCCGCCTTATCCCATCGGAGTCCAATCATCCAAAGTTGCCCTCGACTCTCAGGCAACATCGGACTACGAGAGCCTCTATTCCGATGAAAAGGCGCCAGCGGGGGGATCAGCGACGCCGGATGACTGCGAGCAGCCGATGCTGGTATACGAGATGTCAGCCGATGGCCAGATTCGTCTAGCGCCCTCTCGTCGTTTCAACTTCCGCTTGGCCGTCCCCGCTTTACTCGTATCGCTGATAGCTGCTGGTGCAGCGTCGGCTTTACTTTGGTGGCTTCTATCGCACAGATTCCATCACGACGCCAACAGTCTCTCGGAACGTCTCTCACAGGTTTTTACCGGCAAGGTTCTTGTCACAGCTGAGAGCGACACTTCTGGTGTGCATGGCCTTTTCTTTTCTTCCCTCGCGGTGAGTCTATGCCGGATATTGCGGTTGTCATGGCTGATGTCACTTCAGGCACGCCTGGTCTCGCTCACGACACCATTTGTCCTCGGTGTCTTTGCATATTACGTGGCCGATACCTGGCTGCAAGAACAGATGCGCGGAAACACACACGCTATACCGACGCCCTACCAGTACGCGCGTCTTCTCGGACTATTTTGTTCGTTCGGATTGTCGAGCGTCTTTGGGAAGAAAAGCTCTTCGAAAAAAGTCGCTGTCTCGAAAACCCTAAAAATTGCTTCCCGTGCTTCTCGGGCAGCGCTGTTTATCGGTTACGCGCTCTCGTGAGTACATACTGTTTCCCGATGCCTGAGAGTCCGACATCTCATTGAGCTTAGTGTCTCAGATTTCTGGCTTCACACCATGACTACATCATTTCCTCGTACCGAGCCCATTCCTTCTTCGCTGCTGCCCGTCCTTGGCTCCCGGATCAACACATCACTATGTCCCGGCCCTGTCCCATTCATGGGCAGTGACTCGGACAGGTACAGTAACTGCCAACACCGATTCAACGATACAGGAAGCATGATTATGCAGTGGGGTACTCCAGATCTCATGAACGAAGGGGCCGCCGTCTTCAGCAATACCAGTCTTGTATCGCAAGTCTCGACACTACCATTGGGCGAATTCTACATGAGTCCAACGGTATTGCTTCCCAAGACCCTTCCAAGCAACGTCCGGAATGTGATGTTCAATTCGTTTGCCATATGGGGGCAATGCGTTCCCATTCCCGACTGTCGACGAAACACCTATCTGCCGGGTACCAACGACTTTTACGATATCGCTTGCATGGCCTTCACACCGCCATTCACTGCGAATTATACAAGCGCATTGTCCATGATGACTCAATTCAATATGTCCTCGGAGGCATACGAGTTGATTTTTCAGTCTGGAACTCCAAGCCACCCGCGGACAAGCGTGGGCCCACTTGGAAACGGAAGTGCCCCCGCGGGATATGCTTTAAACTCTTACATTAATCCGGCTGGTGTACTGTTGGCCCTCTATTGGGAGCTTGAAACAGATACCGAAACAGATACCGAAGGACCCAATCTCGACAACTGGGCCGGCGCATATGTGATGCAACAAGGGCCCACGAAATACATCTACTACATCACCCATTGTTTAACGGTGGTGTCTGATGTTATACTCTCATATGATTCGGACACAGGCTTCGCGCTACTAGTCGAATACGGCACAGTCATGGACATTGGAGTACCTGAGTCATTCGCCGACTTCAACAAATCCTCCGCACTTCTCGCCGCCTTGGACCCGGCCTATTCTCCCTTTCTAGCAGACTCTATTGCTACCAACCTTGAACCATTTTTGTACGAGGACAACGCCACATTATTTCTTGCCCTGGAGAAGCTAGTGATGCAAGGGCTTCTCAGCTACGCCGCACCACTTACTGAGCGGATTCCCTCCATCAACGGCACCCAGGTGATAGGCACATTGAACGAGTATCCTATTGCAGCATTATGTTTGGTGTTGATACTCACTTACGGATACGCCCTTCTCGCACTGGGTGTCGGGGTCGCTGTCCTAAAGCTTTCTTCCCGCGTGTTCACTCTGGAGGCTGACAGAGATGATGGCACAGCCCCGCACATCCTGGAGCTCGACCTTGTGCAGAAACGCCTCACCAGTGCACGCGCTTGTGTAGCTGACCGGTTTGACGGGGCCAACGCGTCGGAACTGGCAATGCTGGGCATCTCCTGGGAGACTAAGTTCCAGGAAAGTCCGAATGTCAGGCGGCTAGGTGCAGGATTTGGTCAACCGCAGGCTGAGTTGGGCAATGACGAAAAGAAGAGCGCAATTGGTTGGAAGCGCAACAAGCTCAGATTCAAGATAGACACTTTGGACCATTTGCACGACACTGTTACCATTGCTGCTGGCACCCGGGTTGTGGACATGACTGTGTTGCCTCCGGACGCTGTCCAATCGGATACCTCGGTTGACGGTCATCCAGCATCGCACTCAGAGGGCCTTGCTTCCCGTCAAAAGGCGCCGGGGAGGGGAACAAACACGTCTGATGAATGCGAGCAGCCAATGCTTGGATATAGGACCGGGATGGCTCCCAACGACGACATTTGGCTCGCACCCGCGCGTCGATTGAACCCAGGCTTCGGCTTCGCCTTCCCTGCTCTATCAACATCGTTGATATCTGCTGGAATCGCGTCGCGCCTACTTGGGTGGCTCTTATCCCACAGAGTCCGGAGTCCGTGGTCGGACCCTGCGTTCCGCAATGCTCTTGTTGTTGCCGATAACTCGTCTAATACGTATGGCCTTACCTTGTCGTCTGTGTTGGTAAGTTGATTCCTGGATATTGTGCTTATCAAGATCCTGACTCTTGTGTGACCATAGGCACAATGGGTTGGATTCTCGATGCCGTTTGTTCTCGGTGTCTTCGCGTATTACTTGGCCTATAGGTGGCTACAAGACCAGATACATGGAAAGATATCCTCTTTACCGACCCCAACGCAATACGGTCACCTTTTTGGACTGTGCTTTTCGTTTGGCCTGCAGAGCGTGTTTGACACCGCCAAATACCTATGGCGGCCACAAAGGGCAGCCTCATCGAAGACATTAAACGTGGCTTTCCTGGCTTCCCTGGCAGCATTGCTAACCACTTACGCGGTTTCGTGAGTTTTCCAACTGTACGTACTCATAGCTCAATATCTCATCGCAATCCCTGGCAGCGTCTCGGATTTATGGCTGCACTACGCAACTACATCATTTTCTGACACCGTGCGTGTCCCTTTTTCGCAGCTGCCCCTCTTTGGCTCGCGTATCGACACAGGACTATGTCCTGGTCCCACCCCCTTCGTGGGTAATGGATCGGACAGATATAGCAACTGCCAACACCATGTCAATGATACGAACATGGTTATGCAGTGGGGGACTACAGATCTTATGAACGAAGGGTCCACTGTGTTCGGCAACTTCAGCGAAGTATTGCAAGTATGGTCACTAGACAACGGTGCAATACTTATCCCCAAGACGCTTCCGAATGGATGCCAGGACTTGAGGTTCCATACCTTTGCAGTGGACGCGTATTGCACCGCGGTCACCGACTGTCACCAAAATATGCAACTTCCTGGCACCAGTGATGCTTATGATATCGGGTGCTTGGACTTCACACCACCACTCGCTCTGAATTACACCAGTGCAGTTTCGACGATGAACCACTTCAATGTCACCAATGGGCAACTGATTTTTGAATCTGGAACTCCTACCCAGCCACGGGCGAGGGTGGGCCACGGGAACGGGAGTGTCCCCGCTGGATATGTTCTCCACTCTGGGCTTAATCCAGCTGGTGTTATTGTGGCACTCTATTGGGAGTCCCAAAGTGACGCCCTCGACTCCAGCACGAATGACCACCCCGGGACGTATGTAGTGGAACATGGACCGGTGGAATATATATACCAAATCAGCACCTGCAATGTCACAGTGTTGGATGTTGTACTCTCGTACAATTCGCTGCTGGACGGATCCTCCAGAAGCTTCACAACCGTCAACAGAACACTCGCGGACTTTAACACAACCTCTGCACTTCTCGCTGCGCTGGATCCCGCCTATTCTCCCTTCGTAGCGGACGCTATTGCTACCAAGATTAACCCACTTGTGCCCAAAGCAAGCTCCACATTTCTGGAGGAATTGCAAGGCCTAGTGGCACAAGGGATCCTGGGATATGCCTCACCGCTCACCCAGAGGATTGCCCCCATCAGTGGCCACCAGACGACCATTCGCACAGTAAACCGGTATCCCCTCGGACCTCTATGTTTGGTGTTGGGACTCACCTATGGATACGCCATCCTCGCATTCTTCCTCGGGTTGGGAGTCTTGAACCTTCCGTCCCGAGAGTTGACTTTGAAGGCCGGCCGGGGTCATGCTAAAGGTAAACCCATCCTGGAACTGGACCTTGTGCACAAACGCCTCACGGATGCGTGTGCGTGCGTGGCCGATATATTTGACGGGGGAGATGCATCGGAGCCAGTGTTGGGTGTTACACCACGGAGCACGTTCCATGAAAGTAAGAATGTCAAGCGGTTAGGTGCAGGATTCGTTCAACCGCAGCATAAGTCGGGCAATCCGGACGTGGAAAGCTTGGCACTTGGAATGCGCCACAGGCCCAGATTCAAGATAGACACTTTGGACCATTTGCAGGACTAGAAAATCGCGTAGTACATAGTACCGTACTTATCGTGTAAGTATGTAGCTACATGTATATCTATTCTCCATTGTCATCTTCTGTCACCCGGTGGCTTTTGCTTGTGAGTTTGTTGTTGTTTGACGGGTACCTCGGGTGGGCCTTTGTGTGCTTTGAAACCCGACGGAAGATCCCAGCATGAGGTGAGCTGCTCGGGCGTGAATCAAGCAGACAGTGGAAACTGGAGGATTATGTGGTCGAGCGATGCAAGAATTTGATGGGCCAAGCTCTGCAGGCTGCAGCTGATATAATTATGCTGGAGAGAATCTGTCTAAACCTAGGCCACTAAGTATGTACCAACTCTTATGTATATTCAGATTACCTTACCAGCAAAAAAAAAAAAACGCTCTGGAAAAAAGACCGCCTAGCTGGCTTCTTCTGCCAATAGGGTGGTCCATGTGAACTTGCTTAAAGTTAGTACTCCCCCCTGAATCATCAATTTTATTGTTTGAACTTTGTTCATGCTTGCCCATCAGTGGCTGAACTTGCATCGGTCACATCACTGTCACTGATTGATCGCGATTTTTTTCTTCTTCGTTCTTCCCATGATGCCCCCGCTAGCTACGTCAACAGAGTGGCCACGGAGGTCTGGCTGAACTCTTGGTCTCACAGCGAACCTAAACGGCTGAAATCTCTCTCTTTGGTGGTGACGGGTGCCTGCTTTCTACGCTCCTGGATATCTTCCGCAGCGGCTGTCCGACACTGCCATTCCCGCGCTTAAATCCTTCGTGGGCCCGCCGACCGCCGTGCGCTCCTTCGTTTGCAACCGACCCGTCATCAGCACCGAGAGTCTCAATTTGTGCTCCCGCGACGGACTCAGTCACTCAGACACCCTGGCGGACACCCGCGCCTTCCTGCGGAGCATCTCATCGATATACCGCAACGCGCAGGCAACACGCTCAAGCCTCAGTCCTCCTTCGCGAGCGGTACAGCGTGTAGTTGACTTGTGTGCTATGAAATAATGGTCCACAACCTTGGCGTGCTCGATATTGATATTTTCCTTGGCCGGTGGGTGACGGCAACATTCGCGGAAGGACCTCTGTGTGTGTCTTGAAATACACAAGCGGGATACCCTAATTCACTACATCCACTCTCACGTCGTACAGCCCCGCTTGTCCCACCATTGTTCTAAATTGCGGCCGCACTCGTCCAACTGCCATCGATTGCTGGTAGCGGCTGGGATTTGTCTTTGACCTATCCTAGCTATCCTCATACACCCTCCGCAATGTGTGGCGCACCTACCCTAAATTCTATCGCTTGCAGGGGGGGAACCGTCAAGAAAGATGATCAAGAGAAGGGGTGATCGGCGTATGCCTTGCCTGGGAATCTCTTATAAGTGTCCGTTGCTAGCTAGGCGCCTTACATCTCCCTCTCCTTCCCCCACTCCCCCCGATGGATCCATCCACACCTCCGGCAGCTCCAGTCCTTTCTGACCCTATAACAAACGTAGGAAAGGCATTGTGAGCATGATTCTTGCGGTGACTTCCCAGATTTTCTTAAATAGAATCTCAGCGAGTGGATAAGACGGCCTAACCTTGGTAGCTTTCGCGCTGCCCGAACCCGGGTCACGGACATTGTGACGTCCCCTCCTCCGCGTGGTATTGAATTCGATCCATACAAGGAGTACCCATTCGAACCGCCGACGTCTTACTCCGAGAGCTTTGAATCAAGCCAAAAATCGGCTATCAAGGACGCAGATGAGCCCGACGAATCTGAACAGCCAATTCTTGGATATGGGATGACTTCCGACGAACGGATTCGTTTGGGACCCTCTCGCCGATTCAACCTCACCATCGCCTTCCCCGCTCTGTTGATATCGTTGCTCGCCGCTGGTGCGGCGTCGCTTTTGCTCGGCTGGCTTCTGTCACGACGTGTCATGGCCGACGGGGATACGGCATTTCACAACGCTCTTGTCGCTGCCGAAACTCGTCAAAGCAACTCGTCCAATGTTTCGCTCTTCAGCAAGTTATTCGGGGCTGATCAGGGCGAAAATTCGAACGAGGGTTCTCGCACCGTGATGTATGGGCTTGCTATGTCTTCTTTTGCAGTACGTTCGGTCTCAATCTCGTCCTTATCCCAAGTTGATTTCGTCGTAGGCACACTTGGTTTCGTTCACGACACCGTTCGTGCTCAGTGTCTTTGCATATCTGCTAGCCAGTATGTGGCTGCAAGACCAGATACATGGACACATAGCCTCTCTGCCGACACCGACTCAGTATGGCCACCTTGTGGGACTGTGCGGCTCGTTCGGACTCGCGAGCCTATTCGACACTGCTAAATATCTATCGCGGCGCCGCAGGGAAAGGGTCGCGGCATCCACTACATTGATCACTGCCTTCTTTGCTGCCCTGGTTGCCCTTATCATGAACTACGCACTCTCGTGAGTTCCTCCGTATGTCAACCTCATCGTTTAGTCGCTCATTCAACACAGCCTCTCCGATTTATGGCTCCATACCACGACAACATCATTCTCTTACCAGTTCATCTCGCCCATGCCATCGTCCCTGTTGCCGGAGCTGGGATTCCAAATCAACACAACACTGTGCCCAGGCCCCGCCCCCTTCATGGTCCAGTACTCGGACACATGGAGTAATTGCCTCCACTTTCAGCCTTTCAATGAGGCGGGTGAAAGCGATATGGAGTGGGGCAACGCAGACCTTATCAACGAAGGGGCTGCTGTCGTTGGCAACATCAGCTTTTCATCGCAGATCCAGCTCATTGGGAATCTTTCAACACTGGTTCCAAAAAACCTCCCTGGTGGTGTTGACAATGTGGTGTTTGATACGTTTGCTATGGAAGCCACATGTACCCCAGTCGCCGACTGTCTACAAAACACTAACATCCCTGGCACCGAAGACACTCTTAATCTCGCCTGCACGTCATTCACACCACCGTTCGTGATGGATATTGTGGGTGCAATGCCAATGCTGGACCAGTTCAATGTCTCAAACAATGCCCTCATATTTGAGTCTGGGTCTCCCAGCGCTCCGCGGACAAGCGTGGGACCACCGGGAAACGACAGTGCGGCCGCTGGGTATGCTCAGGGATCCGCCCTCAATCCGGCTGGCGTCCTCGCGGCACTCTATTGGGAGTCCGACGCTGACGAGATCAATTTCGAGGAAAACGGTAGTCCTGGGGTATATGGAATGGCCCAAGCACCGACGACATACACTTTCTTCGTCAGCAGCTGTGTGCTTGACGTGTATGATGTTTCAATCTCATACAGTGCGCCATTGAACGGATCTTCCGCCAGCTTCACGCTGGCTTCCCCGCTCACACGAACCAACTTCACAACAACCTCTGCACTCCTTGCCGCACTTGATACGGCATATTCAGCTACCCTAGCGGCCTATATTACCACAACGCTTGAAGCGTCTGTGCAGGTGAAATCCGACCTATTCAACAGTTTCCTGTCAAAAAACGTGTCACGCGGGATCCTTGGATATGCTGCCCCACTTACGGAGAGGATCTCGTCCCGGCGGGGGAACCAGGTGACCACTGGCACTGTGAGCCGATATCCTCTTGGACCACTTGGCATGGTGCTGGCTCTCACTTACGGATACGCCCTCCTCGCCCTCGGCGTCGGCATCGCTGTCTTCACACTTCCATCCCGAGAAATTATCGTGGAGGATGGAGCAGGTCGTCCAACACCGCAACGGATCCGGGAGATAGATCTCATGCACTTGCGGCTCACTAGCGCGCGGGCCTGCGTTGCGGATCGCTTTGAAGGTGGAAATGCATCCGAGCCAATGCTTGAAATTTCGCGGGACAGTATTTTCAAGGAAACGGGACCGGTCAGGAGGCTGGGTGGAGGATTTGTGCATAGCGAGGCCGAGTTATACAACGACGACGGGGAGAGTTCGGTCGTTACACGGCGCAACATGCGTCGATTCAAGGTAGATACTGTGGACAATCTGCAGTCTGACTAGGACGAAACCTGTCAATGGGTATCAGTAAATAACTTGTGAAGATCGGATATCTAGTCTAGTTTCCTGGCTGCATTATTGTAGGTAGGCCGACGCACCTCAATCACTCGATAAAATACGCCTCCGCTGCGCTCCGACACTTGGAATCCAACGAGATGTGAAAACTCCTTTCACCTCGTCGTGAGAATTAGGGAAGGGAAAACTAAGGTGGTACATACAGTGAATGAGCTGAGAGTAATGTCGCATGCGTAGCTGGACGAGACATAACTCGTTGTCAGGTCAAGTAGACGCTAACCGCCCGGATATTTGGTGAAGAGCATGCCGAAACCGAGTATTGGGAACCCCAAGACTCAAAGTTAACTTTGACTGCCTGCTCCAGTACTACGTACTGCCAGTGAGGGTGAACTCTAATCGGCATTGCCGGTCGAAAGATTATCTAAAAGGTCTCCGGCTAGCTTCTCCACTGGTGACATGGGGCTCGTGCGAACTTGAAAGAAGAGTTTGCTTTCGTGTAAATCCCGACTTTCCAAGTTTCAACTTTGTTCCGGCTTGCCCATCAGTGATCGAGCATTGCATCAGTCACATCACCGTCACTGATTGACGGCCTTTTTTTTCTGGTTCTTCCTCCCATCATGCCCCCGCTCCAAAGCTACGTCGACAGAGTTGCCACGGAGGTCTGGTTGAACTGTTGGTCCTTCAGCGAACCCGCACAGCTGAAAGCTCTTTCCTTGGTGTGCCGATACTTCAAGACCTTGTCCCAGCCTCTTCTCTTTCGGCAACTAACCGTCAGGGCACCATACGTCGACCCTGGAGGTTGGATACCGGCCACACAGACGGTACACTACGCGGACCATAGGCTAACCAGAATCGCAGCTTCTTCGCATGCCCTCTCGGTGCGCAGGCGGACGTGGGCGGGAGATGAAGAGATGGAAGATTTGCCGCAGACGTTCCCGTTGATAACCCACATCTGTGTTCTCCGGGACACATGGCGACGACTACTGGCGACATTCACTTCGACTCTGGGCGCGTATCAGCGACTGACGGTGCTTGATCTGAGCTGTATCGAAATTACCCCCGAATTTCGCGCGACGCTGGAAACCTTGTCGTTGCTGCAGGATCTGACGCTGACGTATTGCGATATCGTCGGCCGTACGGGAAGCCTCCTGCCTCTGCGGAAGTTTTCCTTCACTGGAACATATGAATCGGACTACGCGACACCGATTACACTTGCCGATCCCGAACGATTGGAGAGTCTGGCTCTCCATGGGTCGTCTAAATCTGAGGATGCATTTCCCGACAATGGGTGCATTCTTTCCACGCTCCTGGACCATCCGCTTCCCCGGCTCACGGAGCTGCACTTCATATTGACGACCAAACTTGCGGACCTCTTTTTCCCCTTCCTTGAATGTTGTCCGGGTCTCCAATCCCTCCGCCTCATATCCGCAGTCGCCCCCGAATCTCTTCCCCAGCGGCTGTCCGACACTGCCATTCCCGTGCTTAAATCCTTTGTGGGCCCGCCGACCGTCGCGCGCCTCTTCGTGTGCAACCGACCCGTTATCAACATTGGGAGTCTCAGTCTGTGGAGTACTGCTCCCGCGACGGACTCGGACCCCCTGGCGGACACACTCGCCTTCTTGCGGAACATCTCGTGCGGATCTGTACCGTTGCAGACACTCTCTATCACCGAGCCGTTGCTTGCCACGCACTTGTCCAAGCTCTTCAGGGCCGTCGGGCGCCTCTTCCCCGACCTTCGCAAATTCGAAATGGCGCTTCAGGATGTCCCGTACAGGCGAGCGCAGGTTTCCGCTCCCAGCGACGGGGAAGAGAGTGAGGAAGAGGAGGAAGAATACGTGGATGACCGCATGGTGGAGCTCTGGGATGGGTCGATCGAGTACGCCAGCTCGGACTCGGAGAAGGTGGTCATCATCGATCACGACTCGGATCTCGAGCGTGAAGAAGGACCTTCCGCAGTCCCCCCTCCCCTTCCTCCTGCCCCGGTCGTTTACCTTCCCGGGTACATGTACGGTTCGTCGCCTCATTTATGCCATGACCGATTGTATCTCACCGCATCCGCAGTCTCCTCTGAAGAGCACGCCCCGGAGTTCGACGAGCTTCCTGGCCAACCCCGTCCCGAGGGCGCATTAATTGCACGTTCACTTGTATTACTCTTCTTCTTCTTCGATACTCACACATGGCACGTACACAGCTCCTCCTCCGTCTCCTATCCAAAAAGCGCCTCACCCTCCCCGCGCAGCTCGAAGTCCTGTCCTTCGGCTACGCGCGCGGCCTCGACCTGGATATCGAACACCGTATCATTCTCGCGCTCGAAAAGCTGTGTCCGCCGCTGCAGACGGTTCGGTTGGGCGCGCGCCACAGCTGGGTGCGCACGCGGCACATGTGGGTGCGGACGGCGCGCGTCTCGCGCTGGGCGGGGGAGCCTGTGCGGATCGTCTCGCTGGTTTGGAATGCCGATGGGACGAAGCGAGAGAGTGATTCTGAAGTGGAATAAGGTTGTGGATGTTGCGTCGAGAATACGCTACTTGGCGTTCAGAGGTAACGATGACTTTTTAACCTGTCGCACATTTCTTTAGGTCGCCATAATTACTGGGCTCAGGCCAAATCCTCCACCGCTAATCTGTTGTGCGGATCTCGTGTACGGCCGATGAACTACTCGAACGTTCTAGCTGTCCTTCTCGTCGCGACCAACACAAGTGCCGTATCCCGTCGGCATCTAGTACATTCGACTGACACCGAATCGTTCTCGCTCCGGTGCCGCTCTGCATGTGAAGTTTCGTGACCTCCACAAGAGCTACAACAACGATTGCTTCACGTGCCTCATGACAACAGGGTACGAGCAGAGCAGGCACAAGCTCGGGGGAAATGCTGGCGATCGTAAATTTCTGGACGGCCCCACTGTCGCACTTTGCGCTTGGGAAAACCGGAATCACGATACCAGCCAACAACGCTCACGGTCCGTCGAGAGTCTAAAATAAGCAACGAAAACGATCACGGTACCTGCTAGGCTCCACCACGGGCCTGAAATCGCAACGGCTTTCCTCTCGGGGATTCTGCCGAACCAATGAAGACCGTAGAAAATGCCACTCCTATTTCGGCGCCGAAGACTGATTCCTGAGCCTGATTCTGAGCCTATTTTCGTTCTCATCCTCCCGAGAAAAAGGCGGGTACCAAGTCAACGAAGCTCCGAGGAATATCCTTCTGGTTAGCAAGGGGCAAGTGCTTGTTATTCCTTTACTTCATCTTTCTTCACGAGGCCATTGACATATATCGGACGTGGTAAATTTAGCTGCAGTACAATCCGCACGATGTATTTAAGGGATTGCTTTTGAGCATTCTCAACAAGCCCTCAACTCCCTCTTGTTCGCCTGAGTGTGCGTTCAGTTTTGTGGTCTCGTTGCGCACTGTGCTAATTGCCAGACAGCCTTGCAGTCATGTCGCGATCTGGTCTCCTCGTCCTCGCCGCTCTTCTCCCCGTCGCTCTCAGTCAACTGGCTGGGACCAACGTTCCAGAGGTTCACCCGACTCTCACCTGGCAGAAATGTACCGGAACCGGCGGTATGTTGAACATGGATTCTCGAATGCAGCCGTTGATATTTCATCCAGGGACCTCTTGCACCACTCAGGAAGCCAGCATCGTGATCGACGCCAACTGGCGCTGGCTTCACGACGGTGTCAGCGGATCGACCAATTGCTACACAGGTTCGATTTCTACGCCCTCGACATCCAGGATCCTTCGCTGACGCCGCGGCAGGCAACACATGGGACGCAACCTTCTGTCCTGATGGTAAGAAATCACTCTTAAAAACTGTTAACAGTTTTCACCGGTACCTCGTCTGTTATAGGCAAGACCTGTGCTGCGAACTGTGCTCTTGACGGTGAGTGCTCTATGGAAAATTATCCACCGAGACTTATATGTTTCAAGGCGCTGATTACGCTGGTACGTTCAATTGTCCTCCGTGCGATCCATCGCCAACCCTGCTTCAGCGACATACGGCATCACCACAAGCGGAGACGCACTCACGATGAAATTCGTGACCGGTTAGTGTTGCTGCAACCGTCGAGTTTATGGGCTCTACCAACATCTCGAACAGTCAGCCAGCAGCCCAACATCGGTAGCCGTGTCTATTTGATGGCCCCAGGCAGCACGACCGAGTACCAGACTTTCGACTTCAACAACCAGGAATTCGTGAGTCTCCTATAGTATATCTATCGTTCGATTCCTCGTCTAATTTTGGTGTCCTCAGACGTGAGTCAAGTTTGAGTGAACTCGGAAAGACCCAATTCTGAACAATCACAGATTCGACGTCGACGTTTCTCAGGTCCGTCTGCTGTCTCTTTTCTTGCCGATATTATCTTGACCATCTCTTCCAGCTTCCTTGCGGTCTCAACGGCGCTCTGTACTTCTCCCAAATGGACGCCGACGGTGGCGTTGCCAAATCCGCTGGAGCGAACAAGGCTGGAGCCAACTACGGAACCGGCTACTGCGACGCACAGTGCCCCAGAGACATCAAGTTCATCAATGGAGTCGCCAACTCGGAAGGTTGGGTCCCAAGCCCGAATGACCGTGCGTTACCATTTCCAATCCGTCTGTGATTGAACTAATCTCAACTTCACAGCGAACGCTGGCACTGTGAGTCACACGAATTCCGGATTTTTTTCCATCACTGACATCTTCTCGTAGGGAAACATGGGTGGGTTGAATAACAAGAGCTGTGGAAAACATATTCTAAACTAAGATTTTGCATTTCTTAGGGACGTGTTGCCCCGAAATGGATGTCTGGGTGCGCTGCAGTGTAAATTATGGCGTCTCTGAGCTGACCATCCACTATAGGAAGCGAATCAGGTCCGTTCGCCCCAATCCTCCTCGGGTTAGCTCTAACCTCCACAGATCTCTGCCGCTTTCACCCCTCATCCTTGCAGTACGTCTGATGATTATTTACCTAAACATTATGGGCTCACTTTAATTGTAGCGATTCTTGGACAAAGCACTTGCACTGGGACTACCTGTTCAGCACCCAACTCGTACGGGTCACGCCTTGGACCGTGTTCACAGTCTGATTATCATCCAACAGCACTCAAGGCACCTGTGACCAAGCGGGCTGCGACTTCAACTCGTACCGAATGGGCGACACGTCGTTCTATGGTCCTGGCCTCACTGTCGACACTACTCAGAAGATCACCGTCGTGACGCAGTTTGTCGGGAATCCGGTCACGTCGATTCAACGTTTCTACGTCCAGAACGGCAAAGTCATTCCCAACTCCAACAGCACCATTCCCGGTAAGTCTCGCTGTCATTTACTAAGCTGCTATTAACGGTGAGCGTCAGGCGTTACTGGCAATGCCATCTCGGACGAGTTCTGCGACGCTCGTAAGACACCATCTCTCATTCCTCCGGCATTTTACTCAGTCGATCGTCACAGAAAAGACCGCCTTCGGTGACACGAACACCTTCTCGACGAAGGGTGGAATGGCCACCATCGGTAAAGCTGCCAGCGCTGGAATGGTCCTGGTTATGTCTATCTGGGTATCTATTCTTGCCTCTTTCACTCAAATAACGCTCTAACGCATTTCAAGGATGACCACGCCGCGGACATGCTCTGGTGCCGATCCGTTTTCCAACGAGTTTCGGTCGAAACTGATTCCCTTTGACAGGCTCGACGCTCCTTACCCGCCTAACGCATCTCCCAGCGCTCCTGGTGTTACGTGAGTCCTCTTCGCATTTCCATGGATTACACTCAACTCGATTTCAGTCGCGGAACTTGCTCGGCCACTTCTGGAGCGCCGACAGATGTGGAATCCCAAAGCCCCAACGCCCAGGTCATCTACTCGAACATCAAGTTTGGACCTCTCGGTTCGACCTTCAGCGCCCCGGCGTAAAAAATCTTGGCGATTGACCGAACTGATATTGTCGCATGTACACGAAATTCTCTCGCATGTATATATGTATCTTTCCTTGAACAAATGCACTTATTCCCTTGAAATATTCACTTCGAAAAGACGCTCGTATCGCCTCGGTAGCGGAAGGTCCGCAACTGCAACACATAAATTTTCCCTGCGTTCAAAGACACATGGCAGCAGAGTTTGCCCGTTCGCTTCGGGCTCCCGTCGCTTCACTGACAAATTTTCACGCCTTTTTTTTTCATGCTGTGTGCTCTTATTCTTCATCTTCGCATCTACTCGCGCCTGCGAGTTTTCCATGGGCTCGATACCTCGGTTCTCTTTGCCATTCGCCAGTCATGCGCCCAGAACGCCAGATCTCTCCGGCAATGTGGTTCCATGGATAGCACCTGTTCAGGTTCCACTGTTACTGAACATCAACTCGGTCGCGGAAGGTTCGCATCTGTACAATGTCAGTCGATCCATTCTTGGCAGCGCATTCGACAGAAGTCGCCCGTTCGTTTCGGGCCCGGGTTATTCGGCAGCCGTCTTTTTTCTCTTTCCGCCCCATTCACAAACTTGAAGTCGCTGCAAGCGAATTCTTAAAGTCAGTAGAATTGCCCGTTCGATTCGGGGCTTGGTCATTAACCAGATCTATATTCCTTTTATTTCTTTCCGGCGGCGGGTGTACTCTGACGGTGGATCCTCCCTGACTCCCCGATTCCTGGATTAACCTGCTCGTTGCTTTCAAAGTTCTGCTCGGCCCCTTTCATCTGGCAGTTCAAGGTGCAAACTCTAAGGATACTAATTCAGATGAAGCCTCATTTATTTAGGTTCGAATCTTGACCAACATAACTCGGCTGCGAAAAGGTCCGCATCTTTCGTATCACCTTCCCTGCTGTGTTTTCTTCCCCATCGAGTTGCAGCAGTAGTTCAAGTTGAGCTCCCCGGCTTGGGCCCGGCTACCGAGGAACCGTATGCCAAACTTGACATAACATCGCGTAACGCATCTCTTCCCGAACCACCATCATCCAAACGATGGCGGTCAGACCTGCTGTGGGCCGCCACATAGCTCGCTGCCGATTCGCTCTCCGGAACTTCGCATCCTCGGCACCCATGCTCATTTACTCGGCGCCACACTTGATCTCTACACTGAATCCCGCTCGCATAAAGCCAGAGGATCATCTGGATTTGTCCCGCCGCAAAAAGTTTACCATCCGATTCCCACAGTCGACGCCGACCTCCAGAGGCGGAACGTTTGTATACCGGCAACAGCGGGCAAACGTAGCTAACAGATCTGAAGCAACCCCATTCCCTCCCCAGTCTACCGGTTTTCTCTACTACCATCGAGCCCCCGATGCAGCGCCACTTGAAGGGAGCATTCGCTTTCGCGTCACCCCGGACAACAAACCATTGTCTTTCCCGCTGGGGCATGACCTCGCCGTGTCTTCCGGGCTGCCGTGGCAACTGCTCCTACTGCAGTTGGCAACCCCGAAAAAAGTGCATGCCAGGTTTTGCGACCAGCTTGTTCACGAAAGGCTGGTGCCACCAGAGCAGCTCGCGAAGTGTCGCGCCCTGCCCCGCGCTCGACTGTTGCCCTCCCTCACGCTGTTTCGCCTCGGCCAACCGTTCCCAGTCAACTTTGATTCTTACATCGTCCTCGCTATCGTCGGTGAAAAAATGCACAGGCTAGTGTTCCGGAGCATCTTTCACGGCATAAAAGACGGCGTAAAATTCTGTCCATGGGCCGGTATGTCTTGACTTTCTTTCTCGAAGTCTTTGGCGGAATGAACGGCTCACGGATACGACGCTAGGCTCAGCTGTGGCGTGTCTCGAACCCTCCATACGCCCGGAGTACGCGGGCCGTCGCGTGGTCCACTTGCGGATTTTGAAGATTACCAAACAGGTTTCGCAAAAAGATCCCGACATTCGGCTTGTGAAGCCTGAAGCCGGACAGTTGCTGGCTATACACCGTCCTGGATCGCCAGATTCGGGGACGCCGTGGGCATACGACATCGATGCGAAAAACAATGCTGCATGCGTTGCGTTGCGGGCTCTATGGGACGTATCGGCCGCTGCAGGATATTTCGGTCGCCCGCAATCGTAGTACATTGGTCGCCCGCAATCTTAGCACCTCGGGCGCGCCAGTTCGTGCCGTCTGTGCGGGCTCGTCCATCTTCACTTTCTTCGTTTCATACTGAGAATATTATCAGTGCAGCTATCTTCCTTTGAAAATTTACAGATCCGCTCCTCAATTTTTTATCACTACGACCCAGTAGCGAAGTTGATTTTTTTTGACAGACTTCTCCAGCTCCGACTTTTTAAGCGTTATCTGGGACCAATCCTCGACGCCCTTCTTCCTGTCTCGCAAGGTGTCTCTCGATCTATCATTATCGAGCCCGCGACCTCTGCTCCTTGATTTACTGTTTCTCCTGGATTCATGTGAGAACCTTCCATCGGTCCCCAATGAGCCTCATTTATTCAGGCTCGATTCTGAACAAATATCGACTCGGTCGCGGAAGGTCCGCATCTGTAGCGTGTGCGTCCAAGCACATGAACATATTCTGCAGACGTTGCCCGTTCGATTCGGGCTCGAGTTATAGGCGGGGTGATCAGTGTCATTTTACTCCACCACCATTCAACGCCGCAGCGCGTATGTCCATCCAGAACACGGATAATGTACCGATCAGGTAACGGATGGTCCGTGTCTGCTCCCAGTACGGGACTATCAATAAGAAAAGAGAGTTGGCAGAGCTTCCCGTTCCATTCGGGGCCTGGTCATTATCCCGCCGTGCAGAACTTTTTTTTTTGGTTTCTTTTCAATCCTTTCCCTCTGTATTTCGACGTTTTCAGCGGCGTATGCGCTCTGACTAGTTCGGTCAGCTGGGGTGGATGGAATCGGAAGCGTGGACCATTGGTACGTCTTTCTTCCCTTGGATGCATCGCAGTGCATGTATGCATACCTCCGTGCCGGTACTCTCTGCACGCGCGCGCTCTTGAAGGACGCAATCGCTCCCCCCTCCTTTCTCCCTCGTTGTAACACTGACGCGTATTGGTAGGTCATATGGAGGACTGCATTCACTCGCGGATTTCTACAAAGTACGGCTTGGAGGTGCGGGTGTCCCCCTTGACATCTTTCCTATTCTACCCCCTTCTCTCTGCTGCGCACAACTCCTCCTCTCCTTCACCGTTATGATTCGCGGCTGACGCCCCTGCAGGTATCTTCCTCTCTGATAGGACCGTGGTACACCAGCCGCCGAGAACGAGGGTGTGCGCGCCACTCTACTTCTTAGCATTGTCGCTCGGTAGCTCGTCCCATCACTCTCCTCTCCTTCACTCTCCTCGTCCGTCCCCTCCCTGCTTTTTCTTCCTCCGCACCGTCCCCTTCTCTTGCTTTGTCCTTCTTTTTTCCCTCCCGTCCCTCATCTTCCCACGCAGCTACGATGTCAATCGATCCACATCTAGGATTATCCAGTAGGTGAATCGATGCCAAAGAATTCCTTGGCGGCGACAGTCCTGTCCTTCCCTCTGCTTCAATATGTAACATAGCTTTGATCACCCTCGCATCGCCCGATATCCTGGAACCATCCCCTCCGGACATGTACCTGTTTTTATTTTCTTGGTGCGTGTCCGCCTCTTGTACACGTCGAATTACCCCTCATAGCTCGCAGAAGTCAGCAAACTGCTCAACCGCGTTTGCTTGTACCCGCCTACCGGGATATACAACCCCTGTTTGAAATTCATTAATCCTCACAAGTTGAACAAAAACGCGTCGAGGCTAGGCGTCAACACAAGAACATCGCAGAGAGGGCTTATTCGACTCACGATGAAGGGAACAAACCAAGAATAGCTGACGCTTTACGAATCATTGTTGTCATGCGCGCTGCGGCAAGCATTTTTAAGATTTGTTGGCTGTATTCAACGAACAAATCTGTATCCGATGTTCGCAAGTGAATTACCGTATATCGGCCCACGACTCAGACAATTCTTCGGTGCGATACAAAAATTGAGCCTGATTCTCAACAACGGCTGATTTGTGCTCTATAACTACAGCCACATTATTACGCGCTGGGATGTCCATTCGGATACTTTCGTTTGGCAGTATCAGTCGGCGCCGGGGAACGCCGCCGTGTTCGCCTTTGCAGCAGACGCGACGAATGGAGGGGACCACCTTGTTGTCATGATCTGCAAGCGGACCATTCGTACAGATATCGCGCGCGATGGCGAAACACAAAGTGAGTAAAATCAGCCTGCGCACAAAGATATGGCGCTGAACATCATTTTGTGGCTTTATCGAGATCTTGGACCTGGATCCCGTTCTGGTTTCCACCATGGTTTGCTCACAATGCGCTCAACTCCCTCATACCACGAAATCCCCTCTTTTTTCATTCTCAGCAGTCATGCTTCGCATTGAGCGGTCTATGACGTGCACGCCTCTCCAGATCTCGGACCTCCTCGCAATGTCCTAGATCTCTCCAGCAAAGTTTGTCTTCACATTCCTGATTCTTGGTATCGGGGACTGATAATCGTGCAGATAGTTCACGTGATCGGTGGAAATTCAAGGATTGGATACGAGACCGCCAAGGTTCTGCGTCCTCGGTATTGACTACTTCTTGGGAGACCCGATCCATAATCACACTGAGGAAGGCTTTGACCGCGACGCGTGGATCGGCAAATCGCGCGCCACGGCGCAAGAGCTCGCGCCGAAATGGATCGAGGCGGTTCGCAAGCAATACGGTTTGCGCCTTTCGGATAGCGTAAATTGAACCTCAAACTAACCCGATCATGGCAGGCGCCGACAGCAAGTATTGCGCAGTTGGCAAGTGGTTGCAAGCGTCAAAAATTTCTACACTAACGTCCAGTAGGCTACTGCTTTGGCGGACCGCTCGCTCTGAATATTGCAGGAACCGATGATGTCGTCGCAGGTATGTACCTGGTCATTACCGCCGGTGGTCGTATTAAATGTGCAAACCAGCTGCCTTTGCGCATCACGCTTTCCTGAACGACGATCAGTTCAAGAACTTGAAACATTCGTACCCACGCTTCGTTACTAGTAGCTGGACTCCACTCATGTTTCTGTGCAGGCCCTCTCTTGATGTCATGTGCCGGTTTGTACTACACATTTCCAAGTCACCGGCAGTTGTTCTGATTTCTTTCTGACAGAGACGGACCACACCTTCCCTGCCCAGTTCCGCCGCCGCGCCGAGGACATCCTCGGCGAAAAGAATGCCCAGTACCAGGTCCAGCTGTTCTCTGGAGTGAGTCACGGCTCCGCCACTCGAGGCGATTCTGAACAGCCTGATAACCGTTCGTGCATCACTTGCATTCTTGGCGTGTTGAATTTTACTGATCATAAACGTGAACGGGATCTGCCAGGGAGGAGTCCGCACGCGGGATTATTGGGTGGCTCCCGCGTTTCACCACCTGAGCGCCCGAGGATTGGTAGTCTCACAGAAGACACCATAACAATTGTAATTAGTTTGTCGAATAGCCCTTCTGTTCGATATTTCAGCGCCCGCGGAGATTTTCCAACAGGTTCAGCGGCCACTCCGATATTGCGAACGGCACAGAAATTATGTATTGAAAGAGAGACATGGCTGGCTGTAACTATCAAACGATGTCCGTATCAAAGACTAATCGCCCTTCCGCCCAACGAAGCTTCAGATGCCAGTGATGGTGATTGGCGCAGAGACCGAACCCTGGGTGATGACACTGTTGTTGTTGGGCCCAGGCTGCGCGAAGCTGTTCACGAAGACGACCGAGTACTGGGCACCGGTGACGTAGAACCAGGAGGGGAGCTACAAAAAGGCAACCGTCCTAAGTCTAAGTAAACCAGGAAGCGTGGTCGACGTACTTCAGCAGTGAATGTGTCGGCGGGACTGAGGCCGGTCCCAGCCAGGTTGTACGTGCGCCGCGCCAACAAAATGGGCGCTTCGTGCCCATTGTTGTTGCTCAGCACCTCAATGTAGTAGTCCATGTAGGTCGGAAGGGATCCGAGCTCTGATGCACACTCTAGGTCGACGTGAACGGTGAACGACTAGGAACACTCGTCAGCCACAGAATGCAGGGTAGAAAAGCATAACCTACATCGCCTTGCGCCAGGGTAGAGGGCACAACCTCGAGCTGCCCGAAACGGGAGGCTTCAGGGCATGCTGCGGCGGCGTTGGCGATGGGAGCTACCGCAAGTGCGGCAAGGGAGGCAATGAGGGAGAAGTTAAAGCGCATTGTGAGGAGGAAGGTGGAAGAAGGGAAAGAAACTGAGGAAGTCAACCGGGAACCCGTTGGTTCATAATATTTATAGCGCCCCTTACCGACGGGCCGCAGGGCAATCAACTCCACAAGACGGCGGAAGATCGCCGCACAGGGAAACGCGTACAGTCCACTTGGCAAATTGGTAGTCAGGCTCAGTTACCAAGGGAGCTCGAAGATGTCTGCACTTTTTGCCCTTGATTGTTACGGGTCAAAAACTGGGCAGACAGACATTTTATCTTCGGCTGGCCGTGGTTCTTCGAGATCCAGACTCCGCTGGTTCGATTGCCGGATCAGAGATACTACTGATTGTAGGTTCAAAGTGGGGTTCCGGCGGCGTTCTTTTGGATGTGCCACAGTGCCAATCAGTTGAACACGGCACCCCATAGTTGCCGCGAACCGGCTGCAGACGCGTCGTGCCCGAGCCAATCGTTGTACGCGTACGGTGTCCATTGGCCGCAGTTATATATATGTACTATAGGTTTCAAGGGGCTTCGCGGCGTTATTGTGGATTCCGCTCTATTCCGCTGAGGACGAGGAGACCCCACTCGTATTTCGATCGACCGGGTCACCGAAATCGGGTGACCGCTCGATTGCCGATTCGGCCAGGTCACCCAGTTGAGTGACCGCTGTGAGGTCCAGGATAGGGGCTCAATCACCATATATATTCCTCCCTTCTCCTTCAATTAAATCTTCGTTTCTATACAGGCCCGTCTCTGAAGGCTACGACGCGCTTCCCCATTACTTCCCACTGTTCAGAGCAGTGGCAGAAGTGCCGGATCATAGTCCTTGATGCCATCGCGTCAACTTGACGCGGCCGTAACTTTCCATCGCCTTTCTCTTCACTCCCACATCGACAACATGCTACGACTGCTCTCGAGGCTTGTTTCTGCTTCCTAGGGTCCTTCTCTCCCACAACGCTAGTCAGGAATCAACTACTGCGCCCACTGGCGGAATTTGGGGCAAGATTATGCAGTGCGCGCCAAGCGCGCGTGGGTGCGCGTTGCACTTATTCGGCTGTAGCACAGGCGACGCGTCAACGGCCACCATAGGGTGTGACATTCTGCGCTGCATCGACGCCTAGTAGATACGCGAGCAAGAGAGGTGTGTCCATCGCGTGCTTATATCCTTGCGCACTTGCGTGATAATAGTCACCCTCTTCCATCCTTTCGGTGTCAGCTATTTACGGCTCGAGCCGTCAGGGAGCCTAGGAGGAGCGCAACTGCAGGGCTATCGGCATGGAAGAGGTGAAAAGCCTTGTTAGCTACAAGGTGCATGTCCCCAAGCGTGTCTCTAGTCTGCTCTTTCATTGCGACAGTGCGCAGGTTGCAGGGCGATTGCGCACAGTGCCCCCATCCGTACCTGTCGGCTGGCACATCGCGCTATACAAGCTGGCTCAGGATCCACAGAGTTCCCGGCGCTGTTGCGCAGAAGCAGAAGACGGATATGCAAATCTGTCTGCTTCTCTGTGCACCACGACGTCTGCCCGCCGTGGAACCGTTTCTCCTCCTCCCCAAGCAGCATTTTCAAGCAGCCGTCCTCGGCAGCAGAAACAGCGGCACGCATGGCTTTGATGGGTGACGTTGGGGCACAAGTTTCTCTCTTCCGTCCGCTATCCATGTGCTACACCGGCACTTGGATGCGCAAGCTCGAGAGGTAATTCTAACGCGTACTTGGACCTGCAGTTCGTCCACTCTAAAACCCATGCAGCTCTGTCCTTGTTGCAGTATCTGTCAAATTTTCATCTTGATGCTACGTTCCAACAGGCCGCGGGCTGTGAATGCGATTCCCCAAGGAATTTTTGTATGTACTCCCAATTCTCCACTGACACTTCATGCGCGAGCCCACGAGGCAAGTCCAGCCCATTCCGCGTATGGTATTACGAAAATACTGAATGAGCCGTAGATTTCAATGTTTGTGACTGTGCTCATACTGCCTGTGTTTTAATATTCAGATGCGCTGTCTTTGTTACGCTTATCGGCCCACGGTCTTCGGCAAGAGTGCATACTCTCGGGCTTGCGAGGTGCAGCTGCTTCACCTCCGTCTGCCATCTGCTTCCAGGCGTGTCCCAAGACAGCAGAGACGAGACCCAAGTCTGCGCACCACCCCCAATTGCGCCTTCACAGGCCAACCCTGGCCCGTGTTGCCAAGTGCACACTCACGCACAGTCGTCCACAGCGCCGACCTTCCTGGAGTAGAAGGTATTCTACTACGGATGCGCAACCCCGCGAATGAGCGCGTAGGATGGTTTGGGCGTGTAAGTTGCGCACTCGCGCCTCTGCGCACGCGTTCCTCGATGCCCTCGCGGCCCGCGAGTATTCGTGCTCAGCACTGCGTGGCTTGGCTACTTGGGTGCTAGCTAATCTATTTCGCGACTATTCTGGATCCCTTACCGTTCACAGTCATATTTACACAACCTACAGAATTGTTAGCATCTATAAATGGCATGAAATCTTCGAAACGACGAGCTAGTACCTGCATGCATCAGCGCTGATTTATCGAGTGGTGCGTCTACAAGAAACATATATATGCACACATTGCCGTTCCGACGTCGTACCTAACTCTACGCCGTGACTCGATTCGCAATTAACGGCACGTATCGGGAATATTCAGGAGTTCAGGCGTCCAAAGATGACCCGGTACTCTTGTTCGGGAATAGCTATGCCATTAGCTTCGAGTTGGTATTTTTGGCATCTTTGCCGGTGTCCGATGGGGCTTATAGTGTTCTATGCCGCCCCCCCGAGCGCACGGCTTTGGCTCAAAAGCCCAAACATGGGTGCTGAGTTCAGCATTCATCTCCAAATGTACGGGCGGAGAGGCCCGTGTCTGCAGAAATAAGTAGGCATTGAAAACTTCCCTCTTTTCAATACACCCTCTAAAGTCTCCCTTGCCTCAGCGAGGTCCTGAAGCATGTCGAGCCAACACGACAGTTTGATGCAAGCTGAATGCGGTGGTTAGTATAGACTCTGAAATTCAAGGACTCTTCAATTAATGAGTAGTCACTGCTGAGGATAATTCCAGACTGGCCTTTGCATAGTGTTTGTCGTGCATGTGGAAGTAGAGATGATAGTGACTGGATGAGCTAACTCGCCTCTTCCAGACCCGCTAAGGCTTAATCCAGATACAATAATAGTTCGGCGAGTCCATTGATTTGAACCTGGCATACCGGGTTGAATATTGTGCTCAAGATTCCATAGCACGCGTAAGCTTTCCGTCACGATGTCAGCAGTCGGAAACGGATCCAACGGCTTCAGAATCCAGAGAATCAAGTCAACCTGTACTCTTTACAATGTGATAGAAGCATTGTTGCTCGCGATGGGGAGGAGAAAACTATACATCTGGGGCTAATGGAATTCGGAATAGCCAGATTTCTGATAGGTCGGTACCTTGCGCAGATTGTCAGGTACTATCTGCATGTCCTACTTCGAATGGACAAGGCAAATAATCCATGGACGACTCAAGAAAGAGGTTTGCGATCCCTTGAAGTAAATTGAACCACATACCATAAATGGATTCAAGTGTTGAATCCGGCCGGAGATGGCCATAAGTGGAAGTAGCATCGGTGACCCACTCACTCAAAGTGCGGTGACCAAACGGGATCGACGATCGAGACGGGACAAGGAAGGCGGTGACCCACCCGCCAAACGACGCTCGGCACGGGCCAAGCGGAGCTTGAAATGAGTGATCGGCATGATGATTGAGCCCAATCGGGAGGCGACCGGGTCACCGAGGGGGCGATCGGTCACCGAACTACGGTATAGAACCATCAGCCTTCAGATGTTTCCAATTTCACACCTTTTCCATCGTGGATTTGGTTGAACAGGAGCGAATCCTCAACACAAGTTGAAACGCCCAAAAAGAGAGAAAAAAAGAAAGCGGTGACGGGAGACGCATCACCGCTTTCGAGACGCATCACCGCATTCGTAATCCAGCGTTCGTAATCCAGCTGATGATCTCACCAACGAACATCGATTCTCGGCAATATCCGATGGCACCCATTATCTTATCGCGGCAAGCAGTGACACACACATCAGCGGCCGCCGATGGCCACCAAGATTCAATGGCGGGCATATCTGTTCTCAACCTCCCATGTCCTCCGCCTTCCTAACACCCGTCTCAGCGGCGCCCGGCATGCGCATCCACGGCGTCGACATCCCCAACGACGTCCTCGGCAGCATCCTTGCCTCTGCGCCGGACTTCAACACCCTCCACGTGGCCATGCGCGTCAGCAATAAGTGGCACCGCGTCTTCGAGACGCACCCAAAATCTGTGATGCAGGCCGTGGCGCGCAACGTCGCGGGGCCCGCGTTGCCGCAGGCGATGTGCGCTTTGCGGTATCCGTACCCTGAGAAGACGCCGAACGATTGGGGGGACGAGGAGGGCGGGGATGAGATGGACGATCCGGAGGCTACTGAGGACCATGACGAGGACGAGGGCATGAATCCGAAGCCCGAGAAGGCCGCGGGTACACCACACAACCCCGTAGCAACCTACGAGAGCGAAAGCATCGTCCAGCTCACGCCCATGGAACGGATGCAGCTGCAGGAAAACGCCGCAACTGTCCGCGCGCTCGAAGACATTTTCAGCCTCCGGTGCGTGTGTCTCCTCTCCTCTCAGGCTCCACCCGCTTTCAATGCTCATTCACTTCCCAAATCCCTCCAGGTACAAAGACGGCACCTCAAAATCAAGCACGCTTTCGACGACCGAATCGCACCGCTTCGCGCGCGCGCTGTACCGCACAATGACCTTCTGCACACTCTTCTACCTCCCGCTCAACCTCGATGACATCGACGCGATGGCAGACGAGGACGGCACCATCCCCAAGATCCTCGATGCGCGATACGCGCATTTAGATGAGTTCCCCGCGGACGAGCTGATGCAGCTCCGCGCGGTGGTGGCGTTCCTGCACGAGCTCATTGCCGAGGTGTTGGACGACGAGGAGGATTCTGAGCGTGCGTCGTCTATACTGTTTCGCCCACTGGGTGTGAATTACAACGCCCTCGACGAAAAACATAACCAACGTTAGCTGAATGAATTCTTTATAGGTCTGAAAGACATCTGCCTCACCACCGGGCCCGCGGTCATCCTCGCTGCCCACCGCGCGCGCACCACGGACGCGTTCGACGCGGCGCTTGAGCTGGAGATGCTCAGCAGCGGCGAGGACAACGCGCTCTATGGCGGATTCTTCGATGGCCCCCTGGCGCGCATATGGGAGGAGCGCGGCGTCGCGGTGCCTGAGGAGGGGGCGGATACGCGTGCGATTCTGGATGGCTCGGAGGTTGTTGGTGTTGGAATGCCAAGCGAAGCATCAATGCCGCCGTACTCATCTGTACTCACCGGTCGCGCCGACTCTTGACAGTGGTTTGCACTGGTATTTCGTCGTTCTTACTCATTTGCGCGCCGTTTCTTATATTGATCTTTATCGTATGACTCCCTCTTGTGTATTTAACCAGTAGCCGTTGAATTCATACCTCTGCGCGTTTGCAGAGGGTCACTGTGCTTCGGAACGTACATCAGCTCAAAATCTATGGGGCATATACTGTCCAATAATTCAAAGTTCCATGTCACAGAAAATCATCTGTTGTTGAAAAAACACACAACTTGAATTGTGTATGGCATATGTACTGTCCAAAAATTATTTGCCGGTTGCATCTCCATAACTACTGAATTGTCGGGAAGACTGCAATCAACTGTCGGCCCCTTTATAATCTAGGTTCAACTATGTAGGTCGTATACGGTGCCCCACAGAGACGAGAATTGGTTTCAAAAGCGCAATACGTCCATCCCGGAATTTACTGAAACAATGGCTCCGTGGCGCCGGAAACACACGAGACAGGATTGTGTTCCCCAATGTCTGTTCGAATCAGGCCGTAGTCTTAGGTTCTGGAAATGCCTCTTTTCTTTTGGTGGCGGCACCTCCCTTCAGCTTTCTTCTTGCCAACCATTCTGGTAGATGCGTGCCACTATTTTGTTCAGGCCTTGCGAGACAAGTAACAAGTGTCGAAAACCTTCCGCAGCTCACTGCCCACAGCACCGCGGACGTACGCAAAACCGTTTGCTTCTTCAGCTTTGGCTTTGGGAGGGTTACAATGTTCCTGCGCATTGTCTGGCAAGCTGTCCCTCGATGTATCATTCCAGAGCCAAAGGTCCCGGCGACCTCTGCTTCCTGATTTACTGCTGCTCCTCGATATATGTACGCCTCATATACCCAAGCTCAATTCTGAACCAGTATCGACTCGGTCGCGGGAGGTCCGCATCTGTGCCGTGTGTTGTCCAAGCCTTCGAAGATTTTCTGCAGACGTTGCCCGTTCGTTCTGGGCCCGAGTTACTGATCTCGAAATCACGGTCTCTTTGTCGTTTTTGTTCAACCATCGCCATTCACAAGGTTGCAGGGAATAAATCCATTCAGAAACACAGATACTCCACTGACCAGGTAACGGATGGTCCGTGGCTGCTCCAAATAAATGAGTAATTCATCTTGCAAAATCAGCAGAGTCATCGATTCTTCAGCTAGATAACGACTTTTTTCTGTTGAGCTCTGGCTTTGGGAGGGTCACAATGTTCCTTTCCACTGCGCAAGTTGTCCCTCGATCGATTATTACCAAGTTGAAAACTCGCGCGACCCATGCTTCTTGATTTACTCCTCCTGGATCGGTCTATATGGGGCCACCGACGAGACGTTTCATCTGTCCCTGAATGAGCCACATCTATCCAAGTTTGGTACTGAACGAATGTCGGCTCGGTCGCGGAAGGTTCGCGTATGTGTTGAAAATGCTTCTGACAGACGTTCCCTGTTCGATTCAGGCCTGAGCCATAGGCTAGTTGCAGCAACATTTTTTGAACCACCGCCGTTCGCCGCGTTGCGGCGGATTACCAAAGTCTTCTAGGAAGGGGTTAGTGCATTGACCAGGTAACGAACGGTCTGCATGTCACAAATAGTCGACTGAACTTCTGCGGTAGCTCAAGTATTACTTTTACAAGTTCGACTCCCAATGAACATCGCCTCGGTCGCGGAAGGTCCGCATCTGCACAACATTGTCCAGTCCTCAACATATCCCGCAGACGTTACCCTTTCGATTCGGGCCCGAGTCATAGCTGGAGTCTCCATATTATTTTTATTCCATCGTCGTTCACGAAGTTGCAGCGAGTAATCTCACTCAGACCATGGATATCCACTGACCAGGTAACGGATGGTCCGTGGCTGCTCCCATTACTAGCTACAAGAAAAGAGAGTTTGGCAGAGCTTCCCGTTCGATTCGGGGCCTGGTCGTGTATCGTAATCCTTAAGGGCTTTTTCTTTTCTCTCTGTTCTTTTGGTCTTTTTGGGGGTTGCACTGGCGAGCGTGGTCATACTCTCATACTTGCCAACTACTGAATTGTCTGGAAGGCTGCAATCAACTGCCGGCCCTCTTATGATCTTAGTTCTCCATTGCATGCCATAGAGGCGAGAATTGACTTTAAAAGCGCACACACGTCCATCCTTCAATCCATTGCAAGAATGGCTCCGTGGGGCGGTACCCGCGCGAGACACGAGCTCGACTGTGTGTGTCCCGATGTCTGTTCGAATCAGACCGTAGTCTTAAATTCTGACCGTGCCTCTTTTTGGTGTCGGCGCGTCCCTTCAGCCTGCTTCTTGCCCATGATTCTGCCAAAGGTGTGCCGCTAAATATTCTGTCCAGTGCTTGCGGGATTGGGAGGCGATAATGTTCGAACGGGTTACTTGGGCTCCCCAAACAAATGCCAGAACCAAAACCGACAAAAAGATGCATAGCGTGTAAATTAGAGTATGTTGCAAATCGAACCAGTACATGAGCGTGCAGTCAACCCGCCCATCCCCACACACAACCACCCTTCACTCGCCCACGCCCTTCCCTATGCAACCCACTCCACTCCCAGCTCGCCCACTCCCCTTCTTAACCCACCGATGCGAACACACGACCCTAATGCACAAACGCAACCAACAACACATTAACCACCAGCTTCTCCAGCATCCCCCCCGCGACGAAGTGGACGCGCGCCTTGCCGACGGGGGTGGTTTCGGCGGGGGCGCGCCAGTCGCTGTGAGATCGGATTTATTAATTAATTGATATCCGCAAAGGAGAGAAAGATAAGGGGGAGGAGGAGGAGAGGGAGGAGGGAGGAGGGAGGGAGAGGGAGGAAGGAAGGATGGGGGGAGAAAGAAATAAGGAAGGGGAGGGAAGAGGAAGAAGGAAGAAAAGATACCTGAGCAACGTCACCTCCGCGTCCGCGAGCGGCACCGCACCGCTTTCCTCGACGCGCAGACGGAGGGTGTCGAGCGGGGGTGGTTGGTTTGTCGCGCTATTAGGCATCCCCGGCATGTTGGGATTCATGTTGGGATTCGCGCCGGGCATGTTCATGTTCACGTTGTTCGGCATACCCCCCGCACCAGGCATACTCATACCCGGCGAATTGCTAAACATCCCGCGCATCGGCGGGGACCCACGGGGCTGTGCGTGCGGGTTCGGCGGCGAGGGGTACGGGGAGGAGAGCATCGGCATCGAGCCGCCCAGGGACGCAGGCATCGCCCCGCCCATTGACATAGAAGAAGCAGGCAAGGAGGAAGGGACGGGAGGGGCGGACTCGTCGTTGAATATCTCGACGGGGCGGTCGACGGGCCAGATGTACCCGCCGGCGCTGTAGTGTAGGACGGGTGCGAGTTTGTAGAGCTTGAGGGACTGGTAGAGGACGGAGTCGCCGCCTTTCAGCTGGGAATAAAAACCATAATGTCAATGGGGTAGATGGGATGAAATAAGGAAGGAGGGAAGGGGGGAAGGGGGGATGGGGGGAAGGAAGGGGGGACGCACGAATGGAACGAGCGATTCGGCAAGCATCACAGACGGATCGACGTCGTAGTCGTGCGCGAGTAAAAACGCAATCCTGCGCCCGCGCGACATCTGCAGCACCGGCGGCAACAAATCCAAAAACGGTTGGCTCGGCGTGAACAGCGGGTCCGCCCCCGCCGCGCCGCCCCCACCCCCGCCAAACGACTTCGCGAACACCGCATACGAGATGCTCATACGACACCCATGCGTGACCGTGTCGACCTCGTACTCGCACTCGCCGAGGAACGCCGTCCACTCGAGGTCGCCCGTCGGCGCGGCCGTGTCGAGCTTCTCGCCGCTGCCCTCCGCGTCGCGGATCAGCAGCGAGCCGCCGCGGAAGCGCACGGGGAGGGTGATGCACAGAGTGGCGAGGCGCCCGTCGGTGCGCAGGGCGCTGGCTGGGCGCGGCTGCGGGGGAAGGCGGCTGCCGGCGAGGAGGACGTCGAGGCGCTCGCGCCGGACGGTGAGGTAGTGCCCCACGGGGAGCGTGGGGAAGAGCGTGTTGCGGATGGCGTCGAGGATGGGGTGGTTGGCGATTTCGAGCGAGGGGGTTAGTGGGAGCGTGGGCGGGTAGTGGAAGGCTTCGTAGAGGCTGGGGTCGTAACCGGGCGTTTGCGTGCGCTTGCATGCTGCAATGAGTACATCGAGCGCGGGTGGAGAGCCGTAGTCCATGTCGATGGGGAAATCGAGGGAGTGGGTGATTCCAGTCTAAGGGAGGGTTGCGTAGAGTTAGAATCGAACTTGAACATGACTTGGGATTAGGCCTCTCCGAGGCGGGTGCTGAACCTTTAGGTTGTAGGCCTGAGTTGTGGTGAGTCAAACAAGATGTAGACAATTTGAATCCCGTGTACACTTCGCCCGCATCTCCCATTGCGAGAGCTTTGTGAAACATGACCTAGACTTGTTGAACCAGACAAGCGGTCATTTTTCAATGGGACTAAACCTCACAGACTCTGTGTTGTAATGTCCATCAGTTTGTGAGCTCTGGTCGAGCATTCAATCCTTTTTTTTCAACGGGACTAAATCTCACTGACTCTGTGTTGTAATAGTAGCGGTCAGAGTAGGCGATTGTGGTCCGATTGTGGCAGCAATTGTGATGTCGATTGTCGGATTTAATTTGCACTAGAATCGTGGGACAATCGTCGAAATACACAATCGACCAAGAATCGCACAATCGACTCCGGAGTCGATTGTGCATGCGATTGTGAAAGCGATTGTGCGTGTATTCTTATTGATCAACAATCGTTGGCACAATCGGCGACAGAATCCTTTCCAGAAATGGGGCGGTCAGAGTGAAGTCGATTGTCCCACGATTGTGGTGGAAAATAAATCCCACAATCCATCTCACAATCCGCGTCACAATCGAGCCACAATCACCTACTCTGACCGCTACTAATGTTCATCAGTTTGCGACATGTGGTTGGGCATTCAAAATTTGACCAATCTAAAAGTCCCTTTTAATGTACTAACAAGGGTACCCTAGCGCCTAAACTGCTTAAAAGTTGTTGGAGTCTTTGTTGCTGATTCCCAGCCTTGGCTAATGTTACAGTGGGCAGCCTGAGGCACCGTTTGGCTCTCTTGGAGTCTGATTGATATAGCCCCACTCGGATTGGTCACTTTGGTAAGTGTTTATCCATGCATGTACTTACTAAGTTACTTAACCACTGTCAATCTTGTCCAAATCAAAATCCCTGTACTTTCTTGTGCTCCTGTGAGCTTATATGCTTTTGCTCATGAGTTCTGCCGGGGTCTGCAGGCTGGGATTTGACTCTCCGCTGACGCTTCGATTATCTGTGCATTGCAGAAAATAATTCAAGTAAGTTTCTCGAGTTGCAACCAGAGGAACTTGAAAATGTGTCCCTAAATTGTTGCCTAGTGAGCTTACATACATTTGAAAGACAGGTACCGGTATGTATCCTCAAAAACCGGGACTGTACGTGCGTGGTTCAGAGCGCGGCTGGTTCAACTTTCGAACACACTTTGATCTTGAATCTGCCGGCACCGGACATCACCGATGCCGACCTGACTACGTAGAACTGACTAGCCTCGGATGCCTACCGAAACACGAAGTAGAAATGACCAATCTGCAAGAACCGAACTTGAACGGTTGCTCCGTTTGCTAAGGACGAAAAGAATACATACAGATTCCTTAGCAGGGGAAGGTACTAATGAACTTTCTGACAGTTTTTCTGCTATTGTTTTGTGCTGTTCTGTTCTCGTTACAATTTTTCTTTTCAATGACTAACATTGAGTGACTAAATGTTGTTTGTACATGTGGACGAAAAGTGGGCCAAACGCAAGTTCCCCTGGGTAGCCAAACCTAAAGGTTCAGCAATAATTATCAAAAGCAAAAATGATCGCGCGCCTTGGACCGAAAGAAGAGCACTAACTGCGAAGGATCGAGCGGGATCCTCCCTGACACCGTAAACGGCCGTGACTTGGCGCCAATGAGCCTCGAAACGTGCTCCCGATAGACGAATTCCGGATCCACCGCAGGCTGCGCGGGCGACCGGTTTCCCATCGCAGACGGCGGTCGCGAGACATGTTCCACCTCGAAGCTCGCGAGATTGGGGCTCCGGCTCCCATCGGAGACGATCGGGCGCGGGGCACCATACAGCGGGGTGCTGCTGGAGTACATGGAAAAGGGGGGCGTCGATGTGGCACGGTGGAGGGGAAGAGTGCGCGCACGGGCAGTGGACTGGCTGCTATAAGAGGCGGGCAGATATCATCATCCGGATTCTGAATCGATAAATTTAGGCGTAACACGCCCTGGCAACGTGCCCGATGCTTGTGATCGGTATGATCCGGCGTCGAGGGCGCGGCGACACTGGGCTTCGACGTGGAGATCCGGGGAACTTGCGAATAAAAACTCCGCAGCAAAGTCCGCAGCACAACGCTTTGAGGACGCTGCCCTGTCGATATTTCTGCCGTTTATTGCACACCGACAGCAGAGGGGCGAGTTAAACTTCAGAAGAAAGCTAGAAAGAGCAACTTTGAGCCAGGAAGCTGTGGTTAGATAACAGCGGACCGCGGTAGCCTAAGGACTCACAGGAGCCTGAGACGGACTACACAGCGGCCCAAGCCATCCTTTTTCAATAGGAGAACACGTTGCACCGTAGGAAACCGTGTTGCTCCGTGTTGCAATTGAAGAATCACTTCGGCGCTTCGCCGTCACGGCCCGCAGGGCAAGAGATGGTGACGGTGTGGGCAATTGGGTGTGGGAGAAAGTTGTGAGAGAGGTCACGCGTGACGTTGGCGTGACGTGTTACACGTACTTTGACGCAATTCGGAGACTCAAAACATTTTGTTACGGCTTCGTGAAAAATTGGCAGACGACGCTACGCTAGATATGGACCATGGGCAATGGCAAAGAAATGATAGAGCTAACTGAAAAACAGAAAGCAACAAGGCATTGAAGGAGGTAGACCAAAAGCACAAAGGGAAGCGTAATGGCCATCGTGGGGGTCGAACCCAAGACCTTCGCGTATACATCACCGTATGATCGGTATATTAGCACGACGCTCTAACCAACTGAGCTAGACGGCCGGTACGCAAGTGGCGAGTCGCCGAGTGTGGTGGAACTGGGAAGAAACAAAAAAAACTGAACATACAGGGACGGTTTGAAACTTCAGTGCGAAAATGCCAAAAAAAAAAACCAACAGCGACGAATGCCATCTGTTCAACATCACCGCAGGCCATGAAAGACTCGGTAGCGGAGGCTCCGCATCCAATTTGCCTAAAATACGGTTTGTGGATCACGTTCGAGTCGGGCTCGAGTCATGGATGTTGGGGTGAAAGCCATTCTTTTTCCAACTGTATCTCACACAAGGGAAGGGAGTGTTCCACGGCGATCCAAGTGAACGTACGAGTTACAGCACCAGCTGAATTACTACAGCTGAAGGGGAAAGAATCGACCTCTCAACACCGACGAATTTAATCTGTTGAGCCACCTATTCCATATAGCTACAGGCCATACATGGCTCGGTGGCGGAAGGTCCGCATCCACTTTGCATACGCTGTGTCCGGTAAAGTTTGTGGATGGTGCCTGTTCGAATCGGGCTCGAGTCTTTAGTCTGGGAAGTGAAGTCTATTTTTGTTTCTGCCCTCAAGTTCTGTAGCAGCCGTGCGCCGTGAGTTCGATATCACACGGAAGATAATTAAATCCTTATCTTGTGGTAAAAGGCACCGATTGGAAAGTCAACCCGGGAAAAAAAAGTTAAACCAGCGCAACCAAGAATTGAATCGCTCAACATTGAAGCTGCTGCGCAATTTATTCAACCTCACTGCAGGCCAAACATGACTCCGTGGCGGGAGGTCCGTATCCACTTTAGGTGTGGAAGAAATTGCGCGCATTTGTGGATTTCGTCCGTTCGATTCGGGCTCGAGTCATGGATACTGGTGTCAAAGCCACTCTTTTTACGACTCTATCGTACACAATGGAAGAAAGTGCACATATATCACGCAGCAGCTGGCATTCGAATTTCAGAGCTCCAAGGGAACATATGTAATCCAGCCAGCGTCCAACAAAGAAATTCAAACCAGGAAGGAAAGTGACACCAGCGCTATCATGACTCGAATCGCTCAACACCGAATTTACGGCGCCTTCTATTCAACTTAGCTGCAGGGCTTGGAAGACTCGATGGCGGGAGGTCCGCATCCACTTTGAGTTGAGAAGTCGGCCGATAAAATTCGTGGATGTCGCCCGTTCGATTCGGGCTCGAGTCATTGGTTCGAGGTCCATTCCTTTTTGTTTCAAGTCTATCACAGACGTACCACGCGGAAGACGCCAGTACAATTCCATCTCGAAGTGCCGATCCAAGTGAAGTTGGAAATGAAACAGTGAGGGAAAGGCACGGGGAGGAAAGTTAAATCAATTGAATCATTGCACATCGACTCTGCTGTGCCGTCTGTTCAAGCTCAAACATGACTCGATGGCGGAAGGCCCGCATCCACTTAGGGTTCCTGCAGGGTCTGGACAAATTTGTGGGCGTTGCCCGTTCGATTCGGGCTCGAGTCATGGATGTAAACGACGGCTTTTTCTTATTTTTGTCTGCTATTCCAATCCAAGGGCAGACGTCCATGCACATCACGCGGAAGACGCCAGTAAAATGCCATCCCGAACTTTGGTTCAGGTGGAGATAAGAATGAAACAGCGAGGAAAAGGCACGGGGAGGAAAGTTAAAAAACCAGCGCCATCAACTTGAACCATTGAACCACTCGACCTCGAATTTTGTTCCATCTATTCAACCTCGCGGCATGGCATGAAAGACTCGATCGCGGAAGGTGCGTATCCACTTTGGGTGTTGGACATACCGTAGTATTTCGATCAAATCGAACCATAGCGTGACGCGTGACTTCTTCAACCAATTCGAGCTTCCGATAGCAGGCTGCAAGGTGCGTGACAGAGACGAAAATTTCGATAATCAACCGGGATGATGCACGTTCATTGGTATTTTGTGCCAGCACAGTCATCCAATATACAGCTATGCACTAAAAAGCCTTCAACAAATTTTGTTCCAACATTCTTTTGACCGCGAGTTCACGCCAGAAGTTGGGTTGAAACGGTATTTGAGGGGTCCGAGATGAAAATCGGGCGAATTTTGAGCTCAAAATGGCCGCAACGGCTCGGCAAATATGTCCACGAATCTATCTGCATTCTGCGATTGTTTTCTGAACCGCTGGACCAATTCGATACTGACCCGAGTGACGCGTGACATCGACCAAATTTCGATATCGATAGGGGTCCGCGTGACGCGTGACTATCGATTTGAGCGAAATACTACGGTATCGCACATTTGTGGGTGTTGCCCGTTCGATTCGGGCTCGAGTCATGGCCGCTGGCACGAGGACTTTTATTTTACCCTTCTATGGCAGCCGTGCGGCGTGAGTGCACAGATATCACGCGTAAAATGGCATGCAAATTCCAGCCTGAAGTGCCGGTCCAAGTGAAGATAAGCTCAGGGAGGAAAGTCAACCTGGTCGACAGACCACTCGACACGGAATTTGCTGCGCCGTCTGTTCAACCTCGCTGCAGGCCATGAAAGACTCGGTGGCGGGAGGTCCGCATTCACTTTGGGTCTCTTGAATGTTTCTTTCGCATTCGTGGATGTTGCCTGTTCGATTCGGGCTCGAGTCATAACACGATTGGGCCGAAGATTTTTATGCCGCTTTCCTTGCTTTCAGTCTAAACTAAAAGAGGCAGGAAACTTCAGGTACCAAACTGATCCTGGGACGCGGCGTGAATATCTACATGGAATGATTGGGAGAACTCAGAAGCTGTTCGTGAGTTCACAGATCCACCGCGGGGAATCCCATTGAAGATCCCTGGACAGGCGTTGGATCAAATCAGAATTGCTGGCGAATAACACCCAATTTCTGGTGCTGTTTGTATGATATCGCTGCAGGCTATGGATGACTCGATGGCGGGAGGTTCGCATCCACTCTGCATAAAGGCTTGGTGCGGTTAATTTGTCTGTGGAACTTGCCTGTTCGATTCGGGCTCGAGTCATCAAAGATTGCGGACATTTTTATGTCGCTTTTCTTGCTGCTAGTCTGGACCAAACAAGTCGCCTCAGACTTTACTGCCGCTGTTTCAGGCACGAACCCTATCATGGGACGATGTGTGCGTCGAGGACGTGGATCGGGAAAGGTAAGAGGCGGCTGTGAGCTCGACGCGTAGCACAAGGTACTTTTCGAACTTCAAAACGGCACTAGATCGTACTAAAGGCTGAATATTTCCTGAACTCTCGTTACAGAATTTGTTGAACCTAGGTGCAGGCTACGGAAGACTCGTTGGCGGAAGATCCGCGCCTACTTTGGGTGGGCTTGTTGCTATATCGCCCGTTCAAGTTGCTCAACATAGGTTGCCGGTTTGATTTGGCTCGAGTCATGGGTGGTACTGAAGACAATTTTTGTCTGTCTCATAAAATACGCCGGTGGTCAATTCCAATGGAGGGCCGACTGGTCAAGGTTTAGTGGTGGCGGTCAGCTTTGTCGACGGCGAATTGATGTGATGTAAATCAACGCCAGCTAACCGACCGATCACGGCTTTTTCCGACCGGAACAAACCAGTCTCGCTCTTGCTTCCTGCCACCATGTCGTGCAAGTAGCTCTCTGGATTCGCATGCTAGATTCGTGAGGCGCATTAAGTTCTTGTTCTCCAGCATTTGTAACCCACTGGTTGTCTATCTGAATCGACGCGTCCCGTGGAACGCTAATTATAATGCTGTGGAAAGCGACGCGAAGCTCTGGCCTGAATGCTGGCCAGCTCATCTGGTTTTCCGCGTATCGCTCGCCCCGTTCTCTACTCAATCGTTCGGAAGTTCATTACTCAATGCCTCCCTGCCATCTCGCCGCTCGGGATACGGTGGGTCAAATTGTTCCTCGAATGGCGGAGATGTCAACGGCTACTCCCGATTCGACACCACGGAAAGCAACTCGGAATCTGCTTCGTAAGTGTATCCTTGGCTTTAGAAAGCTTGTTACTCATCCGCTTGGTGAGCAGGCTTATTTACAGAAAGAACTTTTGGGCCCTCGTATAAAGCGGCCACAGGTGCCAGCTCTTCACGCAACACTCCGCACTCAACCCCTCTTCTCCAACATGCAGAACATACTCTTCATCGGTGGGACAGGTATTTGATAGCTCCTCCTGTGCAATGGTTGTGTTTTGGAGCTGAAATAATTGCAGGCTACATCGGTGGCCCGATTCTGTCGCGTTTCCTCGAAAAGCCGGACCCAAATATCAAGCTCACCGCCCTCGTTCGCTCAGTCGATAAGGCTGAAAAGCTGCGTGCACTCAATGTGCAGCTCAAAATCGTCATTGGCTCCCACAACGATGCCCCGCTGGTCGAACAATTAGCTGCCGATGCCGATGTTGTCTTTTCCCTAGTACCAGATGCAAATTATGAGTGCAGAGGCTCTGAACTGACGCGGTCTATAGGCGGACTGCGACAACTTGCAAGCCGCAGAGGCGATTCTGCGCGGTCTCAAACGGCGGTTTGGATCCACTGGCATTAAGCCCACCTTGCTTCACATGGTGAGTACTCTCACAGTTGCTACCCGACATCTGTTGATGTATGTATCTCCCAGTCTGGAACCGGTGCGTCTGACATTCCTCAGCATCAAAATCTACTTATTCATCCATGTGCGCAGGATGTCTTGGGGACGGCGCCAAAGGCATGTTCGCTTCAGAGACGGTCTACAACGACACAGATATCCAACAAATCGAGACCCTCGCCGTGACCCAACCACACCACAACGTCGACCTCGCGATTATAGATGCCGATACACAAGGTACGCGCTGCTTATTTTATCCTCTCAGCCTCGACCATGATATTGAGAACACGTTACAGGATACATCGACTCTTACATCGTCTTCCCCGGCCTCGTCTTCGGCACGCCGCACGGTCTGCTGGCCGACGCCGGTGTGCAGAACCCGACGAACTTTGCGGTGACTGGGTACATCAAGGCGTCGTTCGCGCGTCGCGCCGCTGGCCTCGTGGGCGAGGGGAAGAACCTCATCTCTATCGTCGATGTCACTGAAAGTTTGTGCTCTGTTCATGATATCCATTACTCTTCGTCATCCTGACTATATCGGTATAGCGGCTGACCTTGTTGAGACGCTCTATCACGCCGCCACCGCCAAACGCACCGCGCACGGGACGCACGGATACTACTTCGTCTCCAACGCACACGTTCCGTTCGTCAAGTTCGCGGAGGTGGTGGAGACGCGCGCGGGGGCGCGCCGAACGTTCACGCAGGAGGAGTTGGATGCTTTCTTCCCGGGACAGGCGCGTTCCATCAGCGACTCTCTTCCATTTCACTGATAATTTATTGTATGGTAGCTGACGCTCCAAGCGTTCATCGGCGACAATGGGCGGGCGGAGTCGGCAAGGTCGCGCGCGTTGGGCTGGGTGCCCGTGAAGGGCACGGAAGATTTCTTGGAGGCGGTAAGGAGGGAAGTTGAAGGCTGGGAGAATTGAATCTGAGTGTTTTCCTCTTTTGCTGGGCACATTTTTCTCTTCTGCGAGCAACGGGTCGATATCAAGTACATATGTCAAGTACATATGTCCAAGTCTAGTTACGACCAGCATTCATCTATGAAGTTTCCTCAGCGCAGAAGAGCGATAGGTAATGTCTGGCTTGAGACGGCGAAGGAACGAGATAGAGAGAAGGCAAAAATAATGGCTTCTTTGGCCAACATGACGCAGGCCTGAGTCGAACAAGCTTTCGGCGCCTTGGATGCGATATCAATTAACCTCGACTCGCCGCAGAGTCGATAGATGTGTATATGTGCCGACGCTGAAGACCGCGAGAATGGCGGACGAGAAGGAGGAAGAGGGCGATGGTGAGGGCGATGGTGTGGCACCGTTGAACCATGTTTAGAGTGGCTGAAGCAAAACGGGCATGGCAGACACCGCGAAATGTGTAACAAACATTCATTTCGCATGTATATAGACAATCACAAAGAAACCCGGCGGATAGATATGAAGCAGAGGGGTGTTTATAGATCAAGCTCCGCGGATACAGCCCTCACTGGAACTCTGAATTAGAGGACGGACATCAGTGCTCGCGTGTGCTGGAAAAGCGCTGCTACCGACCTTCAGGTTGGCCGTAGTAGGCCGGGCAGAGGTTGAGCCACTGGGGAGTGATAATCTCAGACTGAGGGCCAACACGCTGCTGCGGGGGCGATTCCGCGAACACGACCGCCAGTCCAGCCCTATAAAACACGGTCAATGCAGAGTCGTTGTTGAAATGGAGGGGTATTACTCAAGATGCCAATCGATGTGGCTGCGAATTTGTGTTAGCGGGTTCGATCTCAAATTCGAAAAAGGCTTACCAGTGGAGGAACCAGGGCCCGGGGTTATCAGCTGGTGCGTTGATGCAGACTCAGACGTCAAGAATCAGATATTCGAGAGAGGAAAGCCTACCGCGGAATCGGATCGTCACACCTCCCTTCTCTACAGCAATCACATCGCGACGCGGTCTAAGGAGGGCATGTTAGCAAAGATACTTGCAAGATGGTACAGTACCCACGGGTTAATGAAGTTGGTAGGACCCGAGGCACTTTTAACGATGTCGAAGGCATGGCCGCTGTGATTTCGTTCATCAACTGGGTTATTCGGAATCCTCTCAATACTCACTGAAGATGGAACGGGTGGGTGATACCTGTTCAACGGAAGCATTAGAAGCGAACCAAGCTTGCAAAAGAAAAATGGGCACCATGGTCCGCGCCGTGGATGTTCAGTTCGACGACCTCGTTATCATTCAAAATGAACGTGTGCTCCGACACATTGAAGTCGGACGCGACCGTAGCGCCGTTAAAAATTTTGAGCATGGTGGGGAGCGTCGGCGGGGTGTACACAATCCCGTTGATCTCCCAGACCTATCGCAAAGGTCAGCAATGACCAAACTGGAGACACGGAAGACGCCTACACCAGGGCCAGCCTAGAAGGACAGTGGTGCTCAGTGTGTCAGAGATTTCTGCGCGACGAAACTCACAGCGTTGAACTTCAGGTCCAGAACGTGGTCAGCGGGTGCATCTCCTCCGGGGGCGCCAGGGTTGACCAAGGTCTGAGGTCTTATTAGATGCGAAATGTAAGGAGAGCACCGGATTACCGCCAGTTGGAACTCCTGGAGAGGGCCGGCTTGGCCATTTCCGCCTCCGCCTCCACCCGGTCCACCCTTGAGCGCAACGGGGGCAACGAGGGCGTTGGTAGTCGGATCTGCATCAGGGGCACCTTGATAGCGCAGGATAGCCTTGACGTTGTTGGCGTCGACTGTCGAAAACCTAGATGAGGATTTTGTACAGGGAAGCATGGATCTTGCGCACGATCAGGATTGTTCCCTTGAACGTCCTAAAGAGAATATTGAACTGGGCCGTACACAAAAAAGTGAGGAACGTACTATGGGTGCCCGGATCCAGTAGTTGTCAACGGCCTCGGTGGCGTTGAGCTATATGATTGTGAGCATTTAGTTTTCCGTTCTCGCATGAGGACGTACGATAATACTGTAGCGCTGAGCTGAGCGTCGAATGAGCGCCAACATGTCTGCGATCCAAGCCAAGATACTGACCGACGTAGATCTCGAAGCTGGTAACAGCCTGGCAAGAATTTTAAGTATGTATCGTGCGACAAGAATCCGGATGCAACTTGAACGAACCAAAGGAACAGTCTCAATCCCGTCGGTCTCGATCACTTCGAAGACATGTCCATCGATGGAGAAGGTGAAGGCAGCGTATGCCGATATGTTGATGACACGGAAGCTACAGTAGTGAGACCAATGGCAAGTAATAGGGTGGGAGAGTTACCGGTATCTATGATGCATTCGAGTCAGTTTGAATCACATACTGGACAGCGACTGTGCCTCACCGCTTGCCTTGCACGACGTTGATCACAGCCCACGGAACTTCTGGGCCGCCGTTGTATCGCTGCTCAATTGTTCGGCGGACAGCAATTTTATGTTTTAAGAGACGTACACCAATCCCGTTGATGAGACCTGAGGACGGCACCGGAGTGACACCGTCAACTTTGAACTGGTCCATCAAGCCTGCCGCCGGGGAGTGGTACCTGTGGACCGACATCAGCTGGATGCAATTGTATATATATATATAATGGGAGAGACGATACCAATCGGCGAGAGTAACGACCGTGGTCTCATCGTCGACGTCATAAAGATGTCCAAGCGGGTCGTCGGGGTCTGCGGAGAGTTATAAACGACATGCGAAACAATATTCTCTACGCGCCGTCTGCAAAAAAAATCAGCGATACAGTTGAGCTCGCTGCGAGGATGACCTACAGATCACGAGTGTACCGCGCTCGCCATCGACGTACTGAGTCGACAGATGGCTATGGAACCAATAGGTCCCCGTCTGTGATTACTCTGAGTCTTGTTCGACCTGACGGCATAAGGAAGCAAACCTGGTTGAGCAGGGGGTAGTTGTATCTTTAGGAGGAAGGAAGCAATTAGGAAGAGTGCACAGTTTCGCAGCGACAGAAAGTACTCTATAATTTGACGTTAGTAATAAGGAAGATTGACATTGAGCCGACTGACGGTAGAATTCTCCGTGGGCAATAGGGCCTGTGGAACGAGTTTAAACGACTAGAATGGAGCGGGAGGAGCAAAACCGACACTGGTTGACAAACGCCGGTCTGTGCAGCACTCGTAAATAAGGGGCGTCAACCCGAGAAGAATTGTTTACCCATCCTCGCTCGCAGTGCGGTCCTGGAAAATCCCATGCCAGTGCTGTTCACCACATTCAGATTGCCATCATAGCGCATAAAAGAGAGAGAGTGCTGACGATGGCTGTGGAGCGTCTCATCGTCGGATTGTCCTGGTTCATCGTGACGTTGATGTGCATAACATCTCCTTTGTTGGCAAAGAGCATCATCCCAGGGAATGTCCCAGCCTGGATGGCCTGGCGAGGAAAACCATCCGGCGCAACGGTGGCGTTCGTGATCTACGCAGGAGTGGTTTCATTAGCCGTATCAAATCGGGCTTGAATGCTGGACTGACCGGAATCGTGTAAAACACATCCGCAGCGAGCACCTGGGCGATGAAGAAGGGGAGGAGGGCAAGCGAAGCCACAAACTTGAAGACCATGGCAATGAGAGGAGCAGTGGGTACGAAGGAGGAAAAACCGCTCACCCTTATATACCTATTAACAAGAAACCATAAAGGGATCTGTCAATTACAGGGTCAGGTCCGCTCAACTAGTACCTTGGGCTGGTTGGGGTGATATTCTCGTGCGAAATAAATTTAACGTTCCTTGTAGCGGAGGGGTCGGTTTTTTTCGCGGTCCGACAGATGCGAGAGACATTTGAGCGCCTAAACATGGCTTGTGAGAAGGCAATATCCTTCGGCGCACCGCAGCACCAAGCGACCAGGAACCAGAGGGGCTGATTGCGATGACTTACATGTCAGAACTTTCGGGGAAGTGGCCTCACAAATGAGAAATGGCAGCCTCTGCGCTCTCGCAGGGAGTTCATGCTTAGCTGGGCACTTTTTTCGTCGGACGGAGGGTCAAGGCGCCAAAATTCGACTCTGCGGACGGCCGCTATCGCTGTCTCGAATAATCCAGTAAACTGATGGAGGTACCACAGTTCAGGTACACAACTGGCCGGGTGTAGGTGAGACTGCCGCATACCACACAATCTGAGATTTACATACCACAGACGGGGACATATCCAATGGGCATTGGAACAATTGTGTAATGGTGCTGAACAGGCACCCACATCCTGCGAATCAGTACCAGACTCGAGACCGGTAAACGCACCTCCCGGGATTGTCATGCGCCACCGAGTAAAAAGTGCATTGAAAGACGAACTTCGGAGGTCCCTAGGTGATGCCGACTGTACCCGAAACCATGGCGCTGTTCCTGTTCTACCACGTCTGGACACGGAAGTTCCTGAAAGGGTAAAATCAGAGTTTCCGACAGCGAGGTACTGATACGAATTGCGATGAGCCTTAACTGTGGACCGTTACTTAACCAGTGGAGAGTGTGCCCCCGTCATAGCGCAAAAGAACGCCGAGCAACTGACGCTGAGTACCGAGCGCTATAACTCCCGAACACTTGCAATGCGAGGTTTTGGTGTTCTCTGGCCAACGAGTCCCAGCAAAAACGCCGCCACGTAATCGAAAGGCTGTGATTGACTGACCTGTGGGAATCCACCACTCCTTCGCATACTGAGCATACTCGGAGAGGGGCGATGTACGGGATCATGTACCTGACGGCTGATGCCTGTGAACCAGTGTCATTCCCAGATTCGTTCATACACACGGCGCGCCTTCCTAGCCAAAATCAGGGGGAGGAGAAGAGAACTCGACAACGAAAAAGACCATTGCCGTTGGATTGTGGTGGCAGAAAGCAGAAGGGTGGCGGTGCGGAACGCATCAGCCAAATAAGGGTCGGACCGCGTGATCCGCACGGACCCAACTACGGTGTCGACATTTTTTATGGAAAAGAATTTGGGCTTTGGACGGTATGCTGTATGGAGATTAAGCATTGTAATTATTGTACACGTCTTTGTCTACCCTACCGTTCCACATAAGCGACTGAACAAATTCAGACTCACATTCATTCTTATCGGAAGTTGGAACTGACAAAGAGGTGATCGAGAAAAACTTAGAAGGGTGCTGACTGGTGCTGACACCGCTAACTTGTCATACGCGACCACGCCAGGCGGCGAGGATGAGTGAAAGTATTGACGGGCAGTCCTGGGCCGCTAGTTCGAATATATGTCTCTCAAGTTCCACGGAAAGGCGGTGGTAAGAGCAAAAAGACGATGGGATCCAAACAAAAAAAAATAGCAAGAACGAAAGAAAGAAGGAAAAATAAAGGAAAGAAAAGAAAAGATTCCAACTCTTGGATGCAATGCCACCGTACTTTGATTGTAGTCCTTGCCGGAAATCAGGAGCATTTGTATCAGGATTCAAAGACACATAGACTGACGATGAGCACAAGAATTCGAGACACACAGAAGGCCTTTACTAGAATGCGGAGTCAGGCGCACAGGTTCAAAACAGAGCAATGGAAATGGACCTTCATTCCTCCCCCTCCGAGTCATCGTACTCCATCAAGAAATTTTGGGATTGCGTGCCGACATGTATGTTCATCCCCAGTGTACTGAGCTGAACCAAGGCATCCCAATCCACATCCCCGACATCCCCGCGATCTACCATCTCCCCCGGACGGCTGCAAAGAAGCCGCAGAACCTGGAGCTTAGATTTCCCGCCTTGCGCCCCGTGCTCTTCATACCGCGAACGCAATGCCGCGATGACCGGTTCGTCAACATTGTGATTGTCCTGGCAGATCTCGAGCACTTCAAGACACGGTAAAAGGTCGACCTCCGTCTCCCGATTGAGCGCCAGCAGGCACTTCCGCGTCAGCTCGGGCCCGACAGCATCAAGCGCAACGACTGTGAGATTACGCATGATGTGGAACCATTCGAGTGAGAGCCCGTCCGAATCGCTCGGCGAGTACCCGCAATACGTGAATGTGGCTAGAGAGGCGGACGAACGAGCGAGGAATGCGGGGACCATGGTGCCAGCCGAGGACATCCCAACGAACGCAAGGCTGCGCAACGCAGGGAGATCCAGAAGGCCCAGCAGCTTCCCTGAGGCGCGTGAGAGGGCGAGATACTGAAGCGATATCTGTATGACCATTGGTCCCATAGGAAGCCCTTGGTCGGCGTCGAACGCCAAGCCCAAAGTGGCTTCTACGAGCCGTGGTGAGTCGCGCAGCATCTGTAGAAACTGGGGAAGCCCCATCCATTCGGCATACGTGACTTGGAGCGTACGAAGCACGGGAAACGGCACTGCAAGGGCAAGAACGGAGGGATGGTGCATTGCGGCACGGACGTGAAAGTGCTGGAGATGCCACGCATGTTTCGGTAGAATAAGGTCCAAGGCCAATCCGACTGTCTTCACACCACCGAGTTCATGGAAGGTCAGGGTTACTGGCACAGCGCAGGCACGACCAAACCATTGGTCGATTATTCTGGCGATGTCTCTGGACGACATCGCCTGGGGGAACCCAGAAGATATCTGGAGAATGGACCATAACTCGGGCGTGGAGAGTGCGATAGTTTTCCAGGATTGACAGACCCGGAGGAGTAGCAAGGGCGCAGAGTTGTGAGACGGTCTCGGCTCGATACATTCCAGGAAGATCCTGGATGTCACTTCCGGTGCAAGGGTGAGGATCGGGTAGATTTCGCTATCTGGGTGTTGCTTCGTGAGTCTGAGGGGAGGTTCGAGGGTCAAAGACTCGAATGTGTCTATGGATCCAGATAATCCAACTGAGTTTTGGCCCGCACTCTCAGAAAGCATCGTGTGGCTTTCCAGCTCGTCGTGGTTTGGTGGAAGAAGCAGTGTCACAGCGTGATGTGTCACGGTGGGTTTCCCACGAGTACACTGGCTTTCCGGTTCAACATTCAACGTTTATTTAGTTCAAAGTTGGGGCCGATAGTAGATACGTTTACCGTGGCCTCACTTCATTGTTAGGTTCAAGATTGTCGGAATTATTTTGGCGAGACCGATCTGATCATCTAACCAGACCTGAGGCTAAATTTGTAAGGCAAATAGCGGTATCCATTTCCATGTCCATTTCAACTACAAGTCCGATATCAACATTTAAGATCATGTCCAGTTCGAGATGAAGCATCAGCTGAACATTAGTCGCCATTGCAAAATGCGTTGTAGTAGAAGCCGGCAGAGTGTAGCGCCATCTGTCCCGTGAGCTCCATGTAGGACGAGCGCCCCTCAGGCTGGATCACCTCCAGACTCACGCGTACTGCTCGAAATTTCGTGTGAGTGGATCGTTCAGAGAAAGAGTCACACAAGAATGACCGCACCGGTTTCGTTGCCAGAAATACTCTTGGCGAAGATCCAGCCCGTGGCGACGAAGGGTATGCGCGCCGTTGCAGGGGCCGTGCACGATGAGATTAGGTACTGCCATTTAACTTTCAGCACGCAAAGAACAGACGTGATATGTATACGCTGCGTACCCGGACACCACATTGCGCATTCGGCCCGGCATACAGCGTCGCATTAACAACACCGCCGGACGAGCCCGCTGCCGCGGTGAAACTGTTACGAGGAAGTGTAGATTAGCATTGCGGAGGACGAAGGGAACGGAACGCCTTGCTTCTCTCCAGCGGCGTTAATAACGGCAACGCTTGCCAGCACGGGAGCACCGTGTCCACCGAGTGAAGGAAGGGATAGATCGACGGTCGAGGAGGCGTCCGGTGCGAAGGCTGCGTTTTCTGGGCGTATCGTGGCTCCGTCAGTCTAGACAACACAGAGACGAATGAAACGCACTGCTGATGGTCATATCCGCACTCGTCGAGAATCCCGGGGCCGTGTTGAACCAAACCAGTCCCGAAGCGGTCGTGTTCTTGGTGGCCGTTTGGCGCCGTTCCGTGAGGCAGCGAGGGGTCCCTTATAAAATTGAGAGTGAGCCAACATGGATCGACAGGAAGACGCGCACCAGGTGTGATTTCGAATGGCCCTGAGCCGACACAAGCCGTGACGCTTGTATATTTGCCTTTCTGTGGGCCTTCAGTGCTTATACGATTCCTCCAACCCGAATTGCTCACCCCTTTGCCGATGGTCGGATTCTGCAGCTGGTTATCTGTCAGCCACTGCTCCATCTCCGACCACCCGCTGACTGAACAGAGAAATTAATAAGCATACCACAACAATGGAAAGAGCGTATACGTACGAGATTCAAGTGCGCTGATATCTTGAATGGGTGTGCACTTGTCCTGTGGCTGTGCGGCGATACTCGATGCCGCAAAGAGAGCTAGCGTGAAGAGGACGTTGTTGACGAGCATCGTGAGTAAGGTCGTGAGGAGTAGGTAAGTATGTGTGCAATGAATTTACCTGCGTTGTCCTCTTATAATGGCGCCAAGAGCAGAATGTAAAACGACGTGGCAAGAATCTTCGATGGATCGCCCTTGTCTTTCTAGATCCGGATTGCAACCGAGTAGCAAGGCAAGCCATTTGAGTCCAGTATATTCTGAGAGCCGTTGGCGTTCGAGTTCCGCTGGTTTAGCCTTGGCTGGTGCTGGAAGGTCAGAGTCCTGTCCAGTCAGCCGAATGCTTCATGGCGGAGAGCATGATGATTATTTGATCATACTCGGCGAACGTCTGCAATGTTGCGGAAGCTTGGCAAGGAAGATGTGTATCATCTACGGTGAATGGACTCCGTATAATCATTGCCAGCGGCTGGGCTGAGGTTCATGCGATGTTCCTGGAGGAGGGCCGAGTAGGGGGGCCGTTGCATCGGAGCGGTGAATTCGCTGGATGACCAAGTTGCTTGATTAATTGCTAACCATAGAGTAATCAGATTGGGACCGGGAGTTTGGGTTGACAAATAGAAGGGGACAGAGGAGCGGCGGAAGAAACTTCGGGGGCGATACCAGTCTGTTGAACATATAGCTCTCCGCAAGCGACAAGAAAAGATTAGGGATCCCCACCGTACTGTATACGGTTACGACCGTAAGAATTACGGTCTTTACGGCGACATTTTGGCCGTAACCGTAACCGTAAACTCTCTTCCAGAGGGCCTTACGGTACGGTACGGTTAATTTTACGGTACTTTACGGTCATTACGACCGTAAAAACCCGACTAAATTCGGAACAACACGCACATTGAGAAGCTAAGCTATTTTGATTATCCGTTTATTACCTGGGTTGCCCAGGAGCCCGTCGTCGCGGGAGCTGCCCACTTTTGTCGAGCTTTTCGCTATTTCGGGCATCTCGGCCATGCCTATTAAACCAGCGGTATTTCTCCCTTATGCAGGATTTTGCACTTGTATTCTCGTCTCATGGGCCCATCGTAGTTGGTGGTCGTGTATTTGAATTCAGGTGCGCCCTCACCTCAAAGTCGAGGTTGCAAGTTCAACTTGCAACCCGAATCGGAATTGATTTTGTCGACGAGGTATCTTGAAGGCTAATCCTCTGTTCACTGAAGATTGGTTTGAGACTTCTGTCATTTGTACATCAACATTTGCGTTTTGCGTGCTCACTTCCAGGATTATTCGTTGACTTTCCCTCGCCAATACATACTTTGCTCGCTGGCAGTAAGTCAGACCTAGCTTCCCAACTTCGTGTAACTTTCATTACTTAGCAGCTGCCGGACACTTAGCAGCCCACTCGGACATCTGGGCTCCCCGATAGCTATCCTCAGAATGATCCGGATGGCCCCCATTTACGGTTGATTTACGGTCGTAAGAGGACCGTATACGGCCGTATATTTACGGTTATTACGGTGGTATATCCAGCCGTAACCGTAACCGTAAACTGCTCGTCCGAGGCCCTTACGGTACGGTTACGGTGGTCGTAAAATCGTAACCGTACACCGTAATTACGGATACGATGGGGATCCCTAGAAAAGATTCTCGAGCCACCACCGGGTACCCCGCGTCGAACGCGCTACAACGGGCTAGTAGGGCGTAGAAGCATCCATGATTGAGCTTCTAATGGATATGCGAGACCGTGCTCCGAGTCAATACCGATGCTCCTGCGCTGAGATTCAAATAGGCTCATGGAAGGCATTGGAAGCTGGGAGCAAGAGTGGACCGGCAATCGCCGGCTCGTATGGGCCGAAAGCCGGTGCACAGCCACATATGGCTCTTCCAAAAGCCCACCACCTGGACATTCGTCCAAGACACCAAGACGCGTCCAAGGCCGGGCACTGAACAATCCCAACGTTAAAAGACGTCAACGCGGCACTTACTCGAGGGCTTGCTGCGGCCTGGTGGTTGAATGTGGCTCTGACGCCGCGTATCGCAAGGGTTATCGTCTTGTTATCGTCAAATTTCCACTACATCCCCTTCAAAGCTGTATGTATTCGTTCAAGTTATCGAAGCTCCTTGCCGGTAGACTGTGCTGCGAATTCAGACAGTCCACTGCCTCCTCTGGAAGGTCACGAATCAATCAAGAATACGCTTTTTTGCATTCTCACAGCAGTGGGGGCACATTTCCCGAGGCCTATATCATTTATTTGTCTGCTCCCCAGAAGATATGCAAAGGCTGTATATTGACAGACAGTAAAATCGACCCTCCGGAAGCAACGCCCTGCGCATCTCAAAATCTCTCCAAACCCATCAAATCTCCAGCGTCAGCCTTGTGAATTCCGAAAAAAATATCCGGAACAAGGGATGCGGCTGGCCTACCTGGGAACGTGGGTGGCTACATCTTCTTCGGAAGCCTCGGCATTTCGCTTGCATGTCAATTGTGGCTCTGTGCTTTGATCGTTTTTATTTGGTGACGCTCGAACAATGGTCGAACATTCTCAATATGGTAACCTCTTCTGTTAGGGTGGCATCGGCATTGCTACTTATACGCCTTGACGCTGTGTAGATCCCACACCGTCACTATTTCCACCAACCAAACGATGCATCCTGACTTTCGCCCTTCAAACCTCTCCGAGCTTCCTCTCACTAGCCGCGTATGTACCTGGTATCTTCCGACATATCTTCCTATCGCTCATTGCTGTCGCACTATCTTTTAGAGGGTGGCACTCCTGGCCGTAGATGCCACAGCGTCACCTCACGTCGTCATCGATCATCTCCTCAAAATTCGCGCCATAATATACCGCACGCCAAGCTACGCGTTCGCGCGCCAATTCCTCCCAGTCATCTGGGCAATTCTCGATCCTCGACTGATACCCGATCCCGACATACCCGCCGTCGTCCAGCCCCGCGTTGTCGCGGCAGTCCTGGCCATGGAGCTCCTAGCAGAATGTGGGGTTCTCGCGCCCGCCATAAAGAGCCACTTATGGCCACGTATCTGGCGTTGGTCCCAATTCATTCAGCACCACGCTGCATCTTCCTTCCATGGTGAACAACACGTAACGCTCCACAAGCTGCTCTCACACTTCCAAATCTTCATATCCGAGCCCACCACGGCACAGCTGGTGCACGCCACGCCGGACGTGTGCGTTTTCGTTGCGCGCGCGATGATCAGCCTCGTGGACTTCTGCGAGCGGAATGAGGGTGAGATTCGGAATGTCATGCACCACAAAACCATCCACGCGATTTTGCTATTCCTAACCCCGTCCGACGAGTTTCCGGCGCAGCTCGAAGAGCTTGTCGAGGGTGCTGGCGGCGACATGGTCGATTTGGCGCGTCTGCTCGTCAGATATATGGCCGTTCTTGTTCGTGGGCTGGGCAATAAACCGGACGAGGCGGTCAGAAACAGGCTTCTCCACTCCTTCCTCAACGCCCACGGATTTATCCACACCCACCTCCTTCGAGCCACTGGCGACAACCCTGCCCTCCTTTGGCAACCTCTCGCATCTGCCCGGCTTATCCCAGTCATAAGGGAGATACTTTGTCGGCTCATCGACGCCGGTCCCTGCCCACTTCGTCGCAATGCGGTCGTCAATTGTATCAGGCAAGTGGGCCTCTTCCTCCCGGAGGCTGGAACCTGTCAAGTCGTTGTGGCGCTGAAGGCGGGGCTCCTTCGTGCCCTCGTCTTGTGCACTGCGAAGCTGGTTGACGACAAAGACGTCTCCGACCCCGTCGCTTTACTGTTTGACACAGTCATGCTTCGCTCGACACTTCAGTACGGTTGTATGTCGGCCCTGTCTGCGGCTCTCGCGGACGCGCAGGACGCTGCACGCACTCCCGCCTTTGTAACCTCACCCTGCTTTGCGAGGTGGAATAACCTCAGAGCATGGGCGATGCGGCGCCTGGTATATTTTGAGGAGTTCGAATCCTCTTTTGTCTCGACAAGATCATGCATTAATCTTGCGGTGAGTTCCGACGCACGGAGCTTCTGTCTCGTTCTTATACTCCGCTGTCTAGTGCGATAACCTGCTGGTGGAGAAGAACAAACTCAAGCGCTGCTCAGCATGTCGTCTTCATTTATATTGTTCTCCCGAATGCCAGGCCGCATGCTGGAGCAGCCATGGCCACCGCGCTGCCTGCGCGCAATTGCAGGAGCGACTACCCAGTAAGCGCCTCCAATCTTTGCATCCCTATATCGTTGAACTTATCCGATCCAGCCTCCAGAACTCTCGAGCGGACAGACCGATTCCACGACTACGTCATCCTGCGCGAGTACCAGTCTCAGAAGCTCAATATCCTCCTCAAAAAACTGGCGTACATATACCAGAACGGCGACACGAATTTCTGCGTGGTGATGGAGTACGAACACGGTGCGATGTGTACGCCGCGGGTGGCACCCATCGCGGAGTGGAACGGCATCGCTTGCACCAACGGGCTTCAGCAGCGTGTTGACGATCCTGCCCTTCAGAGCGCAGTGGAAGCTGGGCGGGTGGAAAAGCATGTGCTGCGGACGTTCCATACAAACACAGTCGAGTCTGTCTGGATCTTACGGTCCAATGCGTCGTGGATGACGGCAACACTAGCTAATATGGCGCGTCAGATACCGCCCGAAGTTGATGTTCTCCAGCTGGAGACGCTCAACCCACGACTCTTTGGACAGATTCAGGCATTCACGTCGTTACCAGCATTGGAAACTTATGCACAGTTGTAGAAGCATGGCTACTTTTATGTTTTATGCTACATGATTTATGTTAATATCAGTGTTCACTTCCACACTTCTATGTGTTGAGTTCGGGTCCACTCCGGGCGACTTGATTAAAAGAAGCGTTCGAGCCTGCATCACGCAGTGAGTTGAAATGACGAAAAAATGAGGCTTACCAGATTCGAACCGGGCGGCTCGCAGGATAGTTGGAATCCGCTCTGGCGACGTCTGGGCAGCAATCGAAATGCAGCGCTCCAGTTCCTCTGGGAGGTTGAGGGCAAGACGCCAGGAAGGTTTTGCCATGCCGTAGTCATGTCCCAGTCGCGCGAGGGGGTGGAAGTTGTTGATTTGGCATGTTGGTGGTTGGAAATTCGAAAAAAAGACGCTCGTACTCAGTCTCTTTCGGACGTCGGAAGCATTTTCCCGAAGGCAAAAAAAAAACAGATGTGAGCTGTGTTCGGACTGCGTGGAGCACTCCGCCCGTGTTGAAACCAAGTCCAAGTTTGAACTCTTCAATTTGCGTTGCTATCTGGTTGCTATGAATCGGCGGCGAGTGAATACAGCTGGAGCTGCGTTCTCCCAGGAGGACGGCACACGATGGAATGAGCTCTATATTATAAGCCGGGAAAGCACTGGTTGCCGGAAACCGGAGCACAGCGGCCCCACATACATCCTCCTCTGTCGTTTCACCAGGATGGGCCTTCGTCAACTTGTCGCGACGCGTCCATGTTTCCAAACCAAACGTGATTCCGGAAACTATTGAGCGCCTGCTACCAGCGACAAGCCGCCGTCCGCATCTAGAGGCCGAATGACTATGCGGCTCTGGACTCTGGAGTCTGAACAGGCCTTTCACTTTCATCAGCCTTTCGGTGCCTAGGTTCACATGCAACTTGTATGCAACAGGGCAGATGGCGTCTCTAGCCGTTCCGAGGGTTTCTCGTTCTCGCAATTAATGCCGCTATTACCTCCCCTCCCTAGTACCTTGCTTGCATTTGGGATCGTTGTGCGTCATTGTAACCTTGCCACGGGACTGTGCGCAGAACATGTTCACTCCTCTGCATTGCTCAACTTGCCGCCGCCGCCTTCATCCCGCTTCACTGCGGCTCGATAGATTATGGTAAATTCTCCTCGACCCCAAAGCATCGGGCAAGTCAAGTACATGCACTCCCTCAAAACAACCAAAGCAATTCTCCCTCATGCCCCGGCTGCCTCTGGATCTCAGTCTTCTCCGTCCCATAGAACTCCTCGAACCTGTGCAAAAAATCCTCCTTCGACTGGTACTCCCCGTCAAATCTAAACAACCTCTCGTCCCTGTAGCAGTAATACTGCCCGTCCGCAATGAAGGCCCAGTACTCGTCTCCGGCACCCTCGACGTACGCCAATGGCGCCACAGTTCCAGGGACCGCCCAAACGTCCTTGAATAGTTTGTCGATCTTAAGTTTGCCGTCGACGATTTCCTCAAATAGGAAGACGCCCTCCCAGTAACCCCAGTCCGTCGACCAGAACCGGGGCAGTCGGGTCGGAGGCTTGTACCAATTTCTGTATATTTCGTACTGGTTGGACACGGCCATAGACCTCGTTTGCTGCATCCAGGTGTGTGTGGAAATGGGTGCAGTCCAGGTTCCCACGATTGGCCGTTGCGCAGCTACCCTGACCGTTGTGCTGCCAGGGATACCGCGCCGCATCCTGTGAAAGTCTTGTTAGTAGCGCACGGCGAAAAGTTTTCTTCGGCTCATATACAGTGGGGGCGTCCATGATCGGAAGGAAGATGACCGCATTTGCACGGCGACTCTGAGTCTAATTTCGTTCCCGGGTTATATAGGATTTCTGGAGGCTGTGCGTTGGCTGTGCTTCGGGAGCTGTAAGGCGCGATCGGATTCAGGGTAGCTATACAACTTGTATACAACCATTGCGCGGTGTGTTAATAAACGATTTCCAGAGCATGTAACCCGATATACCCCTCAAAAAGACGGAGAAATCTCAGGCAATGGTCAATCACTACTTATGTTGCTCGGGAAGCAAGGGTCAGACAACGCCCCTTTCTTCCGTTGAGATGGAGAGGAGAATAGTCTCAGATCCTCCTCTTCCTGCTCTCCTCCTCTTCCGCACCCACCCACATAATGCACGGCCCGCTCACGCAGCTGTGTCTTCGTCTCTATGCCGCGTTTGAATCCGGTGCTATACCCCTGCGCGCGCCCCTTGATTTCAACGGTAGACACAGGATCAGACCATTGGTACGTCCACGCCAAGGCTCTGACTGAATAAAACTAATCGTGATTTGATAGCTCCAGCAGGAACTCCGCGCCTTTTCAGCTGGTTTGCCGCGCACAAATCGCACGGGCTCGTTGATGGAAAGTGTCGTCTTGTCTATGTTAGTCTGAACGCACAACTCTTCTGGTCCCGTCTCTGATCTCTGTTCTCATAGGGGGAGACGGCGCGGTCACCCATTTTTTGACTCGGTTCAATCTGCCCGAGCCTTTCCAAGCTCTCCATCACTACCGATCAGAGAGCAGAATACTGCGTTGGGGATTGAAGGTGCCCACGCAGAATGCGACTTCCTCGCGCAAGCTCCGACGTTGACCGGAGAAGAACTCGACTGGTATGTCGCAAAGGCCTTGGTCGCGTATGCGGGGATTGTGCATATGTGCAATCTCATCACCGGCACGAAGCCCCCCCGTACGGCCACTGCTTGCTACACCGACGGGCACCCACCACAGATCGCACTGGCGACCAGTACACCGAGCTCCGGTGCTAACAAAGTCAATCTCGCGGAGGACCGGGAGCGGGACCTGTACGCGGTCACTGGTGGTCTTGAACTGGGGCCGCAACGGATGTCGCATATGGCCAACCGCGCGCGCGGCGCATGCGGGGAACCTGTCACCTTCCTCCAGTTCGTCCTTTTTTTTTTTTACAACTCACCAGTCAACTCATCATTTGTCTGCTAGGATGCTCAACATCATCAGGATCGCCATCCAGTCCAGGACCCTTGTGCACACCACGGCGATGTCCATCAGCCGGTTGAGTAAAGGCACAGAGGTCGGCGGAGTGCCCTTGTACATCACGGCACTGCGCGCGAAGTCGAGGTCAGAGTTCTACGAGATCCTGCGTAACCACAACGTCTTCACGCCTATGTGCGTGAATTGCGAGGAGCTCTCGGATATTCTATTCGGATTCGCTATGATGGTAGACGTTGGCCTGCGTCAGCGAAGGGGGATCGAAGAGGGTGGAATCCTTGGGGGCGACTCGGAAGAGATGTGAAATTTGATTTAGACTACCTTTTTGTATATCTCTCACAAGTTCCGTTTCATTCTCCCGTACTTTCACGTTGCTTTCACGTTCAACAAGCTTCTTGATTTTCTCCGCCTTGCAAAAACGTTCGGCCATTAGAATGCTACCAAATGCTTCCGGTGTCCGAACGCTTGAGACGGTTTTCCACCCACTTTACTGGGTATCCCCGAAGGGAAAAAACGAAAAAATCACCCAGAAAGAGGGGATTTCAATGGATTTCAATGGAATCAAGTGAGGATAGGTACAGCTCATATGTCTTTGATGGATTGCGACAGAAGCCAATTTTTTCTCGGCGCGCTATCGCGCGTAGAATGGACAAAAAAGTTGATGTGATCGCAAGATATGTTGATTTTCACCCAGGCTCAACTTCATGTGTTGTGAATCACCATACTATGGTCAAAAGCTTGAGATTCCAGTGTGTTGAAGCCCCAGATGTAAGCAATTGGAAGCTCCAATGCCGCACATACCCGGTTTGAACAACAATAATTATCTGAAGCAAATTAAAGTTGATTACAAGCGTGATGTCAATTCCCGGGCAATATCCCCTCTACAATTCCGCTCTGCTATCCCACCCTGAGGTCAAACCAAGCAGAACGTGGAAGAGACGCGAGAAATGGGAAGAGCGCCGAAATTGATCGCATGTCACAAATGTGACATGGCAGCTAACATGTTAGCTGCCATTCGCGTGCTTTGCCACCTTGAAGGTTCAAAAAAAATCTTTCAACCCGCTCAATATTACCTTGCTATGGTCTTCGATCTCCCGTATTATTTTCGTGAATTTAGATCCACGGGTCATTGTGTACTGGCCAAGTGGCAGGTAACATACACAGCCACTGGCAGGTAACAACCCAGCACAGCCGGCGGTAAACCCTTGAGGGTTTTCCACCCACTTTACTGGGTATCCCCGAAGGGAAAAAACGAAAAAATCACCCAGAAAGAGGGGATTTCAATGGATTTCAATGGAATCAAGTGAGGATAGGTACAGCTCATATGTCTTTGATGGATTGCGACAGAAGCCAATTTTTTCTCGGCGCGCTATCGCGCGTAGAATGGACAAAAAAGTTGATGTGATCGCAAGATATGTTGATTTTCACCCAGGCTCAACTTCATGTGTTGTGAATCACCATACTATGGTCAAAAGCTTGAGATTCCAGTGTGTTGAAGCCCCAGATGTAAGCAATTGGAAGCTCCAATGCCGCACATACCCGGTTTGAACAACAATAATTATCTGAAGCAAATTAAAGTTGATTACAAGCGTGATGTCAATTCCCGGGCAATATCCCCTCTACAATTCCGCTCTGCTATCCCACCCTGAGGTCAAACCAAGCAGAACGTGGAAGAGACGCGAGAAATGGGAAGAGCGCCGAAATTGATCGCATGTCACAAATGTGACATGGCAGCTAACATGTTAGCTGCCATTCGCGTGCTTTGCCACCTTGAAGGTTCAAAAAAAATCTTTCAACCCGCTCAATATTACCTTGCTATGGTCTTCGATCTCCCGTATTATTTTCGTGAATTTAGATCCACGGGTCATTGTGTACTGGCCAAGTGGCAGGTAACATACACAGCCACTGGCAGGTAACAACCCAGCACAGCCGGCGGTAAACCCTTGAGACTAAGACTTTTTCCAACCCCCAACCAACCCCCAACAATATGCCGTTCGGCCATCATCTTACCACGTGCGTCGGCACCGGTTCGAGTCAGCGCCGGTTCACTCTTGTTTCCTCACCTCACGGTCTCACTTTACTAACAGCTTCTATCCCCTGGCGCGACTGTGACTTGACCCAGACATGGCGAAAACACCCTGGCGCCTGGCCCCCGTCTTCCCAAAGGAACTGGAGCGCTACATCTTCGATATTGCTGCCCAAACGTCGCCAGAGCGGATTCCAACCTTCCTGCGAGTTGCGCGCCGGGTTCAGATCTGGTGAACCTTATTTTCCGTAAAGCTCTCCGCAAAATTGACTATTCCATCCAGGCTCGAACCCCTGCTGTACAACACAGTCTGGGCGAATGATTCCTCGCACGTAGCCAAGACGAAGGCAGTACTCACCGCCATGGACTCGCGCCCGCCCGAATTTTTCCAGCGCAGCGTGCGCCAACTCTTCATCGAGACGTCGACTTTAATCCCACCTTACAAAACCTGCGAGCTGCTGAGCCTCTGCTCGAAAGCGGTCAACTTCGCGCTGTTGAGCCACTTCCCCGCTCCCGCGCTCCTCCCCATCCTCGGAGGTATGCGTCTCCGCCGTCTCTCCGCCTCGCTGACATGTATATTCGGCACCTCGCGCGCCATCGACCTGACGCACCCGCTCTTCAAGAGCGTCACGCACCTGGAGGTGTTCGACCACGGGATGTTCCAGCATCAGGAATATGCCGAGGTTGCAACACGGCTCGCTGCCCTTCCGGCACTCACGCACCTCTGCCTGAACGACATGGTCACCTGGCCCGCGCTGCGCGCCATCCTCGCCGCCTGCACGCACCTCAAGGTGCTCGTCAACCTTTGGTCGAGCTACGCCTGTGCGCAGGCGCGCGCGGACGAGTTCAAGGGTACCACGCCCTTTCGGGACCTGCGGCTCGTCGTGGCGTGGGTGAGGGACTGGGCGGGGGATTGGGAGCAAGGCGCAGAAGGCGGCGGGGATTTCTGGATTGCGGCGGAGAAATTGGTCGCGGGAAGACGGATTGGGATTATGCCGGCGAGGGATATGTTTCGTTTCCCTCCGCTTATTGAGGCCGCCAGGGGTGGCGCTCAGCCGCAGGAGGCGTATGTTATGTATTAGTCGGGCTCCTTGATTGCACATTGTAATCCGGTTCTGTTTGTTGTGCTGCGAAAAAGGCAATGCCGTCTACGCAGGACTCGACCCCGAATTGAACGGGTTTCTTCTTGCATCCCTTGCTCGAGGGCGAGTGAAATATTCACCACCGAATCAGTATATCGTGTAAACGCTCATTCAATACGCCGTACTAAAAAAACCATGCGTCATCTCGTTCGTCGATATATACAAAAAGACAAAGTCGGACTCTACGCACGGCGCGCGCCCGACTCGAACGAGCGTCTTTGGGATGTAACTCCGTGCTGCAGCAGAAGGTGCGCATGAATATGGTCCGTTCCCCACCGCGCCGATGTATGGAGTGCAGAACAAGTCAACCAGATGGGTAGTTTCCTGGCCACCCGACCTTAAAAATTGCCCTCGAATCAGGGTTGGGTGCCCTCGTCTGATGTAACATGTTTTCGGTAGCCCGATCTCGCACCTGCGAATCTCGCTACACTGGCTCGCGTCGAGGCAAAGAAAAAAATCATCATCATAGCGCCGAATGACTGGGCCCCGGATCGAACGGGGTTCTTCTGCAATTATACGTCAAAAGACAGGCTTATGGCTTGCAGATGTGGACCGTCCACCACCCAGTCGTTATATCACTATGAAGCTTGATGCAATATGCAATACGCCGTCCCAGATAAATCTATGCGTTGTTGACTCAGCCTTGTCCGTCAATATACAAAAAATGTGTCTTGGCTCCACGGCGCGCGCCCGACCCGAACGAGCGTTATGTGAATGTGGACCCGTTCCGGCACTATATCAGCTGCAAAATAACTACACCTGATGAGGGGGCTCGTCCACTTGTCCTGGTCGCCAGAAAGAAAAGCTTTCCGCAGAAACTGGGCTCAGTTTTGGGCAGCACGATCTCGCACTTATCGAATCTTGTCAATAGCAGTACAGAACAATGCGGCTTATGCTGTCGAACAAAGGGGCAGAACTGCGCGTGGTTCGCTTAGACTATTGCGGCAGTTGAAGTGGCGCTATGCGTGAGTGAAGTATGCAAGGGTGCAACGCCATCCGGTGCGTGGGGTTGAACTTCGGTTAAGAAAATTCACTGAACTTGCACAAGCTTGAAATTGCGCAGACAGCTGTCTGGAAAAAAACTTGAATGCAGCCTAAACTATTGGAGACCACTGAAACTATTCGGGGCGAAAGGACGATGAATTGAGCAGAGTTTGTTCTTGCTTGCCAACCTCGGCACTTCGGCGGCAAAAAGTCCGATGATGCGGATCTTTTTTTTTTCCTTCTCTCTTTCTACCGCCATGCAGTCCCGTCCAAGCTACGCGGACAAACTGGCCCCGGAGGTATGGTCCAACTGCTGGTCCTACGCTAACAAGTCGCAGCTGAAAAGGCTGTGCTTGGTGTGTCGATACTTCCACACGGTGTGCCAGCCGCTTCTCTTCAGAGCACAGTCGATCGCTGTACCGTTTGTCGCCCCCGAGAACTGGATGGCGACCACGCAGAGGCTTCACTATGCAGACTACAGGTTAACCAAAATTGCAGCTACTGCCCATGCTTTGGCTGTTCGCACCTGGGACTGGAGCGGAAGTGAGGACATGGAGGAATTGTCGCACCTGTTCCCGCTGATTACACATATCTACATCCTCCAGAATGTGTGGCGGCGGTTGGTGGCGACATTCACCTCGACTCTAGGCTCGTTTCAGCGATTGACAGTGCTTAGGCTGCTGTATCTCGAGATTGGCCCCGAACTTTCGGGCGACTTTGGCGACCTTGCCAGTACTCCAGGATCTGACGCTAACGCGATGCGTCATTCTCACCCGGACGGGAGCTCTTCTTCCTCTGCGCAGGTTCTCCTTCTGCGGACGATTTGGATCTTTGTCGTCCGAGACACCGATTGAACTTGTCGACCCCGGCAAATTGGAAACCCTGTTCATCCGCGGGTCACCGACGATTCCTGCCGACGACATAGCTATCCTCTCTGCTCTCTCGGTCCAGCCTTTCCTCCGACTCGTCGAGCTCCGCGTCATATTAGCGCCCCACCATGCGGCCCTCCTGTTTCGCCTCTTGGATCGCTGTTCGGCACTCCAATCCCTCAATCTTCTGCTTTTGGACATGGACGAATGGAGGGAATCCCTGCCGCAGCAGCTCCCCGATACGACAGTCCCCCTACTCGAATCCTTTGTGGGGTCGCCGACCCTCGTGCGTCTCTTTGTCCACAATCGCCCTGTTGTCGATGTTGTTGAGAGCGCATGGGGCGAACTCCTCGCGGAGTCGGACCCGCTGGCGCTAACGCTGCTGTTTCTTCAGGACAGCTCATGCGGCTCCGTCGCACTTCAACGACTAGCTGTGACGGAGGCGTTGCTTGCCACGCAACTGCCCAAGGTGTTCACAGCTATCACGAGCTTCTTCCCAGAGCTTCGCGAGGTCCGCATATCACTGCGAGACATCCCGCCGGACAGCGTGCAAAACGTCCATCAAGCGCACGGTGTTAACGCTGTCCAAATTGATACCGAGGAGGAGGACGAGCAAGTCGACGACCATATGGTGGAGCTACGCGATGGATCCGTGGAGTACGCCCGCTCAGAGGAGGACCTCGAGATGGACTTTGTCGTCGCCGCCGGATCCATCAACTTGACCCACTACCAAGATCCATCGGAACTGCCAGCAATGCCTGTCCCAGCCAGGATGAGTAGGGCCATTGACGCGGAATCCTGAATATATGTCTCTCGAGCTCCACGGGAAGGCGAGGCGAGCTGGAAGCCATGGTGGTAAGAGCAAGAAGACGATGTCACAGAGGGCATACATCAGCGCTCCTATCTAGCTGCAGCGGGAGGCCATCTGTGATACACCGGTGAGTGTCAATACCCGCCTTCCCCTTTACAGCTCTTTGCGGAACTTGACAACAGGCGCGGACGGTTTTTCTACCGTTTTAGGCACTTTTTGATCCTTTTCAGTCGCCCACCCGCCCCGGGCTCAAATCTTGCCCGTTTGCCTCGAAGATTGGACCATTCGAACGGCACAAAGTAGACGCATCGGATGGCCGACTCAGATTTTTTATATTCAACATGTAGTGCTTTCGTGGGACAAGGATCGGTATTTAGCAGTTGTTTTTGGTATCGCCCAGCTGCACCGTCGTGTAGACTGCCCAGAATCATCTAGTTTTTTTACTGGGCTATTCTGGACCTATTATCTAGCGGACTGTCTCCTCGGATTTGTATCAGCTGCTCTATAAAAAAATAAATCTATTGTGCAAGCGGCCAAATTTGGGTGAAATTCATCGTCAGAGGAATCCCGCCGTTTCGGTCTGTCCTGTGTCAGCATATTTCTATCCCTCGACCAGGACCCACCTCAGGATTGAATAAAGACATCCCCCAGCTCAAATCTCGACCAAGGTGCGACTTCGCGTCGCGCGACGGGCCGCAAGCCATCAGTCACATCTCACGTGGCATGACCCGGTCACTCTGTCTCTTCCGTCTTACGCACACGTACCATGCCTCGTAAACCACCGAATACACCCGTTCAGCACCATTACTCAAAAGATCTCAAGCAGCGGGTCGTCTACCAAGCCCATGTGCTGCACAGAGGGACCACAGAAATTGCCAATGAGCTCAATATGCCATTGCGCGTCGTGCAGCGCGTGTTGCAGACATGGGGCGAGATTGGGGAGGTTTGTCGTGATCGCAGGCATAAAGGGCGAGCCCCTCTGATGTCTCCCAATAACTGCAAGGCCAGTCGTGTTCACCCCTCTTGTATTGATTGACTAACTCTTGCCTCTATCTAGTTTGTACTCGCTCTTATTGATCACACTCCGGACATGTTTCTGGATGAAATTCAAGAGGCTCTCTTCACCCAGCATGACATTGACGTGTCACTGGCTACCATCTGTCGTACCCTCCATCGTCTCGGGATATCTTCAAAGAAGGTGCGTGTTTATTTGTCTCGTTATGACCCGCCCCGTTGATTCCAGTGTTTGGCAGCTGTCTCGCCAGGCTGCTGAACGATGTGAACACGCTCGCCGCGACTTTGTTATGGAAATAGGCAACGAACCAGCCGACCGCATTGTTTGTGCAGATGAATCTGCTGTCAATATTCTGACCTCGTATCGCCGGAACGGCTGGTCAACAAAAAATCTACGGGCACGCAAACGGTGTTGTTTTGTTCGTGGGACACGGTATGGCCTGATTTCGTCTCGATTGTGGGTCTAAACTATTCTGAAGGTACTCGTTGTTGCCCGCAATCACGACCGACGGGATCATCTACAGTCACGTCAAAGTCGGCGGCTACAACGGGGACCAATTTCTATTCTGGTTGGAAGGCCTACTCAAAGTGATGAACCCATACCCTGCTAAACATAGCGTACTCGTCTTGGATAATTGCCGCATTCATCATGTCGAGGGTGTAGAAGAAATGTGTGCTGAGGCGTACGTGATTGAAGCTTATCTTGGCAATTATTGACTCTCTTCAAAGTGGTATCAAACTTATCTTCCTCCCGCCGTATTCTCCCGACCTCAACCCCATCGAGGAATGCTTTTCGTACATCAAGGCATACATCGCGCGTCACGGTGATGCATTCCGCAACATCGTTGAGGTCGGCGATGAGGCTGATCCGTTTCTCTTCCTGTATAGTGCTTTAGATACTGTCACTGCAGACTCGGTGAAAGGCTGGTTCCATCATTCTGGGTACTAGCTATCTATACTGTAGCTATTATGAATTGAACAAAGATTGGACTAGAGTACAGAGCGAACGAAGAAGCTCCAGTAATAGGGACATGTGATAGGTATATCGTAGACAATCGAACGCTGGACGTAACAAGACAGTTGTATGTAACTCACAATTCAACCAAGGGATAGGCGGTGACGATCAACGCGCTTGATCTCGTTCTTCACTTGCACCATAATGAACTTCGCATTACCGTAGCTAATCTTCGAGTTCGTCACCTTGACAAGTTCGTCAGCCGATCCGAGCTGCTGAATCTCGTCGATGTTGTACAGGTCAAGGTGTCTGAATATTGGGATGTAGTCCAGCAGCTGGCGGCAGGAAGCGTACCCGTCTAGCTCACGGAGAAAGTCCGGGATCTCTGCATAAGGGTTCATCTCCCCCATGTCCGGCGGATCGCTGGAGGGGAGATCCGCGGGAAGCCGGGAGCCTGATGCACGCGAAGGACCGGCATTGTTAGGCGCAACATCGTGGATGTGAGTCGGTGCAGGAATCATCGGTTGTGGGGGTGGCGGATACATCCACGGCGGGTAAGTGTAGTTTGGCATGGAAGGATAGGCGGGGCCTGGCTGGCCGGGAAAGACGGGCTGTGTTGCAGTTTGCGGAACTGTCTCCGATGGGAGCATGCTCTTGAAAAACATGCCGAACAGATTTTGACCGGTCATATCGCGCGGAGGGGTGTTGATTGTTACCCCAAGCTTCTTGAGTACCTGAACCAGTGATGTGAGTGATGGTAATGTGTACAGACATGACGTGTACCAAGGCTTGAGCCCATGCGCGTCGTTGGTTGTTGGATAAATGATGGTGGGTTCCGGTGACAGTGATCTTGCAGATTTTGGTTGGCCCGCATGCCTGGCAATGCCCGTATTTACTATCCAGCTGTTCCAGGCACTTGGTTTCATGCTCCATCGTTCCCAGTCCCTCGTCAAAATCATCATCACCCGATTCAGCGTGATCCAAATCCAAAATCGGCAGCTTCTTGTTGCGCCCTTTCGTGGCGGGCGTCTTACCCTTCTTGGCTTTCACCGAATCAAGATACTGGTTTGATAAGCACACTGATCTAACATCCCTTCCAACGACGTACCTGTTGAGTCACCAAAATCATAACAGAGATCACCGTTCCGGCCTTCTTCGCATTCTCAGCCTGTCGTACATCCCACAAACAGCCCTCCCAGTCGGCGACGGTGCTAAGAGACATCGCGGGATCTTTCCCCGCGGAGGTAGCCAACTTATAGGTCAGGACCGGCTTTCGCGCGACGTCCGCACATCCCACCGTCGCGTGAATGGCGTCTAAGGCCTCGGAAAAGCCGGTTTCATGAGTGAAGTTGAGGCGTTGGTTGCCAACCTCCGCAGCTCTGGGCACACTTAGCATGAGTCCTGGTGAATTTTGCCGAGAGATAAGTCACGGAAGCAGGGATCCGGATGTAAAGGATGAGGTACGCACTCCGCTTTCCCAGATCACCGTCCTCCGAATCAGACTGGTCCTTCTTCCCCTTTTTAGCCTTCTGCTTCTTCTTCCCCTTTGTCTGTGTCTTCGACGTCGCCTTAACCTTCTTCTTGGGTGGCGACGACATATCGTCAACAGTTAGCGCGTCATCATCAGAGTCGGAACTGGCCGCAGCTTTCTTTGCAGGTGCCTTTCGCTTTTTGGGCGGGGGAGTGATACTGGAGTGGATATGACTAAGAGAGTGAGGCTCAACCTGGAAATCTTCGTCACTAGCAGGGAATTCAAGGGCGGGATGGGACTCGTCATCGTGGGTATTGGGTATGGGGGAAAGATCCGAAGAAGCATGCTGCTGTGGCTCGATAACAGGCATGGAAGATGGTGCGGCCTTCTGTAGTCGCCTGGACTTTCTACGGGCATGTGTACCACTCTTGTCGCCCATGGTATACGTGTGCGTAAGACGGAAGAGACAGAGTGACCGGGTCATGCCACGTGAGATGTGACTGATGGCTTGCGGCCCGTCGCGCGACGCGAAGTCGCACCTTGGTCGAGATTTGAGCTGGGGGATGTCTTTATTCAATCCTGAGGTGGGTCCTGGTCGAGGGATAGAAATATGCTGACACAGGACAGACCGAAACGGCGGGATTCCTCTGACGATGAATTTCACCCAAATTTGGCCGCTTGCACAATAGATTTATTTTTTTATAGAGCAGCTGATACAAATCCGAGGAGACAGTCCGCTAGATAATAGGTCCAGAATAGCCCAGTAAAAAAACTAGATGATTCTGGGCAGTCTACACGACGGTGCAGCTGGGCGATACCAAAAACAACTGCTAAATACCGATCCTTGTCCCACGAAAGCACTACATGTTGAATATAAAAAATCTGAGTCGGCCATCCGATGCGTCTACTTTGTGCCGTTCGAATGGTCCAATCTTCGAGGCAAACGGGCAAGATTTGAGCCCGGGGCGGGTGGGCGACTGAAAAGGATCAAAAAGTGCCTAAAACGGTAGAAAAACCGTCCGCGCCTGTTGTTCCGCAAAGAGCTGTAAAGTGGTTGGCTAACAAGTCGAAATTCCCCATGTCTTGGCTGCGACGACAAGTGGACGACATCGTAGTCCTTGCCGGAAATCAGGAGCGTTTGTACCATCAACGGGAGAATTTTATCAAGATTTAAAGACACATAGACTGACAGTGAGCACAATAATCTGAGACAAACACAGATGGCCTTTCCTAGAATGCGGAGTCAGGTGCACAGGTTCAAAACAGAGCAATGGAAATGGACCTTCATTCCTCCCCCTCCGAGTCATCGTACTCCATCAAGAAATTTTGGGATTGCGTGCCGACATGTATGTTCATCCCCAGTGTACTGAGCTGAACCAAGGCATCCCAATCCACATCCCCGACATCCCCGCGATCTACCATCTCCCCCGGACGGCTGCAAAGAAGCCGCAGAACCTGGAGCTTAGATTTCCCGCCTTGCGCCCCGTGCTCTTCATACCGCGAACGCAATGCCGCGATGACCGGTTCGTCAACATTGTGATTGTCCTGGCAGATCTCGAGCACTTCAAGACACGGTAAAAGGTCGACCTCCGTCTCCCGATTGAGCGCCAGCAGGCACTTCCGCGTCAGCTCGGGCCCGACAGCATCAAGCGCAACGACTGTGAGATTACGCATGATGTGGAACCATTCGAGTGAGAGCCCGTCCGAGTCGCTCGGCGAATACCCACAATACGTGAATGTGGCTAGAGAGGCGGACGAGCGAGCGAGGAATGCGGGGACCATGGTGCCAGCCGAGGACATCCCAACGAACGCAAGGCTGCGCAACGCAGGGAGATCCAGAAGGCCCAGCAGCTTCCCTGAGGCGCGTGAGAGGGCGAGATACTGAAGCGATGTCTGTATGACCATTGAAGCCCTTGGTCGGCGTCGATTGCCAGGCCCAAAGTTGCTTTTACGAGCCGTGGTGAGTTGCGCAGCATTTTTAGACACTGTGGAAGCCCCATCCATTCCGCATACGTGATTTGGAGTGTACGAAGCACGGGAAGTGGGACCTCAAGGGCAAAAACGGAGGCATAGTGCATTGCGGCATGGACGTGGAAGTGCTTCAAATGCCACGTATGTTTCGGTAGAATAAGGTCCAAGGCCAATCCGGCCTTCTTCATGCCGGGTTCATAGAAGGACAAGGCTATTGACACGGCGCAGGCACGACCAAGCCACTCGTCGATGATTCCAGCGATGTCTCTGGACGACATCGCCGGGGGGAACGCGGAAGATATCTGGAGCTTGGACCATAACTCGGGTGAGGAGAGTGCGATAGTTCTCCAGGATTTACAAATGCGGAGGAGTAGCAAGGGCGCAGAGTTGGTAGACGGTCTGGGCTCGATACATTCCAGGAAAATTCTGGATGTCACTTCCGGTGGAAGGGTGAGGATTGGGTAGCCTGACACGAGGTTATCCAGCTCTTGCTTTCTGCGTTTGAGGGGAGGTTCGAGGGCCGCAGGCTCGAATTCTCCTGTGGATTCAACTAGTCCAATTAGGTTTTGGCGCGCACGGGCAGAAAGCATGGTGCGGCTTTCCAGCTTGGCGTCGGCTTGTCGTAGTTGGGTGGAAGAAGCAGTGTCACGGCGTGATGCGTCACGTTTGTTTTCCCACGAGTATGTATGCGGTTCCGGTTCAATGCTCAACGTCAAAGCTTTCTCACCGTAGCTTCGTTATCATATTCAAGATCGTCGGAGTTAATTTACGAGCCCGAAGGGTTAAAATAAGGCAATTAACGAATCGCGGTGTCCGTCTCAGTCCATTTCAACTGCAAGTCCGATATCAACATTCAAGACCATGGCCACAATCCAAGATTAAGCTAAGCATCAGTCGCCATGGCAAAATGCGTTGTAGTAAAAGCCGGCGGAGTGTAGCGCCATCTGTCCCGTGAGCTCCATGTAGGACGAGCGCCCCTCAGGCTGGATCACCTCCAGACTCACGCGTACTGCTCGAAATTTCGTGTGAGTGGATCGTTCAGAGAAAGAGTCACACAAAAATGACCGCACCGGTTTCGTTGCCAGAACTACTCTTGGCGAAGATCCAGCCCGTGGCGACGAAGGGTATGCGCGCCGTTGCAGGGGCCGTGCACGATGAGATTAGGTACTGCCATTCGGTTTTTCAGCACGCATGGAACAGACGAGATATGTATACGCTGCGTACCCGGACGCCACATTGCGCATTCGCCCCGGCATACAGCGTCGCATTAACAACACCGCCGGACGAGCCCGCTGCCGCGGTGAAACTGCACACGAGTGTAGATTAGCATCACGAAGAACGAGGGGGAGAGGGACGACTTGCTTCTCTCCAGCGGTGTTCAGAACAGCAACGCTTGCCAGCACGGGAGCACCGTGTCCACCGAGTGAAGGAAGGGATAGATCGACGGTTGATGAGGCGTCCGATGCGAAGGCCGCGTTTTCTGGTTGTGGCGTGGCTGCGTCAGTCTGGATGACGAAGAGACGAACGAAACCCACTGCTGATGGTCATATCCGCACTCGTCGAGAATCCCGGGGCCGTGTTGAACCACACGAGTCCGGAGGCGGTCGTGTTCTTGGTGCCCGTTTGACGCCGTTGCGTGAGGCACCGAGGGGTTCCTTGTAACGTTGAGAGTGAGACAATATGTTATCAACACGAATATGCGCACCTGGTGTGATTTCGAATGGCCATGACCCGATACAGGCCGTGACGCTTGTGTATTTGCCTTTCTGTGCGCTTTCAGGTTTATATGTTTCCTCGAGAGGAACTGGCTCACCCCTTTGCCGATGGTAGGGCTCTGCAGCTGGTTATCTGTCAGCCACTGCTGCATCTCCGACCACCCGCTGACTGAACAGCGAAAGAAAAATAAATACGCATACCACAACAATGGGAGGAGCGTATACGTACGAGACTCAAGTGCGCTGATATCTTGAATGGGTGTGCACTTGTCTTGCGGCTGTGCGGCGATACTCGATGTCGCAAAGAGAGCTAGCGTAAAGATGACGTTGTTAACGAGCATCGTGAGTGAGGTCGTGAGGTAGGTAAGTGTGTGTGCAATGATTTTACCTACGTCGTCCTTTTATAATGGCGCCAAGAGCAGAAAGCAAAACGACGTGGCAAGAATCTTCGATGGATCGCCCTCGTCTTTCTAGATCCGGATTGCAACCGAGTAGCAGGCCATTTGAGTCCAGTATATTCTGAGAGCCGTCGGCGTTCGAGTTCCGCTATTTCAGCATTGGCTGGTGGACGGCCAGAGTCCTGTCCAGTCAGCATCCCGAATGCTTGATGGCGGAGAGCATGGTGATTATTTGACCTTACCCGGCGAACATCTGCAATGTTGCGGACGCTTGGCAGGACAGATGCGTATCATCAACGGCGAATAGACACCGTATAATACTTCCAGCGCTTGCGTGGAGGTTCATAGAAATGTGCCCGGAGGTCCGAGTAGGGAGTCGCATGGATCGGAGCGGTGTCGCTGCATGCCCAATTTGCTTCACTATTTGGTAACCACACAGTAATCGGATTGGGACCGGGAGTTTGTGTGGATAGAAGGGCATAGACGAGCGGTGGAAAGGACGGGACGATGCCAGCCTGGTGAACATATAGCTCTCCGCAAGCGACAAGAAAAGATTCTCGAGCCACCACCGGGTACCCCGCGTCGAACGCGCTACAACGGGCTAGTAGGGCGTAGAAGCATCCATGATTGAGCTTCTAATGGATATGCGAGACCGTGCTCCGAGTCAATACCGATGCTCCTGCGCTGAGATTCAAATAGGCTCATGGAAGGCATTGGAAGCTGGGAGCAAGAGGACCGGCAATCGCCGGCTCGTGTGGGCCGAAAGCCGGTGCACAGCCACATATGGCTCTTCCAAAAGTCCACCACCTGGACATTCGTCCAAGACACCAAGACGCGTCCAAGGCCGGGCACTGAACAATCCCAACGTTAAAAGACGTCAACGCGGCACTTACTCGAGGGCTTGCTGCGGCCTGGTGGTTGAATGTGGCTCTGACGCGCCCAAATTTCCACTACATCCCATTCAAACTTCAACAGGGTCTATTCGTTCAAGTTATCGAAACTCCGATTCCTTGCCGTCGGATTGTGCTGCGAATCCAGACAGCCCACAGCCTCTTCTGGAAGGTCAAGAATACGCGTTTTTGGCATTCTCACAGCAGTCGGGGCATCCGTGACTGGAAAAGAACGAGCATTTCCCGAGGCCAACATCATTTCTTTGTCTGCTCCCCAGAAGATATGCAAAGGCTGTGTATTGGCAGACAGTAAAATCGACCCTTCGGAAGCAGCGCCATGCGCATCTCAAAATCTCGTCCAAACCCTTCAAATCTCCAGCTTCAGCCTTGTGAATTCCGAACAAATATCTGGAACACGGGATGTGGCTGGCCTACCTGGGAACGTGGGTGGCTACATCGTTTTGGGAAGCCTCGGCGTTTGCTTGCATGTCAATTGTGGCTCTGTGCTTTGATCGTTTTTATTTGGTGACGCTCGAACAATGGTCGACAAATTCTCAATATGGTAACCTCTTCTGTTAGGGTGGCATCGGCATTGCTACTTATACGCCTTGACGCTGTGTAGATCTCACACCGTCACTATTTCCCCCAACCAAACGATGCATCCTGACTTTCGCCCTTCAAACCTCTCCGAGCTTCCTCTCACTAGCCGCGTATGTACCTGGTATCTTCCGACATATCTTCCTATCGCTCATTGCTGTCGCACTATCTTTTAGAGGGTGGCACTCCTGGCCGTAGATGCCACAGCGTCACCTCACGTCGTCATCGATCATCTCCTCAAAATTCGCGCCATAATATACCGCACGCCAAGCTACGCGTTCGCGCGCCAATTCCTCCCAGTCATCTGGGCAATTCTCGATCCTCGACTGATACCCGATCCCGACATACCCGCCGTCGTCCAGCCCTGCGTTGTCGCGGCAGTCCTGGCCATGGAGCTCCTAGCAGAATGTGGGGTTCTCGCGCCCGCCGTAAAGAGCCACTTATGGCCACGTATCTGGCGTTGGTCCCAATTCATTCAGTACCACGCTGCGTCTTCCTTCCATGGTGAACAACAAGTAACGCTCCACAAGCTGCTCTCACACTTCCAAATCTTCATATCCGAGCCCACCACGGCACAGCTGGTGCACGCCACGCCGGACGTGTGCGTTTTCGTTGCGCGCGCGATGATCAGCCTCGTGGACTTCTGCGAGCGGAATGAGGGTGAGATTCGGAATGTCATGCACCACAAAACCATCCACGCGATTTTGCTATTCCTAACCCCGTCCGACGAGTTTCCGGCGCAGCTCGAAGAGCTTGTCGAGGGTGCTGGCGGCGACATGGTCGATTTGGCGCGCCTGCTCGTCAGATATATGGCCGTTCTTGTTCGTGGGCTGGGCGATAAACCGCACGAGGCGGTCAGAAACAGGCTTCTCCACTCCTTCCTCAACGCCCACGGATTTATCCACACCCACCTCCTTCGAGCCACTGGCGACAACCCTGCCCTCCTTTGGCAACCTCTCGCATCTGCCCGGCTTATCCCAGTCATAACGGAGATACTTTGTCGGCTCATCGACGCCGGTCCCTGCCCACTTCGTCGCAATGCGGTCGTCAATTGTATCAGGCAAGTGGGCCTCTTCCTCCCGGAGGATGGAACCTGTCAAGTCGTTGTGGCGCTGAAGGCGGGGCTCCTTCGTGCCCTCGTCTTGTGCACTGCGAAGCTGGTTGACGACAAAGACGTCTCCGACCCCGTCGCTTTACTGTTTGACACAGTCATGCTTCGTTCGACACTGCAGCACGGCTGTATGTCGGCCCTGTCTGCGGCTCTCGCGGACGCGCAGGACGCCGCACGCACTCCCACCTTTGTAGCCTCACCTTGCTTTGCGAGGTGGAATAACCTCAGAGCATGGACGATGCGGCGCCTGGTGTACTTTGAGGAGTTTGAATCCCGTTTGCTCTCGACAAGATCATGCATTAATCTTGCGGTAAGTTCCGACGCACGGGGGTTCTGCGTCGTTCTTATAATCCGCTGTTCTAGTGCGATAACCTACTGGTGGAGAAGAACAAACTCAAGCGCTGCTCAGCATGTCGTCTTCATTTATATTGTTCTCCCGAATGCCAAGCCGCCTGCTGGAGCAGCCATGGCCACCGCGCTGCCTGCGCGCAATTGCAGGAGCGACTACCCAGTAAGCGCCTCCAATCTTTGCATCCCTATATCGTTGAACTTATCCGATCCAGCCTCCAGAACTCTCGAGCGGACAGACCGATTCCACGACTACGTCATCCTGCGCGAGTACCAGTCTCAGAAGCTCAATATCCTCCTCAAAAAACTGGCGTACATATACCAGAACGGCGACACGAATTTCTGCGTGGTGATGGAGTACGAACACGGTGCGATGTGTACGCCGCGGGTGGCACCCATCGCGGAGTGGAACGGCATCGCTTGCACCAACGGGCTTCAGCAGCGTGTTGACGATCCTGCCCTTCAGAGCGCAGTGGAAGCTGGGCGGGTGGAAAAGCATGTGCTGCGGACGTTCCATACAAACACAGTCGAGTCTGTCTGGATCTTACGGTCCAATGCGTCGTGGATGACGGCAACACTAGCTAATATGGCGCGTCAGATACCGCCCGAAGTTGATGTTCTCCAGCTGGAGACGCTCAACCCACGACTCTTTGGACAGATTCAGGCATTCACGTCGTTACCAGCATTGGAAACTTATGCACAGTTGTAGAAGCATGGCTACTTTTATGTTTTATGCTACATGATTTATGTTAATATCAGTGTTCACTTCCACACTTCTATGTGTTGAGTTCGGGTCCACTCCGGGCGACTTGATTAAAAGAAGCGTTCGAGCCTGCATCACGCAGTGAGTTGAAATGACGAAAAAATGAGGCTTACCAGATTCGAACCGGGCGGCTCGCAGGATAGTTGGAATCCGCTCTGGCGACGTCTGGGCAGCAATCGAAATGCAGCGCTCCAGTTCCTCTGGGAGGTTGAGGGCAAGACGCCAGGAAGGTTTTGCCATGCCGTAGTCATGTCCCAGTCGCGCGAGGGTGGAAGTTGTTGATTTGGCATGTTGTTGGTTGGAAATTCGAAAAAAAGACGCTCGTACTCAGTCTCTTTCGGACGTCGGAAGCATTTTCCCGAAGGCAAAAAAAACAGATGTGAGCTGTGTTCGGACTGCGTGGAGCACTCCGCCCGTGCTGAAACCAAGTCCAAGTTTGAACTCTTCAATTTGCGTTGCTATCTGGTTGCTATGAATCGGCGGCGAGTGAATACAGCTGGAGCTGCGTTCTCCCAGGAGGACGGCACACGATGGAATGAGCTCTATATTATTACCCGGGAAAGCACTGGTTGCCGGAAACCGGAGCACAGCGGCCCCACATACATCCTCCTCTGTCGTTTCACCAGGATGGGCCTTCGTCAACTTGTCGCGACGCGTCCATGTTTCCAAACCAAACGTGATTCCGGAAACTATTGAGCGCCTGCTACCAGCGACAAGCCGCCGTCCGCATCTAGAGGCCGAATGACTATGCGGCTCTGGACTCTGGAGTCTGAACAGGCCTTTCACTTTCATCAGCCTTTCGGTGCCTAGGTTCACATGCAACTTGTATGCAACAGGGCAGATGGCGTCTCTAGCCGTTCCGAGGGTTTCTCGTTCTCGCAATTAATGCCGCTATTACCTCCCCTCCCTAGTACCTTGCTTGCATTTGGGATCGTTGTGCGTCATTGTAACCTTGCCACGGGACTGTGCGCAGAACATGTTCACTCCTCTGCATTGCTCAACTTGCCGCCGCCGCCTTCATCCCGCTTCACTGCGGCTCGATAGATTATGGTAAATTCTCCTCGACCCCAAAGCATCGGGCAAGTCAAGTACATGCACTCCCTCAAAACAACCAAAGCAATTCTCCCTCATGCCCCGGCTGCCTCTGGATCTCAGTCTTCTCCGTCCCATAGAACTCCTCGAACCTGTGCAAAAAATCCTCCTTCGACTGGTACTCCCCGTCAAATCTAAACAACCTCTCGTCCCTGTAGCAGTAATACTGCCCGTCCGCAATGAAGGCCCAGTACTCGTCTCCGGCACCCTCGACGTACGCCAATGGCGCCACAGTTCCAGGGACCGCCCAAACGTCCTTGAATAGTTTGTCGATCTTAAGTTTGCCGTCGACGATTTCCTCAAATAGGAAGACGCCCTCCCAGTAACCCCAGTCCGTCGACCAGAACCGGGGCAGTCGGGTCGGAGGCTTGTACCAATTTCTGTATATTTCGTACTGGTTGGACACGGCCATTGACCTCGTTTGCTGCATCCAGGTGTGTGTGGAAATGGGTGCAGTCCAGGTTCCCACGATTGGCCGTTGCGCAGCTACCCTGACCGTTGTGCTGCCAGGGATACCGCGCCGCATCCTGTGAAAGTCTTGTTAGTAGCGCACGGCGAAAAGTTTTCTTCGGCTCATATACAGTGGGGGCGTCCATGATCGGAAGGAAGATGACCGCATTTGCACGGCGACTCTGAGTCTAATTTCGTTCCCGGGTTATATAGGATTTCTGGAGGCTGTGCGTTGGCTGTGCTTCGGGAGCTGTAAGGCGCGATCGGATTCAGGGTAGCTATACAACTTGTATACAACCATTGCGCGGTGTGTTAATAAACGATTTCCAGAGCATGTAACCCGATATACCCTTCAAAAAGACGGAGAAATCTCAGGCAATGGTCAATCACTACTTATGTTGCTCGGGAAGCAAGGGTCAGACAACGCCCCTTTCTTCCGTTGAGATGGAGAGGAGAATAGTCTCAGATCCTCCTCTTCCTGCTCTCCTCCTCTTCCGCACCCACCCACATAATGCACGGCCCGCTCACGCAGCTGTGTCTTCGTCTCTATGCCGCGTTTGAATCCGGTGCTATACCCCTGCGCGCGCCCCTTGATTTCAACGGTAGACACAGGATCAGACCATTGGTACGTCCACGCCAAGGCTCTGACTGAATAAAACTAATCGTGATTTGATAGCTCCAGCAGGAACTCCGCGCCTTTTCAGCTGGTTTGCCGCGCACAAATCGCACGGGCTCGTTGATGGAAAGTGTCGTCTTGTCTATGTTAGTCTGAACGCACAACTCTTCTGGTCCCGTCTCTGATCTCTGTTCTCATAGGGGGAGACGGCGCGGTCACCCATTTTTTGACTCGGTTCAATCTGCCCGAGCCTTTCCAAGCTCTCCATCACTACCGATCAGAGAGCAGAATACTGCGTTGGGGATTGAAGGTGCCCACGCAGAATGCGACTTCCTCGCGCAAGCTCCGACGTTGACCGGAGAAGAACTCGACTGGTATGTCGCAAAGGCCTTGGTCGCGTATGCGGGGATTGTGCATATGTGCAATCTCATCACCGGCACGAAGCCCCCCCGTACGGCCACTGCTTGCTACACCGACGGGCACCCACCACAGATCGCACTGGCGACCAGTACACCGAGCTCCGGTGCTAACAAAGTCAATCTCGCGGAGGACCGGGAGCGGGACCTGTACGCGGTCACTGGTGGTCTTGAACTGGGGCCGCAACGGATGTCGCATATGGCCAACCGCGCGCGCGGCGCATGCGGGGAACCTGTCACCTTCCTCCAGTTCGTCCTTTTTTTTTTTTACAACTCACCAGTCAACTCATCATTTGTCTGCTAGGATGCTCAACATCATCAGGATCGCCATCCAGTCCAGGACCCTTGTGCACACCACGGCGATGTCCATCAGCCGGTTGAGTAAAAGCACAGAGGTCGGCGGAGTGCCCTTGTACATCACGGCACTGCGCGCGAAGTCGAGGTCAGAGTTCTACGAGATCCTGCGTAACCACAACGTCTTCACGCCTATGTGCGTGAATTGCGAGGAGCTCTCGGATATTCTATTCGGATTCGCTATGATGGTAGACGTTGGCCTGCGTCAGCGAAGGGGGATCGAAGAGGGTGGAATCCTTGGGGGCGACTCGGAAGAGATGTGAAATTTGATTTAGACTACCTTTTTGTATATCTCTCACAAGTTCCGTTTCATTCTCCCGTACTTTCACGTTGCTTTCACGTTCAACAAGCTTCTTGATTTTCTCCGCCTTGCAAAAACGTTCGGCCATTAGAATGCTACCAAATGCTTCCGGTGTCCGAACGCTTGAGACTAAGACTTTTTCCAACCCCCAACCAACCCCCAACAATATGCCGTTCGGCCATCATCTTACCACGTGCGTCGGCACCGGTTCGAGTCAGCGCCGGTTCACTCTTGTTTCCTCACCTCACGGTCTCACTTTACTAACAGCTTCTATCCCCTGGCGCGACTGTGACTTGACCCAGACATGGCGAAAACACCCTGGCGCCTGGCCCCCGTTTTCCCAAAGGAACTGGAGCGCTACATCTTCGATATTGCTGCCCAAACGTCGCCAGAGCGGATTCCAACCTTCCTGCGAGTTGCGCGCCGGGTTCAGATCTGGTGAACCTTATTTTCCGTAAAGCTCTCCGCAAAATTGACTATTCCATCCAGGCTCGAACCCCTGCTGTACAACACAGTCTGGGCGAATGATTCCTCGCACGTAGCCAAGACGAAGGCAGTACTCACCGCCATGGACTCGCGCCCGCCCGAATTTTTCCAGCGCAGCGTGCGCCAACTCTTCATCGAGACGTCGACTTTAATCCCACCTTACAAAACCTGCGAGCTGCTGAGCCTCTGCTCGAAAGCGGTCAACTTCGCGCTGTTGAGCCACTTCCCCGCTCCCGCGCTCCTCCCCATCCTCGGAGGTATGCGTCTCCGCCGTCTCTCCGCCTCGCTGACATGTATATTCGGCACCTCGCGCGCCATCGACCTGACGCACCCGCTCTTCAAGAGCGTCACGCACCTGGAGGTGTTCGACCACGGGATGTTCCAGCATCAGGAATATGCCGAGGTTGCAACACGGCTCGCTGCCCTTCCGGCACTCACGCACCTCTGCCTGAACGACATGGTCACCTGGCCCGCGCTGCGCGCCATCCTCGCCGCCTGCACGTACCTCAAGGTGCTCGTCAACCTTTGGTCGAGCTACGCCTGTGCGCAGGCGCGCGCGGACGAGTTCAAGGGTACCACGCCCTTTCGGGACCTGCGGCTCGTCGTGGCGTGGGTGAGGGACTGGGCGGGGGATTGGGAGCAAGGCGCAGAAGGCGGCGGGGATTTCTGGATTGCGGCGGAGAAATTGGTCGCGGGAAGACGGATTGGGATTATGCCGGCGAGGGATATGTTTCGTTTCCCTCCGCTTATTGAGGCCGCCAGGGGTGGCGCTCAGCCGCAGGAGGCGTATGTTATGTATTAGTCGGGCTCCTTGATTGCACATTGTAATCCGGTTCTGTTTGTTGTGCTGCGAAAAAGGCAATGCCGTCTACGCAGGACTCGACCCCGAATTGAACGGGTTTCTTCTTGCATCCCTTGCTCGAGGGCGAGTGAAATATTCACCACCGAATCAGTATATCGTGTAAACGCTCATTCAATACGCCGTACTAAAAAAACCATGCGTCATCTCGTTCGTCGATATATACAAAAAGACAAAGTCGGACTCTACGCACGGCGCGCGCCCGACTCGAACGAGCGTCTTTGGGATGTAACTCCGTGCTGCAGCAGAAGGTGCGCATGAATATGGTCCGTTCCCCACCGCGCCGATGTATGGAGTGCAGAACAAGTCAACCAGATGGGTAGTTTCCTGGCCACCCGACCTTAAAAATTGCCCTCGAATCAGGGTTGGGTGCCCTCGTCTGATGTAACATGTTTTCGGTAGCCCGATCTCGCACCTGCGAATCTCGCTACACTGGCTCGCGTCGAGGCAAAGAAAAAATCATCATCATAGCGCCGAATGACTGGGCCCCGGATCGAACGGGGTTCTTCTGCAATTATACGTCAAAAGACAGGCTTATGGCTTGCAGATGTGGACCGTCCACCACCCAGTCGTTATATCACTATGAAGCTTGATGCAATATGCAATACGCCGTCCCAGATAAATCTATGCGTTGTTGACTCAGCCTTGTCCGTCAATATACAAAAAATGTGTCTTGGCTCCACGGCGCGCGCCCGACCCGAACGAGCGTTATGTGAATGTGGACCCGTTCCGGCACTATATCAGCTGCAAAATAACTACAACTGATGAGGGGGCTCGTCCACTTGTCCTGGTCGCCAGAAAGAAAAGCTTTCCGCAGAAACTGGGCTCAGTTTTGGGCAGCACGATCTCGCACTTATCGAATCTTGTCAATAGCAGTACAGAACAATGCGGCTTATGCTGTCGAACAAAGGGGTAGAACTGCGCGTGGTTCGCTTAGACTATTGCGGCAGTTGAAGTGGCGCTATGCGTGAGTGAAGTATGCAAGGGTGCAACGCCATCCGGTGCGTGGGGTTGAACTTCGGTTAAGAAAATTCGCTGAACTTGCACAAGCTTGAAATTGCGCAGACAGCTGTCTGGAAAAAAACTTGAATGCAGCCTAAACTATTGGAGACCACTGAAACTATTCGGGGCGAAAGGACGATGAATTGAGCAGAGTTTGTTCTTGCTTGCCAACCTCGGCACTTCGGCGGCAAAAAGTCCGATGATGCGGATCTTTTTTTTTCCTTCTCTCTTTCTACCGCCATGCAGTCCCGTCCAAGCTACGCGGACAAACTGGCCCCGGAGGTATGGTCCAACTGCTGGTCCTACGCTAACAAGTCGCAGCTGAAAAGGCTGTGCTTGGTGTGTCGATACTTCCACACGGTGTGCCAGCCGCTTCTCTTCAGAGCACAGTCGATCGCTGTACCGTTTGTCGCCCCCGAGAACTGGATGGCGACCACGCAGAGGCTTCACTATGCAGACTACAGGTTAACCAAAATTGCAGCTACTGCCCATGCTTTGGCTGTTCGCACCTGGGACTGGAGCGGAAGTGAGGACATGGAGGAATTGTCGCACCTGTTCCCGCTGATTACACATATCTACATCCTCCAGAATGTGTGGCGGCGGTTGGTGGCGACATTCACCTCGACTCTAGGCTCGTTTCAGCGATTGACAGTGCTTAGGCTGCTGTATCTCGAGATTGGCCCCGAACTTCGGGCGACTTTGGCGACCTTGCCAGTACTCCAGGATCTGACGCTAACGCGATGCGTCATTCTCACCCGGACGGGAGCTCTTCTTCCTCTGCGCAGGTTCTCCTTCTGCGGACGATTTGGATCTTTGTCGTCCGAGACACCGATTGAACTTGTCGACCCCGGCAAATTGGAAACCCTGTTCATCCGCGGGTCACCAACGATTCCTGCCGACGACATAGCTATCCTCTCTGCTCTCTCGGTCCAGCCTTTCCTCCGACTCGTCGAGCTCCGCGTCATATTAGCGCCCCACCATGCGGCCCTCCTGTTTCGCCTGTTGGATCGCTGTTCGGCACTCCAATCCCTCAATCTTCTGCTTTTGGACATGGACGAATGGAGGGAATCCCTGCCGCAGCAGCTCCCCGATACGACAGTCCCCCTACTCGAATCCTTTGTGGGGTCGCCGACCCTCGTGCGTCTCTTTGTCCACAATCGCCCTGTTGTCGATGTTGTTGAGAGCGCATGGGGCGAACTCCTCGCGGAGTCGGACCCGCTGGCGCTAACGCTGCTGTTTCTTCAGGACAGCTCATGCGGCTCCGTCCCCCTTCAACGACTCACTGTGACGGAGGCGTTGCGTGCCACGCAAATGCCCAAGGTGTTCACAGCTATCACGAGCTTCCTCCCAGAGCTTCGCGAGGTTCGCATATCACTGCGAGACATCCCGCCGGACAGCGTGCAAAACGTCCATCAAGCGCACGGTGTTAACGCTGTCCAAATTGATACCGAGGAGGAGGACGAGCAAGTCGACGACCGTATGGTGGAGCTGCGCGATGGATCCGTGGAGTACGCCCGCTCAGAGGAGGACCTCGAGATGGACTTCGTCGTCGCCGGCGGATCCATCAACTTGACCCACTACCAAGATCCAACAGAACTGTCAGCAATTCCTGCCCCAGCCCCAGCCCTCTACCTCCCCGGGTACATGTACGGTACGCTATCGTCTTTCTCGCTCCACAGTCAGCCTCACTCAATCCCCTCTTAGTGGACTTTGATCCGCGCGTTCCCGTGTTTGGCGAGCTCCCTGTTGCCGGTGCACTAACTGTACGTTCCCTTCGATCTATCCACCTACTATGCTCACATTCGGCACACGCAGGATATAATGGATCTCATCTCGCGCAATGAGATCCCTCTCCCGCCGCATCTTGAGATTCTGTGCTTTGTCTACCGGCGGCGGTCCAAATCCATGCTACCTCTGGAACTAGCGCACCAAGCGACTCTTGCTCTCGAGCAGCTGTGCCCCGCGTTGCAGAAGATCCAGTTTGACCACCAGTACAGCTGGGTGCGCGCGCGGCATATGTGGACGCGACTAACACACTTCTACACGTGGACAAATGGCACTGCCGAGCCGATTGAGCGCGTGCAGATTGTCTCGCAGGTTTGGAACGCCGATGGGACGCGGAGGCAGGACGAGGCAGTTGGGGGACTGTAGGTCCGTTGTTGCGTCCCGTTCAAATGGAAGCCATCTGTTGGATTTTGCGCTGAATTTTACTCGAGCCAGAGTAACACACATATCTGTTGATCCTTCTGAGGCCCACACAGATCGACACGGCGGTGAAGTTCATCGACCTGGACACTGTTGCACAGCTCCGCATTCGTCTGAGTCAGTCATTGGCCTAAGCCATTGCTTCATCTTTGCAATCGCCGACGGGGGAGCAACTAAGGATACTGCGTCCGGTTACTTGAGGTGCGTCTTCTTTTTTTCTCACTTGACAACCAAGACTGCGCCGCCAGCGTGGGGCCAAGTACAGCTTCCCGCCGGAGAACTCAACAGAATATACACACAAAATCACGGCGTCAAGACACGGCGTAAAGAATCGAGAGCGCGGAATTCCCTTCGTAGGCGGGACCGGATGATGGTAGCTCTACCTGCCATGGTCCGTGTTTCAAGGCGGCAATGCGCACAGACAGCCTGGCTGTGCCATGATCCGCCGAGTCGTCTCGCGAGTATATAATGGCGCTGTCCCTTCTCCAGTTGAAGTCTGCACTTTCACTTAATCATGTGGGGTTTCGCCATCCTCTTCGGCCTGTTGCCGGCAGCAACTGCACTCTTCCCGCGCAGCCCCCTGACGGCTCGATATCCAGGGCTAGAAACGAGGGCCAGATCCAGCTTCGAGGCGATCGACAGCTCTATCCTTGACAACTTCGGCAACATCCGAGTGAGTCTCAAGCACGAGAAACATCTCAGCGAACTCACTGTGCTGTTGCAGTATGCCACCAACATCACTGTCAATGGCAAAAGTATGTCGTTGGGAGGTTTTACAGCCTGCTCTTCTCTAACCTCCGCCAAAGCTTTCAGGGTCGCGATCGATACCGGGAGTGCTGACCTCTGGTGCGCATAACATACATCTGACGTGTGGGATTATAAGTCAAATCCTCTTCCACCTCACAGGATTCAGCCGTCCGCGGATTTCGCCTTCAACAGTACAGGGAAAAATGCATCGTTCGAGTACGGCGCTAACGCCGATACCGATACCAATTGGGTCAACGGGACAATTGGACTTGCCACGGTCGAGATGGGCGGATATACGGTCCCAAACCAGGGTGCGTGTTGATTCTCCAAGAAATGCTTTGAGCCGGATTAACGGGTCATTATGCAGTCTTTATGAATGCGACAACGGCATGTGGACTACTGCGTGGCTGCTTGCGGTTTCGCTAACGACGGATACAGCCTGGTGCTCGCGATCTTCTGCGCTCCGGTGACTCCGGCGCCATGGCGGATCCCGGGATGGACGGCCTCATCGGGCTAGCATTCGATAAGCTGTCGCAACTTGACCGCGTAATGGACGACGACGGCGACCCTTTCCTGCTGAATATCTTCAGGCAAGCACCGGCGGGTCAGGATCATTTCGTCGGCATCGCTCTTTCGCGGACTGACGACATGGAGGGCACCGCCGAGGCATCATTCACCATCAACGAGGTTGATAGCACTTATTCGAACGTCACTTCGGCACCACATGTCCCACTTTTCCCAGGGTTGGAGGATGATATAGGGGGCAGGTGGAGCATCCTTGTTGACTCAATTACCGTGGACAACGCGTCCATCACAGTCCCGAACTTGACTTCCACTGTGCCCCGCGCCCCATCTGGATCGTATGTCTTTGTACTCGATACAGGGGCGCCGAGCGCGGCTATCCCCACCGATCTTTTCAACGCCATCTACCAGGTCATTCCAGGCGCAATGAAGCTCTCCGATGGGTGGCAGCTCCCGTGCAACACAACATCCATATTGAGGCTTAAGATTGGGTGAGCAAGAATCACCATACTCTTGCCGTCGCTCACCTCTGTTGTCAGCGGTGTCCAATTCCCGATCCATCCTTTGGATCTGTCGGTCCAGAACTCCACTGGATGTTTTTCGTCTTTGCAAGCGATTGACCCGGTCCCTGGGGAGGGTTTCGACGGCATTTTAGGTGACAGCATCCTCCGGAACATGTATCAAATGTGAGTTCTATGTCATTTTTTGTGATAGTGTTGACCTTCGTTTGGTATTACAGCTATCATTGGGGGGTCCTCTGGTACACCGGCGGCAATGCCTCGGTGCAGCTCCTCCCACTGACGGATCCGACCGCCGCGGTAGCGGACGTCTCGACTGTCCGCATGGCGCGCATATCCAATCAGACCTCTGGGGCCATGGTAGCCGCCGCTGGCGCCGCCGATACGGAATCATCGAGCGGCGACTCAGACTCCCAGGTCAAGAAATACGGCCCCATTGTTGTTGGGCTTGTTGGCGCGAACTTACTGGTCGCGCTGATTCTCGCAATAATCGGCCTGGTGTTGTGCGTAAAGCGCGGTGCGAAGAGTGGTCCGCGAACCAAGTATGCACGAGTGCAAGTTGCGGAGGAGGAGAGCAAGGCGTTAGACCGTTACGATGAGCGACCGTACTCGGATTAGCCTACCTACAGACATTAATCATTTATCCTGCGGCGAAGACTCTCATTAAAATTGATATATTCTCATTGACCCTATAGTAATCTCTCTCCGTCTGGACAGACGGACACGCACGATCGCCACGATCGCGTATAGGGATCGTCTGTCCCCAACATCTCAAGTCGAACATGGCTCCAGAATCGTCAGACAGGGTCGGCGGTGACGATGTGCGATTCTGCGTCTTCCCGGAGAGAAGCACGAGCACCATAATCTCAGGGAGTATTTGTGCATGTTCATGGGGAGAAGTTTGGTGAGCAATTCAAGTTTGGAACAAGAGTTTCGACTGGGGAGGCTAACTGAGGGCAGGTACTGAAAGTTTACGCCAGAAAAATTGCGGAGCGGATTGGCGGAGAACATTGGGTTGAAAAACTAAAGTCGACGAAGAGTCCGCCACAAGTCCGCCAGCGGGCTGCGGCAAGCCTCGAAGTAGTGATGCCCAGGGCCTGGCTTGGCCTGAAAGCCAGGGCTTGGGCTTGGCTTGGGCGGGCTTGGGCTTGGGATTCTTCAGGCCCGAGCCCAAGCCCGCCACCAGGGCTTGGCCTGGCCTGGCTTGGGCTTAAGCCAGGGCTTGAGCAGCAGAAAATTTTCTAAATGCTAGCTACTACTGAGTATGTTGAGTGCGGGCCACACACTTTGTATAGGGACGAGCCACTCCCTCGGAGGCATTTCCTGGGTTTGGGGGGAGTTCTGACCATGTTCGTCTCGTTCGGGGACTTCGGGCCAAATCACTGATGCGAAATCATCACAGTAGCTCCACTTGCAGCAGTCAAAAAAGGCGGAAATCTTGGTTTGAAAGCCGTGTTTCAAAGCATAGAAACCAACGAAGAGAATCTTGGGAGTGAAATGTGAGCCTACCGTTAGTTTTCAACCCAGTACTCAGGCCAGGGCTTGCGGGCTTGGCTTGGCTTACAACTTTTCAAGCCCTGGGCCCTGGGCCCTGCAAAGCCCGACGGCGGGCTTGGCTTGGCTCGGGCCTGAGCGGGCTTGGCTTCAGGGCTTGAGGGCTTCAGGCCAAGCCTTGGGCATCACTACCTCGAAGATAGCACTTGATTCAGCTGGGAAGTTTCGAGGGGCTAGGTGAAGTCGAGATCTAGGGTGATCAGCTAATCTTGATCTCGTTTTTGCCACCATTCTTCGAGGTCAACGTTTTCTTGACCTTTTCTGATTCAAGTTTCAATAATGAACAGTGTGTACGTGACCGGATTTGACGATCAAATGCGGCGATCAAAGATGGGATCATGTCCGTCCTGGTTGCTCTTCTTCTCGTCCACCATGAGCTGGACCGGGCCAGGATCGGCGCATCCTCAGTTTCCGCTCCTAATGAAGGATCACAATTCCTCGTCAACCGACCGCCCTCAGCGCGCCGTTCCATCCTCAGGACGCAGGCCCGGGGGACCTGGCGCATCTGGCTCAGTGGCTGTGTACAGCGCTAAACGAACTTGAAGGTTATTGAGCTGGACTTCAAGTGACGAGTTGGATACTGAGACATTCACCTAGTGCATCTCCAAACACTTTCACTGGCTCGGTCCCAAAGCAACGCTTTCTCGTGGGTGCCGCTATGATGTTGCCACAGGCGTCAGCCGTCGTGGACCCACAGACGACCGGTGCTGCGACGAGAGGGGTTCGACGTGCGGTTCACAGTGCCGCGCATACGGTATATAGGTAAGTTGTCGTGTCCTATATTGAATTGCATAGCACATTTCATTCAATGCATATCCCCACAGTGAAGGCAACACTTACATGCTAGCAACGGGGCATCGATGCCACTTCGAGCATTTTTGTTGTCGTCGTTAGCCCGCTGTCATATGAAGCGTGCTACAATGAGAACGAGTATGTGCAAATCCTGCTCGCGGTCGAACATCTAATTGATACTGGGACGGTCCGTCAGCTTATGAACGGCGTAGAAGATAGTGGGAGATAGCTTACCATCGACGTTCACCGTCAGGTAAAAGGACGATGCGCGCGCGCCTGTCATCTAGGTCAGCGATGTCGTCAGGCAATAGCAGGCACTGACACTCCACTCTTTCGTAGCATTGAGACAAAGCGCAGAGATGTTGATGGGGGATCATAAGCCAGGTCCGTCCCTCTCTTCTTAAGTAGGCACGAGCGGACCCGAGGAGCCCCCAGAACCCGACGCTCGCTGATTTCGGGACAGGCGTCCGCTCGCCAGAAACGCGGAGGAGCTCGTTTAGCACTGCAGAAGACGAATCCGGGCACAGGGTTGGCGAGCATTTGTGGCCAAACACCGTTTCCGTTCACTGGCTGCGTTAATTATGGGGCAGACGTTCGCTCGCCAGAAACACCGAGCTGACGAATATGCACACCGGTTGTCGAGAAATGGTGGCAAAATACCGTTTCCGTTCACTGGCTGCGTTAATTATGGGGTAGACGTCCACTCCCAGAAACGCGAGCTGACGAACCTGTGCACAGGTTAGCAAGCATCTGTGGCCAAACACCGCTTGCGTCGACGAGACACGTAGGCTGCGTTCATTATTGGACAGAAGTACAACGGCCGAAAATGCAGAAGTGCCCGTCTAGCCCGAATTTGAGCAGAGTTTGCGGTACGGCGGGTCAGCGGGACATGGATATCTCGCATAGAACGATGCTGGCAACGGGTATTGATTGTATTGCAACTTTACTCTATATTCAAATGGAATGCACTGAAATGTCCGTACAGACAGAAGCCTGCGCGCTCTTGGAACAAATTCAGCCATCTGGTCGCCGCGCACCTAGCCCCGGCGATGACAAATACACACACCGGTCGACCAGCGTTTGTGGCCAAACACCGTTTCCGTTCATTGGCTGCATTAATTATGGGAAACGCTGAGCTAACGAATTGTGCACACAGGTTAGCAAGCATCTGTGGCCAAACACCGCGTCCGTCGACGGGACACGTAGGCTGCCTCCATTACTGGACAGAAGTCCAACCGCCGCGTCTATCTCGAATCTGTGCACTGCGTCCAGAGTTTGCGGTACTGCGGGTCAGAGGCGAATATCTCGCAGAGATCGATGCGGAATACGGGTATTGATTCTATAGCAACTTTACTCTATGTTCTGGAACAGGCTGACTTTTTCGTGCACTGCGCTCTTGGGACGAATATAGCCCTCTGGGGGCGCGTCTAACCCCGGCGATAACTAATATGCACACAGGTTGGCCGGTATTTGTGGTCGAAGACCATTTTCGTCAACGGGATATGTGCGCTGCGTTCATTCTTCGACAGAATCCCGACGGCCGAAGATGCAGAGGTGCCCGTCTAGCAAGAATGGCATGTACTGCGTTGAGATTTTTCAGCAGGGCGCGTTCGTAAGGCATGTACAGCGGATCAGTCGTGCTGTGGGCACATGTTGGCTGCGTCGAGTATTTCGTTGCTTCAAATCGAAATGTTACAGGCAAATGTGAGATACGGCTATTGATTCTACCCACATCTCTGTCGTATGTGTTCACACTTCAGCTTTGAAACAAAACCCGCCGACTGCGTTTCTGGGGCGAACATAAGCCCTCATGTCAACAATAGACATCAGCCTAACTATTGCGGGCATCGCGCGCGAACTCTGACGGATCTTGGTTTGGCCACAGATGTAGCTGCTATTCTGGGGGGTTTTTGCAATGCAGTTTACAACTGATACAGTCCCTAGTTGAAACAACCGGATGGTGGCCGACCACTATTGTATTTTGGAGACGCAAATACTGAAGCCGACGAGCCCTATTCCGCCCGAAGTCTGTGTTCATTGGCCGCTATATAAGCAGGCTAACAGTGAGGTTCAACAACGCACACAACACCGATAACTCTCATCGATCCAACAAGCCCACAACTTCTGCTTCACTTCCACTCGCATTTCTAGATCCGCCTCAGTCAGATATGGCAGGAGGAAAACCAAAAAAGTATAAGTTCCGTTGCATCCCGAGTGACGATCGGCAGACAATGGCCATCTCCGTGAAAGAGAAGAAAAATAAGCTGACGCAATGTACGCCAAACTCTGCCATGCGCAGAAACGAGGACCTAACTTGTTATACCGAGTGTTTTCCATGGGCAGACGACATGAGAAGTACTGGACGTGGGATTCCAGATCCGTCCCCGATCTTTTCAATAACACTGGTAGACGGCGCTCGACTTATGATTCGGTGGGTACGGTGACCCCGGAGGATGGTAAGAAAGGTCTGAGGGTGCAGCACGGGAGCTTGGATTATAAGCTGAAGAGATTTGCCCTTGGGAAGAAACACGACCGCACCAACGACACCCGGCTTTTCTGGGTGGAGCAGATAGACAACGAAAACGCCGGCACTAGTTACATCACGGTGAGACAACTATGGTTTTTATCCCTTTATTAATCTGAGCTTATTCTCAACAGCTCACGATCGAGTCGCTCTCGGGGGAGATGTTATATAATATTGAGGAGTATATACCGGGGGAGGGGGTATTGCAGGTCCCAGCGAACGCCGGTGACTTGGACTTGGAGGAGATGGGCCTTCTAATCATGGCGATGAACGTGCCATCGTATCGGTCTGGATACTTCATCAGACCACTGTCAACCAGACCAGCAACATAGCAAGCAGTATACCCGGGTCATATATCTCTGGGCAGGCCCTGGAATTTGTAACATAACTACAGACTGTCGGTCCATATACTTGGCAGAGCAAAGACTCTCTCCGATACATAAACAAAATAGTTGTTCTCGGCACTGAACCGATCGGTGTTCGGTGCGAAGGACATCACAACATATTGAGCGAGTACAAAGGCCTGACCGCCCTTGATGAGTGGCATGTTGCTGTCAGAACTGTGTAGTCCACACGCAAACAAGTCTGACCAAACTTGGACCAAACCGGGCTTTCGGCCAACCTTCGGCACTTAGGTGCGGGGCAACCTCAAGGCCAGCCGGGCGTAGGGAAGACCGTTTGGAGGAACTATGAAGTGGATTCATTGAATCTTCTCGAAGTCACCTTCGCTACCGAAGGGGCATTGGGGAAGCTTTGCGGCTTCCGTCGCGCAGTCGCGCGGAGAAAATATTACGGATACAGGCTTGATTCATGTTTCCCCCAGTCCTACCTCCTAATGCCCGTGGAGGGCAAAGGTAAAATTGCAGGTTCAAACTTCGAAACAGCGAAGAGGCACAAAGGCAAGTCGCTGGGTCGGTGTTGACTATCATTTATACTCAAAACCTCCTTCCGCAACCCGTGTAATCACAATTTGCGTCCAGAACCCTTCATAAGGACTGATAATAGGGTTCGAGGTCGAATCTGGGGTTCGGACAAAATTTCAAAATTTCCTGACCTAAATCGGGTGAAAATCCGGACAAATCTGATGGTGGGCAGGCAGAGGTCAGATCCAGAGTTCGGACAATGGTACTGGCTCTGAGGAAGGTCAGATTGCCGTTCGGACATCCACCATTGATGTCCTCGTTCGGTAATTGTGCTTGCCCGCATCCAATTCCTTTTTTTGGCGGACAATGCACTTGCAGTGGCAAACCGTGGCATGTCAATTTGTATAATAGATTCTGGGTGGCATAGATGACTTCTGTCTTCAATGTGAGATGGTATGGCGGTCACTTGGCACCTTTAATAAAACACACATATTTTGTGCCTTTGCTCAGAATATATGTCCTGTTTGAGCTGTTTCGAGATTTTTTTTTGAGGTTCCGAACTTTCGTGATTTTTTTTTTTTCCAGAAATTGTGTTTCGTGTTTTTTTTTTTTCTTGCTCAGGTTCAGAATCGAGTTTTTTCGGTGTCATCAGGCCGGACGGCTGTGCATGCCGAGATGATGGCCTACTTACTGCCTCTGTTGCATCCACTCCCTGTGACCCCCTCGCCCGTTGGACCCAAGTTGGACCTCACTGTATCACTCATGCCAGATATAGCTTGGTTAGCTGCTCTTTGTGTGAGGCAGCTGTTAACCTGTCCCCTCCTTAATCTGACTTGGTTGAAGTCTGGCTAAAGTCCCTCTAGCTGAATGAGGGAGAGGTTCAGAGCACAGTCCCATGCTGAATGACCAAGGCTGTAAAGCCAGCAGAAGGATCGACTCGTTGGCTAGCCTCAGCTGGGTCCTGCAGGCTGCCATTGTTGTAGACAGTGATGTCTTCGCGAGCTGCCATCACTTGGTGATGGCCCATCACGCCGGCGTGGCTAGCCGTAGCCTGACAACACCGAAGAAATATGATTCTGAACTTGAACCCCCCCAAAAAAAAACACGAAAGAAAAAAAAAATCTCAAAAGTTCGAAACCTCAAAAAAAAATCCCGAAAAGGCACAAAATATGTGTGTTTTATTAAAGGTGCCAAGTGACCGCCATAAGATGGAAGGGGAAGGATCAAAATCTTGCAGACATGTCCGAGAATGACTGGGTGGCCGGATAGATTTTTAGCTTGAATTTTACGCCCCCTTATGACGTTCGGAACGTTGCATAAATAGAATCCGAAGAAAAATTGGTGATTGGAGAAAGTTTTTCTTCTCGGATGGCAGATTTGTCTGAAACTGTATACCTGCATAGCATACCAGCTGTGTGTACTTGCTGTCAGAGAAATAGACCTCTGGCACAACAAATAGGAAGCCAACGAACAACATCAGAGGCATTTGATGGTGGCCGGGATTTCCCGGTGCAGATTCAATATCCAACCCCAGCGCAGTTTGTGGTTGAACAATGTTGTAAAGGGTAAATTATACGTCTATATAGACTAGCTTTGACAACTGACAGCCCATCGTACCATACACGAAGTTATTTATTTTCTACGACGGGCAGACAATACCTACAAATTTATTGTCGGATCCGGAACTTGCCGAGCCGGTCGGAGGCTTAACGCAAGTCCAAATACCGGAGGACCACGTAAAACTTGAGCTTTAGGATACAATTGGGCCCACAGAACTAGACCAGTTTGCACTTTTCCGTGCACCGGAAAATCCCGGCCACCATCAAATGTGTGGTTGGCTTGGCTGTTCATCGTCTTGGAGGCCTATTCCTACAAGACTGAGCATACATAGCTTGTTAAGTAGGCAGTGATACAGCACAATATGGATTTCAGACTTGGCCCAAAAGAAATTGTGGAAACGACAAAACTTATCCTCAGTTGATTTTTGCAACGTTCCGAACGTCATACCCCCTGGGGCCGGTTTGAAAAAATTTAGGTCGGAGGCAAAGTTCGGACAAATTTTGGACCCTAGTGGGGTCAGAGGCAGAATTCGGACAAATTTGAGATGCTCGGACCACGCAAAAGTTCGGACAAAAAAAAATTACCAGCCAAAACCAGATTCAACCTCCAGGTAATCATTGGTCCTCCTCACATCTAAAAGGGAATCCTTTCCGACTGGAAGCTTGCCGGCCAGGCAAGAAACACTGAACGGAAATCACACCAAGTCAACAAGACCATGGTGTATTATGCGAGCGAGCCAGAGGCGAGCGCGAGTAGCAACGACAAAGAGGTAAACGACAAGAGGTGACTGGAGTACGTAAGCTATGATCGGTCCGTAATCTGGGGCCAGGATTACACCGACGCGTTAAAAGGGGCTTTTAATCCGCTGCCCTTTCAAATCGGCGGAAAGTAACACTTTCCACTCGACGGAATGTGAGATTGAAAAACCTATATTAAGTACACCATTCATTTCTTGGAGAAAGAAAGACTTTCACCAAAGAAAGAAAGGGAGAACAAAAGATCTGCTTTCAATCTTTCTTTCATTGCAGTTGAAAGAACAACATTTCCATCTGGGGAAAGTTTTCTTGGGGAAAATTCCCCCCACATTGGAAAGAATCTCTTTCACCGTCACTTTCTGCTCAGTGGAAAGTCACACTTTCCGTTGACTTTTCATTTTTGACGGAAAGCCTTTCTTTCCCTTTGATTGAAAAGCGCTGATTAAAGGATTGTTTTCAGTTTGCTGTAGTGCTGGCCAAAAATATGATACGCCAGATTTAACCTTGGATATATCCAAATACGACTGAATATGATACGGCCTCAGAGCCTTCCACTGAATATGAATACGAGTGAATATGCATATGAATACAATATGGATATGATATGATACGGTCCCAGCGTATTCAAATATATTCGGATACGGTTATTGAGGCTCAGCCGCCGCTTATCACCGAACGGCTCTCAAGAACATCATCGGCAACGATGCTCCGCGGCCTTGCCGAATGTACCGCGCTGCCAATCACCGGGGGTCCCGGTCCCGGCATTTCGGCACAAAGGGTCTTCGCCTCCAACAGCATCCAGACCACTTTATTCTGAGCTCGGAAGACACTCTCTGTAGATGTTGAGGTCTGGAGATACTATTGAGGAAGGAATGTATGCAGTTGGGGATTGAACTAAACACAGTTCAAGAAAATTTGAACAAAGTACAGCATATTAACCGTTCTTTAACAAGATGGTGCGTAAGCTGTGCTTTTACTCCATATGTATTCATCTCCATTCGACGCCCTCTGCTCTCGCGGTTGAAGAGGAGGCTCGTTTACTCCATCTGTGGTGGTGCACGGGGGTTTGATGGGGTCCCTGCCCTCTTGCTTCCCTCTCACTGCAGCCTGCGCAAGCGTCGCCGAATGGCCACGCAATGCGGCAATTTTTTTTAACCACAGTAACATTGCACGCTCCGCTCGTTATGGCCAAACAGCTGACCATGCGCAGCATTGGATCTCAATGCACTGGAGCAGACACAGCCCTGCTCGTAGACGATTAGCCCGGCGGTCTCAAAGGGTACTGACATGTTCGCAGTTGAACGCAGCACGGAAAGTGCCGTTTCTCCGAGAATTTCCCACTATAAATGGAGGCCGTCATGGTGGCCTGATTTACCGCCCCTGGCCGCCTTTCTTTTCCCCTTGCTCCTGAATCCTGTACAACGATCCGCAACAACCACAACCCTCCCCAGCTTTGGCGTCAGGACGTCTAATTCCATCTGTTGCCCTGCGTCATTGCTCTGACTCTCAAAGAACCGTCTTGCCTGATCCATACTCTCGTGGTCAAACTATGTGTACTTTAACGTGCTGGCTCTGTTTGGATCGCTCTGCCTGTTCTCAACTGGCTTCCGTGTCCTCGCTTCCGTGATTCACTCTTCAAATGGTTTCTTGAGTTTCGACGCCCCCAAACCTCTCCGTCAACCACGGCTTGGCTCGACACAGCCCGTACTCATTTTTTATGATTGATTTCCAGATGCTTTTTCTCTCTGGCTTTCGATTCCAACTCATTCTGGCTTTGTATCTCGGTGCGTTCCTTATCGCACCCTTCGCTCTGTGTTGACTTTGGGATCAGCATCTCCCGCTCACATCCCGAATTGCCTGCTGGTCTAAGGCATCCATAAATCGCATAACTGCGTTACCACTGACTTCTATGTGGAATATACTTCTCTGTCTTATTGCCATACCAGCCGGAGCGAAGCGGCGGCTGGTCTTGTTTGAGTATATTCATATCGTATTCGTATTCAATGCTCTGAATATGAATAGATATGAATACGGGTGAATACAGATACGATACGGGGCCGTTGTGGTGAATACGATATGGATATGAATACGATACGGATTTATCGTATTCATATCATATTATGGCCAGCACTAGGTTCAACTTTGCTGGATAGCGTGGTGGAAAATGCAGCTTTCCATAGATCTGAAAGTGCCACAGAAAGTCCTAATTTCAAACTCGCTTTTAACGCGTCGGAAAGGAACCTATTTTAGGTGTGCCTTCATACGACTTTCTGCTTGGCACGGCGATCACCGTCATCACTGTGGCGGTGTCCCACCGTTTTTCTTCCACCTGACAGTGTAGCGGAACTTCAATTGTGCCGACCTGCCGAAGATAATTCCCTAATCGGGGGCTTACGTTTGAGGCGGAAAGTCAAGTGCTTTCATCCCGCCATGTCGCGAAATCCACTGGCCGTCTCACATGGTCTTCTAATGCGGGAAGACTTGCGAACCTAAGAGTGCCATAGGGATTCATGTTGGAGGACGGCGCTACAAGGACAGCACTGGGCACCCCGCGTATGGGTATGTGCATTTTCGTTCCTCGTGGTCGTTCCTCAAGCTATGAACGCTGGAAGATGACTGATCAGCAAAATTTACACCTCTACGTGTCTGTTATGTAGGCACATCACAAAGGACAATATCAAGGACATCCCGATACCACGACAGCGGCCCACTCGCTCGTCATATCGGGCGAAGGGCAGAGATGTCAAGGGGGGGGGGGGGGGGGGGGGGGGGGGGGGGGATCAGGGAGCTGACGTCCGTCTATCAGACTATCACTCTCTTCAAAGTCCACACGACCGAACCGTCGTTGATTTCGGGCCAGACGCCCGCCGGCGAGAAACACGGAAGTGCTTCTTTACATACCACCGCAGAGGACACCGGGTTGGCAAGCGTTCGTGGCCAAACACCGTTTCCATCGACGGACTTGCGCTAATTCTGGGACAGAAGTCCGGCGATCACAGACACTGACACTGAAGGTCCGCCTCAAGCCTCGGTGAGGACGAATCCGGACACAGGTTGGTAAGCAGTTGTGGCTAGAAGCCGTTTCCGTCCGCGCGTTATGTTGGCTGTTTTGAGTATCTTGCATATGTTAAGGCGGACCAAGGGACTGGACGCTGCTTCCCGCTCCACTATAAGTATGTTCACACTTTTGGTTCGGAAAAAATGCTCACTCTTTACAATAAGCTCTGGACGCACAGCCCCTCCGGCATCAGCCCAACGGTTGCGGGCATCGCACGGGGACATCTAACGGATCTCAAGTTGGCAGCAAACGCAGGCCCTCGGACGCTTGATCTCCGAAGCGCGGAGCAGGAATTGTCTTCTTCCCTTCCCTTGGTCTCTACCCTCTCTGCAAAACTCGTACTTGGTACTACAGTGAGTAGTCTACGTCGAATGTGTAGGCACCCTAAGCCTGGGATGCCTAGGGGTTGTATTCCTGGTCGCGGTGATGACGAATTTGCGCACAGGTCGGCAACCATTTGTGGCCAAACGCCGTCTCCGTCGGCGGGGTATATTGGCTGCATAGAGTAGCTCGCATCAGTTGGTGCAGAATAGGGGGAATAGATGCTTCAGCGACTCTACTGTGCGTGTATCCACATTTCGGGTTTGACCAAAGCTTGTATTATTCTATACAGTCGACGGCCAGCGTTCCTGCGACGCACACAGTCTGCCGGGCATCAGACCAACTGTTGCGGACATCGCACGGCGAACTTTCACGGATCTCGCTTGACCTGCTCGTATAGCGCGGAGCGGATGTCACTCTTCCTTCCCTTCCCCTCCTCTTCTCTCCTCAACTGAAAATTGGTCGGACGTCCTCGGCGCTTGCTACGCAGTGAGCAATCCTACGGCGACGCTGCTTTACATTCATACATTCCCCTCCCGGGATGCCGCTGGATTCCCCGACGCAAAATCACTCTCACACCGACCAGCTCTTCTTAACTGTGGCCACCCCACTGCATTGCGCCGAAGCCCCCGCATAATGGCAATGAGGGAGAACCGAGGTGGACGACTAGCCCGGTGACATCCTGGGAACGTGTTCATTGGCCGCTATATATGCAGAGCTTGAGTGGACAGCATACCCCAACAACACTGGAAGTGCCTTCCTCCCCACTCCCTTCCACTTCGACAGCGACGGCAGCGATGGGATCTATACGATACAGCTTCGGCCTTGATCCAGACGATTCCGACGTCTCAACCAGGACGCTCTTTGTGTCCGTTTTCAAGAAGGACGAGTATGGCGACGTCAAGGATACCCACACACGGACCTGGACTATGAAACCAACAGATCGCGACGGTTTCACCCTCCACCGACAGAATCCGACGAAACCCCCCCAGAAAATTGGTACTGTTAGCCGTCACGGCCGTAAAATTTGGGTGACTGGAGGAGAGCGCGCGACGGATACATTGGATAAAGCCTTTGTGTACGGCGAAAACCAGCTCGAGTTGAAGTGGACGCTGAATCCCCATGGTTTTACGGTAAGACGCACTGACGACATGCACGTGGGGTATCTAACCTTCGACAGGTCAAAGTCGACGCGCAAGGAGAGGAGGACAACAACGGGGAGAATTTTGCCATCGAAGAGTCTGGGCCGGGGCGTGGTATATTGAAGCTCCCAGCGGGGACGGCGGAGAGTCAATTCGACGAAGCTGCACTCATAATCATGGCAAGCTACAAGTTTCCGAAAGTTGTGGCGGGATTTTGTAAATGAGATCGACTGCACCCTTCGATGGGCAATAGATCAAGTGTGTAGCTATGCCTGCTGTGCCATGTCAGTGTCCCAAGGGTCTCGAGAGGACCAATTTGGAGGTGTCCAGGAAAGAAGCGTGCTATCATTCCCAGGCGACATCCGAAGTTCCGTGCCAGCGCCTGACAAAACGGCGTCTGAATCGCCGCTTCCCACCCCGGCGGGGCTCTCTTGATCAATTAGCTCGAGTTCAAATGCATCGAGGGGTGATTGATTGAAGTATGATAGACAAATACGCTTGAAGCTCGCAAAAAATCTGTGGAGGGAGTGTATAGTTATCTCAAATGTTCATTAGACAGCGAATCTTAAAAGGACAGGATTCATCGTATATCCCGGCAGCCCGAGTCGAACGGGTGGCTCCGGATTAGATTTACGTCCTCAATTGTCTGGCGTACGTTGCTACCGCGCCTCCTTTTCCGAAGTGTTCAACATGCGCTCTTTACAAGGGATTCGAGGACTCGACGGTGTGGTTCGAAATTCGGAACCAACCTTCGGAAAGGCGGATACGACAAGCACTTGAACTTCGATAGTTCAAGCAGAATGGATCATGCATCCGATCACAATCCGAAGCTGAACTCCAGCTTCGTAATCGCAAACTTTGTCCCTGTTGATTGATGCCCGCATCGCCCCCGCACGTGCACGTTGTCTGTCACTTCCCGTTACGCGTGACGACGCTCTCCTCACACCACCGTGCTTACTCGACTCGTCCTGTCGCGCCGAGGATGGCCGCTAACGAGACTGGGTGAGTCCCTCGTCCTCACCCTTTCGCCCTTTTCGTATTCTCTACGAACGAAGCACGACGCACGACGCTAACGCTGACACGCACAGATACTGGGGCGTCACACCACTGATCTCAGTCGCCGCGTCGTCGGAGCGCGAGCGCGAGGTGACGATCACGCTGATGGAGGAGCTGAGGCGGCAGGGGACGTTTGAGACTGAGGAGGAGTCGAGGAGGAGGTGCCTCGCTGAGCAGTGAGCAGTCTTACTGTCACACTCTTTATGCCCGGAACACTTCCCTATTGAAACGTTCAGAAACCGGCGACCCCACCTTTTACGTTTTTTGTGGGCGCATCCAGTCCACTGCGACACGCCGACCTTCGCGCAAATCCTTGAATTCATGTTTGATTCATTTCCGCATTTTTTCCCCGCTATCAAAGCAGCATTCATCACGGCCTGCAATCGACGCCTCCATGATAATTGTCATCTAGACTACACAAAATTCCCCCATCGGTCGATACGCCCTCCGGTAATATCTAAGTCACTTCAGCCCTGTTCGCGCGCACAGTAGTGTCTTCGAGGTCGGGATCTGGGTTCGCGTGCGAAGTGCCGAGACCGTCGAGAATGGCTCGCAAAACGGGCAATACTTCTTTGGAAGACTCCGAGTGTGGATCCGCTGACAGCGTTGATTCGTAGCTCTTGAATGCCCCTGTCAAGTTCTGACGAGCGATGGGCACTGTGAGCCATGGATACCGCAGCTCTCGTCTATGTCTGCCCAGCGACTTCACAACCACATCCAGAAAATCCCTCGGCACGCTCGCTGCAGTAAAAACCGCATGGACGTTCGCCGCAAATTTGATCCGATGAGCTTTCGGAATCGGTGCGTCGCCTTTGTAAAAAAGAAAACCATTAGCCAATCGCAACACCGTTTTTAACGTGTCGGTAGCTCTGTAGGGCATTTCTGCCGACGAACAAGACTCCAGAAATTCCGTGAGAAGATAAAGTTGTGCGTCCATGATGTCCGATTCTGACCTACTTCGGTCACGTATGGAACGCTTTGTGTCCAGAGGAAACAAATCCTGGCTGCATAAAACTTCCAACTCTTCAGTGGTAATCTCGGAAGTTAAGGACCTATCCCAATGCAGGTGGGACAGAATCTTCATTTTGATGATAGTAATGGTGGAAGAAAAAGGTTTTTTGGAAGACATTGCTTCTAAGGCCTCCGCAAAGCATGCAAAAGTGGTAGAGGGACGCGAGGGTCCGCACGACTCCCGAGCCAAAGCCCACAATGGGTGTATCAGACCGCTCATCGAAATTGAGCGCTCAGAAGAAAGTGTCGGACGAACGCAACGCCACGCGTAATCACATACGCCACTCCGGGACAGAAATTTCGACACAGCACTGTCTGAACAGCGGGCCGAAAGATAATGGATCATGCCGGATGGTAGGGCGACAGGGTCGGTTGGCTTCCAGAAGGAGCAGATCTCGGTCATCAGGGTATCGGACCAGCAATATTCAGATCCGAGGGCAGGATAATCGCATTTTGCTATATTGGTTATGCTCAGGACCAGCCGACTTTGGAACGCGGCAAAAGGGACAGAAGTATCGAGTGAGATAATAGCCCTAGTTTCGTCCCATCGATATGGACGAGAGCGTACTGTGCAGCACCCGGCCAGGTAATCGAATAGAATTTTCAATTGAGTAGGGGACCGTCTTCACTGTGAGAAGTATTCGTCGTGAATTTCAGCATCAACAGTGGCAGTCGGGAACTTCAAGATTCACGACGTTTTGTCAGGGTACACCCTTTGAATTTCAACACTCCATTCACGATGTCTGTTCCGTCATAATTGGGGTTTTTTTCCCTTGGGGATTTCACGACAATCCGTCGTGAAAATACATCATGAATTGTGCCGCAATCCTTCCAAGCAATAGCCGAGGCCTGCCCTAAACCATGATGTCACAGCTCCACTCCGGGCACAAGTGACCGAACCCAACTCCCACGTCTCTCAGACTCGAACCACCACCACCCACACCACCACCTTCGATACACCACGCTATGGAACGTCCGCCTTCGTCGACATCGAGGAGGGTGGTGGCCTCGAGGCCTCCGTCACTGCCGCCCTCGCTGTTGCTGCGCTGGATTGCCAACTCAAGCTGTTCTAAGACTATGCGGATTCACGACTTACACACCGTGACGTTGCCGTCTCAAAACGGCTCCACGGGGAGGGCTGCGAGCTGGTAGGGCTGCGTCGACAAGGAGGGCTGCGAGCGGATCATGGGTCATAGGTGAGTATCCAATTCTTTTCTTCCCCGATCCGCTACGGTCCCTCAACATGGCCCGAGTCATCGACCCGGTCAGTCCGCGCTTACCACGCAGTTGAGCTGTGGGTGGCGAGGTGAGTCCATCAGCTTGTCTTCTTCATTGTTTTCTTCATTCGTCACCTGCACGAGAAGGTCTTTGGTGCGTGTTCTGGTTTTTGATCCACTGTACAAGTACCTCAGCGGCGCTTCGTGACACCTCCCTGACGTTTCGGAGGACGGAAACAAGCGCTACGCCCTGTGTAGTCAGCGTGTTGAGAGCGAGGATGACGGCGACGGCGAGGTGTGATCCCTAGAGCTAGCACAAAATTGAATCTAGTACTGTACATAAAAAATACAATATGTTTCCCGTTGACTTCCTCATGTTTTGTGTGGGTTTCTCTGCAGCGAGGTGAGCCGGGAGGTTATAGCAGTGAATCACGATGAACCGTCCCGAGAACCGTGACGAACCGTCGTGAAATAAACATCAGGAATGTACCTATAACCTGTTTGAATTTCATGACCTCTGTTCATGACGATGCGTCAGGAACCACTGATGAATCATTAGGAAATTCAAAACCATGTGTGTTGAATTTCGTCAGGAAATTGTCGTGAATTTCATGATGGTTTGACCGCACAGTGCTTCCGAAGGCTTCGGATAAGCTCGAGCTGGTCGGTCGATTGAGTTGGGATTACGGGTTCGGCTGAATTTGTCTGAACCGACCACCAGTATGGCTTATCTCCGTCCTTCGAAAATCCACATCGGCGTGTCACAGCCTGCAGAAAAGAAGTGGTAGGCCGCTGAGGAGGCTTGCAGTACTGTGGGGATCCTGTTTGACAGTGAACCAAGTATTGTTCGTGTTCCTCGAGGCCAACATCGACGGCACAGAATGTGCTCCATTCCATTGCCGTTTGGACCAAGATACCATAAGTATGGATCTCCTCTTGCCATCGGCTTTGTCCGTTCCAGGAATACAAGTGTAAGCCACTGAAGTCGACTGGAAGATCGCAGTCCAGTGTTTGACTTGGCATACGTCTCGCCGGACTTGCAATCGCCCAGAGCGCCTTGTAGCAGGCAATTTGACGACGGCTGTTTGCTCCTGGAGATAGAATGCCTTCTTTGGTAGCGGCATACAGCGCATCTATGCGAGAGGTCAATTGAACGTCGCGACTATTTGCCAGACGGCGAATGTGATCGTAATATGTTTTCCGTGGGCCTGTTCGGCCCCAAAGTGCATCAGGGAGAGCAGCAACGAAAGGCTCCAGTTCAATGTCATCCGCAAGGGACTTGACAGTCCAGACGAGAGCATTGTGATCTCGCTCCTTCCGAGCAGGAGAATCCTCAATGGCTCTTCGAGCCATTACTTCAACCGTGGTCTCTGGATCTGCTTCCGCGGCAGGTGGGTCAACAGGTGGGAAGCGACGGGTCCAGATGCTCCTTAAGCGCTGAAAGAGAGGCCAGAACGCACCCGAGAGAGGTGTTCGATGCGGACAGTCCATGTATCGCAGGGATAAGAAGGTGAGAATTGAATATGCTGCTGTGACGAGGAATAGAAGAATTGCAGTGATGGCGGCCATGATTATGTTCACAGGGATGAGGAAGGCTACGAGCCCAGCAAAGAAGAGGAAGAGAGAGGCGTGGAGGAGGAGTGGGATTACGTCCACCACTACATGCATGTTGAACCTCTTCATCCCATAATATAGATACGAGTAGATTCGTGCTTGCATCAATGGAGCGGAGCGCATGTCGGCCCTGTGAGTGAAGTCACGAGCCCACTGCTCCAGAAGCGTCGCAATAAGAGCGCAGGTGAGACTGAGGCCGAGACTGATGAACCAAAGCGCGTTGCAGATGAGAGATGTCGAGGATGGGGTGAAAGGGGCCGATGGTGATATTGGAGACGTGGTTCCGTTAAAGCCGGATGCAAGCTGGTGAGATATGTGCGCCAGAAGTTTCACTGTCTGGTCCCCCGAATCGGGGCTAAGTGTTTTGTAGCTCTCGATCAGGAAAGCAGTCAAGCTCGCATAGAAAAGACCGGCCTGCGAGGAGCTGTTTAGGCAGATCTTAGTATATTTTTCGAGACTCACAAATATAAGCATCCCTTCCATATCGCTCTTCCAGCTTTCAACAAGGGACTTGTCGTACTTCTCCGCCTCCGATATGTACACCGCCCAGAGCTTGGAGGCGGCAGCTTCATCGCTGGGGTCGGTGGCTAATGCACTCTCAGACATTGTCTGTGTGAGGGTATGCAGGGGAAGTTGACGTACCTTCGTGCTCCACCCTGCCTTTCTCTTTGTCGCTCATCGTAGTTCGGGCGAAGGTGATGTCACTGATGTGTAGGCGTCAAAAGAAGCAGCGGCGATTCCCAATTCGGCAGGCCCCAGAAGTCTCTCCTGCGCAGCTACAAAACCGCTGCCTATCGCCATTAGACTAAATCTTAGTTCTGTGTACAACCTTTGAGTCCTATAATCCCCTCTTGCGTCCCCGCAGTCAACTCAATCATGATGTTTGATTTTATTTGATAGACTTCCTGCGTAGAATCCTCGCACTGACACGTTGGGAAGTGAGGCTTAGAGGCCTCCTTCTCCCGATCAATCTCGTATCCAATGTGCTGAGCGGCCGAGATCACGGTTATACTACTGGAGACGGGGACACTACTTAATGCTATATTGCAATACTTCAACACCGGCGGCCCTGGTCTTACCCACAACTTTCCCGGTTCATATACATATCCATAACGCAAGTTATTCTGTGAGTTTCTCACCCTTCGGGAAGATGAGGAGGGAAAAAAAGTGACAATGCAGTATTGTTTCAGCATGGCGGGGCCCCGGTTTGAACGGGCACACGGGGTTTACTCTGCTGCGGTACAATATGCACCCTGCGGTCCACCGTGTGTTCAGACTAAGTACCTCGCCTTTAATTGCAATCTCACTAACCTAAGTAGGTATCGAGGACACGGACGTTTCACGTTTGCAACCTGTCGCTCGGGAGGCGGGTATACTAATGATCTGTTCGGGCTCAAGTTCGAGTTCTACTTTCCAAGTTGGAGTCTATCCAGCAAGCATGTAGCTGGTACAGGAATCGCGGCAGAGTTTTTAAAAAATAGCAAGGTTATCAGTGTATACCGAGAGCCCGAGTCGAACGGGTGCCTCAGCTGCTCAATTCCTCCGTTGAGCGGCGAGTGGTGTAGCTTACGTGTCAATGCATACCGCCTTGTAGAATCCATTCTAGCTACTCAATTACTTGTAGGTGCCCGCTGAATATGAAATTCCATAAGCTGGTGACGATTTGGCGCGAGGGGCACGGTCAACTTGAACATCCAATTGCGAGTCTGACCGCCGGCTCGATTGAATGTGTCATCGAGTGCGGGGAGTTCAGGTCAGCTCCTTCAACACGCCGCAGTTTTCGGAATCGGCAAGCTCCGGGCGAAAAAAAGAAAAGAAAAGAAAAAAAACGTACCGGCCTCAAACTATGGCGGGGCCCCGAATCGAACGGGTACACGGTATCTAAGTAGAGTGCGGGACTGACACGCCTTGTGTTCAGACGCTCGGTCTAGCCCGCCTTTCGATAGTCCCAAGTGAGGTGTTCAGAACCCGGACACTTGAGGCGGCCAGAAAGTGGAAACAGAAGACTAGTAATTAATTATTAATCTCATTTGCTATCTCGTCCTTTCCCAAGCTAAGGTGAACACTGAACACTGAGTAAGTTTTTGATATTATCATAACGCCAATATCAATTTCCCCGGGCGACTTGAGCATTGAACATGAACTTCGGTTGACTTCTGAGCCAGCTTATTGATAGCGCGAATCGATTTCAGTTGCAGCTCCCTCCCACCGAAGCGATTAGACTTCGGCCTTACGCCTTCAGGAACACCAAAACGAAAACAAAAACAAAAACAAAAACAAAAAAATGCCCATGCACTAACTCGTAGGCTGAGTCGTAGCATGGCGGGGCTCCGGTTCGAACGGGCACGCCGTGTTCTGTAACACTCATAAGTAGAGTGGCTCAGGATATATGTTCTACTCCGCCTTTCGAATACCCCCCAAGCGAGATGTTTAGATCTTCGGACCTGTACCGTTTCTCGATCCTGGGCGTAGAATCACGGCGGGGGACAGTAAAAAGCAGCATTTTCCTGCGATGCCGAAGGCCCGAGTCGAACGGGCGTCTCTGCGATGGGTAGGTGATTGATTTAACCGTTGAGCGGCTACCCCGCCTCTCCTGGTCCGCTGGGAGACCGGATAAATTCAATGCTGAATAGTGCGGCCCGCGGGTGGGCAGAGATTTTGCCAAATTAGAGCATTTTCGGCGGTCGTTTTCTGCCTCAGGATATGCTCTTGATTTCAAGTTGTCTTCTAATGGAACCTATTTTCAGGTGGTGCTCGATTGAAGAAAGTACTTAGGTAGCAAGCACGCGGATGGATTCTGTGAAGCAGGCTCCGAACGGACGACCAGAAAATGAAAAGAAGAACTGCTATGGGTGTATGTCGGGAGCCCGAGTCGAACGCGCACCTCCGGGTTACTTGGATATACTCGATTTATCTGTTGTGGAACGCTACCGGTCTGTTCAGACACTAGATGAAAATGCAGCTGATAACCGAACCTGCAATTGATGAAGATGGAAGCACATAAACGAACTTAAGCTTGAGACTATCCGCCGATTGGCTTATTAGTTTCTGGAATTGATTATATATGTCCCGCTCGGCAGCCAGTGTGCGAACGAGTTCGTGTTCAATCGGATTTGTTTCGAGCCTGGAGGATGGCATGCGATCTCGATATCATTGTCGAGCAAGACCACATGGGGTACACAAATACGTGCAGGAACGCGAACGACGAACAACAAAAATAACGGTGCGGACCGATAGATGCCGGTGACGATAATTCACGATTTGGCGGAGGGACTTGAGCGTCGAATTGATGTTGCGAGTCTGGCTCGATTTAATGTCTGACCAGCTCCTTCCCCACAGGGCGAAAAAACAAAAAAAGCCCAGGAGTCTCTAACTATGGCGGGGCCCCGGATCGAACGGGTACACTAAGTGTAGCCTGGCACTGACACGCCGTGGTTCAGATGATTCGTCTACCCCGCCTTCTCGCACTCATCAAGCGAAATGTTTAGATCTTCGAACCTGTACCGTTTCTCGAGCGAAGAATTCTGGGCGCAGAATCATGCATGCTCAGCAAGGCGGGGGACAAAAAAAAACTGCTCATTTCCCCCATGTATGCCGGGGGCCCGAGTCGAACGGGCGTCTCCGGGTTAGGTACGTGATTGATTTAACCGCTGAGCGGCTACCCCGCCTCTCCTGGTCTGTTGGGAAACTGGATGAATACAATGCTAATTAATAGTGGGGGTGGGCAGAAATTCTGCTAAATCAAGAGCATATTCTGCCGCAGAGCATGCTCTTGATTTGCCTTCTAAAGGAATATATTTCCAGGCGGTGCTCGATTAAAGGAACCAATTTGATGGAGAATGGAACTCTATCCCGCGGCTTGTAGTTTTCTGACAATGAGTGAATAAATGGGATAATTGTATTGGAGCACTAGGTAGTCTAGTTGGTTCGGTTATTGGTATTTCTGGGTTCTTGATTACTTATGTCCCAAGGCGGCGCTCGAATGCAGTACGCATCGATTAAGCAAACAATTATGAGGCAGAGAGAAAAAAACTCGATGGAAAACCGTTCACGCCGGGAGCCCGAGTCGAACGGGTGTTTCGGGTAAATCGACCATTACAGAAATCAGTTCTGTTAAGCATCCCGGCTTGTTTGATGCAAAGTAGGTGCACGCTGAACAAGTTGAAATTTCTGTTTGGTAACGGCAATGTTAGCGGCGGTTGGTAACGGCAATATCAGCGGCGGTTAGCAACGCTGAGTCCATTATTAAAGTTGAACTAGGGAGTCTGTCCAGCGAGAAAAGAGGACGCTAACAAGAAATGACGAGGCCCGGTTCGAACGGGTACACGGTACTACGTAGAGTTACTTGCGGGACTCAGGTGATTCTGGTACACACGGATGGCCAGAAAAAAAAACGGCATCGCATGGATCTTATGCCGGGGACCCGAGTCGAACGGGCGCCCCCGGGTTAATCAGTTTGACTTTATGAGATGGAGGAGAAACGTGGTGGATGCTGTATGCACTGCTACCCCGTCTTCCCTTTTACTCTTTTCTTCTGCAGCGCGATGATCGAACACTGAACAGTATAATCATGTAATCGAACTTGATAACGGTTGTCGTTTGTGGTTGGGTTACCCGGCGTGTTGCTCTTTCCAGGTTCATTGGAATACACTCTAAGCTGGGGTTCAATTGTAGTATCATGAATCGAGACAGGATGGAGCCGGGCTCTGTGGAGGAGTGCCCACACGGGTGGCCGGAAGAAAAAAAGGCCCTTACTGTTGCACCCATACTGTACGACCGTGTAGGGGAGCAACCCTCACGGTCACGATGCCCCCGTTGCGTTGCCTTTTTCTGGGTCACGGTAGGGTGGTTGCTTGAAAAAAATCGTGACATGTTTTCGAAAAATTCTCGAGCACATTTTTCAGGGTGTAAATTGGCTCCCGAGGCTTACAAAAGGCTCCAAAGAGCTGTCTTCATTCAACGAGACAAACAGATCCCCTTGCAGGCTCAAAACCCCGCCAATTAGACCCAGAAAAAACAAATCCTGTTGCCTCTTCAGGCAACGGTCACGGTCACCATCCGTCCGTTGCCTGAAAAAGAGGCAACGGTCATGTCACGGTCCTCGGGGCGTTGCTCCCCTACAGGGTCGTACAGTATGCCGGGGACCCGGGTCGAACGGGTGCTCCGAACATTCGCCTGATCGGTGTGCTTGGCTGGCTCGCGATGCATGCTATCCTCCTACTACCCGTTGATTCAGTATTCCCTCTCGTCTGCGTTCACGCATTCAACATCGTGACACTTCAGAGGGGGGATCACGCATTGAGTTCGAAACTTCGAATGAACCGAAACCAATCAATCGAACCGTGCAGTGAACCTCGAAAAAGCGGTGAGCGTGAAAGTCCGCCAGATAGTCTGTTCAAGGAGCAGAATGGCCCAATCACAATCCGAGATTGAACTCGGAATCACAGACTTTGTCCCTATTGATTGATGCCCGCGTCGCCTCCCGCACGTCTGTCACTTCGCGTTACGCGCGTGACTCCGCTTCTCCTCACACCACCGTGCTTACCTTACTCGACCCGCCTCAAGTTGTCGCGCCGAGGATGGCCGCCAACGAGACTGGGTGCGTCTTGTCTCCCTTTTCGTCCTTTAGTCTCTACGAACGAAGCACAATTTACACGACGCTAACGCTGACACTTGCACAGATACTGGGGCGTGACACCACCGATATCAGTCGCCGCGTCGTCGGAGCGCGAGCGCGAGGTGACGATTACGCTGATGGAGGAGCTGAGGAGGCAGGGGACGTTTGAGACGGAGGAGGAGTCGAGGAGGAGGTGCGTGCGCGACTTTTGTATAGCTTTTTGTACTTGCCACAGCTTGCCACTCGGCGCACCGCCTCCCAATCCCAATCACCCCCCTCCCCTTCACGCAAATGCTCACCCCTCCTCCACGCACGCAAATGCTGACACATCCGCACAGAGAACTCGTCCTCGGCCGCATCGCCGCCCTCGTCAAGCGCTTCGTCCACACCGTCTCCCTCTCCAAAGGCCTCTCCGAATCCGCCGCCGCCCTCGCAGGCGGGAAGATCTTCACCTCGGGCTCGTACCGCCTCGGCGTGCACGGGCCCGGCTCGGACATCGACACGGTGTGTGTGGTGCCAAGGCATGTGACAAGGGAGGACTTTTTTGGGGTGTTTGAGCCGATGGTGAGGGGGGCGGAGGGGGCGAGCGAGGTTTCGGTGCGTGGCGCTCCCATTACTCCCCTTCCTTCATTCTTCTACTCTTTCCTTCTGCATTGTGGTGAGAGGCGGGGAGGAGAAGGGAGGAGGGGGTACACGGGGAAGGAACGCTGATGTAGGATGTGCGCAGGGCGTCCCCGACGCATTCGTGCCCATCATCAAAGCGAAGATCTCGGGCGTCGAGCTCGACCTGCTCGTCGCCCCCCTCAACATGAGCGCCATCCCCGAGGACCTGTCGTTGCAGGACAATAATGTGCTGAAGAATTTGGATGAGAGCGTTGTAAGGAGCGTTAATGGTGCGTTGCGTCTTCTGCCTTTCTTCTCCCTTCTTGCACGACCTTGCGCCTTGGCGCGTTCTCGGCCACGGACCTTGCGCCTTTGCGCTTCCCACCGTTACCTGACGGTGCAAGGGCGTCGCGCTCGTCTTCCCTTGCTTACTCGCACTCCCTCGCGCCTGCCCTCACCGCCCTCCCTTCCCTTACGCCTTACTCCCCACTCCCCACTTTACACTATCCTCGTGGCTTATTGCTGAGATTTTCGCGCAGGCACCCGACTCACAGACGAGCTGCTGCGGCTCATCCCGAACGTGCAGGTATTCCGCGATGCGTTAAGGTGTATCAAGCTTTGGGCGCAGCGTGCGTGTCTCTCCTCTCTCCTCTCATTTTGTGATCCCATCCCCTTTGTCTTTTCGTCCTCGTGTCGGTCGTCCCCGCTCTTCGTTCGCCCTCTCTTGCTCCTCTGTTACAAACCACATCCTGTTCGGCGCTGACGCCCTCTCCTCTCATTGTTCCTTCCCCTTCTTCCCTTCCCTTCCCATCCTCCTTCTTCTCTTTCTTTTCGCCGCCCCTTCCCTCCCTTCCCTCCCTTCCCTTCCCATCCTCCTTCTTCTCTTTCTTTCCGCCGCCCCTCCTCCCTCTCTCTTCCCACTCCCACCCCCCTCCCGCACCCTTCCCCCTCCGTCGCTCCCTCCCCCCTCTTCGCCGTTGCCTTCCCCACCCCACCCCTCCCCTTCCCTCTTCCTTCCCTCTCTCCCTCTTTCTATCCTCTTTCACTGTCCCTCCTCTCATCCCCCCTCCCCCTCCTTCGTCCTCGCTAAAGCTCGGACTCGGCGCTGACACGCCTCTAGGCAAAGCGATCTACTCCAACATCAACGGCTTCCTCGGCGGCGTCGCCTGGGCCATGCTCGTCGCGCGCATCTGCCAGCTCTACCCCAACGCCGTGGCCGGCGCGGTCGTGGCAAGGTTTTTTACGGTTGTTGGAAGGTGGTGCGTTTTTCTTCTTATTTCGACGTCTTTGGAACGGTGGACGCCTTGGGGCGTTTTTTTTTTTTGGACGGAGGGGCGGGGGCGGAGCAGCTGTTTTATACTCCTGCTTTTTATTCTCTTGTTCCTTGAGGGAAACGTATGGGCCCCTTTTGTTCATAGAGCGCGCGTTTTTTGTTCAAAACGCCCCGCCTTCCACGTACATGTACACGTACACCCCCACCCTCTTTTTCCTTCCAACGTTCCTCTTTGCGTTTCCGTACACACCGTCATTCGTAAACTTCCGTCTTGCGTTTCTTCATCTCCCATCTTCCATCTTCCCTTTTGCTTCCGTCTGTCATCTTACCTCCTCTGTCGCTTTCTTCCTTCTACCGTCTCCTCTCCCCCTCCCCAACACGTTGTCCTCTTGTCCTCTTTCCCTGTCCTCCTCGTTTCGACTCGTACAACTCGCTAACGCTGACGCTCGCTAACGCCCGGACAGGCAATGGCCGCAGCCCGTCCTCCTGAAGCAGATCGAGGAGGGCCCGCTGCAGGTGCGCGTGTGGAATCCGAAGGTGTGTTTCACTTATCTCCGTTATTGTTTCCCTGCATCCTTGCCCACTCCCTTGCTTTATCTCCTTTCTCCTTGCTTTTTGGCGTGTGCGGAAGAGGCGGAAAGGGTTTTTTGGTGCGAGGCGGAAGGGGCGGAAGGGGCGCGCGATTATCTGTCCTATGCGCGCGCTTGTTGGTGGTTGGCGCGCGCGCTGGGCGCTGGGCTCACGTGTGCGGCTCGTGTGCGGTTCGTGTGCAGTGTGCACGACGCACGACGCTCCTTGCTTATCCCTTCCCTCTCACTAACGTCTTCCCTCCTTCCCTCCTTATGTACCCCTTCTGTGTCCCCTCTTCCACCTCTTCCCTTCCACACTTACCACCCTTTTTTTGACTAACCCTCCTTCCCTTTCACAACGCTCCACTGCTAACTGACCTCCGGCCAGTTGTACCCCTCGGACCGCAACCACCGCATGCCGATCATCACGCCCAACTACCCGAGCATGTGCGCGACGCACAACGTGTCGGCGTCGACGCTGGCGATTTTGGGCGGGGAGATTAGGGAGGGTGCGTTTTTTTTTTGCGTTTTTTTATATTGCGGGGGGAGGGGGAGGAGGGGAGGAGGCGTCGACATGGACACCTCGTTTTTTATTCGGGGCGGTCCTTTTCGTCCCCGCTGTGTCGGCGTTCTTTATCGTTCCTTCCACCGTATCTCTTTGCTTCACCAGTGCTCATTCCTTCTCCCTTTCATTCCCAAATCTTTAATCTTTTCCTGTTATTCACCCCTCTTGCGTCCCCCTCCTTCCCATAGCTTGTCCTGTTGAACCGCTCCCTCCCGCCGCGCTACCCTACTCTCAGTTTACTCTCAGTTCCATCACTCTCCGTCCTTTGTATTTTATCATCGCTCGCAGTCACTTGCCCTCCGTCGACATCGGCACTCGATATTCGATATTCGTTCTTCGTTCATCATTCTTGACTTCTCCTGTTATCATCGCTCTTTCGTGTTCACCGCTCCCTCTCGCTGTACTTACCATCCATCCTTCGACCCTCCCCCTTTCCTGTCCTTTTTGTGCATCTCGGCGTAGCTCAGCACCATGCTGACACCTTCTTCTCGTCGACACCTCATTGCCGTACTGACACTCCCACCAGGCGCAGAAACCGTCAACAAAGTCCTCGCTGGCACCGCCACGTGGGCCGCGCTCTTTACAAAGCACGATTTTTTCCATAAGTACAGGTGCGTCTTTCCTCCCTTTTTTTCGCAACGTTCTGCGCCTACGTCTTTCTTCTTTCTTTTGTCTCGTTCCTTTGCGGGGGCTTCCGCGCGCGTTTGCTCAGCGTAGAACCGCGCTAACGAAGATGGAGGATAGAGGATGGAGGATGGGCGCTAACGAGGAGGATGGGCGCTGATATGATCTTTCTCTGCAGGAATTACATCCAGGTGCTGGCGATGTCGCGGGATAAGGCGGCGCAGATTAAGTGGTGCGTGGTTTTTTGGGCTTTTGATATTTTCCTTTTCCGGCCGGGGGATTCGAGATGGATGATCTTCCATCCGTGCGGACGGAAGACGATTTCCGCAAGCTGTGTTTTCTTCCACCGATATACATGTATTCCGCCCCCCTTCGATTATCACCCCAACCCACTCATGACCTTTGTCCTCACTTCCGCTCCCTCCGCCCCTCCTCCCCTCCTCCCCCATCGCTGTCCTAAATCTAAATCTAACGAAATCAAATCTGACCTACAACCTAACGTAACCCCTCCTCCCGCAGGTCCGGCACCGTCGAATCCAAAATGCGCCACCTCGTCATGAAGCTCGAGTTTGTCGACCACCTGCGCCTCGCGCACCCGTTCGTCAAGGGGTTCGAGCGCGTCGTAAGGTGTGCGAGCGAGGAGGAGGCGAGGGCGGTGTTGGGCGGGGCGGAGCCGGGGGTGGGGAAGGAGCGGGGTGTTAATGATGATAAGATGGGGAAGGAGGGGGATAAGAAGGGAGAGGTGGGGAAGGCGGGGGATGAGATTGTGAAGGAGGGGATGGAAGAGGAGGGGAAGGAAGGAGAGGAAGGAGAGGCGAAGGAGGAGCACAATGTGTGGGTTACGGCGTTTTTCGTGGGGTTGGCTGTTAGGCCCAAGGGGCGTGAGTTGTCCTTTCTTTGCTGTTCTTTCTCTCCCTCTTTCCTTCCCCCTTCCTTTCCCAACCTCTCCCTTCTCCCTTCCTTCCCTGTCCTCTCTCCCCCTTCTCCCGTCATTTCGAATCTAACCAACCCAACGACGCTGATAAAACAAAAAGCTGGCGACACAGGCCCCCGGCGCCTCGACGTGTCGTACTCGATCTCGGAGTTTGTGAAGATGGTCAAGGCAGACAAGTTTGTGGAGGGGAGTATGGGGATTGCGTTGAGGCATATAAGGAGGTGTGTCTTCACTTCCTTCTCTATTACATCCTTCCAATCCTCCCTTTCGTAATCTTTTTCTTCCGCACGGCCGCATCGCATTGTGCATTGTGCATTGAGTTTACTGACGCTGACATGAACTGCACAGTACCGCGCTGCCAGACTACGTATTCGACCCGGGCGAGCGGGAGGCAAAGAGTGTTATCGGGAAGCGGGCGAAGGTGGGTTTTGTACTCTGTTGCTCCTTCCTCCTCCGCGCGTCGCTGACCCACCGCTTCCAGGCCGCAAAAGGCAACACGCCGAATAAAAAGCCCAGGTGCGTCTGTTCCCTCCTATATCTCCTGATCTTTCCTTGCCGGGAGAGGCTGATGAGGGAACGTGGTGCAGGTTGTCTGCGTCTGTGTCTGCGCCTGCGGGTTTATCGGGATAGGATACTGATTTGTTTGGCGTGGAGGGGAGGGGAGGAATATATTATTTTTCGAATGCTTTTGGTTTGCGTGGTCGTGGGGATCTTCCAAGGGAGACTTTTGAGTAGGCGCTCGATTCTGCAGGCACCCTCGATGTTCGGGACAGGTTCGACACCAATAAGACTCGGTGGGCCTGCTGATCTTCGGGAGGCTGGCGCCTGCTTCTGAAGGAGCACCCACCGTTCGATTCGGGGTTGAGTCATGCGTTTGATACCCAGACACGTCTTTTTTTGTGCCGATTTACGGCTGTTATTTTTCCCGGCAAAGCAGGCAGCCCGCATGACGGTATGCGAACGAAAAAAAAACTCAAGGAGATGGATCTTGATGTCCCCGATATTTTTCGACTCCGTTTCCGCTCAGCAGACTCGGGAGTAGACGTATTGATATGTAGAACTGGGTTCACCGCAATAAGACTCGATAAGGACGCTTAATCTTCGAAGTTACGGCGCTAGCCAGGACCAGTGACCACCGTTCGAGAGTCATGGGGATTCAAGCAATGACATCTTTTTTCCGAACAGAACATGCAGAGATGCCGCAGGTGTCGCTGGATATGAACCACAGAACTCGAGGAGCAGAGGTCGCTTATACCATTCTATCGAATTTGAGTTTTTGGATTTGTTTTGACTTCGTGCCGCGGTGCAGTGTTCCGTGAAGCTCAAACGCAGGTGCTATTTGAAGTCTGCGGGTCTGTGGATGTTCGGTACAGGGCTTATGGCAATAAGTCTCGGTGGGGGATGCCCAAATTCGGGCAAGTTCGCGTCTGTGCTGAGGTCCCCGAGGTTCGATTCAGGCCGAGTCACGATAGCGGGGGAGATTGCTGAGTCTTTTGCCCCATTTTGTTGTTCAAGTAGTTTATACTAGTGTCTCAATTTGCCGGGTGCATGTCTCGTCCCAATTTGAAGTGCTGAATTTTTTCGCAAATGATACAGGCCGACGAGCTTTGACTACATGTAATGCTAAGTATTTGCGACCCGAAAAACTCAAGGAGACAAGTCGTCACGTCCCCGAGCCGACATCCGAATTTGGTCGATGCGGGCTCTGTCGGATCGAAGCCTCCCAGCCGCCTCCTGTGCGTATTGTTTTCGGAGAAGCCACATTCCCGCCGCGTATAACAGGACCAACAGCTGTCCACACCCAATAGATAATGAGCGGCACAGGTTTTTTGTAACGGAAGAACGCACGATGCACCAAACAACCCAAAGAACATTCACTCCGGCAGAGAGCGTGCCAAACCCCCTCGCAGGCCACTCCTCGTCGAACCCCGTGTGTATCTGATACATCCCCAACCCGATCACCACGATCCCGAAGACGGCGTGGAGGTAGTTTTGAATTGGGCGGCGTTCAAATGCCCCGTGTACCACCACGGTCGCGACGTCCGCAGGTATCGCGCTAGAATTGCGCCGGCTGGAAGACACACCGCGAATCCGATGACACACATGAGGGCGTGTGCGATGACCAGCATCCGAAACTCCGGCGTCAATCCATCGCGCGCCGCCAGGTCCTGCGTAGCAGTCGTCGCGGAATCAAACCTGTTGAAAAGTTCGCTGGCGAAGACTCGGAGCGAGAGAAAGGGCCCCAACAACGAGAACAGGAAGAGAGAAGAGTTCATGGAGACGCCAATGAGAGGTGGGTGAGCTATCGTGGGTCTTGTTGTGCTCTAATACTCGACGAGAGTCGTCGTAATACGAGCGTTGTAATGGCCCTGCTTGCCGCCTCACTCACCAAGAAATCGTCCCACGGGACGGAAGGAAGTCTTTGTTGGCCAGGCTTTCCGAGGGAGGACAAATCATATATGACTACGCTCTGCTTTACCTATGACGGTCGTTTCTGGACAAAAGTCGAGTGGACACGCGTGACGACGCGTTTTCATGCGTGGGGCTCGTGGACACGCGTGACGCCGAGTGGCCACGCGTTTCCCACCCGTTCTCCACGAGTGTGGTCTTGCGTGGTCCGGCGTGGGGTGTTATATTGCATCTGTATCGCAAAACAACGGCCACTCGTGGCCACTCGTGGCCATCAGTGGTCCACGAATCCGGGTTCCTCCTCTTCTCGCATCCCAATCGGGACAGGCCGCTATAAATATGTTTTGCCCCAATCCTTCCCCTTTCTATCTGTAACTAGGTAGTTTATGCAATCAATGCTGTGTCTGTCCTTGAGTCGTCTCCTCTTGTGTCTCCAACCATGTCCAACTCGTACATGCAGGGAGAGTATTATCTTCCCCCTCGCAGCCAATGCCTACTTTGCGACTGCGGCGGATCCACCTTCCTTGTCGGTGACCAGGTGAGTATCTTGACTCAAGTCGGCATTGTCTGATGGTGCTTCACCAAGATTCGGGAATGGCCTACCTCGCCAGACAGCCACTGTCTGTGCGAGCACCCCTATCTAGCCCATGTTGTAGACCTGCAAGACGATCCTCGCGACCCCAACAATGCGCGCAGACGGGGTCCCAATATGTCTTGCAATTGTGGCGGCTTTTTCAGTGTGAGCTTTCATGGTCATGCCTCCGCAATTGCACCATTATTAATTAATCCCTCCGGTCAGACTTCGCACCCCTGGGAGCCAAAGACCAGCTGCCACTTCTGTCTCAAGCTATGGCTTTTCCATCAAGGAACACTAAGGTGCGTATCTCCTCATCGACCGTGACATTTTCCTGCCCCACTGATGCGAGCACGTAGGAATGCCTCCGCAACAACCAGTGGTCCACCCCCGCAGCAAACAACCAGGCCTGTCCCGCCCAGTCAGGCTAGTTCGTCATCAGGCGCTCCAAGTCTTTTTGCAGGAAATCCTTTTGTTCGTACCAAACCGACGGGTATGCATGCACTTGACCTCTCAAGCCCTACTCACAACCGTCTCTCAGCCGACATCTTGAACACTGCTACCCAATCGAAAAACGTGTCTCATCCATCTTCCAGCAAATCTCCTTCCTTCGATTTTTCCCGTCCTACCTCGTCCCTCGCCAGTCCGGTCGATGCGTACATTCAAAAGCCTCGTCCCCGTGCCATCACTCATTTCCAAGAAAACGGTCCAAATCTCGGTACGGTGAATCAGCAGCGCGGGGAGAGCATCGATCGGATGAATACCACCATAGCCTCTCAGTCTCCTTCCAAGCGCAAGTCTTCTCAGGGCACTGCGCGCACTGGCGGAGCGAGCCGCTTCTCCTCATCCTCCAACCCGATCATTGTCATCGACTCCCCTCCTGCGTCAGCTAGCACTTTCAAGTACATGATCTGTGTCTTTCCTTTCACAGTGAGTTCCTACTTGTTTTTTGTTAAAATTACGCTCACAACCCTCTAAGCTTAACCCCGAACATGCACATCCTTCCCTTCCTACACCAGAACACAAATTCATTACTTCCTACGATATGCCCGCTCTGTTGCGCGCTATCGACTAGTCGAATCTCATCACAACGATCGATGTCCCAGCTCAGGAGAATAACATCTGGTTCACGATCGATTCCCTCATCCGTGCACTTTTGGCGTCACACGGGATTGTTTTACGCTACGAAGCTGGGCATTCATCGCTGTACAACTTCGAGCATTCTCCCTGGGAAGGTGTAGGCCCGAGATCGACCACACACACCCACAATCGGGCATTCTCAGCGCTTGGGCTGCTTGAGAGGGATTTTACTCACAAAAAACTGCACACCTACACTCAGCGTGTTCGCCATCCGACAGACGAGGATACCCGCCTTTTTTTTGCGGGTGCGTTCAAATCCTCCTGCATTCTGTCTGCCAACTAATCCTGTCTTAAGCCCCTCGATGGGAACACTTGCAGGCACCCGTTTCCATCGATCGCTTTGGACCTTCTCATCTCTGCAAGCGCTGGGCATGGCGAGTTTTTATCGACACCAAATTGATGAACTTCGACAGGATTGACACCATCGAATGTGTCGACGCCGGTTGTCCGGATGGCCTGCCTGAGGTACGGTGTATACCAATTTAACGGTTGGCCGTTCTTCTTATGCTGGTGCAGGATTCCAACGAAACACAGAGCCATTCGATTTTCGGCTCCCACCCCCGCATCAAACGCGAACGACAGTTCTCTGACGTAAGTCCCCGAATCCCTTTTTATCTTCTTTGCCTGACCATAAACCAGGACGATCAGATCAACGGTACTTCGTTCAAACGACAGAGAAGGCACTCCGAGTCGGTCATCAGTGTCGGCTCTGACGATGTATTCCCCGAAACGCTGTCGTCCCCGCATCGGCCCAAGCTGTTTACCGCTAAGGAGAGCCCCATCGAGTTCGACTCTGACTCCGACTCTGACTCCGACACCGACATGGGGGATGCAGCTGCTCCCTCGATCGCAACCCCCCTGCTTCGCAGACTTATCGAAGCCGCTGGGGCCGTTGAGCGCCTCCCGTTCAGTGGTGTACTGCAGTGGCAGACCGCCGCCGTTGTTTCGATCGGTCCCGAGGATGCACTGCTGCCTTTGGACATATCTGGGCCCAACGTCAAAGCAGTAGCAACCACCTTGCTCGAATTAATCGCCCATTTCCATGATGACTCCCTTCAGCTCGACACCTTTTCTTCCACTACCAAAGAAGGCGACAAACCTGTCATATTGCATAGTCCAGTGCCGCCTACCGGATTTCTGCATTTTGGCCGCAAATACAATATGTACGTGCTCTCACTCTGTTTCTTGTGGTCGACGCCGAGCTGAATCCAATGCTAGCTACAGCGATCCTGCAGATCATGATGCGGGAGCGAACGGCCAGGGACCTGAGCGCTCGACCTACGTCGCTGGGCTCAATGCTCGACTCGCTGACGGTTCTCGCTGGGGTTGGAGCTCTGGCTCCTATTCTCGCCCGCAGTTTCACCCCATTCCAGATATGCCGAAGACGGCTCGCATCCAAGCGTACAAGGTGGATGGCACATGGGCTGCCCTCTTTCTCATCTCCCTCGGCATCGGGCCCGACCCTATCTGTCCTTTCTTGATTCTCGCCGCAACCCAGCAGAATCGCGACTGGATTGCCAACCTCACATTGGCCTACATCCACGCATTGGACCCAGTCGCCGCGGCTGACCTTGCTCCGTGGTGGGATATCACCGCCGCTAAGGTCTTCAAGTTTCCAGAGGATGCTGGCCATCCCGGATTGGCGCTGGCCGCCGTTCATCTGAATATACCAGTGGGTCATTTTGTGAATACAGCCACGGACGTGGGTCTGACCGCTGCCATTTAGTTGACAGAGTTCTGTGTTCCGCGCTCCGCAGAAGAGCACAAGGCTCTACGCATCCGCTTTCTATGCCACTACTTCTTTGGCACCTACGATCCCTACGTGCATCCCGAGTTCAAGACCGGTTTCGTAGCGGGCTTTGATTTGCGACTGAAAGGACAGCACACTCTTCTCAGTGTACGTCTCCGCGAGCTTCACTGGGCCAAATTTTCACATTTCGCAGCATTTTCCGAGCATCGAGCAAACCAAAGCTTTCCTGGCTACAGTGTACAATCGTCGCGTCCAGAGCGTCGACCAGGTCATCCAGATCCTCGAATTCACCACCGCGGACGACCCCGACACCGTGCGCGATCTCTACTACGAGCAATTCCAGTTGCGCTTCTTGCGCTGGATCCGTGGAGTCGGATATCCTCGCTCCTTGCGCGGGGAGTTCATTGGGAAGGAGACGTATAAAGCCAATCGCAAGAATCCCTTGATTCGTGCGCAGAGCTTCGTTCTCGCAATGACCGGAATGCCCTTGATTTCCCCCGACCCAAGTTTCCGGCTGAAGGTACGCACAAGTCGTTATCCTCCATATTGCCGATTCTGACCTTTCCTCAGATGCAGCTGAGTGCAGCGCCCAACGCGCCATTCAGGGACACCGGAATTCAGCTTCACTTCCATGATTGCAGTGACGCGCTCGACATTCCCTTCAATGAGTGGCTGGGGAACGTCCTCTTGCAGCCCGTGGTGTTTCAGGACTTGGCCACCGTGACGGACTTTGACCACTGGATGTCGTCGGAATGCAGTCTCGCTGGGGCTGATTATAATGATATATAAATATACAAGCTACAGACAACGTATGGTCCTCTATGTAGTCTGTATGTACACTACTTGTGTCCGTATCTTGCTCCCTTTTCGAGGCGAAGGCCACCTCCCGAGCCGGCGGCGACCGCAAGAAGCAGCGCGGGGATGCGGACGTGCACGATCTCATGCATCGTGCACAGCTCTCATCCCCTCAGTGTTATCTCTCGAGTCTATCCATGGTGCAGCGCACAGCTCTGGGAGAGGGCGTCCATGCAGCACCGACGTCGTGCGGACAGCTCGCGAGCGTACCAATAACCTAAGTGTTGAGCAGCAGGGGAGTGAGTCAGCAAGATAGAGTAGCGGCAGCGGCACGGAAGACATACGTTAGATCCAGCGGCGGTGCGGTTGGCGGCATTGTGCGCATTGAGGACCGTCGTCGTGGGGGTGGTACCAGCAAAAGAGACCGGAGGTCTTGCACGTGCAAGACTTCCGGCTAATGTGGCAGTGCCTCCGATAGCTCATTCGACCGGCGGCGGTGATTTGATTGGAGTCGGGACAAGGTGGCGCACGGAGGCGGCGACAGCCCACCTCGACGGAGATGAGGTACGACTAGGCTGCAAAGAGATTAGGGGATGGGACAGGTTTGAGCGAGGAAGACTTGCCGTGGGTCCGATGCGTGCCATTTCACCCAAGAGTTGTCGGCGATGTGGAGGCTTTTGCGAGCCCAAGAAGCGGGCGGCGACAGGGATATGCGAGACGACTAGCCTGCGAAGAGTTTAGAGTGATAGAATGGGTGTTGGACGAGACGGACTTGCCAGAGTGGAAAAAGTCGAAGCTGGCTGTACTCAGAAAATTGACGTGCATCGATGGACGCGGCGCAAGCGGGCAGCGAGTACGCAAACCTCGAGAGGAGATGCGAGATGACTGGACTGCGAAGAGTTTAGAGAGATAGGCTGTGTTTTGGATGAGACGGACTTGCCAAAGGAAAAACAGTCGGCAAGTCATTCAAGATGCCCCTTCCAAATTCGATGGCGTGGGTCACAGTGAGGACGACGCAAGCAGGCGGTGACGGCGTAGACGTCGACGGTCGATGCAGGGTGGATGGTCTGCGAAGGTATCAGGGTAACTGGTAAGGTTTTGAGGGAGCCGCTCAATGGCGGCACGCTGTTCGCGCCGTACCCATCGTGCGTCTGTGTCTGCGCCTGCTGGCCCGCGTACATCGACTGCAGGTGCGACTGCGGGTACTGGCTCTGCGGCGTGTAGTACTGCGACTCGGCCTGCCCGCCCGCGCCGGCGCCCGGGTCGTCGTACGGGTCGTACTGCGAGTACTCCCCGCTGTGGTGCGTCGCGCCGGAGTGGTACGACGTCCCCCCTGCCCGTGCCCAAGGTACGGATTTGCTGCGGGCGCCGGGACGCCGAGGTACGGGTTTGTGGGTGTGGCGGGATTGGGATAGGTGGGCTGGCGCGTGGTGCTGACCGCGGCGTATGATCGCGCCACGAGACCCTGCTGCTGCTACCTACCGACGACGCGCTGCTGATGTCTTGCGCGGACGGGATGGGGTACGGTGCTTGTGCGGTCTGCGACGGTGCAGGTGCGTCGAGGTCGAGTAACAGAGGGTGTGCGTGGGGATTTCGACAAGAATGCTGCGATCGTTGACAGGGCGAGGCGAAGGAGCGCCGGCGCGGCTGCGTGGTAAGTACTCGATCGTCGGCTTTGCTCGGGGCAGGCATGCATGCACCGTCTTCTTCTTCTCCCACAGCCACACCCGCAGCGCACGCGTGCACACTTCCTCTCCCTTCTTCCTCTTCACCCGCTCCCAATCCTCCTTCCCTCCCCATCGTGCTCCGGCAGCATCTTCGCACAAACGCAAAGCGCCGCGCCGCGTCGGCCCCCTCAGCCTCCACCACTCCACCACTCCCACCTCCCTCCCGCAATGCAGAAAGCGCTGAACCTCGTGAGGCAGGTGCGGGATGCGGGGCGCGGCAGCGGTGGTACGCTGGTGAGTTCAGTCCGATCGATTCCAGAATAGCGGTGCGGATGCGAGAAGGCGGACGGAGATCGAAAGTAGAGGCAGTGGGAGGGAGGGGGCGGGGAGCCTTGAGGTCGTACGTACGCCTCCGGCTCTGGCGTCCCGTTTCGCGTGGATACACCGGAAGCACCATTCCGTGGGCTGCTCTCGGTCCTCGCGATCTCTACTTCCGCAGTTCCGCTTGCGTGCCCGTCGCGTCCGGCGGGATGTGCTTTGCGTATGCGCCATCTGCCCGGTCGTCGTAGTCGATGGGTGCGTGAGAGTGGGCTGCGAGAGAGTCGACAGGGACGGGCGGGTGCGATCGGTGAAGGGCGTGGACGCGCTCGCGCCAGAATGTAGTCTCCTTCGCACTACGTGCTGATTCCAAGCACTGTGTCGGCCGCCGCACCATTCCGAAGAGCAGCTTCTCAATCCAGAAGCGAGTCGGTTTCCTCCGCGAGCGGCTCTGCAGTGCGCGTCAGACCAAGCCAAACATATTATTCGGACGTCATTACCATCGGGATTTTTATCCGGGTGGTGCTTGATCGCCATTCGCCCTGCGTTGAATTAGCAGCCTGTAATTTAGTGGACCATAGACCACGCACGATAAGCCTTCTTGATTTCATCGGTGGTAGCTGCGGGTGTTATCCCGAGGATATCGTAGTACCCCGTCTCGAGTGGCCGTTCCTGTGTGCCGAACTTGCGTCCCTTTCTCGGCGGCGGCGCTGCATTGGACTGGCCGGCACCGGCGCTCGACGACGAGGCCCCAGCGGACGATGAGGGTATTCGCGCCGCGTAGAACACATGCGAGATGACGTTCTCGCACTTGAAGCAGCGGATGCGGAGCAGCGCGCCTTGGCGTGGAAGGGGGCGTCGGGACGGGGAATTCGAGGGCAGCCTTGCATTTGGGGCACCCGGAGGCTATCTGGATATGTGGGATGACCGACCACGAGGGCAGTATGGAGGACGAGGATGAGCTCATGGCCGTAGCACGCAAGCAGCACAAATGCGGCGTTGGGATACGGCGCCGCGTCAAGCCGAGTCTTGAGCGATGGCGGCAACGGAGGTCGATAGAGATGATGCAGGGACGCAGAACGAGTAGACTGGCACAGGATTAGGCAATAGAGCGGGTCTTAAGGGAGAAAGACTCGCCAGAGTGCAGCTTTCCATCATGAGGTCGAAACCTGCGTTCCGAGCTCCGAAGTTGGTGGCCCGTGGAACGGCAGATCGCGGAACTCAGCGATAATTTCCGCCGGCCCCCAAAACCAATTTTCGAGTGCTTGCATTACACCGATTGCAGGCGCGTAAGCTGCTACGCGGCGCCAGTGCAGACGACGTTGTTGAAGCGGGGATGAGGAAGGTTGAACAGAAGATTTGAGGGAATAAGCAACGTGCAGGGAAGTCGTGGCGCGAGACGGTGGCGGTAAGAGGCAAATAAGAAATTCCCTTTTTGGGCCTCTCTCCGAACCGTCACTGTGTCACTGCGAAATAACCTCAGAAAAATTGATTTGCGACGTTTCCGCCGGTCCCTGGGAGTGCCGAACGGCAGGGCTACCCATGAGTGGGTAGCTGCTTTGCTGGCGGCATTATTTCTTTCATTTTCCAGCTGCAAAACCGCGTCGGATGCCACTTACAATAAGTGACGAGGCTGCCACGGCCCTCTTGCTCGAGTTGGCCAACTTAAAAAGCGCCCTGCACGGCCCTCATGCGCCGGAAGGAGTGAGCTCGCTACCCCAGCTGAGGGCTTTGCAATCCGACCTTCAACGCGTCTGCACTCCAACTGCCGCTTTCAGACTTCCCGACCCAGGCATCGACTCGGGCGCAACGCGGCGACTTGTTGACGATCGAAATGATTCCGCGCTCAACTCTGCCAGCTGCACTAACGGTTCCGAAGTCATCTACATTGGTGGCACCTTTCACTTTTGTTCCTTTACACTTTTACTGACCGCACTAAAGATTCTCTGCCCAGTTCGGATGTCCAGACTTCACTGCCTTCTTTTTTTCCTCCGTCGCTCGCTCTTCTGACCCGACGTCCAACTCCAGCACCGCCGCCTGTGCTTGGCAAACGCAGCCCGGAGTCCCGCCCTCAAGAAGAATCGCCCCCGCCACCAGTTCCCAAAATCAGAATCCCTGCTGCACTCAACCAGCAGGTCGCTTCATCTGGTCGACCTCAGCGGAAATCGCCACGTAAAAAGGCCTCGCCGGAGCCATCTGAGAGCAGCTTCCCCGAGAGCAGTCCTCCGCGCAAGCGCCAATGCAAGCGCAACGGCAACGCACCTCGCATTGGCTGCGACGAGGACATCGGTTTCATTCGCATGCGCATAGTGCAAGACGAGGACGGCGAATCCGAAGCCGGTCAGGATGAAGCTTGCGACCCCAAGAACGTCGGCAGCAAGACCAAACCCAGGGGTTGGAAGAAGCCCTAGGAGATTTGATTAAACAGCCGACGTTGCAATACTAATCCCGGATTAAATCAGTGCTTGATTACTCAAGGTCGGGTGGTTTAAACAGCGGTTAAACCATCGTAAAAGCCCAAAAAGAGGAATGAGTGAGGCTCGAACCGGACACCCCACCTGAACCCGGCCATAAGGTGAAGCTTACGTGAAACCATTAGACTATACCGACGATGTGTAGCTGCCGAGGATTAGCTCCACTAGGGGGGTGATTCCGGCTAGACTGAACTTGTCATAATACGACAACCAATTTATGGATTTATCCCTCTCTGAATGAGACTATGTCTATGAGCGGTAGGATGTAAATACCCGTAACCAATTCTAATTACACTGTGCACCACGGTTGTGCCACTGTTCAATCCTTAAGGAAATCCAGATTAAATCCACTCAAAGTCCGACTTCGACATTTCTAAGGCTACTGAGAAGCTCACTGACCATTCAATCACAGACTGGCATGAATCATTCAATCTGCGGTTAAATCCAAATGAAAAATTTCGGGTTGAACCGAAAATGATTGATCGGGATCTTCCCTGTGGTTCAAATTGTTTAAACCTTGCTCTAATAATCATTCATCTCGTTAAAACAGCCCATATTCATTCATACATTAAGCCCAGATGAGATACAGCTCATCCTCACATCTGTTTTGGTTTGAAACAGAAGTACCAGAGCGGTGTCTAGGGATGACACATTCCTGCTCCTACAAGGACTCAATGGTCTAGTGGTTAAGACACCTAAGGAGCCTCCACTTTGATCACATGGAGGACCTCTTAGGTACCTTTCTCTGTAGGAGCTAAAGGTACCTTTCTCTGTAGGAGCTAAAGGTACCTAAGAGGTACCCCTCCGTTGGAGGCTGCCCTACTACCTATTTTTGGCGGGTACATCGGCCACCTCTCCTGACCTCTGTGATCCCAATAATAGACCATGGCGGGGCCGGTTTGAATTCATGGTGGCCTCCTATGGTTGTCAAAAAACACCATTTAATCGGTGTTACTGCGTCTACCGGTAAAGTTAAGATGCCACAGAACCAAAGTGTTAAGCCTATGCAATTGCATGTTGAGAAAGCATCGCGCACTGATTTGACAGCGCTGCAAAGATAAAATGGCGCTCGTCCATCGGTACCATGCTGCCTGCTGCGCGCCTGCTCCCTCAGATGCCCTCCACAAATTCCGTGATGCAAGTAATATGTCCCGGCGCGGCTTAATGCGAGTCGTTTAAACTTACGGCGGCCTCCTATAAGGTGCACAATAATTAGTATTGCACGCAGAATTGATTGCACTTGTTACAGACTACAAGGAGATGGTTTATAGCACTCAGGATAGGACGTTAACGCAGCTACATGGGCCTTGAATGCTTACCGAAATGAAACCGAGGCCACCGTTGTGTCAAGGTGCAGTCATTTTTCGGCTGCCGTGGGCCCGGGATGCCTGACGAAGTCCTGCCACCATGTGCACGATGCCCAAGTGCCTTATCAGAGTGTCAGGGATGGAAACTAGAATAATCAAACCGTGTCAAGAGCGCCGTCGGTGGCCACCAGGTCGATCGGTTCCCGCCGTGAGCGGTCTGGAACATCGAAAACATATTTGCACAACGGGACGAAACCGAAAATCAAAAGAAAGTGAACGTAATTCGAAGGGATGGAGTACATAGAGCTCGACATTCAAGACATAGCTGAGAGATAGGGTGCCGTCTCGGTGGAGGCAACGTTGAACCGTGGGAACGAATACGGTCGAACTTTGACTCTTCGAACTCTTCTTTGAGTAACGCAGACAGGAGCATCATACCATCCTCAGCTCTCCCTCAAAGCCGCTAGATCGCAGCCCTCCGCACCTCCGTATCGTAGCCCTCCGTACCTCCGCCTCCCCTCCGCGGCGCGCGCCCTCGGAACATTCACGTAACTGCGATCAACCAATCGGATCGCGAATAAACGAGGGTGAAACCTGTTGTTTTCGTCTTTCGTCCCAAACACACATTCAGCTATGGAAGCAAAGGCACAGATTGCTCTATACCATTACCCGAAACCCTCCGATTTTCCTCCAGAATTTCAGGCGGCCTGTATAATCGGATTTCCGAGTGCGCACAGTTTGACCAAGAAGACACGGGTTGTTCCAGTATAACTTCGACTCGAATATCCGTCCACTTCATGTATCATCACCGAAAGCGCCATAGCATTGCCAAATCGACTCCACACCATTCAAGCGGTCTCTAACACTCTTCTGGCCCTGTTCAACACACTTCTTGGACACTTCCCCGGCCGACCGCAGCGTCTCAAGGAGGCCACCCCGTTTTCACAAAACGTCATGAATACATGTTTTCACGTATACATTCTTGAAACCACAAGAACTACAGAAGTCATTACTTCCTTCTGCATTGAATTTCGTCCCGAACAGTGGCCAAAACTGTCTGGTAACGTCCCACCTCGTTGTATGGTGGCCTCCAACTGAATGGCAGGATGCAATCGCCAGTCGACGGTACGCGAGGTAAGTGTGTCAGTGCTGCTAAGTATATCCTTTGTCTTGCAATTCATGCCTCCACAGATCGTTGAAACAGTTTTTCATCATTGGTGAGCTTCCAGTTGTCCAGTAGCCTTCCAAGCAGACAACACATGGAGTGGGCTGATGATAAACACCGTGCATTATAATATTGCTCTTGCCGCCAAATGAACAATCTGGCGCTTGAATGCAATCAATTTACTATCGACCGAATGGTGAGAGGCCTCCGAATTGCGATTGAGCCCATGGGACTGGAAAGAACCTTGGTGGAAACATGGGAATTGCTCGTTAATGTGCCGGGATAATGTTCTGTGATGTTCACCGTACTTTATCCTGGCCCCGATGCCAGCCAGTGCGTTCGCACACATTCCACGGTGCATTTTCTGCTCCCTACTGCTACCCATTCCCAGCGCTGCATCGCCAGTTAAATCAGTACCTCAAATAATGGAACAAATTGCTCTTTGTTCATCTGGCTATTCCCTCCGAGGACTCGACACGGTGGCCTCCATTACCGGCGTTACAGCCTCCTTCTCAGGCCTTGTCTTTTGGGCGCCTATAAGCTACACGAACTCGAAGGGATTTCCGTTCAATTTTTGGTACGCGCTACAAGCCCTGGGGGAAACGGATACTGGACCGAACGGTTGCCGAACGGTGACCACCGCTTTATTTCGGCAGGGCCCATTCTTGATGCTAATCCAACCCGGTGAGTTCCCTGCATGGTCTCGGCTTGAAGACTCCGCCTTGGTCGATATCTGGGTTTGAAACTGGCTACATTCACTGTAACACCCTTTTTCGTGTCGCGCGGAAGGCCTCCGCATCAGATCCACCTTGCCGTACAGTGCCGAAGAGGCGGCGCGCACGGGGCCGGTGGTGCGGTAGTTGCCGCCGGCGGGTGACAGAATTGAGGTCTCCGTGGAGGGGTACCACTTAGGTACCTTTAGCTCATACAGCGAAAGGTACCTAAGAGGTCCTCCACGTGACCAAAGTGGAGGCTCCTTAGGTGGGTTAAGAGCTCTATCTCGTCCTTGAGGCCCTGAGTTCGACCCCCCCCCAGGCAGCTTTTTATTATACTCGTTCCCGACCTTGATTAATCAAGCACTGATTTAATCCGGGATTAGTGTTGCAACGTCGGCTGTTTAATCAAATCTCCTAGGGTTACTGGGGTTGGCGTACCGACGGGTGCGGTCCGCCTGTTACTATTGGCGCAGGAATCATGCTACACCAGCTGTTGGCCATCCTCGGCAGCCATCAGCTTCAGTTGAAGCAGTTGATCGAGTCGCTGCAAAAACCTTCCAAAGACCATCTCGTATCGAAAAAAACCGATCTCAAGTCAATCGTGGCAGATTTGGCCGCCATGGAGGCCGACGCAGTTGCCGCGGACCTGTTGTACATGTGCAAGCTTGTGCAGCTGGCACTGAATGTTGACCAGTTCGTACCTATCTTCTGGCGGCTTTCCTTCTGAATTCGGTGGACTCACTGTCACATATAGATTGCGGATTGAAGCTGCCGCTTCCGGTAACCGCAAACCGGGGGTCCCGAGTCTCGCGGCGAAGTACGGGAAACCTGTCACCACGTTCCAGAACTGGCACACTTGGGGTACCCGCTTGCTGTACCTTTGCTGTGCCGGTAGGTGTCATCATTTTATGGTCTTATCCATCTCCTCCGAGTCTGACCTCTACACCAGGCACATTTTATATTCTGCCCGTGATTGCGTGTCTCGGCCTTCGGAAAGAGTTCACGAACGGGTGGGGGGACATTGTCAAAAACCTCAATTGTCTTGGATATTCGCTGCGAGAAGTCGTGGGTATGACCTCTTCTTCTCTATATGTCGTCGTTGACTGACTATTGAGTAAGATGGAAAATGGCGCCCCCTTGTTCGTCGATTCATAAGTGTCGTCCATTATCTCCAGAGTGTAGATCTCCCGGGCCTTAATGGCTATCGATTCGACCGCGGCAAGGATTCTTTTTGTTTCGCCGACGTTGCGGCCGCAGATAAGGTGTTGGAAACAGTGGAAACAAAGTATGTCAACAAGTGGCTGGTATTTTCTTACACTGATCATCACATTCAAAGTCTATTCAAGCTTCCTCCTCGAGCGTCTGACTGGTACATCGGCAATCCGTGTCTCTGGAACCCTCATCCATGCCCTGTGTACGAGTTTGCGACGCAGTATCGATAAAATTGCCAATAAACGTGAAGCGAACGACAGCCCTCCCTTTCAAGAAAGGGAAAGGCAAAGTGTTCACGGAACAGCAACGGACGTTGGCAGACCAAGCTCAAGTAGCGACGAGCGTGGCGGATTTAAGAGCAAAGGTTTGCCCTTAATGACAAATGCATCATCCGGCCTAATTGTGATCAACTTCCAGCTTGCGAAGACTACACCGGGAAAATATGTCGAGCTCGATCCTGATATTCTCGGCGGGTCAGTACCACTGAACCTAGAAATTGAGCTACTGATGACCCGAGAACCAGGCAAACACTCACAATTGACGATGCCTCGGGCATGCGTGTTTTGACTCTTCTGACCATGCCGGCGGACCTTGTTCAGAGACTCAAGATTGCACTGCAAGGATTGGATGCAATCATCCCGGGCGAATATCGGTGGGAGAACTCAAGACGCGAGAAATACAGCTACCACATCTCCGTGTACACCTGGTACCACCGGATGGGTGAAAAAGTCGGTTAGCTTCCAGCTGGAAAATACGATTTGACGACGGCGTTCCAGGGTCACGGTGCTCCTCAGAATGTGCATCCCAACAAGATATGCAAGCCGGACGTCAAAGTCAATTTCAACCAGCGAATTCCGTATACAACTATAGAGGGCATCCAAAAAAGCATGGAGTTTGAAGCTCTCGTAGAAATCTTCCACGAGGTGCTTGAGTTTCAGCGAATCAACGTGCGCATGAACCGTCCAATTACCCCTCCGGAATACCGACTGATTGTTCTCGCCCAGTTTGAACGTCTGCGCCCCGAGACGTATAACGAAATGCGCATATTTGCCGACATCTTACCGTTGAACACCTCCTCTCCGGCGTACCCGTTTGCAGGCTTTATGTTCAACGTGCGCGTAGCTACCGATGCTCACAAAGATTCAAAGGACAACGAGGAGTGCGAGATCATCTTCATAAATGAGTGCACAGGAGGAGAGCTTTGCCTTTACGAATTGGGATTGAAGTTGAACGGCAAGACCGGGAATATCTTGATTTTCCCGTCTTCTTACATTACTCACTTTAACGCCCATTTTGAAGGGTTGCGGGCGAGTTTGGTCTTGCATACAGACCGCGAAGGAGGTCAGTGGGAGGAAGACGGAGGAGGTTGGGGAGCACATGTTGCTCGACATTACCCCCACTATGCTCGAACTTAGAAACGAATTTGCTTTGTTGGAAAGTTCCTTCTGGCGCAGGTTGTCAATTCCGAACAGCCCATAGTCCAAATTGAAGGATTGAAATTCGAGAAAGAGAGGAACGGCGGAAGGCGCTGCATATTTATCATTGTATTCCCGCTCTCTCTGCTACTGCCACGGCGGATTTCATTCTTTACTTCACCTTCTTTCTGAGTCTCTCTCTGACTCCCATATCGACGACACACAATCCGACGGAAGGTCTACAGTGGCATTTGGCCCAACATTGGCCAGGACTGTAGAGCCCTGTGAGTTTTGCCGAAGAATGTATCGGCTCTCGCAAAGTGAGCATTGTTCACCCAATTCTGGGCCAAATTCCTCCATCCAAGTGTCTAACGTGAGCGCTAGTTTACCATGGCCATCTACACGCTACGTTTTGGTGCTCCAGGCATCGTAGAAGTGTGTTCGCAGCACGGATGCTTTGACCTTTTCCCACACTTGCACCCTCACCGAAGTGAGTGTTTCTCTCGCGGTTTTGGGCCAGACATCTTCATCCAAAGACCTAACTTGATCTGCAGCATACCCTCGTGAAGGTTACGCTGCGTATTAGCGCGCCTGAGGCCCGACGCGAGCGCTCGCAGCCCGGATGCTTCGACCTTTTCCCACAGCTACTTACACCCTCACCAAAGTGAGTGCTTCTCTGCCAATTCTGGGCCAACTCTCTTCATCCAAAGACCTAACGAGACCTGTAGCATACCCTCGTGACGCTTACGCTGCGTTTCGGCGCGTCTGACGCCCAACGCGTGCGTTCGCAGCCCGGATACTTCGATCTCTTCCCACACCTACTCCCTCAGAAAGGTGAGTGTTTCTCTCTCAATTCTGGGCCAAATCTCTTCATCCAAAGACCTAACTTGACCTGTAGCATACCCTCGTGAAGCCTACGCTGCGTAGTATTGCGCCTGACGCCCGACGCGTGCGCTCGCAGGACGGATGCTTCGCCCTTGCACCCACACCCCTTCCTCACCAAAGTGAGTGTCACTCTCCCAATTCTGGGCCAAATCTCTTCATCCAAGGATCTAACTTGACCTTTAGCATACCCTTGTGAAGTATACGCTGCGTATTAGCGCGCCTGGTGCCCGACGCGTGCGGTCGCAGCATCGATGCTTCGACCTTTTCCCACTCCTACTCCCTTACCAAAGTGAGTGTTTCTCTCCCGTTTCCCGGCCAAATATCTTCATGCAACGATCTAACTTGACCCGTAGCATGCACTCGTGATGTCTGCGCTGCGTTTCGGCGCTTCTGACGCCCAACGCGTACGTTCACAGCAAGGACGCTTCGACCTTTTCCCACACCTGCACCCTCACCAACGTGAGTCTTTCTCGCCCAATTCCGGGCCAAATCTCTTCATCCAAAGACTTAACTTGACCTGCAGCTTGCCCTCGTGAAGCCTACGCTGCGTCTCGGCGCGTCTGGCGCCCGACGCGTGTGTTCGCAGCAAGGATGCTTCAACCTCTTCCCACACTACACCCTCAGCAAAGTAAGCATTGCTGTCTCAAATGCTGGTCAAATCTTTTGTGCTCAAGTGCGTGCAGCACCTCTGGGATGTCCTGGCCACTGAAAGACTGTGTTTGGGACTGCCCGAGGGTCAACGCTTGCGAGCGCGACATGGCATGGGAGGAGACCGACAGTAAGTGTTGCTCCTGCTCCTTCACAAACCCACTAGTTCCCTCCTTTCCCCGGGCTTACCTGTGTCCTAGGATGTCTTGGCTACAGCCGTAGCGCGTCCCGGACGTGTGTACATGAGAAAGGAGCCCGGCGCGCGCACTCGCAGCGCCGATGTGTAGTCCTTGCTGCTATCACAGCTCTCCCTAGTGTGTTTTCCGTCTTCTTTCGCATTTTTCACGTTCTCAGTCCCTTGAAGGATCCATCGAAGGCACTGCCACGTTCTCCGGAGATCTTGCACGTGCGAGGCCTCCGAGCTTTCGTTCCTTCCTCATTTAAGCGCTGCCTGCACACCGGCTTACACGTCCTCGTCGCCGCAAGACCCCACACACGTTCCTCAAGGCCCGTCCTCCTTCCGCGCCTGCGTCCGCCTCTCGCTCTTGACTTCGCAACAAAGGACATAATCTGCTCGACTTCCACAGTGCCGCTGCGAGACTAAAGCGGCGGAAGCACCGGACCTACCGCGGGGGAAGTTTTCAAAGTGGGGGCTCACTCACCTCGAGTGCGAGTGGTGTGTACGTTCGCACCGTTGCGCAGCGGGGTCAACGCGATCGCTGCAGCTGCTAGCTTAAATGTAGTGTCTCCGCTGTGCTTTGAATGTAATCCCCTCTGTACCTCCAAGCAGGCTTTTACACAATAATTAGATTACTTTTTACCCAGAAATACATCTCGTCTACGCATCCATCTCCAAACAAATCGCAAGAGCCTCCTTCCACACCAGCTTCCGGACCGCCATGTCTCGGGAAGTCAAGTCAGCCCGTCCAGCCAACTCTTCGTCAAGAGCGAAGCACTGCTCGGGGGTAAAGGGGCAATTGGGTGCCTCGACGACAATTTCCGACATGTTGGCAGGTGTCGAGAACGCGGAGAAGGGATGCTCTGGATCCAAGTCCTGGGGGTTATTATCGGCATGATGTGCGGCAATGGTGTTGTTGGCCTGCGCTTCCCAATCCACCCCGAACTGTGCGAAGTCGGTAACATTGTCCTCCTGAGCCTCGATCAAGGGACCGATCCCGCGAGGCCCTTGCTCCAAGAGCCCGAAGGTAAACATGTCTTGAGGCGAACGCTTCTTTTCTCCGTCGATGGTGACCTTGTGAGAATTCCACGCGTCGGCCCATTCTTGTGCATCGGCGTTGAGTGGAGCCAGAAAGAGGTGGTGGAGGAGCCATAAGTGCGCGATATTGTCGGCGCATAGGCCGTACGAGGCCTCCAGCTCGTAAAAAAAAGTGGCCCATTTCTTTCCGACACCGCGGGTAAAGTCGACCCAAAGCCTCTCAATACGGATATTATGGACGGAGCTGGAAAGAAGTCAGGCAGGCACGGAACAAATAAGTAGTTGTGTACTCACCGACCCCAAATATATGATCCACGACCGGTACCTCTGAGTTCCTCCATCCGCTGAGCGACCTTGATGTTCTCGACGCCGTGATCCCCTCGGCATCGACTGGGGCAACCACAGCGGCGTACAGCGTACTCGAACAAGTCGAGCACTGTTTGACCCAAGTTGTTGGAGCTGACCCGGATCCCTGTAATGAAACGTGATTTGCCGTCGATAAAGGCGTGGGTGACGAATTTCCAGCGAATGAGACCTGACTGAAGGTGAGATACATTTCAATAGTATTCCGTCGCCTAGCTCACCGTGCTGGCCGTCGTGGTGCCACAAAGAGTTGACTCCGGGGACGGAGTACACGCGGCGCTCGATACTCCGCTCACCAAACATTGGTGGAACCCCGCGCACCCGCAAATAAGACGCCTCTATCCTATTGCGAGGCACATGGAACCCTCTTGCTGAAAGCGCGCCGGAAATCATCTCCCGCCCAAACTGGGGAAAGCATTGCAGAATATCGGCGACTTGAGCGTCCAATGCCTCGCGGTCATCGCTAATGGCAGAAATGCGAGGCCCCGTTGACTGCCAAACCTCCCGAACGTGGCCGTCAGGTTGCACTTCGTGCCGGCGCACCGGGCCTGCAGCTGGAACCAAGTCGGCTTCCAGCGCACGCCGACGCACTGTCCGAGCATGGCAACCCAGAGACTTTGCTATCCCAGCAGGCCCTCGGAGTTTCAGGGCACTGCCCAGAAACTGTTGCTGAATCTCTAGTCGGTGGCGCCCGGTTCCTTTGCCGTTGGGTTTCTTTTCGATCACCTTGAGCTTCGGCGTCGTCAAAGGATCGGAGGACCGAGTTACTGCGCGATCGAGCGCGGCTTGCATTCCAGCGAGACTGCTCTGTAGTGTCGCAAACTCAGAAGTTGGAAAGAGGGCCCGGTGCTACGCAAGCCCGTCAATATGTTGGAATGAGACGGAGGAAAGATAACGGACTGGCTCAGCAGCGGTACGAAAACGAGCGACAGCGGCTGATATCCGTCCCAGTTGCTCAGCGTCCCCGAGTTGTGTCTTGAGGGCCGTTTGGACTTTGTGTTCCAACTGCTCGTAACCCAGCCGGATGTTGTCAAGAATCGAAGTCATGCCGGTGAGCTCGATAGGGGCAAGAAACAAGAGGTGCGGGTCACGAGTCACACAGAAAAAAGGGAGAAAGGAATTGATTGAGGCGAGTACAGTCTCGCGAGATACACTAGTTCGGGTAGCATACGTGAAGCTACTTATTCTTATTGAAATGCTTCTCGATATCCGACACCCATGTCTTGGTCTCCGCCATTGACGTGGTGGTGATGTCCTTGTACTCGTCGGGGACAATGAAACCGGGAGTGGAGGGGTCGAGGAGTGGACCATTGATGAGTGCGTGCAAAGACATTCCATGGGTTAGGAGCTCATCGACATTAGGGAGGCGCTCGATGTTCGCGGTGAGGTGCTCGATGTTCGCATTGAGCAAATGAACCGCACCCTTCGCCTGCTTGAACCACATGTAATGGTTGCCAAAGGTAGCTGCGGAAGGGCCTTTGCAGTAAGAGAGGAGGTCCTCGAGAGATATTTGTAGCGAGGGGAAGTCGGTGTCTCTGGCGGACCAGGGTTTGCTTGGAACGCCGGTTTTGGGCCAGGTGCCATGGAGCTCGGCGACGATGTCGGGGTACAGCCGTGCGTTGCTGTACATCTTGTAGGCGGATGCGAAATCGTATCGGGTGATCGACTTGCACAGTTCAAGCGGAGCGATATTGGCTTGCTCCAGGTAAGCCTGGGGGCGGATGTCGTCGTCGCCGTCCTCGGAGGAGGCTTTGCCTTTGCCTTTGACTTCCACGGAACGCGAGCTAGACGCAGCCGGTGCAGGACGCACGGGGGACGAGAGTCCAGTGGCGGCGCGACTCGCCGCAAGGGTGCCCTCATCCTGCAGGCGAGCTGAGCAACACGACATAGATCTAAACTGATGGGACTCACCACGTAGTAGAAGTAGAGAGAGTATGTGCCGCCAATTCCACTGGCAGACACTCCGTAACGTCTTTTGAGCTCCTCCACGTCGTGCTTGCCAGGTCGCTCTTCAACTGGGGATGCGATCTCATCTCGGACCCCGCCAATTGTGTCGTCGAGACTACGGACAATGTCGGCAAAGTATCCCACTTCGCGAAAGCCGGCGTCGCGCCGGCCTTGAGATGTAAGGTTCGCTTCATCCTCCATATACACAATCCAGCGAGAGCATGCCACAAAAATACGGCGGCTACTCCACTTTCCAACAGTTCGCTGGAGGCTGAGGGAGGCCGGCCAGACAGCGCGAATGAGTTGACTGAGAAATACGCAGTACGGAACATTGACGACGGTGATGGCTGTATCCGTTGTCCCAGTCTCGATGTTTTTGAGACCGATGATGACCAGCGAGGGCCACAGACGGATCTCGGGTTCAACAGCTAGGAGAAATGAGACACAACGGATGAAAGAACAACAGAAGGCTCACCAGGGGCGTCCTCGGAATCTTCAGCTAGCGGACCGGGCAAATCCTCAGCATCTTCAGTTTTCACGCCGCCGGGTAAAACATATTTTCGGCCGGAGTGTTCCTCCAATCGCGCGAGACTGTCTTTGAAGTACACGGAGTTGGCTGTCGCGAGCTTGGGTAATGTGCGCATGGCTCCTGGGGTTTCGGCAGTGGGACCAGCCACAGGAGAAGGCAGCTCAAGCACTGGTGTATTGCCGTTAGCTGCCCGTGCCAAGAAAAGAAAAAATGAAAGTACCTTGCGTGGTTTGCGAGGCGGCAGATTCTCTCGCTTGACTTTGCGAGGCGGCAGCTTCTCTCGCTTGAAATGCGGGGTGGAGGGGGCGGTTGACCAAGGGCACTAGAGTGAGGTCTACAGGCAGAGGGGTAACTGTTCGGCGCTGGCTAGGAGCACGACGTTCACCGCTCATGGAGAAGGTCAAACAGGGGAAAGCAGATAAAAGGAGAATATAGAGGGGCCGCCATTTGAAGCCGACTTTTGGAGCTGAATTTTGAGGCTAAAATTTGCTGTAGAACTGGCTCTGGATGTTGACGAGTGGAGAGTGAGTGAGCACGCGTGCCCACGAATGGAGCTCCCACGCGTGGCCACTCATCCTCAACTCGTCCTCGACGCGTGGAAATTGGAGACACATTATGGACCTCAAGCCCAACGCGTCGCGCCACGCGTCGGGAACGAAGTGAAAACGAGTGGTCACGATCCCCCACGCGTGGTCACGCGTCGTCACGACTCACCACGCATGTCCACTCGTGCTCACTCGACTTTTGTCCAGCACAGCCCGGTATATTTACCCCTTGACTGAAAATCCTGTCTTCGGGTTGCAATACTCTCCCAGTGACAGAAAATTCGAGCTAAAAAACTTCCAACCGAAAAATATAAATCCAAGTTGTTTTCACGGTTGAACTTGGTATTCCACTGATCTCGCGAGAAGTACGGAAAGTCGTACCATAGCAGCCGTACTATTTTTGACCGGCTACCCGGCCACATTAGCATTTATTGCTCAATGGCAACAGCCCTGTCGTACCTATGCACGCCATGGTGCACCCATATGAAGGCAAATATCATGTGTATAGTTTTATACAATTTCCATGAATTTAGCGCAAGTGTGGATGGTCCAGGGATTTTTTTCCCGACGGCATCGCCAACAAGGCCAAACACGAGGCAACCGGCCACCCCGTCAATCAGCCTCTGTAGGTAAAATCTCGGGGTAGTTTGCATCGGGAATGGTGTAGGGAGGGTCTAGGGACTATTTTCTACAGTTATTGTCGGCATACAAGATATAGAACAGCAGAAAAAAATTATGTATTATCGCAGAACAGCCTGCGGGCTGATCCATCCCCGACTATCCGGGGCCCTCGACACGCCCATCAGGTGTAGCGAGCCAAAATACGGTGCGGATCGTTTCATAAGAGCCTACACGACATACTGGAGTGCCCAGCCAGACACCGAGATACCGCTGGGTCCCAAAAAAAATCCAAAAGGTCTTGGGCACGAAATTTGGGTGGATTCAGCTCGAAGCTGGCGATGAGAAGGGAATTGGGACAGTAAAAACTTTGGACACGCACAAGAATGGAGGTGTACCAGTCCCAGAGGACCATGCCAAATCCTAGAGCCATAGCATGCATGTGGTGCACGGTGTGGATACGACCGTCTAACCGACAAAGGATGGGAGTGACGAGGTATCTGGGTCGTCACAGCGATGGATTAGGCGGATCCGCGCTCTGTGACATTGTAGAAGGAAGCCTAGGACTGTGGGAGTAGAACGAGCCCAAGAAGTCGCGGAACGATGGAGAACTGAGGGAGCAAGGTGGAGGCCAGTCGCGGGAAGGCAAGGAAACGCTGATTGGGGCTGTGCGGCCGACACTAAACATGCCACAACATGTGATCGGAACATCACATTTGGTTGAATTTCGGTATGGACCAGCGCCATAGGTCCCCCTCGCTCCCCCCACTTCAAGCTTGGGCATACATTAGGATGCTTTCGTTGTACAGAGCGAATGGCCGGCTAGCCCGTTTGGCCGGCTACCCAGTCGGAAATAGTATACCCTTGCGTAGTACCGTGCCTTCCTTTCCTTCCAGCCTTCCGCTGCGTCCGTCACCAACTGGCACGTGTCCATGGTTGCATGCTTGAATGTTTTCTCGAACTTGAACACAGTCAATTCCTTGCAACAAAAGTGAATTGATGGAGCCTACATTGAGCCTACATCTATGCAGAATCCAATCGGTCCACATCTACTTTCATGACATCTAGTACCACCAATTACTTACCGTTCGATTTGGGCCATGAATAATTTTTCGAAGCACAAGCTCTACCTTTTCAATGGGTGGCGTGAGCTCTGGCGCTCTGGCACGGTGTGCGCTTCCCCACTAGACCCTCTTTTATAATTCACGCATCCACCGCAACCCCGAGACCGCCGCATCGGCCCGATTGCCGTACTAGATCATGTCGCATTGATCTCCATGTGTCAGCTTCTCCGTTGGTCCCCGATCTAAGCGCGAAGCGCGCGCTAAGCGAGGCAACTGAGATAATCGCATTATCGCGATGCATACCCACTCAAACAAAAAGCCTATCAGTCTCCGTGTAGATCCCCGATCCCTACCCTCCTCTTCCCCTCTCCCTGCTCTCATCTTCCTCTTCACGCTCCTCCGAGTCCGAATAAGTGGTCTGAATGCGGTTTAGCCAAGGCCCGATTAGCACGGGCGCAGCATCAAGCCTTCCCATGTCATGTCAAGATACCGCAGAAGCTGTTTTTAAATGGATAGAAAAAAAAACCAGCGCGCGCGGAGATACAACAAGCCCAAAGCGGGGGTGAAACACCTCCGTTTCTTGGCCCATCTTCGCCGGTACTATTTTTGATCGCTTACCCTCAACAGCATTTGTTCCCTTTTGCGTCCCTCCCGTTCCACCGTTGTTTATGTTCAGTACGTCCTACCGTTTCACCGCGGCCCGTTCGACTGTTCACCTTTTATTTATTTTATTCTTGCGCCCTTCTAGATCTTCTTCAATAATCAACGTCGCATGTAAGCAGCCAGTCCGACGGCCCAACGGCTCGCAGCGCCGCTCTCGCTCCAACTCCAACGGTCGTTATGCCACTGCCGCTCCTTCCAGCGCCAACGTGCGTTGGCGCGTACTTACCTCGGCCGCGGGTTTCGTCAGTGCCACCTCGTAAACCTCCGTGTTCTGTCCGTGTTGCCGTTGACGCTAACCCTACACCCGCTTTTACTACCTTGTACGATGCTATGCTGACTTGAAATCCTTGGTCCGTATCTCCATGAGCATAAATGAACATACTTACGCGCGCCTTTCGGCGAAGTTGGACTTTAACCAGACTGTATCTTGGCTTTGGAGTTGGACGCCACTTGGAGCCTCGCAGCACTTGGAGGTGGAGCATACTCGAGGTACGCCACGGGCTAACTCGTCCCACTACCCATTTCTGCTCTGCTCATGCGGCGCATCCTTTTTTGGCTCCTCCACTGCTGTACAACAGGACCGTTCAAATTACCGGTGGAGGCATGCGATATACCTCGCAACCGCTCCGCGCTGTAATATTATTCATCGTCCCATCGTGCCTTGCTTCTCACACTTTCCGTCCCCCGTCTACAGCCTTGCGGGCCGCTTTCGCGTGGAAACCAGGATTTTGGGGTCGATTCTTTGATTCTTTGAACACCGGTGGCCGGCTACCCCGGAGACCGTACCACCGCCTAGCAGGGGTAGGCGCCGTGCGCGGGAGAACCACCTCACCTTCACGATTGAGTCTCGTATTTCCTGCCAATTTTCTATGGACTCCAAGTGAGTTGCGCTATCTACCGAGAACGGATATTGATGCAGAATGCGATTTATACCAGCGTTGAGTCCCCTGCCCATCTCCAAATCTAAATATACCCACATCATCCGCATACGCCGATGAGAAACGGAGTGCGCTTCTGTGGGGACCCAACGGCCGGTACCGACGCCGGTATGCGGCACATGATCGCTTCTATATTCGCCGCACTGCGCGCTCGCTGGTATTCACTGGTTTTTATTGGACGTTCGGCGCCCAACGCCCACGCCCAAGTCAATGGTTAAACGTTAAACGCCTGACGGGCGCGCGCCGCGCGACGTCGAAATTCCGCGCTGGCTGCCCGTCCAGGGTAGAGACTCAGAGTGGATAAGCAAAACCAACGCTGTGCGCCTCACGATGAATTTATCAAAGAAGTTGGAACTCACACCGGCGTTCTTATTCTGTCCATGCGAGGTACCGCTCAGAGTCTAGGCACAAACTTAAAGGCAGTATCAACTCCCACGTTTATCCATCACAGGCCCATGGTGTTGTTTAATTTACGCCGTTTTCGTCTCCACTCTATTGTGGCGCTTGCGGCCCATCCTAAGGCCAATCGGGTTGAAACCCATTCGACCAAATCTCAATTCTCGTTTGACCTTTGAAATTAGTCTAAATTAGCGCCGAATCTGGGGGAGGGCAGGTGGGCGAAGAGTGGAAAGTCGTTCTTGGTCCCAAGCCTGGCTGCACGCGAAACCGGGTCTTACGCCGCCGACCTGACATATGGAGCTGGAGCAATGTGTGGAGCGAAAGCGATTCAAGGAGGTATTCTGCCCCGATGGATGTAACTTTGAAGGTCTCCGACGTCCATGATAGACGCGACGCACAAGTGGATGGTCCACGAGAAACCTGGGCCGAGTGATACTGTGGAGTTACTTTTTGTTGTTGCGAAGCCCAACCTTTCGTTGAAGCCCGGGCACCACACTGGTATCGAGCGCATTAGGACGGGAAAGGCCTCGACAGGCTGTATCGACAGCTGTATCGGTTCAATTTTGAACCTCTGTGCTTGGCGCGTGTGCGCATCGCCACTCGCAATCCAGACCCGCCGATCTGTGATCATCTGTCAAAACTCAACAATTGAAGAAGGAACGTCGACGTCAACCTGATACCAATCTCATTCTTCAAGTTGTTGATATCAAAAGTAGAAGACATGCACTGTGTAAGCACATACCAACCGACGCCTGATGCAGCGTCGCAGAGCGGGAGTTGAGCGGGGGATGCATGGGCCATTGGCGCGACCTGAGACCGGCGGTCATGGGTATATTCGAAAGCAGACGCATCAGGAAGCAGGGGCGCGTGTCCTGCTGCTGTGAACGCGTGAGAAAAGGAGAGAAATGTAGTCCGTTCTGGAGCTGGATACCAGCATAGATGTGGGGTGGACCGAGGTAAGATGTTCCCTGATCATTCCTGTGCCTGTTATGCGTGGAGCAATGCAGCAAGACCGGACGCGTTGCTCGCGGAGGGAAGGGCGGTCTGAGATGGCAGGTGTCCTCTGTGTCCTACCGATCTGCCTGCGGGGCGTACTCAGGGTCCAGGTCCTCAACGTCATGGTTATCAAATCCGCCAACTCGGGTAGGCTAGAGAATCGGTGTGAGTGTGAGGGCCAGTGGCATTGCGCCAGGATGCCAGGATGTGAATCCTCTTCTGGTCTGTAGACAGCTTTGGGTCCTAGCAGACAGCAGGGAGCCTTTCTGAGGCTCCAAAAAATTAACCAGAACTGCGTTGAGCGCTTTCTCGCACGAAGCGCTTGTCCGACCGCAGCAGGCGTCTAACGGAATAAATGTCGCTTAGAAAATTCTGCGGTTCGCTAGAAAGAATTTTCAGGGTCGCAGTGAGGCGAACGAAGGCTTACAAATTACGGCGCACAATTCATTGCAATGTATCCAACTCCCGTAAGCCAACGGACAGGGACGCCTGCCGGCGCGAATGAATTAATAACACGACAGGCAGCTCACAGCTTGAATGCCATAGGCGAAATAAGTTCGCCGGAGAGTCGCAAGGAAGCCGGGGGCCAAAAGTACCGAGAGCTGTCGGGCGCTCCGCAAGATTGTCAGAACCCAGGGGAGAGGACGGGCAGCGAGTGAGGTTGAAGGCATTCAAGTCCTTGGAGAGTTCCGCGGAGGAGAGACCAAAGTATCTCTCAAGAGCAAGCTGCACGGTCCGGTGAGGGGAAAGCGCCAGGTAAAGCTGTAGAGCGGGCCATATATGACCTGGAAACAAGCTCTGAGTCACCTTCACGTCACCGCAGATGGCACTCCCTTGCATTCCCGGAAGACGGCCAAAACCCACCGTGCTGTCATCATGATTCATTTCCCGCCCATTAGCTCCCCTGTCGACGCAGAGTGTGGCACAGGAATATGTCAAGAGCAAGAGCACCGAGTATTACTATCGGGAGTCGACTTGGCCAGTCTGAAAGGTGTAAGGTTCAGCGCTGGGTAGGGAGAATCATGATGGTGGTGGTTTGCTTCCAAGGTGTCAATTGATTAGCGAGCCGCATCGTTCCCACGCAGTCACCGTTTGAATTCTCTGAGCCGCACCCGACCCGTTGTTTCGTCCCAAGTATGGGAATTTATGCAGATCTTACAAAGAAGAAAAAGGACAGACGCGGCTGTCGCTGCGCAATTTGCCCTCTGCGTGGTACAGTTGATTATACTGAGTGTAACGCGGAAAGTGCGGACAGTGCGTTCATAACTCCCAGTACTAATTATGAACATGCTGTCTGGCGTGTAAAATGGATGGTCACCCAGGAGACACCCATTTTAAACCTTACCTCAAACAGCAACGCCCTCGAGTGAATTATCTGACAGTGAATAGTCCACGGACCTTCAATTATGCCTATGTCGGGCATTAGCTCCCGTCGCGGGCCTAGGCATGGAGGTGTTATCTTCTAGCGCACATCGCGGCGTCTGAAGCACCCGCGAAAGTACGGAGGCCTGCGATCTTGTCGTGGGATGCGGGAGTCCATGTGATGTCGTCGCAGTTAATCCCACTGGGAACGCATAGCGTCAATTAAGGCAGTGCACTTCTAATAGACTAACGATGTCGCCATTCTGGTCAGTCGACCACGGAGGTTCCCAAAGAGCCCCCTAAACCTTCCTCCACTTGCGGTCGCCGGTCGGATCTATCGTCTCATACGGCCCCACGGTGGATGTAGTTTCCGTGATAGCTGAACTGTTTAGATACCGTGGGCGGTGCTAGAGCGGGTTCTTTGAAGTGCATGCGAGGCCGTCGGATGATGAAGGGGAAAATCAGAAATAGGTAATCAAGTCGTGGTCATATTAGTTTGGCTGAGCAGCGTCTAAACTTCGAGCGCTCAAGAAAATCGCGATGGTTGAAATTCGAACGTTGAAAAGTTGAATTCGCAGACACACACAGAAGCAGATCGGTATCATCCATCCACTGAACATACATCGGGCGGCGTCCACAATGGCATTGCCGGTTTCGTAGATCGCCGATCTTCGCAGGTGATAGTAGAAACAACTTGAACATGGTACTTTGTTGATTTTCATCTGACATATTCTTTCACTGAACATGCATCGGGGTCCATAAAATCATTAGCGGTTCGGTCCCCAATCGATGGTACAGTGGAGTCTAATCAATTTTCCCTGTGGAAGTTTCCAATCAATCAGCAGTCTCGGATTGGCGACGTTTTCAACTTGGTTTTCAATCCTTTTTCCGCCAGCATACTGGACTCATTGTGCAAGACAAGGTGCCGAGGTCTGCCGAAGTTTCCTGGCCTCGGCGGGGAGGTTCCTCGAAGTACGGAAGGGTTTGTGATCATCTACTGATGGACTGCCGCGCTTCAGTGTTCAATCAAAGTTGAGATCTGAGATCGATTGGTCTCCGCCCACAATATGGGGCAAGTGCCTCGTGTAGAATAGTCCCGCGCGCGCCAATCACAAGTCTCTCCCGATCTTCCTCCACCGCACTCATATATCAGGGCCTCGACAGCGCAGCCTCCCGTTCCTGATTCCTGATTCCTACTCCCTTGCCTGAATATGCCCCCTCATCACAGCCTGTTGTTCAGTACGGAGGAGCAGTTGCACGACCGCAGCGCGACAGGCTCGCCGGCCCTGGATGCGCATAGGAAGGGGACCGCGAGCATGTCGTCGGGGATGCTGCTGCGGCCGTCGCATGCGTATTGGGAGGACGGTCAGTGCGGTTCCACAACGGTTTGACCGATGAACTCATGAACAACAATATTATAGATCGCACGCTGCCCTCATCGCACACGCACACAAGTAGCCGTCGGCCAGACTACGCCAGCCCGTACTCAGGCTACACACTCCCCCGTCCCCCGCGTTCCCCCCATCCCCAGTACCCCGACGCGAATCCCAACATTGACCTGTCCGGCCTCATCCCCATGTACCCTTCGTCCGACTCGCCCGCGTCCGGCTCGCCCGAGATGGGCCGCACACAGCTGCTCGACCTGTCCTACACCCCCACCCCCGAGTGGCCGACGAACAATCTCGCGCAGTATGCTACTTATGCGCAGCGCAACAAACCTCTGTGGGCGGGCTCAGGCGACGGTCAGTGGGGAAACAGCAACAGCGGAATGTTCGGCGACTATATCCCGTCGTCGCCCTATTCGTCTACCACCTCCTCGTCCTCCTCGTCCCCACACAACAACACTGGGTACTTCCTCCCCTCCGCCTCCACCTCCATCTCTTCTGCCTCCACCGCGGCCACCTTGCTCGGTCGTCACGCCAGCGGGCCTGGTGCAAGTGCAAACGGCGGGAATCCCAACGGTGCGAAAAAAGAATGCATCCACTGCCACGTAACCTCCACCCCCCTCTGGCGCCGGCACCCAACCACCCAAGCCCCCCTCTGCAACGCCTGCGGGCTCTACCTCCAGCAGCGCAAAACCCTCCGCCCGCAGGCGCTCATCGACGCCGACCTCCCGTCCCCGCCTTCTTCGCCAAGGATTCCGGACGAGGAGTACACCGGCCCGATGTGCAGCCATTGTAAAACTCGAGCGACGAGTGTGTGGAGGCGGAGTAAGAGCGGGGAGCAGGTGTGCAATGCGTGCGGGGTGTATCAGCGGTTGAGGGGGAAGGAGAGACCGTTGAGTTTGCGGAGGAATCGGATTAAACCGAGGACGAAGCATGCGCGGTAGGGGAGGAGTTCTACGTCGACCCGACGGCGTGTTTTGCGATGCCCTTGGGTGGAGACGAGCTTGCGAGGGCATGTTTTGCGATGACCTTGGTGGAGACGAGCTCGGGAGCCCGGGGCGTTCGACCTTGAGAGTGTCGGAGCCCCGAGCGAAGTATAGATGTATTTTAACGTATCGTACTGTATATTCGGGTTCGAATTCTGTACATGTACAACAAATAAGCCGCAGGTAAAATAAATTATGCGATACATGCACTACTCTCCCCACGTGGAGTCTCCGGAGAATCTAACACTGGACTCGAAGGTGGCTCATTTCACCTCGACAGTCATAACAATGTACCTATAGTGCCAGGACGACAAACGATTGGAATTGGAAAACAAACCCCTCGACTTGGACATGTGCGACTTGGGATTTACGAGCTATTCATGGTCCCGCATGAGAACACTAGCGTTACCGATTTTCCCGAAACGAAGCACGCGCTGCATTACTCAGTGTCCATGGATTCAGCCAAGCGCGTCACGAGCTGCGGGTTGGCATCATGCCCATCTCGAAACGCAGCTGTTCAACGCGGACGCAGAGTACCCCCGAGCGTTTTCACCATTGGATACCCGCTATTTGCGACGACACCTGAAACCGCCCACTTGCGCGACTTTGGCTGGCTGGGACCGCTGGGTTGACTTTGACTTTTGACTTTGACTGATCCAGCTGCTCCAACTTCAAGTCGTCCTCCGCGGTATCAAATAATTAGTAGTGATCCACCCTGATCCACCGCCGAACGATTAACGCGCATCGCCACCCCCTTCCCTTTCGCCGCCGCTGCCAGTGCCAACGTCGACGTCGACGTCAAACGCCAAACTTCAAGCTTCGAACTGATAGCCATCTCGATTCTCGATTCTCCTGATCAGAGACATCTGATTCTCCGTCTCATCTTATCAGTCGTTCTAACTTGAAGAGTGGAGTGCTGAGCAGTTGGCGGGAAGTAGCGGGGCGATGATGAAGGTAGAGTTATATTTATGGCGGAAATGAGGGATACCGCAGCATCAACTTGAGGAATAATCAAGCACGACGTTTTGATTATAATAACTGCTTTTCCCGATCTCGTGGCGGTTGGAGCGAGGGCATGTGCGGGAGGCGGGGGAACGAAGCCGGCTGGATCCGCATGAGCAAGAATGAGGGACTCAGACTGGTGAGACGAGGGGGTATCGAACAAAGATTGGAGAATCAGGGACTAGTACGCGTTTGGGGCGTTCGAAGCATTCGACGCGCTCACAGCAAACAGCCCATCAGAGCCGCGGGTTTCGAAGTACGAATTGTGCAGTGCCCTGGCTGTTGGCAATGAGAGCTCGGCCGACGCCGTGAGGTGGAAATGAGTGGCGAGGCAATTATGTCGTGGCGTACAGCCGGTCGGACCGCCGGGCCATTGAGGCGTTTGAGGGTGGCAGCCACATCAGGGTGAATTGTCCTGTCCGCCCTTCGAGGAGATGACTTCACTAATGGTTACTTGAGGCGTCAGCCAGAAAGAAAAGGGACTGCGGGGATCTGCGAGAGAATGAATATTTCCAACAGAGCAGGATTTAGTTAGGACTTTGAGTCGAGGGAAACGAATGGAATGAGCGTTGCGTAAGTTCGTCGGTGAAACGAGTTTTGAGGGTTACCGTGACGTCAGGGCCTGATTGTCCTTTGCGGCGTCCAAGGGTAAGTTTGTGGTGGCGTAAACATTGGTGTTTGAGCGATCCGCCAAGAAAAGCAGCCACCAGGATTTTCGAAAGCCTTTCGGAAGCAAGAAAATTACTTGTGCGCGAGATAGATTGCTGCGACATCCGGAACTTGGACATGGGCCATTAGTGAAAGAGTTTTGAGGGTCAAAGTTACGTTAGGCCTTGATTGTCCTGTGCGGCGTTGAAGGGGAGATACGATACAGATTCGTGTTTGGGGCGGAGAAGCGGTCCGAGTCAAATGAAAGGACTGCCACGAAGAGCAAAGCTTGTTGCGCTTTTTTTGCGACATGTTCGTGTAGATGAGTGGGCCAGTGGATCGGCGTAGATGAATTTAGGGTGTGTCCTCAGGAAAGTAAGTTTGAGGGTTATCATCACGGTTAAGACGCAATCGTTTCTCGCAGAATAGCGGGGCTTTTCAGCAGTACAATCCAGGGCTAACAGGGCAAGGGGATCAGCCTAGGGTGAGTTTCGTCGCCGATTCTGGATAGTTCCGTAGTCTGCGACAGTCATATTCCAGCAAGTTCATGAGAAGGCTCGGTATCCAGGACAACGCACAACAGCACGACAGACAGCGCCATAGGCTGTAAAAGTTGATGAGAGATTTCGAGACGTATAATGCCTTCGGGAGCTCCGGATTTCGGTGCAGATTCGAATACACAAGCGCAGCATGTCAAGACCCAGGTACCAATGGACGGACCGGGAAATGATGCCTAAGACGCCAATAAGGACGCCGTAGACAGTCACAATGCTCTTCGGGTTATGTAAATCGTTCGGGCATTCCGGCTCAGAGAAACATAGCCTTAGGTTAGACCGCCAGGTACCTGGGGCTTGTGAGGGCTTGTGTCGCCAAGTACTTAGTCGTAATGCTCATTCGTCGAAGGCTGTTGCAGGCATTATCTCCCGTCCAATCCAGTGCCGGGCCGCCAGCCCAGATAATTCGTAGAAAGAATTCCGAGGTGCAGAGGTCGCCGTTCCACTGTGAAAAAACAAGCGAAAGATGGTGGTCGTTTGCTGCAAGGTGCAAATTGATTGGCGACGCAACATCGTTCCCACGCAGTCACTGTTTAAATTCTTTGAACCTTGCCCGCATTTTTCGTGGAATCGCAGCTATGGAATGCATTCAAAGCTTTGAATTCACAAAATCTATAGGCGCAGTAAATTGACCCTCCGTGCTTGGGCCTAATTATACCGTGTTTCAACGCGAAAATCGCGGATGCTTGGCGGATGGCCGTTCGTACCCCAGAATTAAGCAACGCAGACCATCTATTTTGGTTCATGTCATTTGGCGTGTAGAATGGACGGTCACCCAGGAGATGACCCAATTTTACCAATCTTCCACGTATGGCTGGATTATCGGAACAGTCCGTCTCTCTTCAATAACTCTATGTTGGGGATTAGCTGCCGGACGTTGGCCGGACGAGGCTAGGCATGGCGCACATCGCGGCGCCTGAAACATTCCCGAACCCACGGAGCTGCTATGCCCGCGATCTTGTCGCGGGATGAACACTGAAATGTATGCGGGAACCCATGTGATGCGGTCGCAGTTAAGGGAGTTCCAGAATGGGAGACCAATCACGTCAACTTGCACAGAAGCATGGTCAGTAGCCCACGAATTCCCCAACCTTGATGCACTCGTGGTCGCTGGTCGGATACACGCTCCGACTCTTCCCTGATAGCTGAACAGTTTGAACACCGTGACGTTAGAGCGGGTTCTTTTCCTAGGCATGCGAGACTGTCGGATGATGGAGGGTACGTTGAATCCGCATTGCGTGTCCATGCGAAAAACGAACAGAAATAGACAAACAAGTGGTGGGCGTCTATTATTCGCCTTAAGCGCGTACGGCGCCTAAACGTCCTAAGAAGTTGAGAATGTTCGAAGGTTGTGAAGTGCGATTCGCAGACACACCCGGAAGAAGATCGGTACCATTGGGTCCACGATGGCATTACCCGTTTCGTCTCGGATCGCCGATCTTCGAACTAGAAGAATCATTATCATGCTACGTTGATTTTCATCTGACATATTCTTTCACTGCACAAGCATCGCGGTCCACAAAGATATCACCTTTTTTGTCTCAAGATTCAGGAGTACGTAGGCGCGGCTAGAATTTTCGGAGTCTAGCAGGCTCGTCAACGGCGAACGCAGTGATAGCTATTTCAAAGCAGAAATTGCTACATATCTCGGAAGCCAGGGAGAAATTCGGAAATCGGCCACCATAGTATTCTTCCCAGTGGGAATTTACGTGGATGGAGACCTCTACATCGGTTGATAGGGCCGTAAACAGCCCGAGAAATTTAGGTGGGACTGAGCTTTAGCCAATGAAAAACCCCGACCTGGCTCGACTTCTGGATAGATTTGGGGCGGGGCATGAATATGCTACATCCATAAAACATATTTCCGACTTAATCTCGCTGAATGCAAGTGTTACAGAGCCTCAAGAACGCTTCAGCAAGTTGAATAGGGGCTAAATTCCCAAATACAGTAATACCAGAAATCACATCACTGATTTCCGCCAGGGGTCGGGAGAGCTCGTGGACCACAGGGGTCGGGGCGTGTCGGTGAAACAAATCGTATTCCGGCTGAGTGCACGACCCCCGACGTGAGCTAGAGCCAACCTAGGCGGGGCCCGCCTACACCCGACGATTTTCCCCAGCGTATGATTCGCGGAGGAGGAATACTCGAGGATCTGCGCGCGCGAGAGAGTGTCGATCACCGGAAGGAGATGCCTGATGGTGATTTTCACAGAATCAAATCGCGCAAATACTATAAAGCGCTACCTCATGGCACATTGAGCCAGGATCCATCCCCCATGTCTCAATTCGCTGTCGGGCAAGTGTGAGTGCACCGCTGGTTTTCTGTATGGTGCGGTTGAACTCTAATCGCTCGCAGGACGATCCCCCTGGTACGCAGTCTCTAAATTGACCTGCATCATGGCAGCTGAGTCTTACTTTATCAGTTCATCGGTACGCTTGTCAACTGGGCATTATCGGGCGTGCTCGCGGTGCAACTCTGTACGTCCCCGCTCCAGAATGATCCCACTTGTATAGCGTTGACGTTCGTGTCTGCAGACCTATACTTCCACGCATTCCCCAAGGACCGCCCGCTCACGAAAATCCTCGTCGCGCTCGTATGCCTCGTCGAAATCGTGCAAACGATGGCAAACACCTTTGATAACGTGGTGATCTTCGGATCCGATTGGGGGAATCTACAAAGTCTGGACACCACGCGGTGGGGGTGGTTTAGCGTTCCGGTTCTCGGAGCCTTGGGTGAGTATATTTCAAGTCGCCTGCTTATATTCCGAGGGGGCTGATTGATTCAGTTGCCTCTGTCGGTCAGAATTTCTTTGCGGTGCGTGATGCGCTGGTTTCCATTGTCCTGAGAATATACTAAGGCTGTTTTAGTGGCGGATCTATATAATCGGCCGCACGCTGTACATTCCGGTTCTAATCGCCACGGCAAGTCTACCAGACATAACCCCAAAATACTCGCTGGGCTCATAGAAAACCTAGCTTTCGATATTCCAGCTCGGAGCCGGCATCTGGACCGGTGTGGACATCGTAAACGCGGGCAAATTCTCCGTGTTGCAAATGGAACAACCCAAAGTCCTTGTGGTTCGTCCGTTCATGAAAACTCCTAAAGCACGCACCACTCACATTTCTCTCGCCAGGCATGGCTTGCGGTGACCGCCGCGTCCGACCTGATCATCGTCGCCGGGACCGTCTTCGTCATCATGAAGGCACGGCAAACTGAGTTCAAAAGCCCTGCAACCCTCGCCATTTCGCGCATCATCAAGGTGCGTTGCGTACACTTTAATTGCTCGAAAGTTTATCAATTCAATTTCACCAGGTCAGCGTGGAAACCGGGCTCGTCTGCGCCCTCTTCGCCGTCGCCGATCTCGCCATATATGTCACCTACGACGCAAACAATTACCACATGGGCATTTGCATCTTTCTGTCCAAAGTATATTCAAATAGCATGCTGCTCGTGCGTAATACCCTCGAACTCCTCCTACTTGCCGACTGCTCACGTTTGTTTTTCAGATATTGAACTCCCGCGCGTACATCGGGCACGCCGATCCGCGTAAGTTGGCAGGCACGCAGGCGACGGACATGATATACCGGAGCCGGATGACGGCATTGCACGCCACCACTGACGTCGAGGCTCACTCTGCTGCGACTATCAGTTCTTCGACACAGATAGATCTGAGCCACGCTGAGAAAATCACAGAAGACTTCGCATTGTAGATAGCATGTACAATCGCACGTAAAGCTTTGTGCTTGAAGCCTGGGGCATATTTGATTAGGCAGCCATGGAATATTATTATAAACTCGACCGACAGTCCGCGTCGCAAATGAGCAAAACGCAAATAATCCCACTAATGGTAATCCGAGTATGGTCGTCCATTGTAACGATCTAAAACATTTCTATCCTGCTAACCTTGTCCCCTTTCATACTTCACACTCTTGCCCCCACGCTTCACACACACTACCACTCCTATTGCCGCCAGAATTACAGCGACTAGTAAGTTGGCGCCGAGAAGTCCGACAACGATGGGTCCGTATTTCTTCACTTGAGAATTTGAGCCATGGCTCGCCGATTCCGTATTGCCGGCGGCGACGGCTGCCACCGCTCCAGAGGACTGACTGGATAGACGCGCCATGCGGACATTCAGGACGTCGGCCACAGCGGCCGTTGGGTCGGTCTGCGGTAGTAGCTGCATCGAGGTATTGCCGGTGTTGGTGGTGGAGGCTCCTGGAGTTACCGAAGTGATAGCTGGAGTGCAGAATGCCTTCAACACCGGCTCAAGAATAATGAGGGTTGAACTCACAGTTGGTACATGTTACGGAGTATACTGTCCCCAAAAATGCCGTCAAAGTCGCCCTCAGCTGGGGCCGGATTGAGCGACGAAAAACATCCAGTGCGGTCCGTGTCTGGGTCTGTCGTGTACTCCGACAGATCCAAGGGGTGTATGGGAAACTGCGCACCGCTGGACGGAATACATGAGCCAAGATCGTGAAATCGACCTATGCACGCACCCAATCTCAATTCGCACTATCGTGGTTGTGTTGCACGGAATCAACCAGGCGCCATTCTTGTACGGTGTTGCCCCCGGAATCGCCGAGTAAATAGCGTTGAACAGATCTTGTGGCAGAAGTCCAGTCGGCGTTCCGGAGTCCATCACGACAGCGATCTTCCCTGACGTTGCGACCGGAATGGTGGATTTCGGAATTGAAACCGGGACGTTGTCCACGGATATTCCGTCAATCAGAATACTCCATCTGCCAGTTCCCGGGAACAGTGGAAGAGATGGGGTCGAGACGATGTCCGCGTAAGTTTCATCAACCTCGTTGACGGTGAACGACGCCTCTGATGTGCCCTCCCTATCATCACTCCGCGAGAGAGACATGCCAATAAAATTGTCTTGCTGCGGCGTCTTCTTGAAGAGGTTGAACAGGAAGGGTTCACCTCTTCCGTACATCCCGCTGTCGTCCAGCGTGTTTTTGAGAGTCGACGCTTTGAATATATCGAATGCTACACCAATGAGACCGTTGATTCCGGGATCCAGAAGATCACCAGCACCGGGCTGCGTGGCGTCAGATCAGCTGAAAGTAACCGCGTAGTACGCTACTTGCCGTTGTAGCATTCATGAAGACGGTAAAGGAGCCCCTTGAATCGTCTCGAAGCAGCTATTGGAGAAGCAGCAGACCTTGGTTTGTAACCGTGTATCCACCCATTTCTACGGTTGCGAATCCAATGGTCCCGTTGACGCAAAATGTATCTGGGTCACCGTAATTGAATGACGCATTTATTGCTGTGTTGTTAAAGATGAAATCCGCCGAGGGCTGAATCCTGCAAAATGAATATTTGAGCAAACGACGCACATTCTGCGATACAGATTTAGCGTACCACAGGTCAGAGCTGCCAGTGTCGACGGCGACCCTGAAACCTTCCATTTTGATTAGTCCTTCGGATAGCGAAGAGGGGCAAGAAGATACTTTGGCCATTAATTGTGATATTTGTGGTGTACTATAGCAGCACAGTGAGCAGGCAAAGGCTTGCCTGGCTGTAGACTCACCCGAATATCCCCCAAATTGGCAAGGGTAGAGGTGTTGATCGCGGCGAGGGTGGCACCACCGCTATTCGACCCGGCTCTGTCGTTCAGCATTGGATGGCGTCGAGCATTCAAGGGGGCATGTGTGAATAGCGCAGCTGCAGCCGGCAGTACAGCGCTGACGAGAATAGTAGAGCCCCACATACTGATGGGAAACGTCTGAAGGTTGAGTAGGACGGTTATATACCTGTTGCTGTGCCCAGGCAGACTATGACACAGCAAGGCTGTTGGTGGCCATCGCCGCTTTGAAACACGGACCACGAAATTCTGAGCCAGCATCACCGCCCACCAGGCCCAGGCAGAGAAAGAAGTCCGACATCTCGAATGGGAATGCCGCTGTGATTTTGTAACATTGTTTGTCTATTGCCGTGTTCTCCGTCGGGAAGCTGTACTCGTGAGTCAATGCCGTATGTCGTATGTTCGCAACGTAGTCCGAGCTGTCCGTGTATAAGTATAGTCTCGGGAAGAGCCAACAAACAATAGGACGGACTACAAACAACCAGTCTCCCAGAGGCATGAAGCTCTTAGGCCGACACACACGGGAGCAAGGTGCAACAAACTTCATCGCTGAATTGTTGCGCGCGCTTCAAGAAAGGGGAATTAATAATAAATGCGGCGGACACTCCGATTTGAATCAAAGCGCATACATTGCACACGCGGCTTCCATTTCGGCGAAGCCGCGACGATAGACCCACAGTATCGCAACTCACTCATCTCCCCTCCTCGTACCGTCGGCATTCCAAACTTGCGAGACGATTTGCACGGGCTCCGTCCGCTCGGCGGTGCCATTTGTCCACGTGTAGATGTGCGTTGTTTGCGTCCACAGGTGCCGCGCGCGCACCCAGCTGTGCTGGGTGTCCAGCTTGATCTTGCGTAGCGCGCGGCACAGCTGCTCGAGTACCAGAATCGCCTGGTGTTGCGTCTCGCGTGGTAGCAGGGATCCGGGCGGGAATTATAGTCGAAGGACAGGACCTCGAGATGCGGGGGAAAGGGGATCTCGTTCTTGGATATGAGGTCCATTATAACCTGCGTATGCCCTATCTATGTAAGCATGGATAGATCAATTGAAACGAACGTACGGTTAGTGCACCGGCAACAGGGAGGTCGCCAAATACAGGCGCGCGCGCCCCGGAGGCTACTACGATGGGATTGAGCAATGCTGATCGTAGGACGAGAAAGGCGACAGCGTACCGTACATGTACCCCGGGAGGTAAATGACGGGGGCCGGGGCAGGCACTACCGGCAGCTCCGACCGATCTTGGTAGCGGGTAAAACCCATGGTTTCGGTGGTGACGATGAAGTCCAACTCGAGGTCCTCCTGTGAGCGGGCGTACTCAACGGATCCATCGCGCAGCTCCACCAGGCGGTTGCCAACTTGTTCGTCCTCCTCCTGGCTATCCAGGTCATCGTCAATGTCGTACTCTGAATCGGAGCCCTGCACGCTGTCCGGCGCGATATCACGCAATGCCATACGGACCTCGCAAAGGTCTGGGAAGAAGCTCGTGATAGCTGTGAACACCTTGGGCAGGTGCATGGTGAGCAGTTCCTCCGTTAGGGTGAGTCGTTGTAGTGCGACGGAGCCGCATAAGCTGTCCTGGAGAAACCGCAGCGTTTTCGCCAGCGGGTCCGGCTCCGCGGGGAAATTGCCCCAGCTGCTCTCAACAACCTCGACAACAGGGCGCTTGTGGACGAAGAGACGCACGAGGGCCGGCGACCCCGCGAAGAATTTGAGTAGGGGGACGGTCGTGTCGGGGAGCTGCTGGGGGAGAGATTCTATCCAGTGGTCCATCCGTGCAAGCATAAAATCAACGGATTCGAGTCCCGGACAACAGCCCAAGAGACGGAAGAGGAGGGCCGCGTGGTGAGCCCGTAATATGACGCGAAGCTCGACGAGTCGGGGGAGTGGCTGAGCTGCGAGAGCCGAGAGAATGGCTATGTCGTCGGCCGGGTCGTCCACGGGCGACCCACGGATGAACAGAGTTTCCAATTTGTCGGGGTCGATGAGCTCAATCGGTGTCTGGGAGGACGCTACATATCGTCCAGTGAACGAAAACCCGCGCAGAGGCAGGAGATCCTCCGCACGGGCAACAACATCGCAGTGCTCCAGAGTTAGACACTGGAGTAATGGCAGAGTCGCCAAAATTGCCCGAAGTTCGGGCCCAATCTCGAAATCCGCAGCGGCATACGGTGCGAAAGTAATGACACACCAAGCAGAGTCTTTTCAGCTGTGCCTTGCTAGCGTAAGACCAGCAGTTGGACCAAACCTCCGTAGCCAGTTTGTCCACGTAGCTTGAACGGGACTACATGGTGGGAGGAAGATGGGAGGAAGAAAGAGAAAAAAAATCCGTATCATCGGAAGTTGCCGCCGAAATGCCGAGGTAGGGGCGGAACAAGCAGGAACAAATTCTAGTTCACCCGCACCAACATCCTTTTCCTCAGTCGCCTTCAAAGTTTGGTGGCCGAACGAAGGAGAATCTGGGAAATTCAAGATGCCTGAGATCGCAGTACTTGCGGCGCTTCAAGTTGCGTTGGTATACCTCCAGAAAGACCAGGAGGGTAAGCTGGTTGCTCAGGACTTTAGAAAGAGAAAGATGGCAGCCACAGAATTGAGTAAGAGATGTCAGCCAAAGGTACAAGGCAAGAGCGCTGTAAGAAAAAAAAAACCGAAAAAGACACATGTTCCCAGAACGTCTGGGCAGTGGGAACACGGTTAGCTACTAATTGCCGCCGCGATGACCAGTGCTCTTTTTCGTTGCCTCTGCCCCCGCTTCCTCGTCACTCTGCTCCAATTCCCCATCGATCTCGTGGAAGTGCTTCATAGCCTCCGCGTCGTCCCGGCTAGGATCCTTTGACACCGCCGCCCCGGGCGGTATGCTATATATAAACAGTGTGTCATTCCGTCCCTTCTCATCCTCCGGTCGCAGCGTAATCTGTGCACGAATTATTAGTGTAAAACACGCTCAACATTCAAAGCAAGTGTCACCTTTCCGTCGTGCCCGGTTGTCCAATATCCGCGGGGGCCGCTTATCTGGCAATTAATCGTTATGGACAAGGCGGCGGGCAGTGGGATGGAAGTGACAGACCTGGTATAAGTACAGCGGCACGTTGAACATCGAGTCGGCATATGCGCCGCTCTCTGTGATCTTCCATCGCTCTGAACTGGTGGCGGTTGACTTGCCTGAGAGTGGCTTGCCGGAGTTCACACGTACGCCCTGTAACACACGGTCAATGATCAATCTACCAAAAAGCTCTTACCTCTTACCACCATCATCGAAAATGAAAAGTGGAAGTCTGGCTTAGGACGTCCTCCCCAGTGGATCTACGATAGACGGGGCCTGTCTGCAATGACAGCAGAGTCCACCAACGTCAATTCGGGACCTCAAGGGCTTCGTCGTCGCTGTTAAGTGATCACTGCAGGGACACTGACAGCGACGGTCGGAATGGAACCGATAGAACAGTCACAGCGCCTTGAGTACATAGGAGCGGACTTGTGATCCCTCACATTCTGGCAGCTAGAGCACAGACTGGAGAGACGGGAGGGGGGGTTGGGGCGGGGGATTTCTGTCTCCCAGCTCCGCGCGGACTGCGCACGAACCCTTGCCCTACCCGTAGCCGGCCCGGTGTAGATCAATGATCCTAATTGATCCATTGACGCACGAGATAAGATATGATTACCCAGAACAGTCGACTAGGTTGCTAGCCAGTTTGACGTGTCGTTTTCTTTACCCAATTCTTTTTAGTATATTTTTTTAGTAGTTACTTTGCATGCGTGCCTGTAGGGACTGTTGAGGCGACGCAGTCGGGGTTTCTTCTGGTCGACGGCGAGTCAAAATTGATGGCGAGGAATCGCCATTGGTTACCCACGAGGTTTTAACCGTACGACCTACCTGTTGTGGCCACAACAGGTCGGGAAGATCTCCTGGATGCCTAGTCTTTCCGCCCCCCTTCAGTAGTGTGTTCTACGTAAAGATCAGTGACTTTTTTAGCCTACAAGCAGTTACCCAAATCTTCGTAGTAAACTGATTGTTCCAATTGTGGGACCGCGTCAGTATAATATATCCTCCTCCTCCTCCATCATGGATGGGCATGAACACAGAATACCTTGTGCGCGATCCGGTGGGTCTTAAGCCCTGGGTGACAATAGATGCAGTAGAGTTCCTCCTTCGTGACTGGGTCGGGGCACAGGTATATGTCTGTCTGGAGGAACGGAGTATCAGCCCACATGACAGCCTATGAAACGCGACGAGGTACTTACACCGGTCTCCAAGAGCGTTTTCGCATCGTTTAGGAAGTAGTGGACCGTGGTACTTTTCGAGAGCCCTACGGTGCCATCCGGGCGACAGACCACTCGACCGAACGTGGAGTACACGTCGGGCGGGACGTTCCTCGGAAATTCAATGCGGCTGTTCTTGGCGGAACTGATGACGACTGCCTGGGCTGGGAGGAGCAGCGTGTTATGCCGGGTGGCAGCCTAGGAAATATCAGCACGGGCAAGATGTCAGTTATAGATGCGCACCTGTACAGTATGGCACAAGAAAAAAACAACAGCCAGGAGAATCCGTACAGTTCCCATAGTGTAACGCATCATTGGGGGGATGCTTGGATTTACCTGCACTGGTGTGTATTTATACACTGGCAGAGTCGACCGGGATGGAGCCGATTGCGCATTTCGGGTTGTTGGACGATACGGCCCCGAATTGCCTCCGAACCGGGGGCTTGCATGTAGAGACTACTGAAGAATGAACCAATCAATGTACGTCTACCGTGGAGTCAAACCCTCACTGGCAGTCCGCTCCGTGAACGACTAAGAACCGATTCGCACCCGAGGTTCTAATACGGATAGAAGATGTGGCTTGTGGTATCGGTGAGCGGAAACATCGAAAGCGTGGTGTCATCAGTATACGTTCTCCGCGACCAAGATTATCAGTTAATTCGCGGGCGAAACTTGGTTCCGCAACGAGGCAAGGATTGGGAACCTTGACACAGCCGAGATGTTCATAAAGGCTGTGTGCAGGAGAGCTAAGAGAACTAGTTCAGCTCCTCCTAGGGTCTTGGCGTAAGGTAGGAACACGGAGCCTAGTCGCTTGCAGGATCCGGGCTACACAAGGGTGTCTGAAAGCACCTGGATAGGGACTAATTGGCCACCCACCAAGTACAAACCCCGTTTGGAGTCGAGATGGGCGAAAACGCTGGGTGTAGAATGGGTAAGCTCAGTTCCTCCTGTAGTTTGAGCATGGAGCCGAGTCGCTCGCGGGATCCGGACCAGACAACTTGAAGATTGTTTGAATTGGGGACTAATCAGCCTTCGAAAAGGCCGTTACTCATGGGACTGGCGGAGTACGTTGGATTTTGCCAAAGACTTGTCAAAGACCGCGGCGCTGCCTTGGTCCTTGGTGGCAGTGGCACCGCGTTACCGCTGCCCGCAACGTTCAAGTTACCGGAGTTGCACCAAGTCCCCCACAAGCTTATCGCATGACCAAACCGAAGGGGTTGCCTTGGGCGAAGAGTATGGAATTCACGGGAGAGTGGAAACGAGAGACACTCCGGAAAAAAGGAAATTTCAGGGGCCCCAAAGAGGTTTCTGGAATGTTTAGTGTCAGCAACACTATAAGTAGGGCTGAAATTGTACCAGAAATGTAGCAAATCGGGGGCACCGAAAGGGTTACTGAAACGGGGAATTTCGGGATTGGTACACGGCTATCCCGGAGGACATCGGGATTTGACGGGTTTGATGTCCGTCGAATTCCAATGCCCACTCGTCGGGTTTCAGGAAATCGGCACACCTTCGGACTCCAATGGTATGGCCCACTGTGAACGAAGAGCAAGACCTTGGATTCCAACGACGCCGTGGCACAACAAATAGTGGGAAAAGGAGCCCCCAGTGCGCAAAATGAATGTGAAGGCCAGGGTTCGAAACCGTGGCCTTTCGTAAAGTTAGAAAAGAACCCGCCCGAGTCACATCCGCTAAAGCATGGCTCCATTGCAGGTGAAGTTCCGGAGGCTGATAGTACAGCACTTCGACCACCGGCAACACGAAGGGGTCATCAGAAGAAGGCAGTATCATGGATGTGTTAAACTGTTTGCCCAACATCTATCTCACCCTAAGCTTCCTGACTTATCTCTATGGTGTTCCAACAAAGTTCCCTCTCTTTTCTGAGAGTTACAGATGTCAATGGCGACCATTGTGAATCTGTGATGTTACTTATTCAAGAAATCAGACTGCAACAGAAAAGGAGTAGCGCCGCAGTTTGGCAAGGGAGGTAATGTGCCTGAGAAGCGAAATTTGAGGGGCGGCTTACAATTACAAGTATCGGGCTCGCGCGGCTGCTTTGCGCAATGCACATTGCACCGTCCTCGCCAAGTCCCTTCTGATGCGAGATCAAGGTCACATGTGAGAATCATTGGAGGCCAACGACCTGATATGCGTACTGTGGGCGGATCATAGAAATGTCACTGATCGACCCGTTGGATTCCGACATTCTGCCGGTTTGGTGAATTCCACTGAGAAAATCTTTGAAAGCCGAAGAAAAAAGCGTCGAATTCCAACGGGTAGCAATTCCTATCAAATTCCGATGACTCCCGGGATAGCCGTGTATTTGGCCACCCAAAATGTTCCGTATCAGGTGCATTTTTGACTCACCAGAAACTGCTCCTGAAACTCAAAGTTTCAGGAGCGGTTTCTGGAGAACGGAAATGGCGCTCGAAACTTGCTCGAAACGGTAAGTTTCGGATTACCAGATACTGATTCCGAAACGACCCGTTTCAGAAACCTTTTCGGGTGGCCATAGATTTGGCATTTCAGTTACAGTTTTTGCCTTACTTATACTGCTGCTGATACTAAGCATTTTGGAAACATCTTTGGGGACCCCATAATTTCCCTTTTTCCGGAGTGAGAGCAGAGAGCAACGAGATGGTGCGCCACGTGGCAGAACGGTGATTGCCGGACCTCATTCCCACGGTTCCGTCTTTGAACGTCCTTGTTCCACGTTCATGTTTCAGCTTCTCTAAACCTCTATGTTGCCGCTGTGCATGTAAAGCGTGCTTCTTGGCCAACTCGTCCCACACAATGGATACTCTAAAGTTGTGAAACCTCCATTGACTTGTCGAGTACTTTCCTGTTGACATCTGGGTGTAGATTCGGACCTCCCATTTGGTCGGCGGAATCCGAATAGGGAATTGGATATATCACCCCAAAGTCCGACGTCCGTCCTCGAGACCATGCCCATAGCGACCCTGCCCAGCCGGTAGTTCTAACGACGAGTCCACCAAAATCATGATGGGAATTACGATGGGGACCGACCCCGCATGTGTTTGTTTGGCACATTGTTGCTTCCTTGACTTTCGTCTCGTCTTGGTCTCGTCTCAGAACTTCATTTGGAGGAAGATGGGATGGAGTTACTATGTCTAGTACTGTATACAAAGGGAATTGACAACAGTTCGACATTTGATGCTGCATTTTAGATTGAAACGGTGCGCAGACTCGGACCCGATGATTCGGCCTTACGATTACGACCGTGAGACGATCTGTCAGCTTGCACATGAAACTTTCAGGCGCTATATATTATATGCTGGACGAACAAACGCCTCGTCTACGTATTCGACGTCTTCTGAAAAATGCGTGTCAACTTCATTGCAACAGCGTTGGCCGCTGCCCTACAAGCCACCGCTACGCCCGGGCCCCTGGCAGCGTCTATGGAGAGACGGCAGAGTTTCCCTCGCATGGTATGCATCCGCAATGGGCTTGTCAGAGAACTGCTAACACCGCGTACCAGGTGGTAAGTTGGCTCAGATATTGAATGGTTCTCCGCTCACGGTACCCACCCCGCAAGTTTTGCCATTTCATGGTAAGTGGCAGTTCAAGATTTTTGTTTTTACTGACTTCAAATTTTCGCCTCAGATCGGAGTCGTCAGTGACCGTACCAGCTCAGCGGATGTGCGTGGCCATAAATTCCATTTTGTTCCCTTACTCACGGTGCATCTAGTATGATGCAGACATGATCCGCGCGAAATCGTGTGTCAATCCTCAACGAGCAAGGTTCCCCGTTCATGTATTGACTTGGACAGATACGGTATCGATGCCTTTGCGCTAAACATCGTACGGATCCCCCTCATTTGTTCTTTGAGCATCGTCTAACGACCCTACAGGGAGGTTCGTCATCATTCTTTTGAAATCCATGTTAATCAACGGACGATACTTTCAGTGGATGATTATACGTGCGTTTCAGTCCACGTCCACACACGGTTTCTTATTTTGACCTTTTCACAGGGATGCTCAACGTTCGTGATTCTATCTCGTTACTCACAAGCTTCTCATGACGCCTCCAGTGGGATTTGCGTACGATTCTGCCGCGCGCAATGGGATGAACGGTGGGTACCGCACTCTGGTCTGCCTGGTAAAGTTTTAATCGTGACTACAGTTTTCATCAGCTACGACTTCAACTGTGCGTTACGGGCGGAGCCTCAAGACTTGACCGCTGACTATGTGCAGGGTGGAACACCAGCCAAGGGGCGCAGATTGGAGCCCATCTCAGCCAGTATGCGTCGCTCCCGGCTCAGCTTATCATCAACGGCGCTGTGAGTCTTCCGCGTCCTATTTACGTCCAAGGAGTCAGCTTACGCGTTCAGGCCTTTGTGTCCTCTTTTGCTGGGGACGGCGTTGACGTTGCTGCCATGCGCAGCGCCGCCAACCGCACAATCATGTTTATACCCAACTTTCACCCCGGTGCGTGGTACTCCCCAAGGCCCCATCTGTAAACAACTTGTCAACCTCACGCGTTTAGGCCAAGGCGACTTCAGCGCAATCGATGGTGCCTTGAACTGGCAGGTCCCATTTTTCGGCATTCCCATCCGTTGCTGACATTCATTCGCGTACAGGATAGCATGGGTACGCCCGTTAAGACACTGCTCCTCCAAGGTGCTGACCGTATTTCACAGCCCAACAACGGGAACAACAAGGCTCCGACTGCGGCCGCGAATATCTCCGTCGCGGCTGGAGATTCCTCCTATCAAGCCACGCTTGCAGGGAAGCCTTATCTCGCTCCCGCCAGTCCGTGGTTCAGTACGCACTATGGGCCCGAGGTGCGTCGGCTCACTTTCTCCAAATCGAATTGAAGAACTGGCTGATGATGGATGAAACTTCGTTAGGTCTCGTACTCGAAGAACTGGGTCTTCCCTGGTGATTTGTTGTGGTATGTTCGATTTATTTTTCCCTCCTGACCGCTTCAACACTGATTTATGTAGGTATAACCGCTGGAACGACCTCCTCACGCTCGGTCCCACGTTCATCGAGATCATAACTTGGTGGGCTTGGCGGATTTTTTTGTTTTCTTGTTGTCGCTCATCAAACCCAGGAACGACTACGGTGAATCACATTACGTTGGTCCCCTCAGCAGCGAACACGAGGTGCGTGCGGAAATTATCACACTGCATGTGTACAGGTGGATTAATTGTTCCAGGACGACGGAGGATCCAAGTGGGCTAACGACATGTGAGTATCTCGGATGGTCCCGTCTGCTCATTACAATATTGACTGCTGTATTCCCTCAGGCCTCACAACGTGAGCCCTCAAAATTGTTGGGCTGATGATAGATATCTGACGCAATATCCAGGCATGGTTGGACATGGCGAAGCCATTTATCGCGGCGTACAAAGCGGGCTCGGCGTCCCCAGATACCTTCATCACTGAGGACCAGATCATCTACTGGTGTGTATCTCTGACTTTCCAGAGCGCGTGTGTTGGCTAACTAACCGCCTTGGTAGGTATCGCCCGACGCTGTCCACTATCGAGTCAGTTTCCTGCAGACAATTGCCTATGGTCCTTTAACCCCCCTCTTTCTACAGCTGCGACGCTACTGATACGACGGCCAATACCCCCGCTAACAACGCTAGCGGTAACTACTTCGAAGGAGTACGAAGTTGCCTGTGTCCCCAGAGATGATCTAACGTTCGCCGATGTAGCGCCCCAATGGATACCAGTCCATGCAAGATGCTATCTTCGCGGTGACGCTGCTTACGAGCCCTGCGAACCTTACCATGACCTCCGGCGGCAACACCCAGGTCTTCGCCGCCCCCGCCGGGGCCTCTGCGTTCAGCATCTCAATGCAAGTCGGCCAACAGAGCTTCGCGCTCGCGCGCAACAATGTCAACGTGCTCGCCGCAAACAGTTTGAAGGACGTGTCGGATGTCTGCCCCTGCGGGTGCGTCTTCAATTGCCCTCTCACTCGCGGTTTTAACCAAAATATTGCAGCCTGTACAACTTCAACGCGTACACGGGTAGCGTGCCGGCGAGTTTCGTCGATCAGATGGGTGCGGACGGGCTTGCCAGCCTTGTGACGGGTCTGCATGTCACAACCTGCCAGCCCTCAGCCTCACTGCCGACCTCTGCGCCCCCGTACACGGGCGCCGGCGGGACTGCGACCGCTCAGGCTTCCGTCTCGACCATCACCTCCGCGCCTGCGTCCTGATGGGTCCCCCCAAAAAGCTGTTTCCAAAGCCGGATATACATACACGCCTACCACGTAATAATATCTACGATCCACACGAGCGCTCTCCGAGTTCGAGGCTATGAAAGCGTTACGGTCGAAACCTGTTGAACCATTCCAAAGACGGAACCGTGTGAATTCGTCACGGCAATCACCGGGCGCCACGTGGCAGCACAATCCTTCCTCAGGCGCCTGCTGTCGCACTTGCTGGCGCTTGCTCTCTCTATCGCCCTGCATCTGGCTGTAATGTTGATGAAAGGGTCTGTATTGTCTGCTCCTGGAGTCGAAATCACCGAAACGGCGCCGAAGCTGCTGAAGGCTTCAAGCCACGTCGAGCTTCCGCGGGCCACACTGCGCGTTTCTTCTGGCCTCGATTTTGCCTGGCTCGCCTGCTCGTACCTGTGTACGATATGATCGCATTGGCAACACGCGCGTCGGCGACCGGTGACCACCACGCTCAGCCATCCAGCATGAGATATCAATGCGTCGGACGCTTCTGCTTCTAACGCCACGGTTAAAAGGCCATTCAACTGTTTCTGACAGCGTTTCAAGTCATAAGAGCCACCCGTGCTCAACAATCAGGCCACAAACTGTTCTCGCACAAGCCAGCAGGCGAGCAAAGGCATCATCAAGCCGAAATCATCTGGGCTCTCAGTCTCTCACAATCCCCGTGCTTCTGCGACCCTTGGATCTCGGCGACCATAGAAATGCTCTCAAACCCATGACGTTCCTTGACGGAATGCTTAAAGGGTCTCTTCAATCCATGACGCTTATACCATCCTCCCCATCAACCTATTCAAAACGAGACACGTCCATGGATAATGATGGTAACTATCCGTGTTTCTGTCCCAAAATTTTCTACAGCTCATTTCACTACTTACACCGAGATGAACAAATGGTTGAGAATTGGTGTGTTGTTCAACTTCATGTCTACATTCGGTTGTTGCCTTGGCGTTTGATCACGCGGCCAAGCTGTGGCTGATTTTTTTGCGTCAGGTGCCCGATCGACGGCCACCACAGCGTGCTCGACTCGGAGCCGAGGTTGTTCTACTGAAAAACTAGGCTCCTCCGTTGTTCTTCCGGGTGCATGTGTTTTTTGGTGCGTGCGTGGGGCCCTCGAAATCTTTGATGCGACATTTTAGAAGGAACTTCTTTCAATCGTGTATAGACCTGATGATGCATGGTTCTTGACCGTGTTACGAACCGTCCTTGTGCAGCCGCCGCACATGACGATGTCAAGGGCTATATAGAACGCAAGACGAGTCGCGTCCTCGATTCAACGTCTCGTGAAGCATGCGTATCAACTTCATTGCAACGGTGTTTGCGTCGGCGCTGCTGGCTGCAGCTACGCCAGGCCCTGTGTCGGTGGAGAAACGACAGAGCTTTCCGCGCATGGTATGTCTCACAAATGTTCTCTTGGAGTACCGCTGACACCAACTCGTAGGTGGTAAGTTAGCTCACGTATTGAATTATTTTCTGCTCACGTCGGATACCCCGCAAGTTCTGTCATTTCATGGTGCGTGGCATGCGCATGGTTGCGTCTGTGTCTGTCCTAATTCTGCACCCCAGATTGGAATCGAGAGCGATCGTACAAGCTCTGCGGATGTACGTCGTTACACCTTCCTTTCCCTCAGTTACTCACAGTCCATCCAGTATGATGCAGACATGATCCGCGCAAAATCGTGCGTTCCGATTCAGCGAGAAAGAACCACCGCTTACGGGGGAATAGATACGGTATCGACGCGTTCGCGCTCAACATTGTGCGTGTGCTGTCATTTATTTTCTTGGGCGCTGGTTGACGTTCCTGCAGGGAGGTTCGTGTTCTCTTCCATGGCTCCCAATGTCAGAGGCTAACCAACTGCGAACTGTTCAGTCGATCCCTATACGTGCGTCTCCTCTATCTACCCTTGTCCACTCTAACGCATCCACAGCGACACTCAACGTTTGTGATCGAGTTTTCGCTACTCCCCCGCTTCTCATAGGTTTCCCAGTGCACTTTGCCTACGATTCCGCCGCCCGTAACGGGATGAAAGGTGCGCACTACGACTATCTTTCGCGGCGCAGTCTGGATGCTTAACTTAGTACAGTGTTCATCAGCTACGATTTCAACTGTACGTTGCTGGTCGATTAAAGGCTTGAGTGTGAAGCCCTTGACATTGAGACTGTGTGTAGGGTGGAACACCGGCCAAGGCGCGCAGATCGGATCCCATCTCGCGCAATACGCGGCGCTCCCCGCTCAGCTCTTCATTAACAATGCTGTGAGTCTCGCGCCTCTTATTTCCAAAGACGCGAGTTGACGCGTCTCCGTGCCCCAGGCCTTTGTGTCCTCGTTCGCCGGGGACGGCGTCGACGTTGCTGCCATGCGCAGCGCAGCTGGACGGGCGATCATGTTTGTACCCAACTTCCATCCTGGTACGTCTTGCTCCTCTCACCTTTCCTTGTAATGAACTCAACCGTGCTCTTTCAGGCCAAGGCAACTTTGGCCTCATCGATGGTGCACTCAACTGGTACGTTCCCATCCATTACCCGCAAGGCCTTTATTCCTGACGCGCCTATCTCCGCAGGATGGCATGGGTATGGCTGCTCCAGAACGTACCACCTCCGAGGCACTAACCGCGTTTCGCAGCCCAACAACGGTAACAACAAGGCCCCCACACCTGGCGCGAACGTCACCGTCGCAGCCGGCGACTCCTCTTACCAATCCGCACTTGCCGGAAAGCCCTACCTCGCCCCTGCCAGTCCCTGGTTCAGCACACACTACGGGCCTGAGGTGCGTCGGTTTTCTTTCATTGTCAGAATATCAACTAAAGGATGGGTTGCTGTGCGTTAGGTCTCGTACTCCAAGAACTGGGTCTTCCCTGGCGATTTGTTGTGGTACACCCGCTGGAACGACCTCCTCAAGCTCGGACCTGCCTTTATCGAGATCGTGACTTGGTAGGCTTGTCCCGTTTCAGGCTCCTTTTGGTACTCATGGATCACAGGAATGACTATGGTGAATCACACTATGTCGGCCCTCTCAGCAGCAAGCACCAGGTGAGTGGCGATGGAACTTTTTTATACGTGCGCGCCTAACAATTATTCCAGGACGATGGAGGATCCAAGTGGGTCAACGATATGTCAGTATCTGTTTTGCTTCCTATGCTGCGATGTTGACGCTCGCTCTCCGCAAGGCCGCACAACGTAAGAGATTATTGCGCTTTTGGCCACATGGGAGATCTCACGGCGATATTCAGGCTTGGTTGGACATGGCGAAGCCCTTCATCGCGGCGTACAAGGCGGGCGCATCATCTCCCAACAGCTTCATCACCCAGGACCAGATCATTTACTGGTAAGTATTCCTTCAACCCCCAGCAATTGTCGTTAGCTAACGAATGCCACAGGTACCGCCCGACATTGTCCACCATCAAGTACGTATCCCGAAGGACTGCTGTTTGCTTGGCTTATCCTTTTTTCAGCTGCGATGCTACCGACACGACGGCCAACACCCCCGCGAACAACGCTAGCGGCAACTACTTCGAAGGGGTATGTACTCTCAAAGTTGCCTCCAACATTCTCTAACGTCGACGTAGCGCCCCGACGGCTATCAGTCCATGCAGGATGCAATCTTCGCCGTGACACTGCTCACGAGCCCCGCCCAACTCACCATGACCTCGGGCGGCAACACCCAGGTCTTCAACGCCCCTGCCGGCGCCGCCGCCTTCAGCATTCCCATGCACGTCGGCCAGCAAAGCTTCGCCCTGGCCCGCAACAACGTCAACGTCCTCGCCGCCAACAGCTTGAAGGACGTCTCGTCTGTTTGCCCTTGCGGGTGCGTTGCATCGCCACCTCTTCTTGCCTTCCGCTCACCCTTTTGAATGCTCCAGTCTGTACAACTTCAACGCGTACACCGGTAGCGTCCCCGCCAACTTCGTTGACCAGATGGGTCCGGATGGGCTTGCGAGTCTCGTGGCGGGCCTGCACGTCACAACCTGCCAGCCCTCGCCCTCGCTCCCGACGTCGGCGCCCCCGTACACCGGCCCCGGTGGGACTGCGACCGCTCCCCCGACGTCCAGCTCCTCGTCGACTATCACTGCGCCCCCGGTATGTTCCGTTTTCCTGTGTGCCGGATGAAGGACGTAGCTTACCGTTGCCTGCGCAGACGTCTTCGAGCCCCACGAGCTCGTCGACTATCACATCCACGCCCACGTCCTCCTCGACCATCACCTCCAACCCGGCGTCTACGACTACGACTACGACCGGTACCGGCGGCTCATGCACCATCACCGCGTCCGAGCAGATCCGGCCGACCAACTGCATGCAGAAGTACGTGTTTTCCCCCACGGTTGGAAGCAGCGAACTGATCATATTATTGCGTTCTTGCAGAGGCTGTGTGTGGGATGGTCCTGCCGGCTCCGATTCGCCCGACTACTGTGGGTAAGGTGGCGGAATTGGAAGCATGAATGGGCGTATTTGGGGCCCTATGTTAGCTGCGAGTCTTCTATCATTCACGAATTGAATATTTGTTCTCCTTCTTTCGTTGTCATGGACTGGCTTGGACTGGGCGACAATGAATTAACACCTATGATTTTTTTCGAGGGCGGGCTGGCGGGGTGAACAGCGTGCTATTAAGGCGTTAGTGGAGGTGTTGGGTTCCGTACAAGTTTCCTATCCACTAGTCCCGATGCTCACGATGGAGAAGATATATCCGACATAAAAAGAGCAAATCTCGCCATCATCATGACCCGGGCCGGAATCGAACAGGCACCTTCTGTGAAACGTTGAAGAACTACGGTATAGATACGAGCGACAGATGCGGACCATCCACCACCGAGTCGTGGAATTACCTTATCTTAACCTGGATGCATGGCGGGACAAATTTAATCTCGATCCGATGTTGAGTGCTTCCGGACGATATTGAACTCGCAGCGATCATGAACACACTGCAAATAGAGAAAGTCAGTTCGGATAAAGCTGGTGGAGACACTAAGACACAAAAAGACTTGAAAAACCGAAGTTTGGGAAAGACTGACTCGAACAGGCTTCTTCCGCAAATACCTCCAGGACTCCATGATATGAACGGCGGACGCGGAACCGCCCGCTACCGAGTCGAGATACCTGCTAGTGAACTATCTGTTCAAAACAGCGTTCAACGTTCCCTTTGTGGTGGTACTCCCAAATACCGTGCAGACTATGAACTCAGAACGGCTGGTTGAACCGTGGAATGTGCGACTTTGAGAGGTGCAGAAACAGAAGGGGAAAATAATCCACCCTTCATTCCACTGCCTGGGTCTTCTACTGGCACGTACTGCGCGATACGCACGCCATGGAGGCATGTAGAACCGAGTTCGATACAGTCAAACGACCGCTATCCCGCTGATATGAACTGGCGCAGCTGGTTTCATGGCAAGGTACTTAACAACGAGCCAGCGAATACAAAGGTGTCTGCGGACACATGAATGCATACGGCATGGCCAGAATCCTTCGGACGTCCAGAATCAGCGGTAACTGGGATAATCCGGGGGATAAGTCGAAATGAGAGCAAAAGCAGAATTTCAACTCGAATCATGATACGTGTCAGTAGTAAGATTAGCAGATGCAGAGCATCCACCGCTGAATCGATAGAATGCTGTGATTTGCATGAATAGACAGGTAACATTTCAGCTGGACGACGATATTGTGGCGTAGCATTCGGTACGCATTGAAGGGTTAGTAATCCACCCACCATGAACATTGAATATTTTACAAACATTGTCTCTCCCGGGGTAATTCACGACTCATCATGGAACACATGCAATGTTATTTTTCCCTGTCGGTCGATAGGTCGATGGTTATGGAGAGTGAACGCCTATTTTGTGCCTTCAAAACCATGTCGTCCCAGCCATCAGCGTGCTGATATTCTTCGCGAATATCTGGTGGGCAGCCGCTGTCATATTCATATCTCAATCAGCTTCATCGCTCCCCCGAAGGAACGAACTCACCGGAAGGATGGAAGTTGTTTCTGCACGCGCACTAGTCAGCCCATACTCAAAGGAAGGCTAAACGCGACCAGAAACTCACCCCCAGAAATCGCCCGGATTCCCAAAGCTCGTCCCGTCAACGAAACCGAACTGCGTCGGTGACGCGAGGATCGCGGCAAAAGCCTTGTTCGAGTCCCAGAGCCAGGTTGTTGTCTGGCACAGCAGCGGAAAATAAACAACCGACACCAAGACGAGGATGTTGGGCTGCACGTACCCCCGAGTTCGCGGCCTTGAATGAGGCGACGCGGGCGGCGAGTCGCGTGTTGAAGTCCGCGATGACGGATTTTAGGAGAGTCTGTGCGGCGGCGCCTTCGGCAGCGATCTATGCACAAATCAACATGTGCACCTTTTCCTATGTAAAAAAAAGCGAATGCATCGCACGAGAGGTGTGAGATCGACTGTTGGAACGTTGAGAAAGAGGAAATTGCGTGCGCCGACGCCGCTGTTGGAGAATTAGTAGGAGATGCTTGGAATTCAAACCTGGGCGCACTACTGTGGAGGACGAGCAAGTGAATGAGTAGACGTAATAATAATAAGCAATGATGAAGACGACAAGACGCACGAGTTGTTGCATGAGCCCGAAATACTGATCGAGGAGCGTGTCGGCGAATCTATTAAGGCAGAACATGAGTCAGGCAGGCCAACACAAGGGTAACGCAGTACTCACGCTCCACGGTCCCCAGCCTCGAAGTAACTTCCCGCCATATCATTTACCCCTGCGCGCTGGCGTTATAATATTACAGCGACGGTTCACGAAGTAGTCCGCACCGATCCAGACAGAGAACAGCGCATTGGCACTCGTCCACGGCGTCGTCGCAGGCTTACTTGCGACGCTGTTCAAAAATTCGTTCACCTGATCTCCGAGCGAGAGCACCGTTGGCTCGTACGGCGCGACGAGGGTCGCATTGATGGTCGCACCACCGTACGCGAAGTTGTATGTGTACAGCAAGGAGGAGTTGTATGTGAACGTGTCGAACCCGACGTAGTTCTCACCTATATCCCTCATTCAGCAGAAAGAGATGGACACGCAGAGGAGATAACGCGCGCACCTCCGGCACCGGTGAACCCCGGGAACGGCGGGTTCCCGAGTGGGTTGTGGACGTTCGGGAGGACACTGGTGATATTGAATCCGGTAGTTGTGTAGCTGTCGCCACTGCATGTTTTCTTAGCTACGTTGCAAGAATTGAATTGAAGCGGGACGCACAAGGGGAACCAGTAGTTGATCGGTCCGGCAGGTGGTGGTGGCGCCGTTCCTGGGACGCACTGGCTGAAGACTGTACGGACAACGGTCAGCGGAAACATGCAAACTCCGGAAGGATCTTACAATCACTCTCCCAGCTACAGAAGTAGCTGATAAAGAATTTTGTAAGGAATGAGAAAGTAAACGAAGCAGAGAGGCGACGCACCCAGCAACGCAGACAGTGGGACCCGTGTATGTGAGACCTAAGAGAGAGAAAATGCCTGAGCTCTCCGTGTCTTTATTTCAGAAGGAGTGGGCCTCACCGCCACATTGTCCGAAAGCCGGGACCGTCTGTGCTGCAGCGCCGGACGCAAAGAGCGCGAGTGCGAGAAGGGATACAAATACACGTGGAGACATGACTGCGTGGCGAGCGCACGAACTGGGTTCTTATATTTCGATTTCGTGACGGGTGGGAACGGTCGCCAAAGTCAGGTGGGCGTAAAACACCGGGTTTTTTCCGAGGTGCGGGGACGAATACAGGAGATTAGAGCAACGAAGAAGTAGAGGTGTATTTGAAAGCATAGGAGCTTGTTCAAAGACAGCGAGTTGCTGAGTGCATGGTGTGATGAGAGTCGTTGGAACGGATTTGCGGCGCTTGTAAGTGAGTTGTGCCTGAGAAGAGAATGTGATTCATGCTGTTGCGGAGGATCAGTGGCCAGCCATCGACACCCGAGGACATACCGTAATTCACCCGGATGCGCAAGACCGCTGTCTGCTGCTCGATGAGAATGATGGGCAAAGGCAGCAAAATTAGACGAACAAGCCTAAATAGCTTCTTTGTTCGCTCATTTCGTGTAAGCGGGCGGCGGAGCCTCAAATGCGGGGCGCGGTGGATCCTGTACTTCGCGGGCAGGTACAGCGGGCGGCGCGTCCTCCACATGGCAGTGTCCACGGTTAGTCCGTATGGACATGGACGGCAGAGTTTGAAACCCTCTACCGGCTCGACTGTACCCACCCGGCGCGGACGGTGGGTGTAGGCGCCGGCGCCGCCACACCAAGAAGGCCGCAATTGAAAAGAGGACGATCCCGAGGACCGTAGCGAGCGCGATGACGACCGTAGATTGCGAAGTACGTGCAGCGAAGACAGCATCGTTACTCGTGGGTCCAGGGAGCGCGCTTGTGGAGGAGGACTTGAACGAGGAGCTCGATCCTGAGCGGGTTGAGATCCAGTCAGTAAGATTTGTGTAGTATCCATCTTCACGCACTTGGAGGGCAATTGTCATCCTCGTCCTCGTTACAACGAGGGACGTATCTGTCGCCAATTTAGATATGGAGTCCTCGATATGCACGAGATCACACCTGAAGTGAGGCCCTGTCTGATCGATAGAGCGCTCGTAGTCCAAAGCATGCATCGCGTCCGTAGTGATGATGGTCAGTTTATTAGCGATGCCCACGGAGAGACTGGGGGGAGCAACGAAGACAATGGGGGCCATGGCAAGCACAATGGTGGGGATTCTGGGTTCAATGGTGTCCCCGTTTTATCGTTCCATGTATCGATTCGTTCTACCTCCGCCTTTTGCAATATCGCCGCACCACAAATTGAAGAAGCTGGATCCACCATTGAAGACACGATTTTCGAGCTCGATATCGCCACCTTATCGCCGTGCGAGATTCACATAACTTCGCATTACCTTCAGCCTCTTGAGATAGGGATGGATGTGAAGTGCTGAGAGAACCTGGGCCGGGCGAGAGCCTGAGATGCGAGACTCTTCAAAGGGTGAGGAGAGGAGAGAACTCTGCTGCCTTCAAGACCGAGGCCAGCACCAGAGCCACGAGAAACAGTGCTGCTCCCCTGCCGGAGGCTCAGAGACTGAGAGAGACTGAGAGGTTGTGGCGAACGGAAAGAAACTTGAAAGAAACGTCGCGGCGTGTCCACCACACGTGACCATCCAACCCACGTGATCGACCGCGTCCCGCCAGAGCGGCCAAACACAAGCAAATTGAACTAGCATTGTCGCAAGTGAATATTTTATCTGGCCCGCAGTGCTCCCCTGTGTATGATACCTCTGGCCAAAACCCGACCATCCAATTTTTCAGGGTGGTGGCCAAGGCGGTGGCTTGCGATCTCGAGACGCTGCTTTATCGTTCTCCTATCAGCGAAAGTGCAATTGACATACGAACAGCACTTGTTCACAGGATAGTGTACAGTGGGAGGCGCGTACCTTGAGATAGCGTAGACAAGGCAGTTAGACTTTGTGTTCAAATGAAGGTTGAATTTCTAGTTGCGATGCGTGTAACGACAGCGTGGGCACATCAACAATTATTTGACGGGTGACCGTTGTGACATCCGTCCTTGCCACTTGCCATGCACCACCAGGCCTCTCATCCTGCGGTCTCCCCCATCCACCCTCGATTTCCGAACTTTCGTAGCTGCTTGGACACTGCAAGTTGATTCTGGATTTCTTTGGGGGCCGCAGAACTCGCAGTCTTGCGGAACTTGGGCGGGAACGGCTGCTGCATCCTGGCATCCTTGTATCTACGACTGATACGGGGCTTATTGCTCTCCCCCTCCGGGAACAACCCGTTATCTACCTCTACTGCGTGGCATCGGCATTCCAAACGCGGTCCTCAGGCAGTTTTTCGTCTTTCCTCGATCCTCGATACTATTCCCCCAATCTACGCCGAGGATCTCGCTCGCAGCATGCTACTGTACTTCTCTCATTCGTTCATGATTGATATCTTCACATGCTCTGGAGTTCCCCTGAACAACGTCCTTGTCTGAACCTGAACGTGCATGTCATGTCCATCCTCTGATGCAAACTGTGCCCATCATGCTTCGAGGGCAACTCCAGAGATAGATAAGGCTTCTTCGCATTCTCGTCCTGACACCGTCGATTCTGCAATGGCTTCCACCCCCGTACCTGCGCTCCCCAACGTCGAACTATCGTGAGTCCTCTTCGAATGTTGTCGATGGGCGGCATATGGACTCATGTTGATCGGCGTGTTCCTCAACATGATTCTGTACGGCGTGAGTGACGAGTTTTCTCCAGTAATTTGCATCTCATCCAAGGATCGCAGGTGCTGATAGGCCAGGTATACTGCTATTGCATGTGCTTTGGGATCGAACTCAACTTTCTTGCACTCAAACCTTGACCTATTACCAGCTGTACAAAAAGTGCGTCTTGAGCACACCCTTCATGCGAGACAGCGAGTAATCGTCTACAGGGACCCAACCTGGATCCGGTGCTTCGTAAGGCCTACCATATCCGTCCCGTATCGTCGCTCATTCGTACCAGGTCGGATTCCTCTTCTTTGTGTTAACCGCCAATACGGGATTGTCCATTGCAATGCTTTACCAGCCGCTCATTTTGGAGTACGTCAAGTCTTACCGTTCTCACTCGTACTTGAAACGTGCTCAATTCGTCCTGCTGATAGGTCAAAAGCCAGTCTTTTTCCCAACCGGTCCGTCGACAGAGCTCCTTTCTGAGGGTTCAGTACTGAGCTCCTCCTGCTCTTAGTGTTCATGACGCGTGCGTCGCCTGTTCATTATCCAATATGCGCGATTCCTAACCCATGACCTATCCGTGGCTCAGAATCGTTGTCCGTCGTGCGTCTCCCGCATGCCAAGCTCTCCGAGTTTCTGATGCATTTGGCAGGTCCTGGTGTCGATGCCCATCCAACTGTTCTTTGCATTCCGAATCCACAAGCTCACGAAGTTCATCTGGATCCCCATAATCATCGCGCTATTCGCAATCACTAGCTTCGATCCCTCCGCACTTATAACTTCTCTCATCACGATGAACCTCCGTTCTTTTTTCTTCCTCAGCCGGTGGGATCTGGACAACCATGGGTAGCGATGACCATGTAACCATATCGGCGCTAATTCTCCTCGTCGGTGATTTCTCGGGTTATGGTTGCAATCCTCAAGCAATTCGCCAAGAAGCCGCTACTGCACACGCCCGCCCTCGTGTGGTTCCTTACATCCTGTGCGGCCGACGTCCTCATCACCACTTCCCTCGTAATCACATTGGTGCGCGCTTCTTTCGAGGTGCTCTTTCTGCATTCGCTCATTGCCCGGATTGAAATAGGCGAGGAAGAAGACAGGCTTCACCGCGACAGATTCCGTGGTGGACAAGATCATCCGAAGTGCCATGTCCGCACATCATCAACCAAGTAGGGTTCTAACTGCATTTGCAGCGACAATCCAGACGGGATATGCAGTCTGGGGAGGAGGTGGTTTAAGTTATACATTTTATTTGTTTCGCCATATCACTCTCGAAGTAAGTGGATGTAAGCCCCAAGCCGCGCTTTCTTACGCGCCTTCAACAATTCTTCGATTCCCGCCTCCGTCTCGTTCAACTCCTTGACTTTGTTCTGCAATGCCACAATCTGGGCATTTTCTCCTCAGTGATCTTTGGCGACGATATACTAATACTTGGTACTTGTTGTGGCTGAAAGAACGACGATAGGAAAAGAAATGATACTGGGTACGGAGGGTGAAAAACACTCCCGGCCGTCTGTATGTGTTGGACGTGCGCTGGACGATTGATAGATTGAAGAAGACTCTCTGCTTGCTCTCTGCGATCGTCTCATCCTGCGCCGTACGTCAATTCGTTCCACCGATTATAGCAAGATAGACGAGGAGTTTGGTAATATTTTGGTGTAGTTCAGTGTGAGTTGAGCCACTTTCGTTTCCGACAACTCTCAGCCCATTTTCAGACGTTTCCTGAACCTCCCGTGCACAAAACTACGCAATGACAAATGCTGTTCCAGAGGAGCTGCGGTGGATAGAAAACAACACATTGTGACCAAAGAAAGGTGCCTAAATCGGACAAGCCCGTCACTTCACCTGAATCCGTATACAGATTTCTCCTTTACCTACATAGTCTCTCCTAAACAGACGGCCACAACAATTTGATAAATCCTCTAGAATCAGCCCGAGGCCGGCTAGGGAGGGCCAATGAATAAAATCGCGGTCGGCGTACAAAAGGCGGTGGTGGTGACGCATTTGCAAGTGAGCACCGAGGACTCTGTAGAAAGCGTTCCTTGGAACGGCCGTTTGGCGCCAATGCTGTGCAGCTCAATTTAGCTTCGCCGTCAATTCGCCGTTGTTATGTCACCGTCCACAGGCTGTCACCCGCCCACGATGTCGCTCTTCCCTAACAGCTCAGTGGTTGTGCAAGGTGGCACTTTCTACTCGGCGGCTGGGGATGTAAACGTCCAGAACGACCAACAACTAACGGTTGAAGCAAGCTAGGCCCCGGGAAGCATTGCCTTCGTAAAAGTCTGATCGGTTGCAGATGATGTGGGGAGAAGAGACGCCTCCAGACTGTCGTTCGGCCAGCAGCATCCACCAAAGACTGAGGGAGCTTCTGGTATCCCGTCATTTCATGCAGTATCTGGCTCGCGCAGTGTACGCCCGCACACCGTCCGACAAGATCATTATGCTCCCCGGCCGCCAGCTGCAATTCAGTCGGTTTTTGCGCCGAGTGGGTATCTTCCTCAACCTGATCCGACCACGACTATTCACAACGGTACATTCATCGGTGGAATGTAAATAATACGGTCACACTCGGTGCATCGAGTGATTTCTTCGGTATGTGGTCGCCCACACTTGAAGTCGGAGAAGTGATGATTATTTATTTCTAACCAAGGGATCAACACTTTACATCGCGCGTGTGCACCAGAAGCTTTCCACGACTCGGCAGATGGCCATGACCAACCAAGGTGTCATCCCGAAACCCGAATCGAAATGCAGGAGAAATTGTTAAAGTGGTGCCTTGACTCGTGGCCACGCGAGCGGGGAGAGAGATTGTACGAGACGGAGCAAACTGTCCTCTGGGTACACGGGCCAGCTGGGGCGGGAAAATCGGCAATCATGCATACACTTGCGGAGCGCTTGATGGCCCAAGGGCGTCTGGGTGGCGCGTTTTTCTTCAAACGTGAACATGCAACTCGCGGAAACGCGAAGGCGTTATTCGTCACAATCGCGCTCCAGCTGGCGGTCAACAGTGCGGAGTTGAAACCTCGAATCTCCCAAATTGTGGAGGAAAATCCAACTCTTGTCAGCAGGTCCATCAGTGTCCACCTGCGGGAGCTTATCCTCAAGCCATGCACCGGCTTGCCCGAACCGCCGTGGACCATCCTGATTGATGGATTGGATGAATGCGAGGGCCAAAGTGTTCAGCAGGAAATTTTGCGCCTGATCCTGCATTCGACCCACCCACAAATACCTCTCCGGTATATGATCGCCAGTCGTCCGGAGGCCCACATTCGCGGGGCCTTGGATGAACCGTCTCGGCATCCCTTGTACCGAGCTTTCGATGTAGAGAGCTGCTTCGACGATGTCCGGAGATATCTCGTGGCCGAATTTGCCCGCATCCACCGCGAACATGAAACCATGGCTGCTGTATAGAAACCTTGGCCGTCCGAAGAGGTGATCAATCGTATCGCAGACAAGTCGTCCGGCTACTTCATCTACGCGAGCACAGTTATCAAATTCGTGGATGACAAAGACTTTCGGCCGACGCAGCGGCTGGGGGTACTGGAAAATCGGACTTTGAGCAGCTTTGATTCACCATTCGGTGCCTTGGATGACCTTTACACTCAAATCCTCTCTACTGTTCCCAAGCACTATCCGCTCGTCCCAATCCTCCGTCTCATCGACAATCTCCCCAGCCAGTTCACACCTTCAGAGACCGACATGGTCCTCCAGCTGGAGCCAGGGGACACCAAGCTGTGCCTCCGTCGCCTTCATGCTGTGATATTCACCGAGGAGGACGAGGATGATCCACATCCTAAATTTTTCCACGCGTCATTTTCTGAATTTCTTCGTGAACGGTCTCGTGCGGGTGACTTCTATACCGGAGATTCGGCGGGTCGTATAGTAGCGGTGTCACTCCTCACGCACTTGAGCTACAAGTACGAAGACACTGTGAAGAACCGTGACCGCCTTCCTGCGTTGTGCGTGTATCCTTGGCGTGACCAATCACTCTCTTAACTTGAACCCACTTTACAGTCTCAGTGGTATTCTGCCGGCTCTCTACGCCATCTTGAGCCAGTGCCCACCTTCCTCGAACCTGGTTCAATTATTGTCGGCCGTTAATTACGATTTTATTTGGGGGGACTTCAAGGTATCACATTGGTTTCAGGCGAGTATTCAACCCGCACTCGCCTGGCCAAACTCACGGAGACATAGAGAGCTCGACACCCACCGGAGAGTTTGATCCGCCGTTGGAAAGACCATCTGTTCACTGTGAGATTTGCGACAGACTATCACTGTCATCCCTCTAGGTTTGCCTGGCGACGAGTGTCTGAGCGGGTCATGGAGCATGTAGCTCGAAACCCCTTGCTCCTCTCTATCTGTTGCGGAATCCTGTGGTGTCACCTTCGTTCATATTGCGGCCGCCATCTTGTTCTGATCCGCCACTTGTTGGACGTGTCCTGGGACGAAGTACACGCCGCAGTGTGTCCACTGGAATCCATCCTACGCAACTCGGGTATGTTTTACATATGTCCCAGTCCCTTCTAAAAATGACCTCAAGTTGCCTTCAAGATTCAAATGTACGCATTTGTTCAGCATTGGTTGAACGCTGCATCGCATATTTTTCACGGCGCATCGTCTTTGATTTTGAGCTGCTGAATCCACCTGCAATTTGCAAAGTATAACCCTCTGATCCCGGGCCGGTCATCCCGACGTAATGTGGCATTCGCCGGAACTCTGTCTAGGACTCTAGCGTCGGATTTGGTATCGCGCTGTCTTCCTCTGGCGGTGAGCATCGGACACGCCACGATTCATGCGCTTCCTGTCATTCATTCATGATCAAGTACACCTCCTGCAGTAGACAATCTTCGCGAATCGCTATCGGAGACATACCGTAGTATTTCGATCAAATCGAACCCATGTGTGACGCGTGACTTCTTTTACCAATTCGAGCTTTCGATAGCCGGCTGAAAGGTGCGTGACAGGGAGAAAAAATTCGATAATTGGTGCAATTCGCGCTGCTTGAGTAATAATCACTCCTGGCACAGTCCTTGAATATCCGGGGGTATGCCATCACACCTTCGGAATTTTTTTGCTCCCGTGTTTCCTTTCAACGATTTGGCACCAGAAAATGGGACTTTAGGACTTGTTTAGGACCTTTGGGCCGTTCCTGGATGAAAATAAGCCAGATTTCATGTCTGTTATGCCTGCGAAGACTCACAAATATGTGTATGAATTTACTCGCATTTTAAGAGGATTTTCCGAACCGCCGGACCAATTCGATAATGGCCCGGGTGACGTGTGACATGGACCAAATTTCGATATCGATAGGGGGGCGCGTGACGCGTGACTATCGATTTGATCGAAATACTACGGTACCCCGGAGGGTCTTCGATTCAATTGTGCTTTCTCTGCGTCTTTGCAACAGCTTTGACTGCCGCTTCTAGGGTCCTGTTTATTATTCCCGGGGAATTATAAACGGTTTATAATCTTTGGTTTATAAACAGGCTGTTTATAAACGTGTTTATAAACCACGCACCAAAATTGCTCCCAGGGCACTTGTACGAGTGCCAAAATGGATTTTTGCCCTCGTTGGTAAAAGCGAACCAACTTCGAGTAAGTTCCATCCTTTCGGACTCCAGAAGATGTCTGCCACCTCAATCATGGCCAGTTGACAGGCGCTGAACGGTAAGACAGGTCCTCCCAGTCCCAATTTACACCATTCTTTCAGACCATGAGATTTATTCCTTACACCATTGGGCCCCGAGGAAGATTCAACCGCTGAAAGATGAGTTTCAGTCCAAATTTTCCGCTGGTTTCCCCTCGGGCCGAGCCCCAGGCTCTTTATAAACAGGTGGTTTGGCCCAAAGATTATAAACCGCTGTTTATAAACACGACCAATAAACAGGACCCTAGCCGCTTCCTCGAAATGGATGCCGACCCTGCGAGACCCTCAGACCCATGGCAGAACCGAGGCAAGGAATGATCGCAGAGCTTAACGATCGGCAGCGCGCATGTCTCTACTTTGGAGGTGCAGAATCCATCTGCAAATTCGTAAAGTATTCCTCTTGGAAGTTGTTCGCAAAACGAATTTCAACCTCGTAATCCCGGGCCAATCATCCCGAGGTGATGGGGCGCGCCAGAATTGATGCGAATGACGCGCTTTTATCTTCCCACCACCGATGTTGCTCCAACATGTTTCTCATCTGTGCCTCGAGATATAAGGTCTGCGGCCATACTCACCTCACGAGAGTTTGGGTGCATGGGTGCCTGGGTGACTCGCGATGGCGTGACGCCCCGACTCTTCGTTTGCGGCTGCCGGGCACGCTCCGACTCCTCGTTCGGGTAACTTGAAGCGTTGGGGTGCTCTGATTTTAATAGCTATGTGCGGGGATTCCTTCACTCGGCGCTCTCCTCCTCTCCTTTGTGGTGAGCAGACCCGGCATTGGCATTGTTTATCTTTTTCTTCTTCTCATTGGAATCGTCCTCAAGAGCAACCCCCCCCCCCCCCCCTAGACACTTTTTGAACAGGATCCATACAGGAGACATATTGAACGGTTCCGATTGTACCTTTGCTTTTTCTGTGGCTTTGCAACAGCTTTTGCTGTAGCTTCCTCAAATTGGGTCCCGATGCAGTGCGACTCAATTTAGCACAACAGCTGCCTGGATGCCACGCTCTATCCCCCTCTTGTCTTCCACCCTCATGTCGTTCTTCACCCATAGCTCCGTGGTTGTGCAAGGCGGCACTTTCTACGCTGCCACCGGAAATGTAAACCTCCAGAACAACCAACATTTAGCGATTGAGGCCAGCGCCGCCATCAATTCTGAGCTAGCTCAGGGAAGGAGACCGCCAGCGGTAACTTGGGAGGAACCCTCAGAGGAGTATGCAGTTTCTGGCTCGACTCGAGACCGGACCGAGGGGGAAAGGTTTAATTCCTACGGTGGTGCGTGCCAAGCACTCCCGCTTTACGGTCCTGATCCTTTGCAGAGAGTAAGCGCGAGCTCTCCCGCACGTCAGCACGCCAGCAGCGTCCATCTGACAGGGAGGAACTCCTCACCCTGCCATCGCAGGGTGGGGCGTGTGGCACCAACGACTATGTCGGTCCACATACCGACCCAGTTCGTGATGGCTACGGTCCCTTACTGGTCAATCAAGTGCAGGCAGACGCCGGTGCATATGCGCCATGGACAAATGCATACCCTTTCCACCCCGAACCGACTACAACTATCCGTAACGGTACATTCATTAGTGGGAATGTAAACAACACGGTCAGCAAGGGTGAATCAGGTGAGTGTTACTGGACCGCTGTAGCAGGGGCCAACTCGACCGTCTCCCTGCTTCTTAGGTATCAATATTTTACATCGCGCTTCCGCGACGGAGGCATTCCACGACCCTGCGAATAGCCATGACCAGCCTCGATGCCATCCGGAAACTCGGATCGAGATGCAGGAAAAGTTGCTGAATTGGTGTCTAAATTCAACATGGACACCCGCCAAGTGGGGCGAAGTGTCCTACTACACAGAGCCGAGTGTTCTTTGGCTCCGCGGGCCCGCCGGCGCTGGAAAATCCGCTATCATGACAACGCTGTCGCAGCGTCTGGAGGACGAGAAGCGTCTTGGGGGCACTTTCTTCTTCAAACGTGGACACGTTGCTCGCGGCAATGCTGGAGTTTTATTCGTCACAATCGCCCTTCAGCTCGCGGTCAACTGCGTGCAGTTGAAGCCGCGAATCTCCCGGATTGTGCAAGAAAATCCAACGCTTACCAATAGGTCTATCGGTGTTCAACTGCGGGAGCTTATCCTAAACCCATGCAGAGGAGTGCAAGGCTTACCATCGACCATCATCATTGACGGCCTCGATGAATGCGCAGGTCAGAGCGTCCAACAAGAAATCCTGCGCTTGATCATGCATTCAACTCGCGAACGGACACCTCTCCGATTCGTCATAGCCAGCCGTCCGGAGGCCCACATCCGCGAGACCTTGGAAGACCCGTCTTATCATGGCCTGTACCGCGAATTCGATGTCGAGAGGTGCTTCGACGATGTTCGAAGATATCTTGTCGCTGAATTTGGTCGCATTCACCGTGAGCACTCGACCATGGCCGCTATCACGACGCCTTGGCCATCGGAGGAGGTCGTCGAAAGTCTCGTCTACGAAGCATCCGGATACTTCATCTACGCGAGCACAGCTATTAAGTTTGTAGACGACAAGGACTTTCGACCAACGCAGCGGTTGGAGGTACTCCTCGAACATCGGACTGGAGCGAACTTGGACTCCCCATTCGGCGCCTTGGATGAGCTTTACGCTCAAATCCTCTCCGTCGTTCCAAAGCATCATCAGCTCATCCCAATATTGCGTGTTATTGATGTGATCCCAGGTTGCTTCAAACTTTCAAATTCGGACATGGACGTAGTCCTTCAACTAGAGACAGGGGACACGCGGCTATGTCTTCGTCGCCTCCATTCTGTAATCGGAATTGACACTCGCGGGTTTCCTGTGTTCTTCCACGCATCATTCTCAGATTTTCTTGGCGATCCCTCGCGTGCAGGCGACTTCTACATCGGAGACTCACCCGACGTCCAGGTGGCAAAAGATATCTTCAAGGTGATGGGCTACAATTACGAGGACCCCACGAAGAATCGCAATGGGCCACTTGGTTTGTCCGTGTGTCCCAACCTGTGTGGCAAATCAATGGATGAACATATTGATTGACAGCTATCTGAAGCCCTGCACAGATCAGCTTTTACTCGAACTTGAAGTCGAACCTTCTGAAGACCTGTTTCCACTGGTGTCGGCCGTGAATTACGACTTCACTTTGAGCCCCGAGGGCTGGGATTTCCCTTGGATGGAGGTTGAGGGGATGGACTGGTTGAAGGCGAGTTTTTAACTCAAAAGTCTCAATCAATCTCACGTTACTGTAGGGGTTTGAACATTCAGAAGACTTGATCCGCCGTTGGGAAGATCACGCATTCAGTGTCCAATTAGGGCGCGGGCGCGCTAAACTATCTCGACCAGACTTTGAGGTGGCCTGGCAACAACTATCCGCACGGGTTATGGAGCACGTGGCTCGATTCCCTGTGTTGCTCGATATCTGTTGCGGATTGCGATGGGCTTCATCCGCGGACGAAAACGTCCTTCTCATCCGCCACCTATTGGACATCTCTTGGGACGAGTTACACGCCGCAGTTTCCCCACTGCGGCCCATCCTAGACGGTTCTGGTCTTTCAATACAGACGAGGGCACTCCTAGACGCGATCATCCAAACGTCGATGATCGGACGCCCATACTTGAGGGCCAACATATGCAGTCGTCTGGCTTGGGGTTGTATTCGGGTTCGGAAAATGATTGATACAGGACGTCTACCCGACCAGCTATGGTCAGATGTTTCAGGCGTGTGTTGCATATAAACTGAGAGTTTGACAGGGTTTATTCGTTCCCATGGGGCCGTTTCATAAGAGGAGCCACAGCCTGCCCAGAATTACTAAGTGCTGTCCGGGAGTTTGTCCCACCGGAACGGTGGCACACTAATCATGGCAGGGAGCAGTGCTGCAATGTCATGATGTGGCTTGAGGTGTGTTACATGATGTCCGTGCCCCGAAATATTCTCACTGTGCACTACCATTGAAGACTTTCACTGAGCTTCCTTGGGAGGAAATCAATCGATGGAGAAACCTGCTTCATGAGCAAATCTGCTTATGCAGCGCGGGAACAGATGGTACACAGCAGCGATCGGAGTGTCGTCCCGGACGTGACATATGCGAGAAGAGGTACCGTAAATGGGATATAACCTATCCAGAGTGTACCGCATAGGTGACTCGGATGTTTGTACCTTCGCTTTGTACAAAGTTGCTCGGTTTGAGACACGACGTGCAATTCTCTTCCAACGCGTAGAATAATGCGTTGAGGACGAGGTTCAAGTTGCGTCAGCAGTCGTACCAATACGAGAGCTTGATAACAATGTCCGGGGTTGCGAAACTAATGTTGACAATCTTGAAGGACCCAGGAGGACACGCGAGGGCTGAGAGGTACAGAAGACGGCGTCTGTTAGCGCGAAAAGCGGTTGGCGCCAGGCAACGATAGCGAGTTCCTGACAGGCTATTCGACACAATAGGACACGAACAGACCCAACTCCATAGAGAGACAGAGAGGAAATTGGATTCCCGATCGCAGAACGGACGCATTTAACTGAGCCTAGAAGTTGACAAAACGGAGAGAAGTTAAGGTGGCTTTGGTAAATACTTTCCATACGATGCGTGAATGGTGGTGCTGACGCACAGAAAGACCGCGCCGCAGAAAGACAGCGCAACTGAATCTTGAGGAAGCAGATAGCCATCGCTAGATGGTTGAAGTCGCTAGGAAATAACTCCAGAACGACGAGGGAAGACGATACGTTAGACAGAGTAAATGCCTGAACCAATATCGGAGCTTGAGGACAAGGTTGGAACTGAGAAATCAATGTTGATGATTTTAAAAGGGGAGAAGCAGGGCTTTTCCGCGGAAAGCGGTCGGTACCGGTGCTACGCAACAAGAGCGGGATCTCCGCAGGCTGAGATAGGAGGATAGAACCCAGCAGGGAGTATCCCGCGGAACAAAACGCGGAATTGCCTAACGATGCACGCTCGCGGGGAAGAAGAGGCAATTGCCGCAGCAGATTCCTGGGATCAATTCGTCGGTACCGCTCGAATTGGAGCGCAGTTTTAGCGACAGGCCCGAGAGTATTTCCGGAGCGTCGAAAGCACATCACTTTGCCTCTGTCTCCAACGTAGCGTGCTCCAGAGCCGTAAATGAGGGAGCGAGGCGATATGGCCTCTAGTATCACAATTCCCCGCAATGTCTTTGGGGTGCAGCATCAAGAGCAATATTTCAGGCTCCGAGCGCACGGATTGCACACAGTCTGGGGCGGTCGGCATCACGAGAAAGTTCCGGAGTGCAAGCCAGATTTCGCGGGACGCGTGTCCAGATTCCAGAATGCGTCCAGGCTTCGGTAGTAAGTCGGACCCGAAAGCTAGCTCCACGAGAGTCCCGGGAAAAACTGATTTCTGGGTTGAACAAGCTGCTTTGAAACCGTAAAGGTCGCGGAATTGGTGACGGTGATGGTTTGAGCGAGAGATGGCCGTGCTCGCCGTGCTTGGTGCTGCTTGCCGATCGTGCCTTTATCTCTATTTGGCTGTCGGCTTGGCGGCATGGGGCCAACCGTGTGCTCCGCATGGCAACTGATGGTTAATCTCCATCTGACACCACGGGTTCTGTTCCTTCGTCGTCTGATACCAAAAGATACTAAAGGCGACGCGCGTGGATCGTCCGCGTCGCTCTCTCCCCCTCGCTCACCACCCACACCCGCCCCCGACCCGCAAAGTCGCAGTCGCTCATGGCCGACCAGACGCAGACGCCTTTCACCCTCGACAACACCCTCGGAGCAGCTGTGGTCGGGTTCGCGGCGTCCTGTGTCGTCTTTGGGATGTGCGTGCATCAGGCTTGCGGGAATGCCTTTTTTCTAACGGCGACGTTGCGCAGCCTGTTGACGCAAGCATGGACGTACTTCAGCCGGTATAACTCGGATACGGCGGTGGTGCGTTCTCTTCATTCAGTCTCTGGTCGATGTACTCATTCGCGATCCACAGTACAAAGTACTCGTCGTCGTAATTTTGTGCGTCTCTCTCACCCACCCCGCCCTCCCCGTTCATTTTCCTGTCCCGCAGAGTCCTAGCCGGGATCGATCAGGCCTTGTAAGCAAGCCCCCCACCTCCTCCGTCCACAGCTCAAATTTCTGCCAGTATCGGACATTTCGTGTACTTCTACACGATGGCGAGCGCGGGGAACCCCCTAGCCTTGGCGACGGGTACCACAACATGGTCGATCATTGTGAGAGCGAACCGCGTGCTATCGCGTGCCCGTCGTTTATTTTTGGGTGCTCAATCAACTATGCAGATGCAACAAGCGATCGGCTCGATTGTTGGGACGATAGTAAAATGGTGAGCGCCCAAGATATCTTGGAGTCGTGTGCATCCCCGCTGATACATAACGCTCCCAGCTGCTTCGCAACACGGGTTTACCGATGTAAGATCCAAGCTGTGGCGACATCTGGCCTGGTGTTTACCGCGCCCCACAGTTAGCGAGAAGAACATTTTCGTCACCCTGTTCATAGTACGTTTTTCTTCCCCTCCCTGGCTACGACACATGAAGCTGAGATCGCACTAGATATTATTGGCCCTGGGCCAACTCGGCGTCGCGCTCGGTGCGTCCCCGTTCCTCCCACTCCCTCCCACCCAATCCCTTTTCTAACCGCGCGCCACAACACAGTCTTCACCGTCCGCGCCTTCCAACTGACTTCGATCCCTGCCGTTTTCCGTCTCAAGGTGCGCACCCATGCGACAGACTTCTGATTGCTTCATTCATTAAACATAACGCACATGACAGATGCTCGCGACGATCTCCCTCGGACTCGGGCTCCTGACGGACGTCGTCACCGCCGCGGCGCTCTCCTTCTTCCTCTGGCGCATGCGCACCGCCCAGAAATCCGCGTGCGTCCCTTCCCTCACCTTATTGCATGTATCTTGAAGGGGAGTAATGCTGATTTTGGCGCTGCAGCGCGAACTCGCTGATCTCGCGACTCGTGACGGACGCGATCAACACGGGCGTGTTGACCACGGCCGTGAGTCTGTCGACGTTGCTGCTGTTTGATTTCTTGGATGGGAACTTGATCTTTGGGGCGACGTATTTCTTGCTGTCCAAACGTGCATCTTCCCTTCTTTGTTCTTTCCCTCTTTCTTTCCTTTCCCTACTTCATTCCCTTACTTCATTCCCTTACTTCCTTTCCCCCGCTCCTTCATTCCTTCACCACTCCTTCATTCCTTCATCACCACTCCCTCTTTCTATCGATCCCTATATTCCCTATCGCATAACTGACGCACCTCTCTCCCCAGTCTACGCCGTCTCCTTCCTCGCCACGCTTAACACCCGGCGCGCCGTGCGCGGCCGCGGTACCGACCACGAGCAGATGACCTCCTCCCGACGGCCCACCACCGCCGGCGGGGGGAACCTGCACTCCGCGCGCGCGGCGGAGGTGGAGACGAACATGTTCCACCTCGGCACGCGTATGCCGTCGATGCACGAGGACGGGATGGGGGACCGCGGGTACTCGGGGTATGGGGACGACGCGTTTGATTTGAAGCCGGGGTTCCCGCCGATGCCGACGAGGTGTGTTTCTCTCCTTTATTTATTTTCTTTTATTTCGCTTCCGTCTTTCTTCTTCCTACCCGGACCCCAGTCCATTTTCATTTATTCCCCGTTGTTCCCGCTTCGTCTACCCGTCCCTCCTCGTTTCGAACGCGACTGACATATGAACTATTCAGGCAACTGCATGCCGCGCAGTACGAGTTCGCGGTGTGATTCGATCGGGGTGGCTTGTTCTAAGTACTAGTAGTTTAGAGGAGGGTGTTGTTCGTGTATAAATCTAATCGCCGTTGTATTGAGGATCCATTCATCGCGTTGGTGTGAGTCTGAAGTGGGTTCACATTGAACTGAGATGCAACAGAGAGGTATGCGTAGGATTAATCATAACCCTATACCCTTCCCACCCACAGTTTCCAGCTCGCAACGATCGCCAATCCCGACATCCGGACGCAGATCAGAGATGTCGGTTTTTTATCTTCTCCCACTCCTATGGGTAGCGTCTCCCGTAGGATAGATCCACCATCCCATCCCGTCCAATTGATGTCCGTTCCCACCGCCAGACTCGAGGCTATCGTATGGTCTGTAGTCGGTACGGGTGACCCTACGGATGAGGGAGCCCACGGCCTCCCGTAGACGAACAGTACTGCGGATTGAATTGGTCAGTAAAGATACCATAGATACACGGAAGCGAACACCCACGCACAATTCGAGTAGGCTATTCGTGTCCCAATTCCTCGTTCCGGCCTAGTACTTGTAAGCCAGCTGTTCGCAGAGCAATTCAGTGACCACAAGCACCGGGGAATCTCCACAATAAAACTCGCGCCCACGAGAGGGATGACGAAAAAAATATGCGTGGAAGAACGCATGTCGGAAAAGTATTTGTTTACATATATGGGCTGAGATGACCTGACGGCCTGATATGGCCATATATGGCCCGCGCAGGCAGAATATATGGCCATATCAGGTCATATATTGTGAGGTCAGGTCGAATATGGATTCCTCAGACCAGACCAGATTGCACGGATAAATTGGTATATTTCGGTACGTGTTAATCTAATTCCCTGCTCGTAAAAACATGTCCCCGTCAATCACATCGTTGAGAAACGTCAAGGATGGCTTGTTTGCGTCAAACACAGGAATCATGTGGGCCCCGCGGATTAGGTACTTCACCATCACGAAGTCGAACGACTTCTGCTCGTCGTAAACGCGCATGTTAGCTCATTGGGTCTTCGGCACCCATTTGCTCCGTTTCAGCCTGTGCACGAAGGCGATGTCGTGCACGGATTCATCAGGCAGCTTGCAACGCAACAGGCTGGCGAGCCGCGCAACGCTTAAATCGTCTGGAGTGTCGTTCACCAGGACATGGTCGTAGCGAGGGTTGTGGTGGAAGTTCGGATTGCACCGCAAGATATCGGTCTCTTCAGTCCAGTCCTCGCACGACTGATATCGGAGGCGGATGCAGCGGTACGGTTTTATCTGTGTTGTTTCATGTACAGATAAGCAAAACAGAATTTGGAGCAAAATTGGAACGCACATTTATCGTTTGATCGGGCTGCAGTGCTTCATCGACAATGAACTCGTTCAAGAATGTGCGCAGATTGGCAGCAAAATTCCTGTCCTTCAACTCATGCTGCAGCGTCTCCGCAGTGACCCACTTGAGTGGCGAGCCCAGAGACCAGTGCAGGTCCGATCCTTCTCGATCAAAGTCTTCGTAATCCTCGCCTACGTCCTCGGTGGAACGCAAAGTGTCGTACTCATCCACAGCCATCCGGATCCGGGCGAAGGCTTCTTTGTTCTCGTCAATCCGAGCTAACTGAATTTCAAGCATTAGCGCACAGATTTAAGACAAAAAATGGCAGCTGAACCAACCTGCGGGTCAGTGTTTTTGAAATTTGTTTGCTCGAAGGCCTCCTTTACTTCCTGGTGGAAGCCTTCCCCAGGACGAGTCGAATACCCGGTTGGGACACCTTTATTAGTGATGTCGTCAAACACATGGGCGCATTGATGTTGCTTGTAAAACTTGAAGTCTTTGCCGTGTTCAGTTTCGACGCGCTGGCCAAAGGGATCAGGGGTGCTGTAAAAGGATGCGTGATTTCTTACCTTGCAGTACTTTTCATACATCTTCCTGTATTTGCGTCCCCGCTCAATGCGCCCATCCGCTCCTTTGGAACTGCATTTTAGACCAATGTTGAATCGGTATAGCTGGTATGCGCGAAGGCAATTCACGAGCGCCGAGTTTGAGTCCAAAAGCTGAACAATGCACGGTAGAATGCACTTGGACGCATGAGCCAATTGCTGAGATGGAGAGACAACCAAAAACATACTTTCAAGATATCGAGGAACGCCTGGCCGTCTGTGTATTCTTCCGTCGTGACGTTGCTAAAATGCTTCAAATTTTTCCAGCGGGGAACCTTGGCCATGCTACAGCTCACCTGTCAGTGATTCAGCGAATTGATGCGTCAGAACACACTCACTTTATTGTCAGCCGTCCCTTGAATCCTCTGGCTTTCAAGACGTCGAGGGTTAATGGCCATTGATGCTTTCCAAACTTCCCACTTTCATCGTAATGAAGGAGCTCGTACGCGTTGGCATCATACGGATCGGAGTTTGGGAAGGACCAAAAAAAGTTCTGACGGAGCGTAAGCAGACTACTGGGACAATGGAAAATCACACGGACCTCTGTTGCGTGCAGACCAACAGATTGCAGGATTTGTTCCCTTTCGGCCCGTGTAGGCGCGGTGATTGCATCCTCGTAAAATTGCTGCATTGTTTCGGTGGTGCGTGCCGTGAAGGTTTGGCAAATTTTGTCGAGCTCATCATGGTGAACCAAACACCGGGGGCAGGGATAGTGCGCCAGCGCCGCACGACAAGCCGAGACAGAACACGCCTCCTCCCCATCGATAGATGTGATAGGAATCCCCGGGTAACACACCCGCTCGATATCGTCCCCGCAAGTGAGGGCTTCGCCGTGCTTGGCGGGTTTGAGAAGAGTTGCAAATATTATTTTGAAGACCTTATGCATGATTTCTCGCTTGAAACGTGCCCAGTCGATGGTCTGCGCCGCATTCCTGTCCGACGAGTCGCTTGGATCAATCGGCTGCAACAGAGGATTAAAAAGTGAGGAGAGTGAAAAATAGGGATGCGCACAATGACCATGTACGCAATGAGTACCCCGCCGCCATTTCCCGATGCGTTCCGAATGTTTCCATCTAAAGATAATAGACGAAGCATGACCGGATGCTTCCGCACACGCTTCGTTACCATCCCTTTATCTAGCCAAAGTAAAATCGGGATGTAGCAGTGCGGCATCCCGGGAACGTGTGGTAGTTTGCATTGAATTCTCCACCACTTATCTGCCGTGTATGGCTCATCAAATAGCCGACTTGTAACGCCGTTCTCGCACAGAAACTTTTGGGCTGGGTACCAATGGATGTCGTTTGCGAGTGTGGGATCCGAGAGCAGATCGACGATCCATTTCCACGGGTCCCGGTACTGGAATTCAAACTTGTATGTCTTTCCTTGGAAGTCGGCCTCAACCTCGCCGGTTTGAAACTGTGCTTTGGTCAGATACAGATTTATACGGGCGCCAAGTCGACATACCTGGACAACATACTTCCGCGCCGCAGCGAGGGATTTTTCCATGTGGTCGTAGTTGCGAAAGGTGATGTTGGAAGGGGTGTTTGACCAATCCCCGTTGATCCCAGCAAGTTGAGCATCGACCCATTTACGAGGCATGTTGGAGAGTACCACGCTTTCGGCGTACTCGAAGTCAGCGCGAGTACGAAACGGAGCCCAGGGCTTCTGTGATGAGTGGGAAGCAGACACCGTAGCTGCCTTCTCAGCCGACCCGTCCGGAGCAGCCCCGCCATCCAATGCGATGTACGACGTCTTCGCGCCCTCGTTATGCGGGTGTGGAACAGTTTTGATATAAAATTTGCTGACATCGTCGGGCTGCTGATGGGCAGGATCAGGGCCAGCCTGAGCGGGTTCCTTGGGTTCTGGTCCGTCCATGTCGACGTCCATGTCGGTGGGGCCTAAATCACGGTCACGCGGGTCAAGATTGAACGAAATAGAGAATATTCACCTGTAGGATGGCCAGTATCACCTGAGTAGCCTGTCTCATCCTCTGGATCCTGTATGAATTTCAGTTGTCTGTGTCGTCCAGAGTGGTTTGACACCTACCGGGCGAGCATGTCGGGATTTCTTACGCGCTGTCTGATGTTCGATAAGGTAGCGTGTTTTACACGCTTCTTCGTGTTTGCTGAACCCCCGACCATCGCGATCCGTATTGCACCATCTGCATCGCGTTTTGGTGACTTGCGACGTGCGGGGCATGAGCGTGAGTTTAAGCAAGTGGTGGTTGACAGCAGCGGGTTGTCATACGCGAGGTCGCGTCAATTGAATGATGTCATTGCACCGCGACATCAAACATCAAACATCACTCTTCCCAACCACCACCATGCCCTCGCATTCGCCTTCGACACAACACGCCCCGCCGCGACATTCACGAAAGCGCACCAATGCTGTGCTAGATTCGGATGACGAGGAGAACCACGTCGCGTCAGACCAGCCACACCGGTCTTTGTCCACTCACTCACGGTCCTCGTCGCGTTCTTCCAGTCCAGAATTGCGCGAGGATCTCCCGCGAAGTGAACTGTACCAGGTGCGTGCTCCCATATCTTCCACAACGCCTCATGCAAGTGATATCCAGGCAGCCCGGACTCAGCAGAAGAAGGCTAATGACGCCAAGCGACAGCTCCGAGCCACAGAGCGCCAATTGGCAGACATCACCAATCAAGATGACGAGCCGCCAAAGCGTGGCAGGCCCAAGAAGCGTAAGGTTCTCAACGGCGGCTCCGAGGAAGACACCGCGAAGATTCAGCTTCTTGGGCATAAGTTCACGATTATGGGGATGCTTTGGCTCCATGATCTGAATCGGACGTTCAACACGGCTGTCGACGACCAGTATAATCCCCTCGAGCGCTTCCAAAATCGGGCCTCCAAGGTCCAAGGGGAGCTGGCAGATTTGTTGGAGCTTTTGCCCGCCAAGTTTCACGGGGAGACGTGTTCGGAATGGCTGATTAAAACAGTACGTGATCTTGCCGCAGCTCTTTTGCGATGAATGACTCGACCCGTTTCAGTTCGGCGATGCAATGCAATCCCAAAGGAGCAATACATCTACTCGGCTCCGTGGCGCATCCGGACCAAGCATTTTGTCCTGCACCGACGACGACATGTCCACCTCCGAATCTCGCCGAGACAAGTTTCGAGACATGATCGGATATACGACCACCCCGAAGGGCTCCACGTACGAAACTTACAACGTCGAGGTTCTTCACAAGGACTACAAGGGATCTTTTGACCGCGATACAGTTTTCCGCGGCGAAAAACTTCACTTGGTGTGTTTTATATCAAGATTATCCCACGTCTCTAATGATTCCCGCGGCCGTAGACGTTCGCGGCAGTCACGCTTGGGCCGAAAGCAGTCACGGCCCTGAAGAAGACCGGGAAACCCACGCCAGCCTCCGGTAAAACAATGTCGCACCTTTGGAATCTCGACCACAGCACCGTTGGCTCGGTCGCTGCCATCGGCATCCTGGTACGTATCTTGACTCTGATAATTCGAACTCGCGTTGATTTGTCATAGACGCGCTGGGTTGCTTCTGCCGATTTGCACCTGACGGCGAAAGGTGCACAGACCGGCATCAATTGGAAGGCCGATCTCGAAGATTACATCGAGTATTTGCAGACTGGCCTTGACCAGCGCAAGGCATCTGTTCTCAGGATCTTCCGTGAGTGGGATGAACTTTTTTTCCCTGACTCTGAGACGGGTCTCGCTGGAGATGGCGCAAACGACGAGGATCACGAGAAAGAGAAGCAGAGCGCGATGGATCTTCTCCGCGATGATGAGGAAGAATAAGCGTTTTTTTCGTTGCTATACACGCATGTAGCCCTCTAGTATGAAACTACAAGTTGTTTAGAATTTTTTGTGATTTTTTTCGCTGGGTTTGACGCGCTCAAACCATTTTTATTGAGGCTCTTGGGACCTGTGGAGCCCGTGTGAACGGCCAACCCGTTGGCCCGAGCTAGGTACATAACTCAGGTAACGACATCCCAACATTTTCACCTACCTGTATGCGCGCCAGTACTTACTTTAGTCAAAACACTTGTTGTAGCTTACTTAGTACCCCTTATCATTAGCTTCTGACACTTCAACCATTCAGACTACCTCACTGACTGAGCACTAACTAGTGTCCATCACAACTGAAGTAACAACTGGCCGCCCCTTCAAAAGGCATTGAAGGGGTGGTTGATATTTTACGTTTTCAAACCGCGCAACAATATAAGGCTAAACATGGTCCATAATGTCAAATATGGGGCCGTCAGGCATATATGGACGGTCAGGCCTGATATAGCCTGGTATAGCCATAAGGTACATTACTGAACAATATATGGAGGATTTCTCCCTGACAGCCTGATATTGCGAAATATGGCCATATATCGGAATATATTCCAACAAAGATTTTTCCGACACAGGAAACCCGCGAGAGTCAATTCTGATAACAGAATGGAGGCGACGGAGACATAGTAGAGTGTCCCCTGTCTCGAGTTGAAGAATCATGTCCATGTCTGGAATTTTGGAGTGATATGCCCGGTGGTGGAAAGTTCGCTGGCGGCCACCGGTGGCCGCCACTGGATATTGGTGGCCATTGGCGGCCGTTGATGTGCGACGGGTGTCACTGCCTGCCGCGATAAGATAATGGGTGCCATCGGATGTTGCCGAGAATCAATTTATTATCTGGATTCATAGCCAATGAAGCAATATGCGACTTGCTGGCCGATAGAATATTCGATGGGACTGGCGAATGTTGGGTGAACGGTAAATTTGTAGACTCGTTACCAGCCTGCCTACGCCGTTCTAACAAGGCGAGCTTGTTGGCGTAGGCAGACTGGTACTTCTCGGAGCTGTCAATCGAGCGGGGGCGGAGTTTGAATTTAAGTGTCGGACCGGTCTCCGGACAATACAGTCTTTAACGGTGAAGCGAAACGCTTTGGATTCCACCTCGAATTGCCGGCTGAAAAATGCTCCAATGACATCATTTTTCTTTATACACCGATAGTTTGGCTTCCAACCTACCTCGTCGTGCAAAGAACTGCGAGAGTTCGCCTTGTTTTCGTTCCAAACGAACATATATTCGATCTGATCAAAAGTGGCAGCGCAAACGAGGAAGCGAAACACTACAAAACAATCCCGGGCGCGCGATGTACGCAATTTGGGATCTCAAAGTCGTCATATTCGGAATCCGTGACCCTGAAAACCTCAGGGCAGACATCCTCTAGCCCACATATGTTCCAGTACATCCTATTCCATCTAGCTTGCAATAAATCGGCTAATTGCCAGGCAAAATGATGGTCCAAACAAACCCGCGTCGCGCCGGCGCTACCGCAGCTTTTTGTACAATTCCTTTTGCGTACAAGGACAGCATATCTGGCTCCTTCACCCACAAAAAGACTGAGGCACAAGGTTGCTTGTAAGTGGTCGAACTGGCTGTCATTTCGCTTCCTCGTCACGTTTCGCTTCACCGTTAAAGACTGTAAATGTATTACGTATTATCCGAAATTAATTGACCGCCTTTCCTCTCCGTCCACGCTCGACGCGCTTTCTGTCGTCTACCACCACCTCTCTGCGCTGGATTCGCTTCTATCTCGTTCTCTTGCATCCTCGGCGCGCTCGCTGCTGCTTCTGGACCGTGTCCCGCCGTATTCTATGCTCTTGCTTCCGCCTCTCGACAAGAAGCCGCGTCGCGCACTAGACGGGAGGTGTGGCCTTGCTAGCCTTTCTTGACGACTTTCCGGTACCCTTTGGTCTCTTTCCTTATTCTGTATCTGTATCTAATAGCTTACCTTTCCTGGAGCCGCCAATAACAACCCCGGTGTCAAATTTGCACTCAAATACGCTACGATTCACTACCGTCTAGTTCTGCCAGTCTACAGTTCGCGCTATGGATCCCCTATACCCCGAAGTCTCCCTTCCCTTATCCGCTTCTGCCCGCGCAGCCTTTCATGCCCTTCCTCGGTCATTCATGGTGTCTCTAACGAGTTTGGAGCGGCTTATCGCACTCGATGCGTTTCTATATCTGGATTTTGCTTCGAACGGGACTAAAACCCCACGCGAGCTTCAAATTCGCGCGGCAATAGCTATACGTCAAGGCAAGGACCTCCTGGTACGCTCCTGCACCGGCACCGGCAAGACGATCTCGATGATACTGCCGTTCTTGATGATGCCCCACGATGCAATCGCTATCACTATTTCTCCATTGCGTTTGATACAGGATAACCATGTATGGGCATGTACATCTCCTCTGCACCACACTCATCATTCCCAGGTGTCGGAATTCTCGAAGTACGGTATCCCTTCTATTGCAATTAATTGCTTTACTGCGACTACTCCGGCGTTGTGGAAGGTATGCAGGTCTTTGTTTGCCATTGAGGAGTCCTAATCCGATTCACACCCTCAGTCGATCGAGAACCACAGTCAATTCCGACACTACTCAGTCTCCCCAGAGCAGTGCGGTCCATTTCAAGGGCATATTCCTCGGTTCGCAAAACTCCTACGCAACCAGAAATGGGTGAAGCGGATTCGTTTACTTCAGATTGACGAGGCACACTTCATCGTCACGACTGGCCAAGCAAAGGGCAAAGAGACTGCTTTCCGGCCTGCCTTCTCGAATCTAGGAGAGCGCCTTCGAGTCCACCTACCTTCTACGACCCCGTGTGCCGCATATTCAGCTTCCATGCCCAAACGTGTGATGGATGTTGTGGCAAAGACGCTACGGATGGACCCGACGAATATGGTCACAGTTGAACTTTCTACAAACAGGCCTAACCTCGTCTACGCCACAATTCCTATGATTGGCACTATCAATAATCTTTCAAATCTCGATTTTCTCGCACCCCAGCCCTTTCCCGCCAACTATATCTTGCCTCTTTGTATCATTTTCATCGACGACAAGAAGAAGACATCCGTCATTGCCCGAGATCTCAATTCTAGGCTCCCACCCGCGCTTGCAGAATCAAGACCGTTCCGGAAGTTCCATTCTGGGATGTCTAAACAGTATCTTGAGGATACGGCTCGTCGCTTCAGATCCGGGGAGATACGCGGGCTGGTCGCGACTCAGTGTGCATCCAACGTGGGCATGTTTTCCCAGCCTTCAAATCTGCTCACCCATTCTTCTCCAGGGATTCGACGTTCCGAATATTCGTTTGATCGTCATGTACGGAGTACCCCAGTCCGTCTTCGAAGAAGATCAACGCGGTGGACGGGGTGGACGTGATGGTCTGGAGTGTTTGGTGTTGACGATAGCGGAAAATTGGGCCTACAACAATCTCGCGGAGTCGGACCCGAATCACGAACCCGACATCAAGGAGCAACGAACTGAGAAAGCTATCATAGAGAAGGCTTCCTCAAAGTCCTGTCGCCGTGGGATCCTCGCGAGACATAACGATGATGCTACAGCTGAAGGTGAGTTGACGATACTCAGACTGTGAACAATCTGAAATCCATGTGTACAGCGCTAGCGTTCACCTCGCGAACCTGTTGTGACAACGACGATCCGCTGTTCAACCTCTCGCTTTGGCTTCCGGGATTCGCAGCGTCTGTCAGGGACGACTCAGACTCGGACGAGGAAATCCCTCCGAAGAAGGTGCGCAAGAGATATCGACCCGTTGCCGCGCGGGATTCTCTGGAGGTTGCATTGAGGGCTTGGAGGGAAAGAACGCACGCTGGGGACCCCGTGATGAAGATGTTCCCAAAAAGTTACATCTTACCGGAGGCGTCGATCGTCCTTCTCGCGCGCGAGCTGCCCAGTCGTCTCCGGATCCCGGGTGAAATCACAGCTTTCTTGGACGAAACAGCTGACTGGCACGCCCGCTACTCTCTGGATATTCTGTCCGTTATCCGGTCTTACGACACTCAACTCGACGTTGAAAGTTCCAGCTCCGATCCCCAGTCGGACGAATCTCTCGACTCAGACCATTCGGAGCCTGATATGGATGACATTCGACGCCCAACATCCGACGATGATTTACTATCTGCATCTTCATCTCCCTCCACCAGTCGTTCCAGTTCTCCGACGCTACCTCCCACACCTCTCTTCAACGCCTCTGGTCGTCCTCTCCGTCGAGCGGCAATAAACCATGGGGTAGCCGGGATCGCTGATCAGATATCGAAACGGCAAAAAATAGGATAGAGAATGGATGTACCGTTTTACCACAATCTATCCACCATTGACCCAAGCCTTGTACGCCTTTGACCACGATTTCATAGCGGTTTTGCGAAGTACTTCCGCGCCGCTCTCCACCACGTCAACGCTCTCCCTCTCGGTTACTCGGCGACCTGGGACCGAGGGCAGATGGAGTCGGTACTCCCGCATCTTCATTTTGACCTTGTTGATCTGCTCGGAGCAGTCCACCTTGGTGTGGTGAGTCCCTTGCCACGGGGCGCCCAGGAATTCGCCGAATTGAGTTTTAAGACGCCGCAGGATTGGAACGTTTGGTGCGAGATCGGCGAGTAGATCCCACGATCCGTGAACGCCCTTTGAGGCGAAGTAGTTCTTCCCAGATCAAGTTAACCTCCGTGGTTACTGTACCGCATGAACCCATTACGCACCTTTTGGAAGTTGATATTAAACTCCGCGTTCTTGTCAACACCGACATATCCATGTCCCGACGTGGTAATGAGAGCATTATCGCGAACCAAATTCCTGTGGAGAGGCTAATAAGCCGCGTGCATGAACAGCAATCGATTGCACTTACGCAAAGGGTTCTGGCCACACCTTTTTCAAGTTTTGCAGGAAGTAAAGGAGCTCCGTCTGGTAATTGGTGCAGCCTCCACCACTGAACATCATGGTCAGGGTTCCCAGCAAAAGTTCGACCCTCCCGAAGTCGCCAGACGAGATGGATGTGCGTAGCAGGTAAAAGATGAGGCTGTCACGCATCAGGAGGTGGAGATTGCGCGTCAAAATCCTCGTTGTTGGCAATGAGAACCTCGACGATCGAGATGTCGAGATGGACTTGAAGAGACGAACATTGGGAATGGGTGGGTCGGATGTCCGCAAACGTGATCAGATCGCGCTGCGCTCGTCGTTCCAGGATGGGCTTCAATTCCAGAGTTGCAGGGTCGCCTAGTCCTCGAAGATTGTATATCACCTGTGTCGTCCCAGTCTGCACTTTAGGTGGAGCCAGCGCCCGTTGTTCAACATGGATCGAGAGCGAAAGGTTCGTATTATCCCAACTGGCAGAGTGGCCTGACCTTGCTGCAAGCTGCGCCCGGCGAATCTGTCCGTCCGCAAGCGTCGAATGTGTATCCATGATAATGTTGTACGATAGACACATGCCGGCGTGTGCAAGGGTGTCGATGACCTTCCGAGGCATACCAGAGCTGAGAAAGTACAGGCTGCAAGGAATTGCACAAAGATTATTGTTTTGCGACCGGGTCTTGGCTAACTGCGCCTGGATCATAGACACAAGCTCCAGAAGACGTCAGCCTGGCGCTGGGTCCAGAACTGACGTAGAGTTACCGGCTCAATATCCTTTAGAGTGTTCTCTTTTGCCGCGCGCCGGGTTTGTGCCGCAGCCGTAAGTATGCGTCGCAACTTCGGAGTATATTCACGGCAGACTTCGGTGATGTCGCTTTCAAAGTCAAAGTCAAGGATACCTTCGGGAGTGATGTCCTTCGTAGAGCGCAAGAAGACCCGACCCAAGTCGTCCATTTCGTCGTGGATATCGTGAATGAGTCGCTGCATGGAATGGTGTTCAAACCACGAGAAAAGTCGAGCCATACCACGCTTGTCCTTAGAAACAACATTGAGAAACTGTTCCAGTCCAGTTCCACGGTAAAACCCATTGGCGTTGCTTGAGAACTCAGGGTCGACGAGCAGGGATGTCGCGAGGTCGATTGGCGCCAGCGACACGGTCGGTCAAGCGGTCGGTGGGAGGGGAAACACGGCCCAGAAGCAGCAGAGAGCGCGCCGAGGATGCAAGAGAACGAGATAGAAGCGAATCCAGCGCAGAGAGGTGGTGGTAGACGACAGAAAGCGCGTCGAGCGTGGACGTAGAGGAAAGGCGGTCAATTAATTTCGGATAATACGTAATACATTTATTGTCCGGAGACCGGTCCGACACTTAAATTCAAACTCCGCCCCCGCTCGATTGACAGCTGAGCTAGGGCCTTGTATATAATTCCTGGCGAGTTAAAAACCGGTTTATAAACCGGTATTTTAAACCGGGCGTTTATAAACGGGTTTACAAACCCACACTGGAAAAAATCTGCGGTTTCCAGGAGGGCATTTTTTGGGCTCCGCAGGTATCTTGGATGAACATCGCATGTAGGCCTAGCAAGCAAACATCACATGGTGGGTTTTTAAGATGCAAACCCTCCTCCTCATGTGATTTGCAACACTTGAAAGCATATTTTGTGCACATTTGAGTTGCACAGTTGGCCTGGAAATCAACAGCACACATCTGGATGTAATGGCCAGGCGAAATCAGCAAAATAAGCAGTAGAAAGTTAGCAGAAAGTTCAGGGAAACCAGTCAAAATCGACTGTCAGGACACTCTCCCACGATTTGAAAACTGGCCATTTGGGCCGACCATTTAAAAACCGGTTTACAAACAGTGGTTTACAAACCGGTTTGCAAACCGGATTAATATACAAGGCCCTAGACAGCTCCGAGAAGTACCAGTCTGCCTACGCCAACAAGCTCGCCTTGTTAGAACGGCGTAGGCAGGCTGGTAACGAGTCTACCCGGCTTGAAGAAAAGAGCTGATTATCATAACGCACAGAAAATAAAAGCGCACTCATACTCCAATGCTTGCCTAGGCCGAGGCACCGGATTTTGGTCCAAATATTAAGCGGCTTATACAGCGCCTTTTGGCAGAATATTGGCAGTGGCCGTTTATACAGGACGTATCAACCGCGTATTGACCAGATTATACGTACAGCCACCTGCAAATACTCGGAGTATATGTTACCGAAAGACTGGGGTCGATTGTTCAAAGTTTTGCCCTCCAGCTTAGGTAGAGGTTGGCAGATGCTTGGTGGGCGTGCAAGGGGCGTGAATGGTGCGGTAGATGTCGAAAGGAATCGTTTGTGGTGGAAAGATGGTGGTAAGACAGAGGCCGCGTCATCCATAGCAATGCGGAATCATATTTGCATCACGTCGGCATGTTCGGCATTACTTATACGACGCCCACCCTCAGCCGTATGATATCAACATGTATATTGGGAGCATCGATACAGGATCCATCTGGCCGCGCAATTTGGATTGATGGAAGTTATTGAAAGTCAAATATCGATTGCTGGAAATTACAGAACTGTTCAAGTCTTCAAGAACTGTTGCCCACGGTCCGTGCGACCGACACACCTGTGGGTCGCGCTTGAAAACGTTGACATCATTGCAACGAGAGATATGTAAATTATCGAGCGTCAGTCTTTCGGAATGGAGACCAGTGAGCTGGCATAAGAAATACATTTTTCTAACAAGTCATTCAGTACACTCTGGGTAGTCTTCCTCCCATTGTCGCCACCTCGCCTCATTGATATTGGGGTCTTGTGACCGAGAATCTTTTTCACAGTCGGAATGCCGCTCTCTACCCAAGATTTCCCAGACCTCGCGAGCCCCTCCCCAATTTTTAATAAACAGGGTTTCCCAGCGCTGAATTTCCGTAGCAGGACGCTCAACGAAGGTCTTTCAACGAACGCGCAGTTAGAAGACTGCCAGGCAGGACATGATTTGACGCACGCCGAGCCACATTATGACGTTGTGGCACTGCTCCGCTTGAATTGCACTGAACCACCCTAGTTCTGTCCTGTTTGCCCGCCGTGGGACGAACTTCCGGACAGCGCACAGTAGCTCCGGGCAGGCTGGGGTCCCTCTAAGCACACGCCCCCACGGGAACCCAAGGTCCCTATCCAACCGTCAGCTTAAATAAGACACATTTGGATAGCTCACCATAAATCAGCGGGTAGGCGCCCTGTGTCGATCATGTTCTGAACCCGAAGGCAGCCCCAGGCGAACCGATTGCATACGCTGGCCCTCCAATGTGGACGTCCGATCATCCAATTCTGGATGAGCAGCTCTGAAAATCGGCGCGTCTCCCCCGTGAGACCGGAATCCTGGAGGATCGATCGAAGCGGGCAGACTGTAGCGTAGACCTCGTCCCAGGAAACGTTCAACAGGTGGCGGATGAGAACCAGTGGTCTGTCAGATGTTGAAGGAATTAAACCCCACAACATTCCGCAGCAGATAGAGAGCAGCAAGGGGTTTCGTGCTGCATGCTCCATAACCTGCCCGGATACTCGTTGCCACGCCGACACTGGTGCATCTGGGTTACTACACGCCGTCGCAAAAGACAGGCTGAACGCGTAGTCGTCCCAACGTCGGATCAAGTCCTCTGGAGATCGATGTTCCTGCATTATGGTGAGATCGATTAAGCAAGCCTGAGCTCCAGGTGAATTCTCGCCTTCAGCCAGGATATTAGTCCACGGTCGCCTGAACTGAAGTCCTTCGGGATAACATCGAGGTTCACGGTCGACAACAATTGAAAAACCTTTGGTGAAGGTTCGAACCGCAACATGAGGGATTCAAAAGCTTGCACCAAACGAGCACCACTGCGGGGGGTTCTGTTCAGTGAGGTTTGCGGAAGCGAAAGCACACGCACAACCCAAGTACACGGGTCCGATTCCTCACGGGGTCTTCGTACTTGTATGTCAACGCTGTCAACAGTGATATTGCTACCATAAGCGCGGGCGAATTCCCAGTAAAGAAGCCACCTGCACGAGATGGACTGCGAAGGAAGTCAGAGAATGACGCGTGGAAGAACGTGGGACACCCATGAGCGTCTATTCTGATTACAGAATGGAGGCGACGGAGACATAGCTGGGTGTCCCTTTGCTCCAGTCGGAGAACCACGTCAATCTCTGAAAGGTCGAAGCGACCTGGGATCATATCAATAGCACGCAGTAGTGGGACGAGCTGATGATGATGTTTGGGGACGGCAGAGAGGATTTGCGTGTAAAGCTCATCCAGGGCGGCGTAGGGGGAATCAGATTTAGAAGAAATCCAATCTTCGAGTGCAGCTAGCCGCTGCGTCGGTCGAAAGTCTTGGTCGTCCACAAACTTGATCACAGTGCTCGCGTAGATGAAGTAACCGGAGGATTTGTGTACGAGCGCGTCAATCACCGGCTGCGATGGCCACGGCCACGGAATGTCGGCCATGCTTGCATGTTCAAGGTGAATGCGTGCAAATTCAGCCATGACATATCTCCGGACATCGTCAAAGGAGCTTTCGACGTCGAATGTGCGGCACAAACCATGGTAGGACGGGTCACCCAGTACCTCGCCAATGTGTGCCTCCGGGCGACTGGCGATGATAAATCGGAGCGGTGTTTGTTGCGTGTAATGCAGGATCAGGCGCAGAATTTCCTGCTGAACATGCGGACCCTCGCATTCATCCAATCCATCAATGATGATGGTCGGTGGTGGACCGTGCATTCCACTGCATGGTTTGAGAATGAGCTCTTGTAGCTGAAGCCCGATGGACCTTGCGACGAGAGTTGGGTTGGTTTCCGCAACTCCGGAGATCCAGGGTTTCAACTCATCGCTGTTGACCGCCAGCTGGAGCGCGAGTGTGACAAATAAAGCCTTGGAGTTGCCCCGAGTAGCGTGTCCACGTTTGAAGAAGAAAGCGCCACCGAGACGTTGTTCTTCCTCCAAGCGCTGCGATAGCGTGTGCATTATGGCCGATTTCCCGGCGCCGGCGGGCCCGTGTAGCCAAAGAACAGTCGGTTCCGTATCGTACGACACTTTGCCCCACTCGGCGGGTGGCCATGTTGAATTGACACACCAATTCAGCAACTTTGTTTGAATCTCGATCCGAGTTTCTGGGTGACATCGAGGCTGGTCATGGCTATCCGCAGGGTCGTGGAATGCCTCTGTCGCCGAAGCACGATGTAATATATCGAGACCTAGGGAATCGGGAGACGGTTAACGCGGTCCCTTCTCCAGACGTCGACTAATACTCACCTAATTCGCCGTTTCTAACCGTGTTATTCACATTCCCATTGATGAATGTACCGTTGTGAATAGTCGTGGCCGGTTCGGGGTGGGAGGGATAAGTATTCGTCCATGGCGCATATGCAACCGGCGGCCATTGCGATGTATCAGACGTCTGATTGGCGTTTAGACCTGTAGTTGAGTAATCATTGGGGTCCGACGCGGTATTGAATGACAGGAGAACGCCGGGATCCTCGCTGTCCTGCGGACTCTGTGAATGCGAGGAAGGTCGAGAGCGGTCTTGCCTGGGCTCTGCACTCTCTGTAGAGAATCAGGGCCAACAAAAGAAAAAGGGAATAACTGGCGAACACACCTGGATAGGGTTGGAGCCTCCCCGCCTCCAGCCGAGCTCGAGTGTTACTCACCGGACCAGAAACTGGACCATCCTCCGAGAATCCCTCCCAAGCTAGTGCTAGTGGCATCCCCCCTTGGCCAAGCTCCGCATCGATTTCGCTCGCTTCAATCGTCAACTGGCGTTCGTTGTGGATGTTTACATTCCCAGCAGCAGAGTAGAAAGTGCCGCCTTGTATAACCACAGAGCTGTGGGCGAAAAATGACATGAGCGGCGGATGGCTGCGGATGGAGGGTGCAGAAGTTGATCGCACCCACGCTGCGACAGAAAGCGGTTGTGCTAATTTCAGCTGCACTGCATCTTCGGCGTTTACTTCGGAGGCGGCAAGAAAAATATACAAAGAAGCGGAAGAGGCGCCAATAAAATGGAGCTATAGCAAGGGATTGATACCGCCACTTTGGAGATTATCTGAGAGTGTTACTGGAGCGATGATGGATGAGAAAGAACCTGAATGATGGACCACGGTGTGTTCGCCGTAAGAGGAGCGCGATGCGAGACAGACTTTGGGGCTTCGGTATTCTATCGCATGTAAATTCCAAGTAAATTCAGAACTTCGTGCCAAAAGTTTCCAGGACGAGCGACGCACGCACAAGGACGAAAATCTGCCTGTCGCGACGGCAACGCGACTCGCGCACCTTGCGCATGTCGAAATTTTGGCGCTGCCTGCAGGGTGGCTGACGCATTTGATTCCGAGCTACGATGATCGGGAATGAAGGCCCAATAAATGTCGGAGCGAACTCTGGCAGAATCGGTTGTAGTGGTAGGAGACAGGCGCGTCACGTCTCTGTCACGGATTCCATCAAATCGGAATGATCTCGCATCATGGCGGCATGACCGGCGGACAATAAACATTGCGCGAACATTGAAATTGCTTGTTCCTTCCGCGCTGGGAGACTAGCGGGTAACGGAGCGGAGTTAGAGCAGTGCTCCAGTCCATGAGTGTTCACGTTCAATTTGGCATTGCCAAACTCCTCCATTATCCTATCCTATGAGCCAGCCAACGCCAATGGTGGTTTTATGGCCGGAGATCCAAGTTGGTTCATCTTTCCAGGAGTGGGTGAAACATTGTAATTTCTCCCCTGACTGCGACTATGCAAGTCGATCTGCCCCGCTTGAACGATTGGATTGTCCCCTGCCGAAGAGCTTGAATTGTTTGGTGGATGTTGAGTCTGAATGTGACGGCAAATCAGCGGCCGTCTTGGGCGGAAATTGCGGCTCGTCGTGGGTCCTTTTGTCTGTCCCAGCCGACTATGCGCGCACTTCCTGCCACTTCTCGGTGCGCTGTTCAATTTTCTGGAGTGAAACTTCAACTTTCAATTGATCCCAAACGAATGAATTTCACTCTTGAATTGAATCTCAAGATTTTCAACCACTTTTTCGCTGGGGTTGAAAAAAAAAAGACACGGCACTGCGCGCTGCAAAGGACTTCAGCGAGAAAGTAACGACCGCTCCCGGACTCCCGGCGAAGTTGGCTTGGATAACCCTAGAACCTGACTCCCTGAGGCTGTGCGCGGTGCTTGGCATTGTTAGTTTTAGACGATGATTCCTCCTTTTCCCTTTTCCCTCTTCCCTCTTACTTCCATCTTCTCCGAATCCCAGGCAGCTGCTCGACCGCAGATGGAAATGTCGATAACTCCTCAAGACACAAAACCATCGACGAAAGTGGAATCCATGGACGTGGGTGCCCGTCCGACGACTGACCCATACGCCGCTGCAGCACGGGCACTCGAGCAAGCGCAGCTAGCATTTACCACCGCGCTAGCTACACCAATGGTTCTTGTTTCTGTGGCTCAGGAACTCAGAGACGAAATAGCTGCTCTTAAAGCGGCAGCTGAGACTCGAGAGAGACCGCACCACGATCGCTGCCCTCGGAAAGGCTGCCGACGAGGCTGCCAAGGCTCACAAAGCGGAGCTGGAGGCGAGGACGAATGCCTTTCGCAGACTCTTGGCGAAGGATCGAGAGCTCCTTGCGACGCAGCGTGCAGCGTCGGTCACAGAGCGAGAGGCTATCACGACGCAGTGCGCGGCGTTGCAGGCGGAGAAACAAGCGCTCCTCGAGGAGCGTAAGTCAATGACGCTGAATCTACAGGGTATGATTCAGACCATGCAACGTCAACCCGTCCCTGTTCCTGTGAAACCTACGAGCTTGGTTCCTGCTAGCGGCACTGCTCTGACGGTGGGCCCGCCGTCTAGTGCCGTATCGAACCGTGGCCCAGCGTCCAGCAGGCAAGTCCTGCCACCAGGTTTAGTGCAGACTCAGGTGACTGTCTTTAGATGCACCTTCCGCCATTGACTCTATCCCCTCGCGCAAACGTCAGAGAACTGAGAGCGCTCCGACGGCACCGCCGGCGGTGGGGGCGGCCGCATCAGTCGCGGGTAATACGAAATCTACAGACGGTGAGTGTCTCGCTGGATCTCGCGCTGAATGCTCCTTTCAATTAAGTCCACCCACAGCTGCTCCCGCCGCACTCAACACATCACCCACACGACTGCCCCTCAGTCCCGGCTCGATTTCGTCGCGCGGGATTTCCACTCCGGCTCGTCAAGGCATCGATTCGTTCAGCGTCTTCCGCGGGAACGTTAGGCGTCCAAGCCGGAGGCCTCCCCAGTAGCGGGTCTCGCTCTGTCCTGTTTGTCGCTTGCTGCATAATTTGTGCGTTGTAATTATCGGCTGCCCAAGATCTGCTTCCTACTATGGCTTCAGGCTGGAACCAGAATCCATCGGATCACAGAGCAAAAAATTCTCTTCTAGGCTGCGCTGGCCGGCTGCGCCTGGTTTTTTTGGATTCCTTTTGTCTTGCATCGTTCCCTCCTGTACTTTGCCCAAACTGTGCGACTTCCCTGATAATCGTATCGCTCAGCTTCATACGCTCTCGATGAATGAATGACCTTTCCTCAGAATTACTCGTGAATGCACCTTTCAACCAGCGTCCAACCTCAGCCTCTCCCCTTCCTAATCTCCCTGACTTCTCCCAACCAACGGACTGGGCGTCAAATAGACATAAAATTCCACCAATGCGACTCCTGGAGCGAATTTATTCGCTTCACTCTGGGTAGTCTGTATCCCATTGTCGCCAACTCCTTTCATAAGAATCTTCCTCCCGTTTTCGCAGATACCTAACGTCACCACTGAGATAAAAGTAGCTCGGCCGCTCGGCTGTCCGCTTCCGTTTCCGCGCCTCTTCAAAGAGCTGTGCCCATCGGCGAATTTCGTCCTCAGGACGGTCTGCGAAGTTCTTCCAAAGGGTGTTGAGTGAGAAAAAATGCGGGGCGCGGACATTATTCAACACACCTGGAGCCACATTGTGACATTGTGGCACTGCTCGGCTTGGCACTCTAACCAGCATACATCTGGATGCGTCTCCTGTCCACGTGGTGGGACGAACGCATAAACAGCGCTCAGTAATACCGGGCAAGGTGGGGACCCTCTGATGACACGACCCCATGGGAAGTCAAAATGCCTATCAAACCCTCAGTTCAAATGCTACACTCCGAGTCGCCCCGGAAGGCTTACCAGAAGTAAGCGGGTAGACTTCCGGCGTCAACCATATTGCAAACGCGGATGTAGCCCTGGGCCAGCTTGCTGCATATATCAGCCCTCCAGCCTGGACGTCTGTCCCTCCAATCTTGAATGACGAGCCACGATATTGCGCGGATCGTCTTAGAATCAGAGTGGCGGAGGATGGATCGCAGTCCACGCACTGCGGCGTGGATCTCACCCCAAGAAACATCCAGCAGGTGACGGATCGGAGCGAGATACTCATCTGGATCAAGATAGAACAAAGTCCACTGTATCCCGCAACAGATATGCAGCAGCAAAGGGTAGTGAGCCACGTGCTCCATAACCTGTCGGGACACCTGTCGCCAGTTCAACACAATCTCGGGATCACAGTAAGCCTTTGTCCCAAACAGTGTCTCGTGGTAACGTTTTGCGGCCAATGTTTCAAGGAACTCGTGGTCCCTACACCGGCCGATTAAATCCTCTGGCGGAGGTCGAGCTTCCTGCTTTGCGGTAAGAAGGAGCGAGCAAGTGCGAGTAGAACGCTTGCCTCGAGCCACGATAGTAGGCCACGGCCCACCGGAGTGTTGCCTGTAATAATGTGCTCCGTCATAAAGTCGTAATTTACGGTCGACAACAGCTGAATCAGCTCCGAGGAGGGTTCGACTTGTTTTAACAGGACTGGTAAGCACTTCAACAAGTGCCAAGTACTGCGGAGTGAGTTGGTAAGTACACTTGTGCGGAAACGAAAACACGCACAACTCCCATAGGGTGTCGCGATTCCTTATGGGTTCTTCGTAACTGTAACTCAGCGCAGTGAGAGTTACTCGCATCACGTCGACAATGCCGCCCAAATCCCCAATGTAAAAGGCACCAGCACGACAGGGGTCGCGAAGAAAATCAGAGAATGATGCATGATAGAAGTGAGGACCCTCCGAGTTCGACTCCGAGCCAGGGTCTAACTCGTAGTCGGGTTTTAGGTCGATCACGGAGTGAAGACCACGAAGACAAAGTTCGGTGTCCCCCGAATCTAGGTGGAGGAGTGTATCAATGCATGTGAGCCGGGCTGGAAGGTTTTCAATAACACGCAGGATTGGGACAAGCTGATAACTTTTGGGAACTGTCGAGAGGATTCCGGTGTAAAGGGTATCCAAGGCACCGAACGGGGAATCGTCGCCAGTCCCGACCAGATATTCGACCGCTTCCAGCCGTCGCGTTGGACGAAAATTCTTATCGTCCACGAACTTGATGGCTGTGGTCGCGTAGATGAAGTAGCCAGATGACTTGCGTACAAGGCGTTCGATCACATCTTCCGATGGCCATGGCCTAGGAATAGCTGCCATGGTTTTGTGCTCGCGGTGGATACGAGCGAATTCGGCGACTAGGTATCTCCGGACATCCTTGAAGCAGCTTTGGATATCGAATGCGCGGTACAAGCTATGGAAAGCTGTTTCTTCCAAGACCTCACGGATGTGAGCCTCCGGACGACTGGCGACAAGGAACCGGAGAGATGTGTGCTGGCGGGTGGAATTTAGGATGAGGCGCAAAATCTCCTGCTGTGCACCCTGACCCTGGCACTCATCCAATCCATCAACGACAATGGTCCGTGGAGGGATGTTCAACCCGATGCCGGGTTTGACGATAAGCTCCTGCAGTTGAACGCTGATGGACCTGCTGACAAGAGTCGGATTTTCCTCCACAATCTTTGAGATGAGGGGTTTGAACACGGCGCTGGTTTTAAAGACCGCGAGCTGCAGAGCAATGGTCGTGAATAGAGCTCTTGCGTTGCCCCGCGTAGCATGTCCCCGTTTGAAGAAGAAGGCGCCACCGAGACGGCCTTCAGCCATTAAGCGCTCCGAGATCGTATACATGATCGCCGATTTCCCGGCACCGGCGGGGCCGTGTAGCCAAAGGACAGCCGGCTCCATCTTGTACGTCATGTCTCTCCACCTGGTTGGCCGCCATTCTGAAGTGAGGCACCATCCCAGCAATTTCTCCTGCATCTCGATGCGAGTCTCGGGATGACACCGAGGTTGGTCATAATTATCCGCAGAGTCGTGGAACGCTTCTGGGGCGGAAGCGCGATGCAATATGTTGATACCTGAGTAGCGGGAGAAGGGATGAGTGGTACAACTCCAGGGAGGCGCCGAATGCATACCTGACTCCTCGGTTTTCACCGTATTATTTCCCCCGATAAAAGTTCTCGCATGAATTGTCGTAGATTTAGGATGAGAGGAGTAGGATTCAGGCCATGATTCATTTGCCTCCGCCTCCTCCTCAGCCGCTGATGAATCGGACTCGGAGGCCACAGGATGTTCATCTCCAAGACGGGTCGCATTCGCAATATCGATATCGGCTGTGTCTTCATTATTGCGATACAGTGATGCACGGGCGGAGGGAAGAACATTTCGCTGTCTGTTGCGCGGCACACAATGCTGACTGGTAGATGGTCGCGATACCTCTCGCCCCTTCCTTCCTCTTCCTCTCCTTGAGTTCGCTGCAGAGGATCAGTACCGCTGGATGTATCCAATCACAGAGAAACGCACCGTACGGTGAGAATCTTTCAGCCTCCGGCGTTCCTCGATTGTCGCGCACTGGCCCAGGCATCGAAGATCCCTCGTTACCAAGCGGAAAATTAACCACGCTCGCCTCGTTCTGGACGTGGACCTCGCCAGCAGCAGAGTAGAGCGTACCGCACTGGATGAGCACGGAGCTACGGTCGAAGTTCATTGGGGATGGGTGAAGTGAAGGAGGCTGCAAAGAGACGTGGCACCCACGCCGCGACAGAAAGCTGTTGTGCTAATTTCAGCTGCACTGCGTCTTCGGCGCTTACTTCGGGGGAGGCGGCGACAAAAAGAAACAGAAAAGCAGCGAATAAATTTGAAGCATGGCAAACCCTTCGTACAGCCCCTTTGAAGGTATCTGTGAGTGTCGGTCCGGAGTTGCCCCGGAGCGAGGATGGTTGGAAAAGAATTGGGATCATGGCGTGTTCTCCACAAGATAGGCAGCCTGAATAGACTCCGTTAAGATTGCACGTAAATTGCAGGTCATATAAATTCGGAACGCGCCATTGAACGTGCTGGAACTTTCCCTGACGAGGGTGCTATGCGCACGAGGACGAAGGATCTTGATTCTTGACTGACACACGGCGAGAATTTGGCAGCGGGCACTGCAGCTCAGCGGGTTTCCCACATCCGGTATTTCTGGGGCCACAAATTACCGGAAATAAAGGGCCCAACAAACGTCGGAACGAGGTCTGGCAGAATCGCTTGTGGTGGTAAGACAGGCGCGTCACGTCGTTGTTACGTTCTTATCACACGTGTCATCAATTCGGAATGATCCGGCACCATAGCGGCACGATCGGCAGAGACTGAACATGGCAAATTAACTCGTGCCTGTGTACTAAGTGCCGTGCTGCAATTCCACCATTGAGAGGAAAAGTTTCAGAATCAGAGGTACAAGATGGATGGGATATTATCGAAAGCTGAGCGTTCCCTCGCCACTCGGCGTGATGAAAATATAGATATAATACACATATTCATTGCTGGCAATTACAAAATGCTGCCTACGATCCTGAAAACCGTGCAACATACGTGCGAGCGAACTCGCAAAATGCCCAACACCATCCGAAGACGGCAAAATGATCAAAAATTAGACACAACGCGCGCGCGTGCCGCCCGAGTCCGAAGGCACGAAGCCCCCATCCTCCTGTCACAAGTAAACTCGCAACTCCCCCACCCGCGCCCCGCCCCGCGCGAGATTCATTTGCTTCCCGGCTCTTAGTGAGCTGCAGGGTATTTCTTTTTGTGGAGCTTTGCTCGCTCGTCGCGGGGTTTAGAGGCGAATAAGACACAGGGAAGGCCCGACGGCCGACGGGGATTTCACCAGCGTAGAGCTCGGTAGCTTCCGCCGTGACGCAGGGTGGCCTCCCTGGGGCCCGAAGGCCGGCAGGCGCGATTGGGAGGTGGGGGAAAGGATGCAGGGGTGCGCTCCGTGAGGCCCTCCCCCGAGGGATCTTGGGGCGGGTGAGGGAAGGGAAGAGGAGGGAAGTTGGTTGGGGGAAAGTGCATGTGGATTGGCTTGAAGCGACGAGGTTATATAGGCTTGGGATGAGGGGTACTCCTGTCTGTTTAAATTGATTGTTCCTTCCGCTATGAGACTTGACGGGTAATAGAGCGGATCGAGCGGATAGGGTGCGACCAATCGCAAAATGAAGCTCCGGTCCGCGAGTGTCGACGGTAACACCGCCGTTGCAAAAGCCTTACAATATGTCGTCCTATGAGTCACGTAGTGGATTTCATGTCCGCACATCGATGTTCTTTGGTGGAGGGATCATATTTGCAACATTAGTGTAATTTCCCCCCTGAATCTGGATGGGGCGATATATACAGCCCCCTGCGGGAGAGCGCGGATGATTCAATTGCCTGAATATGTTGGATCGAAACAACGAAAATTCGCACCCCCGATCTATTCAGCCTCACGCTATCTAGTCCCCAGTTGTTATCGGCACTTGCCAACCAAGGTCCGCCTTGGGCTGGGTTTCAAAGCAGAATTCGGAGTACTGTTGGTTGTTCCCTAGCCCGGAGTGTAATCGAGGATATTTGCACAGAAAGTATAGGGCCCCGAGATGCCCGATCCGGTCCAAGTTCAACAGGGTGCGAACGTCGGATCGAACCTGAAGGCCTGAACGCGTGTTCAGGTGGCAAGTCCGGCAATTTCCTCCACGGAACGTGAAGTCCAAGTGCGGCGTTCGGAGCAAAGTGCCTTGAACTTGAACTAGTAGACCGAACCTTGCTAGCACTGGGCTGAAATATCAATTTCGTCATGGTTCGCCGTTTTCTGAGCCTTTTGTCCAGATCTATCCCACACGAAGGTCTTGCTGATTCTCGCTCCACCATTGACTTCTCTTGAGTGGGGCATCCTCAAATCCAACCTTTCCCCGCGAATCAACCGAATCTCAACCAAGGGTCAAGTTGGGGTTGAAGTAAAATAATACAAAATACAGACAGCCACTGCCAAGTGTAGATTAGATTTAATGGCCGCACGGGGACTCTCGCTGAAGCTCGCAGGCTCGGGTAATGCCGTGGCTTGATCATGTGAAGCAAGGAGAAGGTACCCCTTGAGGCTGTGTATTGTATGTGGCGCTATTAGATTCGGACGATGATGCGATCAATCCCTCCTTTTCCTCTCCCATCTCCTCCAAATCCCAACCTGCTCGACCGCACCCCCAAATGTCGACGGCTCCTCAGAACCCGGTCAAGGAACCTGCAGGAAAGGACGCATCGACGAAAGCAGAATCGATGGACGTGGATGTTGGTGCTGCGAGCATCGAAGGTGACCCCTACGCGGCCGCGGCACAGGCACTCGAGCAAGCGCAGCGAGCGTTCACCGCCGCGATGGCTACACCCAAACCCCCGATGGTCCCCGTTTCTGTGGCCCAGAAACTCAGGGACGAGATAGCTGCACTCAAAGCGGCCGCTGAACGAGACCGTACCACCATCGCTAACCTCCAAAAGGCAGCAGACGAGGCGACCATGGGCCGCGACAGTATGGCTGCACAGGTTGATTCGGCTCGCGCAGAACTGGCAAAGTTGCAAGAGGCTATCAAGACGCAGCGCGCAGGATTGGCGACGGAGCAAGACTCTGTCAAAACGCAGCGTGCGGCTTTGGAGGCGGAGAAGCAAGCAATTCTGTTGGAGCGCAGGTCAATCGTGCAGAATCTGCATCGCATGATCCAAAATGTTCAGCCCAACCCGTTTCCCGTCCCTGCGAATCCTACGACACTCGTTCCTGCGAGCGACGCCGTTCCTGCGAGCGGCACTGTTCCTGCGAGCGACGCCGTTCCCGCGAGCGGAACTGTACCTACGCCGGCCGCGGTGTCCACTGTCATCTCGCCCCCCGCTGCCTCGAACCCTGCTACGAGTAAGTCCTGCCATTCCTACTCAACAGACTCATGCCAAACCACTCCAGAAGCACCTTCCGCCGCCGACTCTATTCCCTCGCGTAAACGCCAACGAACCGAGAGCGCCCCAACGGTGGTATCAACCAAAGTGCCCGTAGCCGCGTTATTCGCCGATCATGCGAAAGCTACAGACGGTGCGTGTTTCAACGGACCTCCCGCTGCAATGCCTTTCTAATTAACAACATATGTAACCCAGCCCCTCTCTTCCCCTCCAAGCAGGGCTTAGTTCCCTTCCCCTTCAAACAAAACTCAGCTTCCTCGCGCGGGATCTCCACCGTCGCTCGTCGTGGTGCCCCTCCATCCCGCGGCCCCGGCGGACGTGGTACGGGTTGGTCCCCTTCCCAGTTACGGGCCTCGCCTTGATTTATTTGTCGGTATGCCTCACAAACCCCTCATTCTTTCGGTCTTGACCGATTGGAATAGGCTGAGCTACGACTACGATTGCACTTTCCTCATTCCTGCGAAGAGCGTTAATGAACTTGTTGTGTTTCGTTTTTCCCATCCCGTCTCTCGTCCCCTCAGCCCTCGCTCCTCTCGTTCTGTACTTGTATTCAACGTTGATTATCTGATATCTTATTGCTCAGGTCGCTCTCAAAAACCTCGTTCGACTCAATCGTGCGTTCTGCCAGTTTGCCGCATATTATTGAGGGCTTGCTCAACTACTTCCAAGTCGCCATCGTACGTCTTCCGCTCCTCGCGCAGTTCACTCTCACGTTGTTCTCTTCGGCCGGTCTTGGTTCACCCTTATTGCTCCTGGTTGCTCATTTCGCTGCTGGTGCGACGTTTCTGCTAATTGTATCGCTCGGATCAAGTCGATCTAGATGAACCACGTCTCCTCCCGAATTACTCGTCCAGCTTTCCAGCGCGTATTCACCTCTGGCTGATACGTATCCCTCCCTGAATTCCCCGATTTGCTCCTTTACTTAGGGTCGTCAGAAAATTACCAATCCAACTCAATCACGGCCCCGAAATCCCGGTCAAGGCGCATAACTGTTTTCCGCCTTTCCGGACTGTGACCTCTTCTTGCTGACGACTTGTCCCTTGCCGTATCTAATCAGATTTTAATCCAGCAAAACTCTCTCGAACATTCTCACCGCAGCCAAACCGCAGCTCAAGCGCTCACCAAACCAAATTATATTATGCGTATTCCAGAACATTCTGCGAATATTCTGACATTCTGACCACTTACTCAGCCGAACGAGCCCGGGGTAGGCGAAGGGCTCTTAAGGCCGGGTTGGGGCCGATGCTTCACCCACGTCAGTATACTATACCTCCCTCATCCTTCCACCCGAACTTCCAATTCCTATGGCCCCGCAAACCAACGCTCGTGTGCTCTTCAACTCTGTCCCCACGGGTCCGTTCTCCCTCCCTCCCCCTCCTTTCCTCCAACGCCAAACTGGGGTTGTTGTTGACCATGTTTTCAGGTTATCCCGTTCCTGGGGAGACGACGGTGTATGATACCTCGGAGACAATCGACGTCGCCACCCACCCACTCAACGGCGGATTCCTAGTGAAGACCCTCGTCTTGTCTGTGGATCCGTACATGCGCGGTATGATGAATCGCAAGAAGTCTTACATCGTGCGTGCGACACCGATCTCCGATGAATCAGGCTGATTTGTGTTCCGTCCACAGGCCGGGTTTGTATTGGGCGAACCGTGAGTACCATTGTCGACTCTGTGGATCGCCGGCGCTGAATTATGTCTAGCCTTTCCGGATTCGGTGTCGGCGTTGTGGTGCGATCGGAGAACAGCGAGGTGCAGGTTGGGAAACATGTCTATGGCATGGGGGTCCGTGCGTTCATTCCCTTCCACGATCCGTATTTCGGCTGATGATAATTTTTCCCTGCGACGTTAGCGCACCAGGAATATTTCGTGCTGCCGAATATGGAGGGCTACATTTTCCTTGAGAAGCACCCGCAGCTGTCGTGGACGGCGTATGTTGGCGCTGCCGGGATGCCTGGTGCGTTAAATCGTCCTCCTTGTGGGAGTTAGATTGTTGAGGGACGACAGGCAAAACTGCGTTTGCGGGGTGGAAGGAGTTTGCCCGGGCGAAGAAGGTAAGCTCTTTCCAGTCGTGTGTGCGCAGATGATTGAACCATATATATCTAGGGTGAGACGGCGTTCGTCACCACTGGCGCTGGTATGTTGCATATTCCTTCTCGCACCACGTTTACCGACTAAAGTTACTTCAGGTCCTGTCGGAGCGTGCGCATACTAATTTTCTTTGGAACGGCATCGACTCACCGGGTTAACCGCAGAATGGTCATCCAGCTCGCCAAGAGCGACGGGCTCAAAGTAATTGCCTGCGCAGGCTCGGACGAGAAGGTGCAGTTCATGCGTGAGATTGGCGCAGATGTTGCGTACAATTACAAGACTACGGACACTGGGGAGGTGTTGGCGCGTGAAGGGCCTATTGACGTGTAAGCCCCATGTTTTCATTTGAGTTGGGATCACATGGGAAACAGGTACTGGGATAATGCCGGCGGGGACTTTTTGGAAGCTGCTCTACTGAATGCGGCCGTCTACGGGCGTTTCCTGGTACGTTTATTATCTCCCTGTAAAACGCTCCCGTCCCTCTAAGAGCAATTTAGGAATGCGGAATGATCACCGGTCCGTCCACCTCCCATTCATGTATTCTAAATCACTAAAACAAAGCCTCAGGATATAACTCCGGCACCGGCCAACAGGGCATCAAGGTATCTTCCTTTTCTTCCATTTAGACGCAATAAGTAAATTGAGCCTCGGCCTAGAACCTCAACCAGACATACATGAAGTCGCTCACCATCAGCGGCGTGGCGGTCTTCCGCCTCTCGAAATACGACGAGGAGTTCTATGCGACTGTGCCCAAGCAACTTGCCAGTGGGGAGCTCACGCAAATGGAGGACGTCAGCTACGGATTGGACAAGATCGGGGATGTGATACTGGCAGTGCAGACGGGGGCGAATAAGGGCAAAGCTGTGGTGGTTGTCGCTGAGGAGTAGTTGGAAGGGTATTGAAGTGTACATCGATGCAGTTGGTAAGTTATAAACTTTCTGCCAATCTAGTTGGACGTTTGACACAAGAGAACTTCGGACGATATTACAAGGAATACGTTGATTGAACAATAAACTACCCAACCCAAGTAACGGTTTATCTAGGTTCTACGTATACGGGATCCAAACGTCTCCTTAATCTTCAACTCACTCAACATCCTGACCTCCTCAAATAGATCTGGTTGCACGTCGCCCAAAAGTTCCACTTCTGCTCCCTCAGGAAGCATACCCGCGATGCGCACCACGCCATCCATCAACACCGAGCTGTCAGCCCGCAGATGGAAGATATGCGCCAGCAGGCAATCGTGCGCTCTCGATCCAGCCTGACACGGACAATCTTCCTGGCCTCCAGCGAGAATCACCTTGTACACCATTCCCGCCCGAAATTCTCTGTCTGTCAGACCGCTCGCGCAGGATGCCTCCTCCGGTGGGACGACGCTGATGGCACAGCTTCCCTCGAGGTAACTGAATACAGTGGCGAATTCGGTGGACTTGGTGCGATGTACGAAGGCGAGTTGTTTCAATAGGATATCGAGCTTGTTCCCCAGATAGTCGCGAAGTACAAGGAAGCGGAGGAATGCCTCCTCGCGTCTCCCGAACCTTGGGATTCCAGGCGAGGCGGCTTGTCCTGTACACAGTCAATTACCATGGCCATAAATATGAGATGAGAAGAAATTACTGACTCTCAAGCAAAGATTGAAGGTTCATACAGAAGGCACGATGGTTGCCTTCGCGCCAGGCGGCGCTTTGACACTCACTCGAGCAGTAGTAGTGCGAAAGGCAGCCAGAACAGCGCTTGATCTCGGCGAGTGGTTTTATCGAGCAACACTGCGCCGTAAACGTCAGAACGAGACGGTAGAGAGTAGAGCATACCTGCGGTCCATCGCAGGCCTGAGTGGCCACGTATTCCGGGGACGTGAGTTCGTCCAAAAGCTGAGTGCGCTCCCCCTCCAGCTTCCGCAGGACGGTCCATTCCCGCCAATACTTGGAGGTGCGAAGGGAGTAAGGACTCGGACACTTGCCCCGCGTCGCAGATACTACTGGCAGGTAAACCATAGCCCCTGGGAGGATATCTCCCATGAAGCGATCCAGGTAGAAGCACATGTCGACCTTCTTTGACCGGAACTGCTCCACCGTCAGGAGGCCGTGGAGCAAGCCAGCGTCGAGCGCCTCCGGGAGGCATGGATGCCCCAGCATGAGGAACACTGTGGTGAAGAAGTGAAGGCACACATCAAGTGCGCCTTCAGCCCCGTCTTCGGCTCCGTCCTCCGTCGTCTCGCAGAGCATGATCAACGCCTCTGTGAGCGCGGGCACAATTTTCATGCTACACAACATCCCGAACAATCTCGCGTGCGAGACGCGGCTTACAAACCTAAGGAGGCCCTGGAGAGCGAGAAGGCCTGGCTGCGTTCGCGGAAAGGGATGCGAGTCGGCGGAATTCGTGGCGGATTTGATGTGTACGACGGTGAAAGCTGCAAGCTTTGTGATGCCACCGCAGCCTTCGATGAACTCGTTGACATTCGAACTCGTCCACTGGGAGGTGTACATGAACTGAAAGACACTGTTGATAGCCATGTCCAAGCCCAGGTGGTCAGATTCGTAGGGGGTCAGTCCAACCCAAGTGCGCGCAAAGAACGTGTGCACCCCAGGCGTATTGTGGATCATGAGCACAGAGGAATGGTCGTGGAGCATCGACAGTACGCACCCACTGAGGTGGCTGCGGTGACTCTCAATGGGGCGCGGATGGGGAAGGAGGGAGGAATGAACTTCGACGACCTGTATCCAGGACCATACACGTGGCCACAGCTCGCGACACACTTCCGGGGGAATATGACGCATAAAGGCCAACGCCTCTATGGATTTCGAGGCAATAGAGAGTGCGGAAATCAGGTTTGGAGGTGGAGCGTCGGTGTCCAGCATGTCCATGTCGGGGATGAGCAGAGGATCAAGATTGGCGTAGAGTACTGGGAGAAATCCCCAGGAGGCGTCGCGCTGCAATATGATGCGCTCCACAACCTTGTCCATATCCGCCTCGCAGCCGGTGGTGGCACCGGTGGCAAATCTCTGGAAGGTCCAAGGTGAGACGCGGAAAGGTGGCAAGAGATATACACTACGCACACGAACAAAGACCGGCAGTGTCGATAAATTTCGAAGACGGAGAGCTGGATGCATAGTAAGCGTTGGTGGGTCGAAGCTGATTCAGAATAAGAGTCCAGTGTCGAGAGCCTTTATAACAGTGGCAACGCTTAGACCATCAAAGCACAGGCCCAGCCGTCAAAGCCCCATATAATTCCCATAAATGGCAGACCAAAGTCCATTGTTTGACAACGTGGATTGCCCGTCGGCAATAAGGACCTAAGAGGTCGAATGTCGATCTTGTGCGACCTTTTATCGGGTGGAAGCAAGGTGGACACACTCTAATCGACTCTTTGAGCGAGCTTCACGGTGGGACTGTTCACTGACCGTCACTGTTCAGCCTTCGAACGCCAGTGTCAATTTTGTGAGTTAAGAAAGACCAGGCAGGAGTTTTGCTTAGATTCGCGGGGTAGATCCAACAGCTCTGGGATCTCTGGTGGGAGAAGGAAGCAAGGAGGAATCGACGACGTGGCAGTGCCGTGCGCTCCGCCCTTGATTGCTGATGCGCCATCACTGCGGCATGGCGGCAACAACCACACCAAATGTCAACAAAAAGTGAACCAGGTAATTTCAATCGAATGGTTCGATAGCCCAACAGGTGTCTCGGAGCTGTGAGCTCATGAGAGATTGGTTTCCGCGACATTCAGTCAGATTTTGCGCCGCGCACACCTTGTGGAATCCATCTGTTCCCTCAATCTGTGCCGGTTCGGAGTTAATCGCTGCAGTTTGGGGTTTCGCTGTCCCCACTCACCCATTTACTTCTGCTTCAGACTGTGTATTCGGACGATAAGTCATAGAAGTTGCGGTTGAAGGCGACTCGGTGGCGGTCTCTGCCTTTGCCTCAGCCTCGAGCTCAACATCAAGGACCTGTATGTATGTTTGATGCAAGTGCAAGTTATAGGATTCGGGAAGGCTTCTTTGCTTCCATCCCTTATGGCTCTACGTATGAAGCACTATCTATACGGACTGATGCGTTGTCGGCAAATAAAAATTGTCGTCGTTGGATTCAACCAATGTGTTTATTCGACCTTCCGTTCCAAGCTTTCTACGAGTTCACATCTACACCCATCTACTACATCTACACCTCAGATCGGTATGGCATCCGCAGAAAAAAGTGTTCCAAGGGGCGCTGGTGCCACCGCCATGCGTGCGTAAAACTCATACCCATCTTCAGAAAAAATCTCCAACAGCCTCAGCTGCTCGTACCGGATCCCACCGGGGCCCAGACGCCACCCATTGCGTTCTCTAGGTGGCACGTATTCCTCGCTGAACCTCTGCAGAGTAATTCAAAATAAGTAGAGCACAACACAATATTAGAGACGCGTAACGCACCTGGACAAACTTTTCGAACAGCACGGCAATCTGCTTTCCGAACGCCTTGCGGGTAACATACCGTCCGGCGTCGTCCCTCAGGTCCACTGGGGCGAATATACGCGTTCTGGGATAATCGGGCCACTTGACGAAGCGCATATGAGACGTCAGCTGGAATCACAAGAAATGGGTGGGGGAAAATGCTCACGCTGAAGACCAAGCGCCCCGAAGTATGCCCTGGCTCCATCGGGTGAAGGCGTTTGTTGGGGTCTGTGAGACCCTTGGATGATGCGAGTTCGGTGAGCGCGACGCCTTCCCGACCCGGCCCGTTCGTGGGGCGGAATCCGATGGAAATTGTGGTGGTGACGCTGCAGGCGATGGGAACACAGATGAAGCGAGACCCATGCCAATAGTCTGTGGAATCGTCGCGCGGGGGACGCAGCCTGGCTTCTGGAGTATCAAATCGCGCCATGGGAATCTGCAGGTGAGGTGAGGATTTAAGCTGGTTTACTGTAAGTCAAGGTTGGACACGTACGGCGCGTACAGTCGGGGCGGGAGGAATTTGCACTACGATTGGGGGGCGAGCGTGCATGGCGGAGGGATAATTTGGTGGAAAGCAGAGAAAAATAGAATGCAGGGGGACTTGTATAGTATGCCAGGGCCAGGGCCTGCGCGCCATTTATACCAGGAAAACAATGTGCCACCCCGGGGCCACCGCGCTTTGTCGCGGTGACTGCATCACACCAAAAAGGAAATAACAAGTCAATGGCACATTTGTCTGCGTATACCCGCGCTTTGCCAGAATCACTGCAAACAAAATAAAGGCCACCAAGGAGAATATTTCCATCAATGCCAGTCAACGGTTGAATGTTGAGAAACAAAACTTCGTTTGTTTGGTTCGTGCGTGGACCGCTTACGCGACGCGTGGGATCACGTGCAATCAATTCACGGCGTGACATCACACCGTCACCCTCTTGATTCCGCCCACCACCGCCGAGAAGCACAAGACTGTAAGCTGTAAGTGAACGCAAATTCGAGAGTATGTGATCCTGGACGAGCATCGCCAACTCTGCTCCCAACATGCTCCGATCTTCTGTTTGGCTTTCATCGAAGTTTGTTTGCGCGATCTCCTTTTCGGTTTTCGATCGTAATGTGAAACGTGACTCACTGCGCTCGTCGTCCACGCCACTCTTCGATGTTCTCCTTCAAGTGGCTTTGGTCGACGTTGAATCAACCGAGACTCTTTGAAGAGGAGCGTCTGCGAATCTTACCTCTCATCGCTCGATATCTCTCGAACTCTGGCGCAGCCGTTCGTCTGCTTCAGAAAGACTCGAGGCAGTCCGAAGAGCAGGCAAGGTTAGGGGCCAAAGAGGAGGACCTAGCCCTACCTTTCGCCGCTGCGGACTCATTCGACTTTCCTTCTGGACGAGCGCTCGATTCCAGTGAGTCATTGGCATTTATTCGGTTTTTGGACCCTTTCTCTGACTTGAATCTCAGTCAATTATGCCACAGTGCATATTTTACAGTCGCTTCGTACCCAAAATCACCCCTGTGCCAAATTGCGACACCCAGATTCTTGCATGTTCTCGGAGTTACCGGTTGAGATTGTACTTGAGGTGCGCAGTCTTCTCAGACGGATGGCCAGGCATAAAAATCGATCCTCTACTCAGATCTTGCCACGCATGCATCCCCTCGACTTATTCCACCTCTCGCGCGTCAATCGCTGGCTCCGTGCTGTCCTTCTGTCGAAGGAGGCCGAATCAATCTGGCGCGATGTGTTTCGTACACAGGATAAGCTCCCCCGCTGCCCCCCACTCGTGCTGACTCGGCACTGGGTGGGGATGCTGTTCGGCGCGCATATATGTGAGGTACTATTGTCCCCCATTCCACCTTCCGGATATTTCACCCACACGCATCGTCTTTAGGTCTGTGGTGCGCCCGGCGCTATCCTTGATTCCGATATTTGGCGTCGCGTGTGCTCGCGTTGCATACCTGAGAGGCCAGTTTCTGTGTCCCTTGTGCCACACAGATTATCCCTAACACCTTTGCGCAGCCTTGCCCAAGAGATCCCCCGCTATAATGCGGGGCACGATATATACTCGCTCATAATCCGTATCGGCCCATCACGGGATGTTAACAATGCTAGTCTTATCAACAGATTCTGGCTTGCAGATGGACTACGTCTTGCGCGGCTGTACGAGTGTCGACAGGCCAAAGGTTCAGAGGCCTTCGAGGATTTCCTGAAGTTCCGCAAGACTATGACACTGGACTTCCATTGCGTAAGTCGGTCCGGGATTTGGGTCACAGATGGTTAATATTTTTCAGGTTGGTGGAGATTTTCGGCACTGGCGAGAGGGAATTCTGTGGGAGGGTCGAAGCAAGAGCTTCCGGAGTAGATTCCGGATTATGGACCAGTACGTTTCCATACAGTCGTTCGAAACCCTATGCATTTCTTTTCTTAGGATCAAAAAGCACCTCCTCGCGGCGGGCTATCACCCCCACGACGTCGAAGTCGCGGTACGGCCAACGCATGACCTTATATATAAGTCTCCAAACTTGTATTGCAGAAAGCGTCTCACAAAACAACGTACATCCACAACATCCTGGATCTCTCTCTCTCATTGATCGATTCCCAACTAGTGTGGCGCATCATTCGTCCTCAAATCGTTTCTTGGCTCACCACGGCGGAGAATGCGCGTCTTGAACGTGATCGTAGCGGCCTCTCCCGTCGCCGTCTCTCCGTGGTCACCGCATGCGCGTTCACTGCCCTACGCAGCGCGTCCGCGAATACGCCATCGTACGAGCGCTACGCTCCTCCATACGGGTACGACCTCAGCGCATTTATGCCCTTCACGCGGGTCATCAACCAGGATTCCAAGAAGGAGATGTGGTATGCCCCCTACCGTCTGGCGGACGAGATAAAAGCCTTTTCACTTGCCATGGACAACTGGAACGCCGAGACGCGCAAAACCCTCGCGAGGTCCCTCCCAAGGACGGCGCGGCGGGCACACGGGAATATGATGGATCACGCGACGAGCGTGTTTATTTGCTGCGAGGAGTACTGCGAGTACCCAATTGCCATCAGCTGGGCCGAGCTGCGCGCACACTTGGGCTGGTGCACGACAGTCGACGGTGTGCACCGTAGTTCACTGGGATACACCGCGGCGCGGAGACTGGTGGTGCTGCTTGGGTTGGATCCCGAGACAACTACGGATGCGCAGATGGACTCGATAGACGCGCGCTTTCTCTGTGAAGATTGTCCCGTTGCGCCGCCAGGACGACTCCCGGGCGGAGAGGCGCTGCGTTGGAGGGAGTGTGTATGTGACTTCAGACTTTCAAATCGTGCAACTAACTGACTATCGTAATTGTGATAGGTGCAACATGCCCTAGAGTGCAATCGTCACGACCGCTTGTCGCACGCATATCCGCGCTGGGCGCTTCTGTCAGACAGAATCACCCTTGATATTCGTCGGGATGAAGCTCGAGGAGAAATCCACATTCATTCCATCAATGCGTGGGCCTGTATAATCTGCGATGAACACCTCCCACGGAGCCACGAAACTTACGCCGAAGTCATGAAGCACATCCGCGCAGAGTGCGTATTCGTATCGCGAACATTTCAACAGTCCCCTTACAGGCATCCCAGGCACGGCGTAATGCTTCCACGGAAGGGCGTGCATCTCGTGTTTTTTGTGAACAAGCGGCGCCGGAAGCGCCAACCAGTCATTCTCGCTGAGGGTGAGCACGCGACGAAGTACGAATGTAACCGCTGCGCAGCAATCACCCCAGACAAGACCAAGCTCCTCTCGCTGCGTGCGATACTGCGACATATCCCTGACAAGTGAGGGTTGTTTTTTCGAACTACGGGAGACTTATCCCTCTGCAGGCATTACCTTAGATCGGCGGGAGCGGACGATTACACAGAATTCGAGCAGATTGTGGCTCGCAACAGGTATCTTGACTAGGACCCGGTTTTATTCACTGTGTATGCATTATCTGCGCTTTGCAACAGACCCCTTCACCCATGATTGCATTGCTCGGCCGATTCTCAAAAAGACAGTCACTCACTTGTCGCCTTCTTCCAGCTGACGGTGTTCGACGAATGATCCGCATTGTATTCCAAGTTCGGTCAACAAATTCATTGAAACTTGTTATTTCTTATGAATGCACACCTGACAATCTCAGTGTGGTATACTGGCGACTACTGTGGCCGGCGACCCAGAGCGATGCCCATACGCAGATGAAAATTCACCCCGTCGGCGGAGAAGACCTCCAGTAGCCTCAACTGCTCGTACTCGAGCGCACCGGGCCCCAGGGGCCATCCAGGCTTCCCGTTGGTCGGGGCCACATATTCGCCGCCATGTTTCTGCAGACGATCGGGTGAGCTGAAAATATGGATACCCAAGGAAGCAACGTGCCTCAATGAACGCCTTGAAGATTGCGGCGATCTGCTTTGCAAACGCCCCACGAAAGAGGTACTCCCCGGAAACATCCTTCAGGTTGAGAGGGACAGATACTCTGGTATTGGGGTAGGTGGGCCACTTGAACTTGGTGTCAGCCGAGCAAGATAATGACCCAGGAAATACTGACAGTGAGGATCAACTGTCCGACTGCAACCCCGGGTGGCATACGCCAGAGGTGGTCGCGCGGGTGCCGAAAACCCCTGGACAGCGCAAGCTCGGTGAGCGCAACACCCACCTTTCCCGGCCCGCACAAGGGGCGGAAGGGAATGGAGATATTCGCAGGCACGGGAGAGACGAGGGGAACACAGAGAAGTCGTTCACCGTGCCAAAAGTCTCTGGCGTCTTCCTTCTGAGGCCACGGCTCCGGATTGTAAAATGGGGCCAGCAGGGCCTGAGGAGACAGATAGGGTCAGTAAATATGCTGGCAGTGGCAACAATGTCCAACGTGCCTGCAATTCAACTAACATCGGGGGCGCTTGTTGAAGGGCCATTGAACGATAATCGGTGGAAGCCGCGGCGGTGGCGGCCGCCTGCTGCCCATGTGTGGCTGGTAGACCCGGATTGGACAATACTACGCGCTGGAGAATCGGAGCGGCTTGTCAGACCGCAATAGCTAACTTCAAAAATTCGGACGCTCGCACCCCTCGCATACCGGGCCCGTGCAAGTGTTGGTTGTTCGACATAGCTTGATTCTTGTTGGTGTGAGGAAGTCAAAAGAAGGGCGAGGGAAATTGGGCTACCCCCAGAGGGCGCTGCACTACTTATACCCGGGAAACAATGCGCCACCGCGCTTTGTCTCGACATGATTGGACTGTGTCATTTCGCTCAAAAAGGTAATAAACAGGTCAATGGTGCCGTTGCCTAGCTTTGACAACTCTTCTCAAAACACTGGTTGAACTATTCAGATAATTCGGTGAAAAAACGGGTAAATTTTGTTTTGGATAATGCACTACTTTTTCAGCAAAGAATCGGCGAAAAACCTGAAACTTTCTTGTAAAATTTCTAAATGAGGTGAATTATGTTTGAAAACGTGCTGAATTTCTGGTGACATTCAAATAAACCACAAAGAAATTTCAAGTTTTGCACCAACTTTTTCGGTGAAAAACTTCTGTGTTGTTCCAAACAAAATTCACCAATTTTTTCACCGAATTACTTGAAATGTTCAACCAGTGAAACGGAACAAAGGATTGCAGACGAGCATGGTATTCCAATCGGAATCCAAGCAGGGTGGTCCTGGGCGGATACAAGAGGAATATCAGTGGAATATGAGATACACACATTTAACCGTCCTAGGAACCATTTTGAAGCCATTCAGAGTGCAGTAGAAGTGCCACCAACTGAATTTGCAAGATAGATGACGAACCTAGTCACCAGACTGCAAGTTCCACCTTTGTTTGGCCAATGCGTGGTCCGTTTACGCGACGCGACTGATCATGTGCCTCTGGTGACAATCACGCTGTCACAGCGCTTGCTTCAAACCACCACAATCGGAAAACTCGAGAAATGGAAGTCCACAAGAGCTCAAGTCAGTGCATTCAGCTAGAGGATCTTACTCAAGGACTACGGTATGGAGCTGCAGTGATACGACATGCACCATCTCTGGATCGAATTTGCGTCGACTCTCGGATGTGCCGCCGAAGATGATGCACACAACTTGAAGTCAGCACCTTCATAACTCATTTTTGGGTATTTGAGGCTATTTAGCACAGCAAGGTGCGAATAGCCGGGGTCCACCGCAAAACTCACGCCACGTTGGAGTCGCTCATTACTTGTATACTTCAATGATATCGCAAGGGCGCCTGCCGGAGATCCTGCCCTCATCGACGAGGCACTCTCATTTCCCCGCCAACGCTGAGTCGCTTCATCGGACTGCGTGTATACTGATTCCATGTAGTTGTCCCATCAAGCTTTAAGAATATGTCGTCTTAAACTCACTGATTGATCTTGACCGTAGATTTCGTTTGTTTATCAAAAATAAATAAAAATAAAAACGGGCGAACTGACGTTGTGCTGCGTCTTTTCATGTACGTGCTTCTCTGTCGTGCCAAATTGAACTCACCACAGGTGCTGTGTTCGCCCGGTTTGACCATTTTACATTCCGTTCTTTCGAATTCTTTCCACAAACAAACTTCAACCCTTGATCCCCGCATGATGTCCTTCTGTATACTTTTGAAACCGGGTCATCCTCTCGGATACCTCCCTTGTCCTTTAACGTGGAGAAGCAACGGGTGGCCCGCCGGTCCGCCAGTCTCCCATGATCCGTGTTCGCCTCGGACGATCGGGTAGGAAGTGCAGTGTAACACGCCCAAAACGGACTTACGTTGTCTTGAGCCTCTCACTGAAGCGGTGCGCTTCTCTTCCATTCCCCGCACTAGGCAAAATTAAATCGCCATGGATCTATATGCCGTTTCAATCAGTGTCACAAACTGTCTCCGCCGTCCATGGGACTCCGAAGAGTTACACATCTCGATTCTCGATTTTATCCCTCCTAATCTGGCGGAGAAGCCATGAGTGAGTCGGACATGCCCTCCCACCCCAGATGGCTCTTTGGACGTGACAAATTTGCCGAGAGACCCAACCCGCCCGCATCTTCGCGGAAACGACCACTGGAATATTCGCCTTCCCGAGGTAAACGGGTTCCGATCTCAGGTGCGGCCCACAAACACTTCATTTAGTGTTTACGGCGGCCACGATGCTATTTTCACAAGCTCGTACTTATCAGATACCCCGCTTCAACGGATCATGGACTATGGACGGTGAGGGTACCTCCTGCTTGTGTGTACCCGTTGAGTGCGTCCGGACCAAGATGCTCTTGTTCGACGGTAGGCATTTCACTTCAGGCACATACGGAGCACCAGGGCTTACGATTATGATGAAGCAGCGCCGCGGCGGAAGCACGGGACTACAATTGGTTCGCCGGTAACCAAGGCAAGGCGCAAAAATGCCTCGCTATGTCGGACTTTGAGACATCGACTGATTCGAGGGTGAGCGCAGTCTATGTAAGCACTGGACCATGATTGGCGAGGATGAATTCTATTGGGCGGCATTTCCACTCTGTGCACACCGGCCATGCGCTGCCTCCGCGAAACTCCGCAGCACGCTGATGGCGGTGATGTTTTTCCCGATCTTTTCTAGAAGAAGGCCGTAATTAGGGGGGTGCAAACTGTTGGAGATGCCCGAATTCGTGTTTGGAAGGGACATTTCTCCTCCTAAGAGGTTTAATTGGGGGTGCTATTCTCTCGGCGAAACTACCGTTTTCTCACGAGGTTCAAACAGGTTCCCGAGTAATTGCAGGAATATCCAGCGCTCTTCATCTGTCTCCCCACATTTCGTAGCCCCCTGCCCCCGATGACCTTCGCAGACGATTTTTTCGGGCCAGTGCACTTCACGGTATATCTCGCCCGGACGCCTACATGGACCCATGAGTCGGGAATAACTTCAAAGGGCGAGCCCAGCACAATTGTGGGGAATGCGGCCGACGTTTAACCCACTGTATCTCATCGGCACTCACCTGGTCAGCCACTCGCACAATGCCTTGGACGGCTAATATTTATTTTCTTTGCCAAGAAATATGCGAAATTCCCGCCCTGAAGGCGCGGTTCATCGCGTCAACGGCTAAAATTCATCGCATTCCTGGAATACGCCAAGCCACCCTATTTAATCGACAATCTACTCTCTTTTTCCAAATGCGAGATTCGTCCTTGTCCAAGAACGCCCATACGGACCCCAGAGTTCGGTGTCCAATCGAGAATCGAGCCCGCTATCATACATCAAGTTACTGACTGACGTCTCCGTCTCACTAGGCGACTCGCCTGTGCTGCTTCCCCTCGCCTTCGGCTACCTTCGGGCTGAACGGTCAGCCTCCATTCGCAACTGCCCACACACATGTCACCGGAATGGCATCAAGAAGCCATGACCGGACCCATATATGGCCTTATCTCCAGATTTTATCTCCAGGGCATTGTGATCGGCCCCTCCGATTCCATTTTATCGACGGGCTTTGCCTCGCGGATTGGCGGTTCGATCGAGATGGTCCCGCGGATTCGACAGATCCGTCTCTTTTGAGAATGTCCATGCGAGACCGGCCCCGTTTGGTTCGCCTCCCATCAACTGCAGCGAGCGTATAAATACGACGTTGTCCTCTGAGTCGAGTCAAGTCGTTGTCGCTCATCCCCACCACCCCGCTCACTCACCCTCACAACATTACACCTACCCCCTGCTCCCTTCTCCCCTGCTCCCTTCTCCGCTGTCGCGATGGCTGCCAATACGCAGTGGACCTACGTGCGTCCACACGGTGCATAATCAATCACACCTCTAACTGACATCGGACTCAGAGTATGTCGGCTTCGCGCGGAGATGACCTTACAGTAAGGCTCTCGGTGAAGCTGTACATGCCCAAGCTGACATTGTCTTCGAAGACCATCCAAATCAATAGCGTGGTGAGGACTGTGAACTCCTCCCTGCTCGCGCGACTCATCTCTGGATCCCATAGCCGCAGTTCATCGCGCAGCGTGGACCGGTAAGTAAACCTTTTATTCTGGAAAACCGAGTGCTGACATGCAGTGTGCACAGGTAATGTTATCCCGCGGATATCAGGTACGTTGCATCGCATTGGGACATTCGCCGTTCTCATCATGGACGGTGTAGTACTATAACCAGGTGAGTATTAAACGCATGCCGGAGTTGGTGCTTTGCTCACATTGTCCAGTGCCCGCCCACGCCGTACATCCAATACGTTCCGCTGCCTCCACAAACTTCTGTTCAGCTGCAAATCCCAGACATCTTCCCCATCGACCTATCCCGGCGCGAACTGCCCCCGCTGCAAATGCTGTCCATGTACGAGCCCATCCTTCCGTACACGACTATACGCGTGGAGGACGTTGCCCGCCGGGGCCTGTTCAAGGTCAGAACCGGCGCCACCGCCATGACCTATGCGGATTTCGTTCAGTTCCTTCAGTTCCTGTACCACTCCCAGCTACCTTCGTGTGCCAGCCTGGCACCGAACGCACGGCTGCATGTCGGCGCCCATTTCGTTTCGCGACACGGCTCCCACGGACAGCGGCGCTGGTATGCGTTTGCCAACGGAGCAATGGACCTTGGCATCCCGACAGGTGAAGACCTGCTGGAGGGAAAGCGCAACCTGTGGATGCTCGCTCTGAACCAGGACAACGCTTTGGTCGCGACGGTTGATCCCCTTCCGCGTCAAGCCTATCAATCTCGGTGATTCACCGCTGGGATTGCCGCTCAGCCATCGAAGGTCGCAAGGACCTTACTGTATTAACACCCCGACTCCTTTCCTCATCTTCGACGTACCGCATCTCACATCTGTATCTTCCGCACACCGCATCGCATAGCACTTTCCCTGTTCACTGTCCATCACACCCTCCGGCCCACTCCCCCGCTTGTTTTTCTAGGATATTTTATTTTCTGGTAATTTTTTGTAGCTGCCTTGTTCAGTTCTCGCAATGTACTCGTTATTTTTCATTTAAATTGTACTTTGCATGCTTTGCATCCACTTTGCTCGTCCATTCACCGGTGATAATCATCTCTGCCGAGTGCGGCAGGGACGGGGAGAAGGATCGGAGGCCAAAAAAAACTCAACCATCACCCCGCTGCCCGAAACATAGCACAGAGATGGAAAATATACGGGCCGTTGTGGCCCCTATCACAGATCGGTGTTGAGAATCCTGATCTGGATCCGTTGGGCGAAGTGCCTGAACAAGTGCTGAGGCGCGGCGGCGGAGTTCGTCGTCCGACGGGGATCATGACACACACCCGAGTCAATGATTGCAACAAAAAAACTTTTTGTCTCTTGTCGGAGGCGGAATGAAAACGAGCCGTTTGGCGTCGGCCGATTGCAAAGGAGGGATCAGTGGCGTGTTATCTCTGGTTGTCGAGGGTGTTGTCCATGCGCAAAGCTACATACCTCGGGGTCAAAACGTGCTATGTTTGAACGAGATTCATTTACTCAGTGTTCAATTATTTTTGTATCGCTCCTGCCCGTCGGGACTTGCCGCTCACTGAGTACATTCGTTGTGAAATAATTTGGTTGTCCTAACACGGCGCAGCTGAACTCGGGGATACTGATCCTTAGGGATACGCGAAGAGAGTGGTGCAGTGTCAGCTAAGTTCTTCTCGTACATTCCGTATTGATACTACATCTTGACTATATCCAACCAACGGCAAACAGAACAATTACATCGATTAAACGTGAAGCTATAATTGGCGCCGTGTAACAGCACAGTGCACGAAATGGGATCAAACATTGAATTGAAAACAGCTAATAGCTGTAGTGGAGGGGCGGTGGATGTATGGCACGGCGTTGTGGCGCGTCAACATCCACCACCCAGCAGTCATGGCCATCCGGCCGGAAGCCCCATAGGAAAAGGTGGCCTTGCAAGAGGACTTCCCCTGTCGGGCCTCGTGGATGCCGATGCCCGTTGAGGAAACCCTGCCACAGCCTTCTCCCATTGGAACCGCTGTGCGAGAGGAAGTAGCTGCGTACGGCCTGTTGAGTCTCGGGCGGGAGCTCCGAGCGATAAACGTGGAGAGATAGTGGGGCACGCATATGTCTACGTAGACGACGGATGAAGGAAATCGACGTGGTTGGCGCGTCGCCCGAGATGATTTGGAGGAGGCAGCGATCGCCGGCCAGCACACGGATGGTCGAGTGCTGCAAGATACGGTGGTGGCCGATGGCTCGTGTCAACAGCTCCAGGTCGAGATCGCCCAACAGGTCGATAGGTAATGGTGCGCGATTGGGCACGAGAACGATCGGCCCACCCCAAACATTAGGGAGGGGAATGGTGGGGATGCGTGGGGCAGGTGGTGGCTTAAAAAGCTAGCATTAGACGCGGAGAGCTTGGGGATGCACTGCAATACCTGAAGCTGTAGAGGAAGGCGGATGCGATGATGACACATCTCTTCGAGAATGGTCACGACTTACGAGGTGCAGAGCGGGAGATGGAAGCTGATAGAACTGTGAGTCCCGGAAATGGTAAAGTAAAATGTGTATTCACATAGGATGCTGGCGAGGGTGCTGAATATGGACCCTGTGGAGGGGAATTAATGTCCGCCGATCCAAGAACGCGTCCGCATGCGCACTCCCATATTCGGTCGGGACTGTACGGAGTACGCGTCAGTGAATTGGCTTAGTGAGTTTTATAGAATCGTACCGAGTCAGGCTGCCCTCGCCCTCTGCTAGTCTTGGGGACGTCAGAGAGGGGGCAGGTGAAGAGACCACGAGTTGCACACACGGGTGGTGGGGAGGAACGGACTGGCATATGTGGCGCAAAGGAGGGGCTTGGACTCTGGTGTGAAATTGTCATCCGATGGTTTTATATGTCACAATGGTTCGATTTGCCGCGGCCTATCGTAACGTTAAAACTGGGATATCCCAATCTCTCGGGGACCCTGTTCCGACAGCCCAGATGCGCGAGTCCCCGGTTTGCACTTGCCACAATGGTCGCAATTGTCCTCCGCGGTCGAGTCTACGATCCCTTATTCCTTTTGGGACGGCCCGCTCCATCGCGTGGCTTGGATCATGAATGTGATTGGTTAAGGGTGTTAGTACGATGAACACAGACAGGAAAGGGATTTAAATGAAGGCCGGACTCAATAGACGGTGGCCTTCAACCGCTCTGAATCCGCCAGTCACGAGGGCATTCAGAACCGTGGCTTACAGCTATTTGCAGAACATATGTAAAACCTTTGCGAATCCCCGGGCGATCCCTGCCAAAATTGCTATCAGAGCGCTAATCGTGGTCCCGCACCGGTGGTTGCTAGCAACTGCGAGTGATCTGTCAGCCCTATTCAATTTGCGGACGTATCGAGGCAGAGGGCCACTTTTCTGGAACCATAGGCAGCCATCGCGAGGGGTTGGTCGACGGGCTGGATTGATACCAGGAAAATAGTTTCGCAGTTAAGCTTTCGACGTCGGGGTCGGCAGGGAAAGTAGCTCGTCCAGGAGATATCTTAGTCAGTCACTTGTAAATATCGGCGGTCCACGTTGTCTTTCCCTGTGTGGCGTTCAATTTCGATTTCTTTTGCCGTGTTCTTCTTTCCCTGTTCCGCGTCTTTAGGAGAACCTATCAGTGTTGAATTTTCGAGCATCTCGTGAGTCGACTTCTGAGGCATCTCACCTTCTGCCGCGTTTGGTGGGCCCGAGGCGGCCGGGACACAATACGCCGCCCCAAATATACCAGAACAGCGCGCAGCGAGACCAAAATATATCTGGGTCATGCTGCACGCAATTACTGTCGTGTCCGCGTTCTAACTGCGTTTGAGTCGAGGTCCAGGCAGAGCAGATATTTTGCCCCGCAGACGTTGACATCACGCTGGCTCCATATAGGTACCACGCGACCAGGAATGCTGGCCTAGTCCTAGGATGGATAGCGCAGCATAAATACGCCAGCGCCTCGAAGTGGGGGCATCGAGTCCCGTTGTGAGTGTCGCGGCAACCATGAGGGTTCCCGAACAAGCAGTGGATATTTCTCCTTTTCTGAGGCGTGCTCGCCTGTGCGCAAACGAGCCACAGCTGACGTTCCAGGAAAACCAGACTGCACGCTCTCCCACTCCACTATCGCATTCCATCAGTCGACATTTAATGAACATGTGCCAGATGACTGACCAAGGTCGATTCTGGGCCCCTGCTTTGTTTCCGTCAGAGACATGTCAAAGATAGTTGTGGGGCATCAGCTACCCAGGGTTTACGACTCCGCCAAGAACGTTCACAAATAACACCTCCGCCACGTGGCATTGAGTGGGGGGCGTCGAAAAAGCGCCGCCGTTGTCCGGTCTTTCCCAGTGCCTGGGTGCTTGCGTCACTGCTGCGCAGACGAATTGAATTTATGTGCCAACAGTGAACACGTCGAAGGCAGGTCCACCTTCGGTGAAGATTTTCAAAGATGATCCATATATAACGTGCATTCACGAGGGAGCAAGTACAGATGGGCCCACCTGGGTTTTCGAGGCCATCAGGAAGGAGGATGGGGCTTCGAGGGTTTGGGGGGCCCGTGTAAGCATCTACTCTCTATCCCCGACAGCGCCCAGTTGGCCATTTGATGAGCGGCGCCACATAAGCGCTGTGGATAACAAAACACCCAGGAACCATCTTCAGACGGATCTCGGACACGAGTATCAACAGGGACGCCCTTATCTCTGTCCGTGGTGAGTGATTTTCAAATGTGGAATGAAATTCACCACGTACGGAATGGGCGCCTCGGAAACGATGGGCCATTATACAATGCGCAGCGAATAATGGAGCGCACGCCACTTACATGTAGGCACAGGTGGTTTCGAGCGCCTTGATCTTGATAACCAGCGCCAGAAACATTGAATCCTCGATGAGTCTATCACGAATGCTCGCCATGCGGCGGAGGGTGGAGTCGGCGCGCGGCAGAAATTGTACCTGGCGAATGCCACAGAGCCAGACAAATGGGAATCTCGATACAGAGTGCAGAGAGGTGTAATACACCCGGCGGAGAAACTTGAAAAAGGATTTATTTCCTTCGCCGATATCAGACGCCACCGTGATATTTTATTGGCTCGGACCAGCTTCGCCGAGATCGTACGCCGTAGTGATATACAATCCAGGACTTCAATCCCCTAGCCCGGCCCGATGAACGTTCGCAGTTCTGCCGACATGAAAAGGCAGGTGAATCATAAGTGTGCCAGAGCGCCAAAAGAACAGTGGGTAGATATTGTGCAGAAAAGCTCAAAGATCCAGGTAACTGGGTCCGGTGGACCGAAAAATGCGCGCAGAAACTGGAAAGTAAGTAGTACTTGAATGCCAGTGGGGGCCAGCAGTGGCAGTGCCACAGTGGCGCCAGATCCAGACCTCTCGAACCAGTTGTTCTCAGAGCATTTCGCAGCAGTGAGTGCCAGTTCTTAAGCGCGAGGGAGGAACAGAAAAAGGAGCGTTGTATGCATCTCCTGCTGGTGTGGTACATGGTGGTTCGTGAGAGATATGCACGCCAGTGGCAGTGTCGCACACGCATGACCAAACATTGATGGACCAACCGGTCACGTGTATCGCCCTGTCTTTTCCAGTTCCCCAGGGGCCCCATGTCCGTGTTCGGGCTATGCGGCGGCAACTTGTTGGACGCACCAGACCCGTTAAGATTCAAGCCTGATTTCTAAATGCCTGCAGATTAGGGGACACAACAACAGTGAGGAATATTTGGCGGCGCCGCTCACAAGCCGCTCAAATGCCCATGCAGTATTATCAACAGTGACTCAACACGTCCATTGCACTTCGAAAGCTTTCGGAAAGCCGACATACAGCCGGAAGCGCAATGGGCGGATTTTTTGAACTTCACAGATCAATGATCGTGGAGGATTGCGATTGCGCCTGTTTACTTCGTCAGACGTGCGACGTCCGATACACGCTCTCCCTGACTGCCGAGCTCGGTTTCTCTTCCCCCGCAAAGAGTGGGAGACATGCAAAAGAATGGTCTCGAATGCGCGATAAACAACGAGCCCTAATTACAATAAATAGTGGCGACTCGTAACCTGCCTGTGTGCCTCGTACGGCGCAGTTGCTTGAATTTTGCGAACCTTCAAGCACCGTAATTTGCCCGCTAGTGATGCCCCGTCTGCTGCATCACGCTGTTCAGATACGAATCCCAGTCGGAAAGTCTGGAAGCAACACAGTTGAGATCTATTTTCGCAAACAATGTCTATCCACTCACCCGAAACTGCCGGGAACAGCGGCCCAGACGGCCACATCCATATCCATATCCGCAGGGTTCTCGTTGCTGTACCTCCGTGGCGTAGCCGAAGAGAGCTCGGAAACAGCCAAAGTGTTGGGGAAATTCTTCATAGCCCAGTCATCCAGCCCCATCTCGTTGTTACTGTAGTCGGTCGCGGTCTCGAGTGCGGGGTTGTATTCTGGCCACGCAAAGATCGAGTCGCACTTCGGCAGCCCGTAGGTCGAAGGCGGGGGAACATCGCCTGCGAACGGCGAGGGTTCGGGGCTGAGAGGCACATGGTCCACTTTGATGAGCTGCTCCAGGATGTCCCTTTCGAAAGACAAAAATTCAGACATCATAATCGCAGAAATGGGAGAGAAGCGCACAGAAGAGGAGCGGCAGAGGGCCAATGCTCGCTGTACGCATGCATGACGGATATGCATCGGTGCACGTCTGATAAATCGGCATCTTGCACCCGGCCGCCGTGATTGCCGCCCCAAATGTTGAGCAAAAGCACGATGCCCGATGTGAAGACAGCAGTCTGTGCATCGCTTTCGTATCAGATAAAATCAGAAAAAAAAACAAGGAGCATATCCTACCTGGCTAAACGGCAGCGGGTTATTGGGCCTTCGTTGTTGATGAATCGCAGCTACGTGGCTACACGCGCGTGCGGCGCTGTTGCATATCGACAGAGATGGGAAACTCTGGCGGGGAAAAGGAAGTTGTGTTGTGAGAAAGTGCAAATGAAGGGCTTACCCTCTGGCTTGCTGCCGGACGGACGGCGGGGATGAATGGCCGATGGATGAGTATCTGCGTCAAGTAGAAACTGCAGTAGAGCGCCGCGGACTGGTCGAAGAATACGTCGTCGGCGCTGCGCGCGGGATCCCAGCGTACTACGTGCACGTGGGCATGAAGTATCGACGGTGAAGATACTCCGAAGCAGCACGTACGATGCGGTGGGACGGTCTCCAAGAATTCATTCATCGAGGAGTCAAACTCCATCACCACTTTTTCTGCGCAAATGTGAATTTACGATTATATGTAGGAAAGGGAAAGAAACGCCAACCTTCCCATGCATCGTCACGGAATCCGATTAGTCCACTGATCCGGTTCGTCGAGTACTACCGAGCAGTTTGAGTTGGATCTTAATGCACACAGAAAGAGAGACAGCAAGACGCACAAGGATCTTGACTGCAAACGCGAGGATTCGATTGATACAGAGCTCACAATGGATAAAATCCACTAATGATGGCTTGTTCCCCGGTTGCTGGAATGCCGCGTTGAATGAGCTCGCGACCCAGTATTCGTCGTCGCATCGGATCGGCGCATCAAGATCGTAGCTAAGATATCGAGGTCATTGCGTAGTTATGGCGTGTGAGGTGAGCGCCTACTCGGGTTCTTGGATAGCAAGAGCGCGGCCAAGGGCTGCGCTAAATTGGACATCGAAGAGGGCCAAGATGCTGGGAACGATTTCAGCCTCTGACTGAAATATTGAGTGTGATACAACACACCAAAAGGCTCGCTTCTCCAGTTCCTCCTCCGGCGTGATTGGCCCCGTCCGGATTTTCTGCTTGTGAGCACCGATATCGAGTGACAGTCGGATAGCCGATCCAGTCAGCGCCCAACAGGCCCGCGGTCCGGAGGTGCGATCAAGGTATTCGATGGTGAGCTGCAAGGAGAGCGATGTGGGCGGAACGTACGACGGAAAAGAAGAAGAACAAATGGACGGACGCAGAAACATTGAAGATCGTATAATGTCGGCTGTTCACAGAGCTTGAGCTTTACTTGATCGAACCACTGGCTGCCAACGGGTCCAAAAGAAGCGTTGAGGAGGTGTACGCGGGGGTCATCCGAGTAGCGTGCGCCAAGGGCGCAAACGAGAAGTAGAGTGCTGGCAAAGCCGTGGTCTGACAAGTGCTGGTTCGTAGCGAGCGATTTCTCGAAGGTTGGCCAATGGAGGAGGGGGAAGAAGGTATTGACGCTTGAGAAGTACAAAGCAATGAGTGAAATCATAAGATCCTCTGGGGGAAAATCGAAAGTTGGCAGCGGAGACGGCGGTAGCCACTGTACGTATGAATTAGCAGTCTATACTCTTCACAGCGACGGGAAAAAGCACCGGCTTCAAGCGCCAAGGTTTGGACGGCGGAGTGACAGCAGGGCGAGATGGTAGAGAAGAGGTGGTTTGGGTTTTGAGATCTACAACAGCCTTGACGAGGACGGCTTGGCTGGATTTCCCCTGGAAACCTTGATTGTTGGAGTTATTGATCGAGAGCGACTGAAGATTGTCTGTAATATCGCGAAAATTGAGTGCGTCTGAGTCGGGAGGGGGAAGGGGACTGTTCAAGGCTCTGATAGCTTGAGTGACCAGCTGTACCGCCGATCCGTGGCCATCCGACAAAGTGTCCTCTGATGAATGAGGAGATCCCGCCGCGGGAACGACATTTAATTCTCGGAGAAGGGCCTCCACAATTTTGAGGCGGGTCTCGAGCGAGCGAACATAGCTTCTTTTCGTCAGCGCAGTTGGGAAGTATAGTCCCGAACTTACCTGCTTGATGGTACGCGTTGCTGAAACAAAGGTACTTAGTAAGAGTGACGGGGAGTGGAGTCCGACCCACCATCGCTTTCTGCTGGTAGCTGCAAACGAAATCATACTTCACGCAGCGCTCGCACGGTTTACCTCCATCACCTTTTGAGACACAATCAGTCCAGCCAGTCAGCTAATGCAAAAGAAGCCTTACAGCGCCCTGGGAAAAGGTGTACGAGTGTTACTCAAGCGCTGCATGGTGCATTGGGACTCACTTTTCTTCGTTCGACACATGTCGCAGGGTCTATGCGCTTTCCGCTTTGTGGCAGCTGGATCCACAACTCGTTCTTCTTCGCCGCTGGACGACATGGTGGTTTCAAATCAGAAGGGTCACGGCTGTAACGCACGGGGAAATCGGCACGTCACGCGTCGGTTGGCCTCGGCCGAAGTACCGTTCTGATGATCACTCGTTGCAAGGCAGGACTTGCAATCGTTGTTCAATCGGATGTCAAAAAAACCAGGATACCATGGTAGGCGTAGTTGGACGCTGGGAACTTTGCTCGAAAAATCGCAATTTATTCATTCAACTGGTATTATCAGCAAGGGGGGACGAAGATAAGAATGGCGCACACAGGGTACCCCATCAAAACTGTCAATCAGGCCCGGATTTAGCTGATAAGACCGGACAGCCACTCCCAACCAGGTAATATCTCACGGGAGGCGTGACTTCGGCCAACTTCGGCAAAAATCTGCTCCTTCCACATTTCACTTTTTGTTGGTTTGAACGACCCAGTGCACGCGGGCGACGGTTCTGATGGCGCCTGGCCAAAAAAATCGTGAAAATCGGTTAATTTGACGTCTATATAAGGCAATTTCCCACGCTAAGAGGGGGGGGAGGGTCGACCGACCCCGGAAAAAAAACTTTTGTAGGTGATATCTTTTATTCTAATCTTTGTTCCCCTTGATTATCAGCCACTTGTCGGTAATAAATTAAGACAAGGCGGCGACGCGGCGTTGCTTCTCGCGGAAAGAAGTATTGCTGAATATAGAGCGGGGCTCCTTTTCCCGCCCCGAGGTTTACCATCTGACCGATGCCGGTCTGCTCTTATCAGGCTTCTGACACAGATAAGAGCGGCCTTATATATATGCACACATATCCGAACTGCTTTCTTCGTCCACCGCCCAGCTATGATGCACATCTTTGGATACTTTGTCTTTTTGGCGGCGGTATGCGGCACCAACAGCCAGCTTGTGAACCCCAACAACGATACATTCGGAAATGTGTTCAATTTCTGGACCAAGACAACGGACGGATGGGATGTGAGTCCCTATCAACTCGCTGTTCTGCCTTCGACTGTATCTATTTCAACAGCTCACTCGAGGCAACACGACAAATTCGATTACATTACCGTTGCCGCATCCTGCGGGCAATGTCACGATTCAACCCGCGTCCAGTGCCCTCGTCATCATCGACATGCAGAATTTCTTCCTGGTTTGTGGTGCATTGGATCTTGATATGCCGGATTCAACCACGGCGCTAGCATCCCGATCTGGGTGGCGATCCCCTCGGAAGAGCCCTCGTTCGTCAGTAATTCTCCAGTAAGAACTTCTAATCCGAGATTGAACTGAAACTGGGTCAGCCACCACCATCAATATGATCCACGCTTTCCGCGCAAGCGGAATGAAGGTCTTCTGGACAAACTGGGGGCTCACTGAATTCGATTGTGCGTCACCGAATGTCCTATTGAACTGAATCAACTTATCTCCACCATAGTGCAGAATATGCCGCCTGCATTCTTCGTGAGTAGCGCCTCGCAACTTGCAAGCAAGGCTCACTGCTTAGCCTGCACAGCGGGGCTTCTCCTCCGACGGAACCTCCGCGACGTCCTTCGGCGCTAACATGGGAACCATCCAAGGAAACATCAGCGTCGGACGGAAACTCATGCGCGGTAGTTGGAACGCGCAACCTTTCGGGGACCTCTTCGACGAACAAGTAGGCGGAGTTGCGAACGGTACTGACTTTTATTTCAACAAAAGTGAGTCCAACTCCCGTGGTTATCGCTGGATACCAACAGCGGACTCCTAGACCGATTGTCGGGGATGTGGGGGCCTTCAACGCCAATGCAAACGTTCCTGCAGGATAACATGATCACGACATTGTTTTTCGGAGGAGTTAACATCGGTGAGCATCAGTCCTAGGCCATGTTCGCAGCACGATGAACTAACTCATGATTCAACTCAGATCAATGCGTATGGGGGACACTGCTGGAGTAAGTTTCAACTTTCCAGTACTACGAAATAAAGCCCACTGACTTGAGAAAACTCAGCTCATATTACAAGGGGTATGATGTGATACTCGTTGACGACATCTCTGCGACAACCAGCCCTTCCGCCGCGACTGGAATGGTTGATTTCAATGCCGCATTGAATGGGTGGAGAGCGAATTCTACGGATATATTGGCTGCTCTCATGTAATACACCCCGGTTCTGTGGCTGACACAAATTCTATCCATGGCTATCTCAGTGATCAACATGTAACCAGAAATATATACCCTCCGGAGAGGTAACTGGAGTGAGACGAAGTAATCGCTCCAGCAATGAAGCCCGAAGCCCCTTTCAATCTTCTGTTGCTAAACAGATGCTGCAATTGAAGTTTGCCATGAATTTGACGCAGACCGGGTTTCCTTGCGGTTCCGGGCCCATTCATTTGTAGCACTATGCGGCACAACCCAAGCGGTGTCATTCCCGTCTCCGACTCAATGAGCTCTCTTTGGAACAGATTTCAACCCACGAATCCAGCTCATGTGCGCACGTTGTCCCATTTATTTGAACCATGAACATGCGGGAAGTTGTGTTCCGTTCGGGGACTGACCTCGTTGTCTGTTGTTCGGGTTTCCAGGTTGGTCGACGGTCAAACGGTAAAGCCAAGTCAAACCCAGGTTCGGCAACGCCCGGCGGGATCAATCATCACAGTCACGCTCGTCACATCATCAACGCGCTCTTGCCTCCTCCCACCCAGGTCCCAACTCGGGTTCTTCCTGCACCATGCCCGACTAACCCGATATCCCCGAGACTTCAATCTTTAGCCCTTCCAACACAACCCCAAATTCCTGCCACCCCGGATGCCTCAGGAACAGTCGCTGCACCAGGCACGGACCCCAATTCGTCTGAACTGTTCAAGCCGAATATGCAGCTTGTACAACAGGGCGTTATCCAGCTGCACAAAGCGGCCAAACGCGCTCTTGCTGGGATGTAAGCACGGAAGTCGCGATTAACGCGTCGTGGTGATGACTTGATTTAGCCAAAAATTCCGCGCTGGCAGCACGCCGACTCAGAGTCTCAGACCGAAGGTGCCGATGTAGACCTTCTTATACCGGAGATTCCGCTACTAAAGGTCAATTCTTCAGCTGCTCTTGCCGCGCTGAAACAAACACTTGTTTTGGAACAAATGCGGCATCGGCCAGCCAACTTTCCCGACCGAGCCTGATCTCGGTCATCGGGCTGACTTCAGACTGATGCGCCGCCCCCCATTCCGACGAGGCAAGATGCTGATATCGTCTCGACCCCTCGCGCGAAGAATCGTCATGATTGTACTATCAAGACATCGGGATCTGCGCCAGGTCAGTGCGAGGTGGTGCGAGGTGGTGCGAGGTGGGTCGGGAAAATGAATCCAGGAACGCAGCAGGAACGACCAAGCCATCGCGAAGGTCTTATTTCTGAAAGCCTGAGACGAGTTTCCAGAATTGTGTGCTCTCCAAGAGTCTCCAAGAGCATCAAAGGCTATCGAGAGGCTTGGAGAGGCTTGGCGTACGGAACTTGCGTGATAAGTAAGTCCCACACCATTTTGAATTCAAACCACTTGCAATGTTCGAACGAACAGTGTCCCGAGTTCAAGGCTTCAAGAGGCCCGCCCTACATTACCTGGATCAAATAAACGTTCGAAGCCGTCGGAATTTCAACGGATGATCGCTGTTCGAAAATCCATGCGATGATTCCTGCTGATGTTTGCGGCGCAGCCCGCAACTTAACGGACGGTACGCGGTCTCCCACTGAAAAAAAATTGCAACTGAACCAGAGGAAGCCCGCCGCGCGCATAGACTTGAGACGATTAACTCGGTGGTAAATGTCGAGATCTACTTCATAATGATTGGAACCTAATCTCCGAAACGGCGACTCGATCCTTCCGTCCTCCCTAAGACCGCCAACAAACCTTGGCAGCCTCACGCTCGCGTGGATCTCGTCCTCCTTGCTTCCCAGTCTTCTCCTCTCTTCTTCTCGACGACCACAAAAGCTGCGACCTTGCTTCATCAACGGACTGACTGGCTCGAACTGCTGAATATAGCAACCCTCCCTCGCAGTATCTTCTGTTAAAACCTCACAAACGCCAAGAGAACTAACCATGTGGAGACGCTGCGCCTCGACTACCCGACATTATCGCACCCATGCTCCAATTGACATTGATGCCTTAGTACTTAAGCCTTGTCAAGCCCATGGATCCCCGTGTCCACCCTTCGTCCTCTCACCTGCACAATGGCCGACATCGAGAAAGTCGCGTCCGAGAAACCGGCGGAGGACAGCGCCTCGTTTACCGATGACCACAAGCACGGTGTGAGCGCCGAAACCGAGAGCGTGCTCCCAAACTCCGAGGGTGTAACGGAGCATGAGCTCGCGACGCTCAGACATGTACGGGACAAGATCCCGTCCGTATCTCACTTCCCTTGACTCACTCAGTCTTACTCACATCCTGCCCAGTTGGCAAGCGTTCACTATCGCCAGTGTTGAATTTGCGGAGCGGTGGACTTACTATGGTACCACGGTGCGTTTCCCCGATCGTTCATATGCTGGTTGGTTTATTAATCGTCGCAGAACATCTACAACAACTATATTCGAGCACCCCTCCCGCCCGGGTCGATCACTGGCGCCGTCCTGCGCGCGAACCGTCTGACTGGTATCGCCGGCGCACTCGGCATGGGCCAGGAAAAGTCATTTGCCATCCGTACAGTAAGCCCCCCGCCGCAGTCGATTTAATTGAACTAACTTCATCCTCGCAGTTCAACTCGTTCTTTGTGTATGTAACACCATTTATTGGCGCGATCATTGCGGATACCAAGTGGGGACGGTACAAAACCATCTGCGTGTTCACTGTCGTTATCTTGTGCGCATGCTTTCTATTCAATGTGCTCCGTCTCTGGCTAATGGATATCACGCAGCCTTGGTCACATCATCCTTGTTGGCTCTGCCACACCGTCGTCGCTGGAGCACCCCCAAACCGCCATGGGGCTACTTATCCTTGCGATCTTTGTCATGGCTGTCGGCGCTGGGTGCGTCTCTACATTTACCATTTACCATCAATTTGTGAACGAACATTCCAAACAGCTCGATCAAGTCCAACGTCTCACCCATGATTGCGGAACAATACCAGGGGAAAATGCGAAAATGTGCTCCTCAGTTTATGATACCCTGGCATGCCGATATTAATTCCTTTCGAAGCAACTCTCCCCTCGGGCGAAACCGTCATCCTCTCCCCGAGCATCACCGTGCAGAGCATCTACCTCTGTGCGTCCAACCATCCATTACCTTCGCCTGATCCACTCACCTTCACCGCCTACAGACTTCTACATGGCGATCAACTTTGGTTCGACGGGGGCAATTAGTGCATCGTTTCTCGCGCGCGACAACGGTTACTGGGTCGCCTTCCTCGTTCCGACGTGTATCTTTGCGACCGTGCCCGTTGTACTCTGGTCCTGCCGCAACTCGTACGTGAAGACACCCCCGCGTGGTAGCATCATCCTCGAGACGTTCCGCGTCCTCGGGCTTTGTTTCGGCGCACGCTGGTCCTTCAATCCTCTCCGGTTGTACCGCAACATGAAGAACCCTGGGTTCTGGGATCCTGCGAAGCCGAGCTCGTACAACGACGGCGAGCTTCCAGCAAAGATTACGTGGGACGAGGAGTTCGTGGGCGAGGTGCACCGCACGATGTCCGCTTGCAAGGTCTTCCTCTTTTTCCCTATCTTCTGGCTCTGTATGTATCCCTCATTTGAGTCATATTCAATGCTCACGCGTCGAACCAGGCTACTCTCAGATAGATGGCAACCTGGGCACCGTCGCCGCCGGCATGCGTCTGAACGGCACGCCCAACGACCTCATTCAGAACCTGAACCCCATCTCAATTATCATCATGATCCCCATCTTCGAGCGGCTCATCTACCCCTTCCTGCGCAAGCACAAAATCAACTTCACGCCCATCAAGCGCATCACCGCTGGGTTCCTCGTTGCTGGGCTTGGTGTGTCCCCCCCTACTTTGTTAAATGTACGTTGAATTAACTTTACTTCAGCGATGGTGTACGCCGCCGTGCTGGAGAAGTATCTGTACGACACGTCGCCGTGCGGGGACAAAGAGCCCTCGGCGTGTGTGGACGCCGACGGCAACCCGCTCTCGTCGCCCATCAACGTCTGGGTTGTGTCGGGACCCTATATCCTGGTTGGAATGGCCGAGATCTTCGCTAACAGTACGTCCTCCTTCCCTCTTTTGGCATGCAGCTTTTTATCACTCACAAATGACAGTCACCTCGCTTGAATACGCCTACACCAAAGCGCCCGTGCGCATGAAGAGCGTGGTGATGGCATTTGCGCAGCTACAGACCGCGCTCGCGGCGGCAATCAATTTTGCGCTTGTGAGCGTGAACGTTGAGACCAAGTTCCAGTGGCTGTTTGCGAGTTTTGGGATTATCGCCGCCATCTTTGCGGCCCTGTTCTACTGGACGTGCGTAGCCACATACCTTCGCTCACTTCTACATTTATTCTGACCACTCGCTCGCAGATTCCGCGACCTCGACAGGCAAGAGATCGCCCTCAACCTCATTGGGACGGGTGAGCGTGAGGGCTTTGTGGGCGAGCGGCCGGAGGACAGCCATCCGCATAAGTCGCAGGCATAATGTCAATGTTCATGTTGAATGCTAGTAGTGAGTTAGTTACGACTTGTTATGCTTTTATATTCTGCGGATGACGATTACGTGGTTAGTGATGGCGCATCAGATGCGCCCACCAGGCGTTTGATCAGAGTGTTCGTTGGACCGGTCTTGATTCTGTTGAACCACGGCATTCCCCCGCCAGTAATCCGCCTCAGTTTCCGGTCGGTACAATTTATTTGGCAACAAAAATGGAGGCAGCAGCAGCGAGAGCTGCGATGAGGAATGGTGGGCTACAGTAAATTATACGAAACCAGAATGTGGGAGGAGGAGAGGCGGCACAGTGGGAGGAGGATTGCGAAGGGGGAATACAGTGGGGAAGTGATGCGGTACAAAGACATTGGACGGTTCTGGATGTGGAAAAAAAAGATCACGACTAACGCGGTCGACGTCAATACAGTGCGGTCCTTGCGACCTTTGTTGGTGTGGGCCCATGGCGAAGGAAATTAAAAGGTGCAGTGTTTCACCGCCACTGGGGTTGGCTCGGAACATCGACCGTCGCAACCAGTTTGTTGCGCTCGTCCGGACCGAACGTCAAGAGGCTCATCCTCCCCAGCAGGAGATCTGCCCCAGTTGGAACGCCGAGATCCATTCTCCCGTTCGCGAACGCATACCATCTGGCGTGCCCATGGAATGCATGTCGCGAAATGAAGTGTTGTCCGACGAGCCGCTGGGCGTTCGGCGACAAGCCCGTGTACGAGGGCAGTTCGGATTTCGAGAGAAATTGAAGAAACTCGACGAAATCCGCCGTCGTCATAGAGGTGCGTCCGGTGTTGACCTTGAACAAAACATAGCGAGATACGTCTTCCACAACAATTGTGGTTGAAGGCGGGATGAGCTCGAACAGGGACAGCGATTACAACGCTGGCAGTTCGCGGTGTGATAGATTGATCGGAAAGAGGTCGGGGATTTGTAAACGGACATAGCGCGGTCCAGGAAGGGGTATAAATGGAATGCGGGGAGCGGGCGGACACTTTGGGCGACGGTTGATGAGAAACGGGGAATCCAAAAAGAACCAAAGGCGATGCCAAGTACTACCTGATACGCGGGCCGGAACGCAACCTGTGCACACCGTCAGTCATCGCATTTACAACGCGAAAGACGGTAGCTTACCCGTTGACGTTCGGTGATGACCTGTGGCTATCAGATTCGCATGTTCAGTCCCAGACATAGACACGAGGTTATGGTCCTTACCACTGCTTCAATTCGGAGGGTCTAAAATATAGATCTCAGCTCTCGAATCTATGTCTTCATAAGAAACATAATAGCTCACCGTGAGGTCCTCACCAGGCAACACAGACATGCTCTGAGTGAGATGTCAGTTAGAGAGATGATGGATTTGATTGGACGCGGTGTGGACGCACATAGGTCCAGTTAGCAGGCATGATAGAGAACGGAAATAGTTATAGGACGAGAGGGGTGGTAGAAAGAGGAGGGGGTAACTGTGGGTGGGTAGGTGGCTGGGCGGGTGAACGAGGCGGAGGGACCAGCAACAACTTGACTCGGAGGACATCCTGATATTTATACCCTGCTAGTGTTCGTCGTAAAAAGTCGAAGCCGCATGGACATTCTCTCATAATTGACGGGATCTGGGATAAACGAGATCGAAACCGCGCTTCGCCGGGTCAATGCCCGGCGATGAGATGAATACCTTCCGTGGTTCTGACCGGAGGCTTCGTGATGAGATTCAAGTGACCTGTACCTTGCCCTAGATATTCAACTAGTCCACCGCACGGCTGGGAGGTTACGACAAGATTGGGGGCGTTGCATCACCAATAAGGAAATTGGGATCCAGCAATTGAGGCGCTAAATAATCAGCCGTGGCCCGTGGTCTGAGCCTTGCGAGTTAGACGTCCAAAATAAGATCTGGATCTCGGAAAACACACCGCCCGTACACTTACCCGCGCGTAGGTCATCTAAGTTCGAGATGTGGAACCCCATGGAAATAACCCAGGGCGTCTGACGACTAAAATAGCAGTTGGCCGGCGTCAATGCTTCGGGCGTAGGAGACAACGGAATCTTATGCACTCGGGGAACGTCCGTCCTGTTGCTGAAGTACGGATAGGTATGGATAGACTTCGGGATGGCCCGGTATTTTCGAACAAGAATACCGTTAGTATATCCGCGGCACGACATTGAACGGACACTGGATACCTTGGGATCGAGCAATTGAGCGTTGAATAGTCAACCGTGATCCAGGCTGCGAGTGAGACGTCCAAGATATGATGTGGATCTCGGGCGCTAAATAGTCGACCGTGATCCGAACCCCGGGCTGCGTAGACGTTCAAGATATCAGGTGTATCTCGGAAAACGCACCGCCCGAACTACCTACGCCCAGGTGGTTTTTTAAAAAGTTCGAGATGCGCGACGTAAACCCATGGAAATGGGCGCGGGACACAACATCAACTTGAATATAAATGCAACGTTAGGAAAGTAGCTACACGACATTGAACGGAGAGGTACTGTACCGTATGACCTCGCCCAGATTATTTCCTCGCCATTTTTTTCACCAGCCGAGAGCAACGCCAAAACGGGCGGGGGCCTCCCACATAAAGACAGGCGTGGCGACTGGAAGATTATCCGCAGCATCGGCGCGCTATGTCGCCAAAAATGGAAAGACCGTTAGATCAGATGCGCCCGACTGCCATACGGAAGTCCCAGGCATTTTATTCCCGGAACCATGACCCTTTCGCTCTGTCGCCACCGCGGCGAAAGTGAAGCTTACCCAAAGAAACTTGTTGTCAGTCAATTTTTGAGGGCCAGAGTTTTTATTGCACGCACGGACCGGCTCGCTACCGCTCCAGTTAAATGATCCGTTGCAGTGTCGACTTCTGAGACCGTGGGCGCAATAAACGGGTGTAAGGCAATGCTTCAGTGGCGCAGATTGAGTCTGGGCTGGGTGATAGCGTAAGTACAAAGGCGCGGCGCTCCATCTTGAGTCTCTCGGCGAATCTGTCATATTGAGTGGATCTCCGGGTGCCCATGTCATGTATAAGCTCTCTGCGCCCTCGTTGCAGCCGACGACGTGAAAGGAATCAGTATCTGGAATGTAATCTGAGAAGATTACCGATTCTCGTGTCCGTGCGTCAGAAAACGCGAAAATGATCGGAGGTCATGACACGTATCGTTGTGGTTTGATTTTGCCCAGTTGGGGAGAATGGAAGATCTAGAGCGGACCGCTTACACTAGATCTCACGATGCACTTGAGCTTGCGGCTATGACAAACCGGCAGGTCGAGCCGAGCCGTTCGGTGATTTCGCATAATAAAATAACGTCCGAGCTTGCTTGAGAGTAAGTACGTGGATGGCGGTGATTTATTCGCACCATGTTAAGTTACAGGCCGACGACCTGCGGGAGTTGATTATCGTTTGACCTTCGGTCCCAGGCATATTTGGTAAAATTTGCGAACGACGCGTTATGCGTGATTAGCAGACGCAAGGACCATGTTTGAATTTAGGTACGCCCCTGTGATTAATCCGCCGGGATCCGGAGTTGAAAGAAATCATCTCGGGAATTTTAGGAGCTCTCGCACGGGTGGCCGGCTATCCGGATATCACTGACAAACAGATGATTACGAGGTTCAACATTTATAAACGGATTTTACCTCGCAAGTAAGGGGCCCTAACTTGATTGAAATCTACCGCAAGTCCTGAACATACTCGTAAGTCTTCACTTAGCTGTGCAGAGGCACAGACTCACCTTTGATAACGATAGACTAGAACCATCGATGGCGCCAAGCATAACCACCAACAAAGACTTCATCGCGCATTACAGCGCCTACGCGGCCATTATCGGGTTAGCCACCACCAGCGTCGACGACCTGACCCCGTACTTCGCCCCTTCGATCCAGCTCGATGACGAGATCATCACGCGTGAGGAGTTCCGCGCGCTCATCCCGCCCGACACAAAAATCAGCATAGAGCGCATCATGGCTGATGTAGAGGGTCGCATGCTCGCCGTGCGGCTGCGCATCCACGTTCCGGCTATGAACATGAGGATGCTCGAGCATGGTTTCTACGAGTTCGACGAAGAGTGGAAGATTGATAAGGTGGTGCGCGTGTATGTGATGAATGAGGTCCCGGTCGTAAACTGAATAATGGATGGGGTACGTATGTAGGCGCACGATGCATCGCAACATCATTGCGCACGTGTTGAAGAACACCAAACCCTTTCCCATTTGCACATGACAGCCTGAGCCTACGTGTGCGTGTGCGTGCTTTCGCCTTCGGCGACGCCGAGCGAAACATCCACCCAGACATCATTGATGCGAGTATTGTGGTCGGACTTGAGTTGCAGGAGGGACAAAAGTCAAACAGTGTAACCACTGCAGCCAGAGGGAAATTAGTTGAAAGAAAACTGCTAGAAACAAAATAACATACACACAGGAGGGGACTGCTGGCCGTCGGCGTACGCGGTCGTGCACTAGCCCCTGGGAGACCATACGGCCGATATCTTCCTCCACTTTCGCACTGAAGAAAGCTCTCGGTATGTCAAGAGTGACATCTTTTAGTTGTGATGGGCCAGCGCCGGCCGTGACAGCGAGTCGAGACTGGATCATCGCTACAAGGTTTCGACCCTCGTCCTCCGTCATCTGCGAGTCACCATCGATGTATAAAATCTCGAGACGCGGGAGGATGATCGATGAAGTGCCGGGGGGTATATGTGAGAATGTTGATGATACCATGGTCAAATCCGTTGGCCAGCCGCAGTGAACGAATGGCAGGGTTCGCCTCCAGAAAATGCTCGGTGATATGGGCGTCGAGGACCGAAGGTCAGTGTCAGAGCTCGCAGATGAGGAAAAGTAGGAGGGGCAAGCTCATAGAGACCTTCATAATTCTCGACTCGAAGGCTGATATCAAGCGATTCAAGTCTGGTGATGACCTGGGACTGTGTCATCAGCGCGGTCAACAACTCCAGGGGCAACGCTGTGATTTCGTCTGTCAGATCCTCGTTAAATATCTGAACCGTGAGACAGAGAGGGAGAGATCTGTGCAGCAGAGGCCCTAGGAGGGGTACGTCGCGATTAGGGCAGGTTCTTGGAAAGTAAAACGAGAGCTGGTCCCAGAGACGTGGGGTATTTATCGCGACATCGCGCCAGATAGAGCAGATATGCGTCAAGACCATTGGGGGGAGATGCGGGTTGTCGGTCGAATATGTTCCCATCGAAGTTCTGCCGACCTCAATGCACCATTGGAATATTTCTCCTAGGATCTCGGCGGGGATGCATCGCACGGGTGATGCGATGCCCTTCAGAGCAATGATTTCTGAATCGATCTGCAATCGGCGGGCCGCGATCTTCTGCAGCGCACCGAGCATATCATCATACTCTGTTGCCAGGTCGCCAGCCGTACGCTGGCGCTCCGAAATCAGGTCCTGGACGTGCTGGCGCTGCACTGTCGTCAGCGGCATATTGCTCGACACGAGCTCGGCGGGGAGATAGTCCATATCTGTGTTCCAATATCATTCAGCAGCGGTTATATTCGGACGCGATCACATACCCCGCCGATATCGCGTTCAATACGGTCTTGTGCTTTCCGCTGGTGGTGGACGGGAATCAAGAGGGTGACAGCGTGAGGTCACACCTTGGTTCGGATTGATTGCACGTGATCCGTCGCGTCGCGTAATGGGTTCACGCACCAACCAAACAAGGAGCGAAAATATCGCTTGGTATGCACGTACGTGTCGATAAAAGGTGCTTCGTCCTTCCTGGACTTCTTTCGGGCACTTCCGCTGGACCCAAACGCAGCTTGAGGGCCACTGAAACTTTGTTTCTCAACATTCAACCGTTGACTGGGCTTGATGGAAATACTCTGCCTGGTGGCATCCTTTATTTTGTTTGCAGTGATTCTGGAAAAGCGCGGGCATTTCCAGACGAATGTGCCATTGACTTGTTATTTCCTTTCTAGTGTGATGCAATCATCGCGACAAAGCGCGGTGGCCCCTGGGTGGCACATTGTTTTCCAGGTATAAATGGCGCGCACTCCCTTGAGTACCGTACCAATCCCCCTCCATTGCGTTTTTTCTACTTTCTACGAAATTATTCTTCTGCCATGCACGCTCGCCCCCCAATCATAGTGCAAATCCCTCCCGCCCCAACCGTACGCGCCGTACGTGTTTAACCTTGAATTACAGTCAATAAACTCAGATACTCACCTCACTTGCAGATTCCGATGGCGCGATTTGATACTCCAGAAGCCCGGCTGCGTCCCCCGCGCGACGATTCCACCGACTATTGGCATGGGTCTCGCTTCATCTGCGTTCCCCTCGCCTGCAACGTGATCACCACAATTTCCATCGGGTTCCGCCCAACGAACGGGCCGGGTCGGGAGGGTGTCGCGCTTACAGAACTCGCGTCATCCAAGGGTCTTACGGACCCGAACAAACGGCTTCACCCGATGGAGCCAGGGCATACTTCGGGGCGCTTGGTCTTTAGCGTGAGCACTTTACCCCACTCATTTCTTGGCATTGCAGCTGACGCCTCATTTGCGCTGCGTCAAGTGGCCCGATTACCCCAGGACGCGTATATTCGCTCCGCTGGACCTGAGGGACGACACCGGGCGGTATGTTACCCGCAAGGCATTCGGAAAGCAGATTGCCGTGCTTTTCGAGAAGTTTGTCCGGGTGCGTTACGCCTCTCTAATATTGCGTAGTGCCTTGCTTATTTTGAGCTCATCCGCAGAGGTTCAGCGAAGAGTACGTGCCACCTAGAGAACGGAATGGGTGGCGTCTCGGCCCCGGCGGGATACGGTACGAGCAACTGAGGCTGTTGGAGATTTTCTCTGAAGATGGGTATGAGTTTTACGCGCGCATGGCTGTCGCACCCGCTCCCCTTGGAACCCTTTTTTCTGCGGATGCCATACCGATCTGAATTGTGAATGGAGTAGATGGCTGTCGATATCTGAACTCGTAGAAAACTTGCGCGACGTGCGGCGGGATTTGTTTAAGGAGGTCAGGATGTTGAGTGGGTTGGAGATCAAGGAGACGTATGGATCCTACGTAGAACCTAGATACACTGTTACTTTTGTAATATCATCGATCTGTCGTACGCCCAACTAAATTCGCAGAAAGCTGATAACTTACCATCATGGAAGTATAAGTATACGTCACTAGGATCCCAACTACTCCTCCGCAACAACCACCACCGCCTTCCCCTTATTCGCCCCCGTCTGCACTGCCAGTATTACATCCCCGATCTTGTCCAATCCGTAGCTGACGTCCTCCATTTGCTTAAGCTCTCCACTGGCGAGTTGCTTGGGCACAGTCGCATAGAACTCCTCGTCGTATTTCGAAAGGCGGAAGACCGCAACACCGCTGATCGTGAGTGACTTCATGTAGGTCTGGTTGAGGTTCTAAGCCGAGGGTCAATTTACTTATTGCGCTCAAAATGGAAGAAAAGAAAGATATACCTTGATGCCCTGTTGGCCGGTGCCGGAGTTATAACCTGCAGCTTTGTGGTAGGGATTTAGAATGCATGAAATGGGAAGTGGACGGACCGGTGATCATTCCACATTCCTGAATTCCGGTTAAAGGGAACTACGACAGGGATTAAACAACAAACGCACCAGGAAACGACCGTAGACCGCCGCGTTCTGGAGAGCAGCTTCCAAGAAGTCCCCTCCGACATTATCCCAATACCTGTGTCGTATGGGATATTCACTCGAAGGAAAATGAAGAGGAAAGCTCACACATCAATCGGCCCTTCGCGCGCCAAAACCTCTCCAGTGTCCGTAGTCTTGTAATTGTACGCAACATCCGCGCCAATCTCGCGCATGAACTGCACCTTATCTTCAGAGCCCGCGCAGGCGATTACTTTGAGCCCGTCCCGCTTGGCGAGCTGGATGACCATTCTGCAATTGACCGGTAAGTCAATGCCGTTCCGAAAAATTAGTGTGCGCACGCTCCGACAGGACCTAAAGTAAGTTTAGTGAGTAAACGTGTGCGAGACGGAATGCACAACATACCAGCGCCAGTGGTGACGAACGCCGTCTCTCCCTGAACATATACGGTTTAAAAATCTGCGACGCACGAGACGGAAAGAGCTTACCTTCTTTGCCCGGGCGAACTCCTTCCACCCCGCAAACGCAGTTTTGCCTGTCGTCCCTCAACAATCTAACTCCCACAAGGAGGACGATTTAACGCACCAGGCATCCCGGCAGCGCCAACATACGCCGTCCACGACAGATGAGGGTGCTTTTCAAGGAAAATGTAACCGTCCATGTTCGGTAGCACGAAATATTCCTGGTGCGCTAACGTCGCAGGGATAAATTATCATCAGTCGAAATACGGATCGTGGAAGGGAATGAACGCACGGACGCCCATGCCATAGACATGTTTCCCAACCTGCACCTCGCTGTTCTCCGAGCGCACCACAACGCCGACACCGAACCCGCAGAGGCTGGACATCTTCAGCGCCGGTGATCCACACAGTGGACATTCGTACTCACGGTTCGCCCAATACAAACCCGGCCTGTGGACGGAACACAAATCAGCCTGATTCATCGGAGATCGGTGTCGCACGCACGACGTAGGACTTCTTGCGATTCATCATACCGCGCATGTACGGGTCCACAGACAGGACGAGAGTCTTTACGAGGAACCCGCCGTTGAGCGGGTGCGTGGCGACGTCGATTGTTTCTGAGGTATCATATACCGTCGTCTCCCCAGGAACGGGATAACCTGAAGACACGGTCATCGATAACCCAGCTCGGCGTTGGGAATAGTGATGTCCCGGGCCAGGGCTTAGGCCCAAGCCCGACCCAAGCCCGACCCGACCCTGCCCGACCCAGGCCCGACCCGACCCTAGTTTGAGTCGGGCCTAGGGTCGGGCCTGAGATTTTTCAAGGCCCGCGACCCGGGCTTGAGCCCGGGTCGGTTCGTATACTCTATCCACCGGACTTTCGCCGACAAAAAATGTTCGACAGTGATTTTCAGGCCTACAATGCGGGTTTTACTGTGGTACTCAACTGACATCTATTTTGCCAGCCTATCTGAAGCCAGATAGGAAGACAAAAGTTGCCGATGATTTCGATGGGGGTTGAATCTTATTGCAAGCTTCTTTCGGACTGCAGAGCTAGGGAAGAGGGTATCCAGGGTGAGGAATATGCTATACAACATGTTCATGATTGAAGAAAACTCACGGACTCAAGTCTCTGAAAAAGGTACTCAGGCCCGGGCTCAGGCCCAAGCCCGACCCGACCCGACCCTACCTGGGGCCTAGGGTCGGGCTCAGGATATTTTCCAGGCCCGACCCTACCCCGACCCGACCCAAGCCCAGGCTTTCAGGCCCGACCCGACCCGAACAACACTAGTTGGGAACGGAGGAGGGAGGGAAGGCGGACCAGTGGGAACAGAGTTGAAGAGCACACGAGCGTTGGTTTGCGGCGCCATGGGAATTGGAATTGGAAGTAGGGTGGGACAAGGATCGCAGGCCTCAACTCGGCCTTAAGAAGCTTTCGCCTACCCCGGTCTCGTTCGGCTGAGTAAGTGGTCAGAATGTCAGAATATCCGCAGAATGTTCTGGAATACGCATAATTTGGTTTGATGAGGGGTGTGAGCTGCGGTTTGGCTGCGGTGAGAATGTTCGAGAGTTTTGCTGGATTAAAATCTGATTAGATACGGCAAGGGACAAGTTGTCAGCAAGAAGAGGTCAGCGGCTCCGGAAAGGCGGAAAACAGCTATGCGCCTTGACCGGGATTCCGGGGCAATCCCCGTAATTGAGTTGGATTGGTAATTTCTTGACGACCCTAAGTAAAAGAGCAAATCGGGGGATTCAGGGAGGGACACGTGCTGGCAATGGGTGAATACGCGCTGGAAAGCTGGGACGAGTGATTCGGGAGGAGACGTGTGTCATCTGAATCGACTTGATACGATCATTAGAAACGTCGCACCAACAGCGAAATGAGCGCCCAGGAAGAAAGGGAAGTCAAGCGCGGCCGGCCGAAGAGAGCAATGTGAGAGTGAACCGCGAGTGGAAGACGTACATCGGAATCATGACGACGACTCGGAAGTAGGTGAGCGAGTCGACAATAAGAATGCGCTACAAACTGGGGGAAAGCATCGACACTGTCGATTCCTTTGAACGAGTATTTTGGCAGCGACCTGACCGATGAAAATATCAGATAATTAATGCCGAACACAAGTACAAAACAAGGGGAACGAGGGGATAAATGGGATGGGGATGGGAAAATGAAGTACGACAAGTCCCTTGACGTTCTTCGCCAGGAATGAGCAGAGTGCGCTCGTAATCGTCCTAAAACCAGTTTGATTAGTAAAAAAATCAAGTGAGGGTGTGTGAGGCATACCGACGAGTAGATCAAGGCGAGGCTCGCACCTGGGAAGGTGTCCAACCCCTACCACGTCCGACGAAGTCGCCGCGGGATGGAGGGGCACCGCGACCAGCGGGGGTGGAGACCCCGCGTGAGGGACCTGGGCCCCGCTTGAAGGGAAAGGGAACTGAGCCCTGCTTGGAGGGGAAGAGAGGGGCTGGGTTACATATGTTGTTGATTAGAAAGGCATTGCAGCGGGAGGTCGGTTGGAACACGCACCGTCTGTAACTTTCGCATGATCCGCGAATAATGCAGCTGTGGCCACGGCCGCCGAGACCGCCGTTGGGGCGCTCTCGGTTCGTTGGCGTTTGCGGGAGGGGATAGTGTCGACGGCGGAGGGTGGTTCTGAAGTAAGTCGGTAAGCGTCTGCGTTGGATGTTTACAGCTGGACTTACTAGTAGCAGGATTCGAGGTAGCGGGTTGCGATACGACAGTGGGCACAACGCCCGGCGCGGGTACAGTGCCACTCGCGGGTACTGTGCCGCTTGCAGGAACGGTGCCGCTTGCAGGAACGGTGTCGCTCGCAGGAACAGTGTCGCTCGCAGGAACAGTGTCGCTCGCGGGAACCAAGGTCGTAGGTTTCACAGGGACGGGAAAGGGGTTGGGCTGGATATTTTGGATCATGCGATGCAGATTCTGCACGATTGACTTGCGCTCCAACAGAATTGCTTGCTTCTCCGCCTCCAAAGCCGCACGCTGAGTCTTGATAGAGTCTTGCTCCGTCGCCAATCCTGCGCGCTGCGTCTTGAAAGCGGCTTGCAACTTGACAAGCTCTGCGCGGGACAACTGTACCCTTACAGCCATACTGTCGCGGCCCTTGGTCGCCTCGTCTGCAACCTTTCGCAGGTCGGCGATCGTGGTACGGTCCCGTTCAGCGGCCGCTTTGAGTGCAGCTATTTCGTCCCTGAGTTCCTGGGCCACAGAAACGGGGACCATTGGGGGCTTGGGTGTAGCCATCGCTGCAGTGAAAGCTCGCTGCGCTTGCTCGAGCGCCTGTGCTGCGGCCGCGTAGGGGTCACCTTCGGTGCTCGCAGAGGCACCAACGTCCACGTCCATCGATTCTGCTTTCGTCGTTGCGTCCTTTCCTGCCGGTTCCTTGACCGAGTTCTGAGGAGCCGTCGACATTTCGATGAGTAGTCCAGCAGCTTGGGATTTGGAGGAGATGGGAGAGGAAAAGGAGGGATTGATAGGATCATCGTCCGAACCTAACAGCGCCATCCAAGGCACAGCCTCAAGGGGTGACTCCTGGCTTTACATAGTCAAGCCACAGTCATATATAGTCAAGCCACAGTGTTACCCAAGCCTGTGAGCCTCAAGGACGATACGAGAGCGGTCATTAAATTTATTCTGCAATTCGCCGTGCTTTGTATACTTCGAATTACTTATTTTCTTTCAACCCCAACGTTGACGGAGCAGTGGCTGCCAACATTCGGTGGGGGGTCAAAACGGTTCAAACAGGGTGCCGAATAATCAACAGTGAAGCGAGAAGCAGCAAGAATTGGACAAACGGTTCAAAAAACGAACCATAACGAAATCGATGTTTCAGCCTGGTGCTCTGAACCTCGTTCCATTCAAGAAAGCGCGGAACTTTGAACTTCCTATACACTCGGTGAATATGATTGTGGATAGCTGTGGTCTCATCTTCACTCCGTTCTGAAATTCGGCCCAAGGCGAACCTTCAAGTTGATTTGCAATTCTCGATACGACAGGGGACTGGACGGCGGGGGTTTAGCAATTGGGTCATTTAAATGGCAGGTCGGGTTGGATATATTCCATTCACATGCAAGGGACAAATTACCTTGTGACACGTAACCCTCCGCTTGCAAAGTGCAACGATGTTCAGCTAGCGTAAAATGAACCATTTTGAGCGTTGGCCAACTCATAGGACAAGCTAGCGAAATAGGTTTGCAATGACTATTTCACCGTGAACTGAAGCATTAGGGTCGTTCACAGTAGAGTTTTCGACGCCGTTTTCGCTCGGTTTTCGATTCAGTTTTCGATTCAGTTTTGTGCGAGGTCACGGTGTGACGCTGCCGTTTTGGGTGGCGGCGGATTTCGGCCTGTCAGAGCGGACCTTGAAATTTAAGTGCCGACATGGGTGAGAAGATTATTCTTGCGGCCTTCTCTCACTCACTGATGGTGAGCATGATGAAGGAAGACAAGATACAGTCTTAGTCGGTAAGTTACGAAGATAAACAGCACAGAAATCGCGCTGAGCGCGTCAAGTATCGGAGTGCGTGCTATGTTTATCCTGGACACATCAGCAAAACCCGGATTTTTTGGAGCCTTTGCAGCGCTATATAGTGGCCTGTAGTGGCCTGTAGTGGCCTGTAGTGAAGGTCTTTTGCTCCTCAGTGCTCTGCAGTGCTTCAGAGCACTACAGCAAAATCCGGGGTTTGCTGATGCACGTGAGTGCAGATGATGGTCGGCTGGCACGGCTCGCCGCTCTGCCGATGTCGTTTTCGTCGTTTTCACAGTTTTCGCCCGAGCGATCAGAGTTGAAAACGATGGCTTTTCTGTCACGCTCCGAACGAAAACTGAATCGAAAACTGGCTCGAAAACGGCGTCGAAAACTCTACTGTGAACAGCCCTATTGTTTTCCGATCAGTCGTACCCTATCCGCTCCATCCGCTGCATTACCCGCCAAGTCTCACGGCGGAAGGAACAACCAATTCAAACACACAGGGGTACCCCTCATCCCAAGCCTATATAACCCGTCGCTTCAAGCCAATCCACATGCACTTCTCCCCACTCAACTTCCCTCCCCTCCCCTTCCCACCCGCCCCAAGATCCCTCGGGGGAGGGCTTTCACCGAGCGCACACCTCCATCCTTTCCCCCACCTCCCAATCGCGCCCGCCGGCCTCCGGGCCCCAGGGCGGCCACCCTGCGTCACGGCGGAAGCTACCGAGCTCTACGCTGGTGAAATCCCCGTCGGGCGTCGGGGCCTTCCCTGTGTCCTATTCGCCTCTTACCCCCGCGACGAGCGAGCAAAGCTCCACGAAAAGAAAATAGCCCGCAGCTCATTAAGAACCGGGAGGCAAATGAATCTCGCGCGGGGCGGGGCGCGGCGTATGAGGGGCGGTGGGGGAGTTGCAAGTTGACTTGTGACAGGAGGATGGGGGCTTCGTGCCTTCGGCCTCGTGCGGCACACGCGGGTGTTGTGTCCAATTTTTTGATCATTTGCTCATCTTCGGATGGCGTCAGGCTTCTAAGAGTTTGCTCGCGTGGTATTTAGGATTTAGGATCGTGGGTCTTTGGGATCTCCAGCAATCAATCAATATTTTTTATCACGTAGTTTGCGTCTAGTACTAGTAGCTACTGTAGTAGAGTGCCGAGGGAACGTTGAGTTTTGGACAGTATCCCGTCCTTCTGGTCCTGGCATTCCTTCTGCTTCCAATATTGGAATTGAAGCACGAGCTGCGTAGTACACAGGCAAGTTATTTTACTATGTTCATTCTCTGCCGGTCATCATGCCGCCATGATCTGGCATCATTCCGAATTGATGATATCCAGCAGCGTGACAACGACGTGACACGCCCTGTCGCCCACCACCACAACCAATTCTGCCAGACCTCGTTCCGACGTTTGTTGGGCCCTAGAAATGCCGGCTGTGCGCAACTCGCTGAGCTGCAGTACCTGCTGCCAAATTTTCGCCCTGTGCCAGTCAAGAATCAAGAACCTTCGTCCTCGTGCGTACACGGTACAGCACCCTTGTCAGGGAAAGTTCCAGCACGTTCAAGGCACGTTCTGAATTTATATGACCTGAAATTTACTAACGGAATGTATTCAGGCTACCTATCTTGCGGAGAACGCGCCATAATCCCGATTCTTTCTCGTGCTGGCTCGCTCCATTGATAGTCACATTCTCAGCGCATTCTTTGGTCCACCGGACCCAGCTACCTGAATCTTTGAGCTTTTCTGCACAATATCTACCCACTGTTCTTTTGGCGCTCTGGCGCATTCAAGGCGCATTCATGATTTGCCTGCCTTTTCATGTCGACAGAACTACGAACGTTCATCGGGCCTGGGCCGGATATCACTGCGGCATACGATCTCCGCGAAGCTGGTTCAAGCCAATAATATGACTGTGGCGTCGGATATCGGCAATCCTTTTTCACTCCTTGTTTCTACGCTGGGTCTATCACACCTTTCTGCACTTCGTATCAAAACGCCCATTTGCCTGCCTCCGTGTCATTCGTCAAGTACAGTTTCTGCCGCGTGCCGACTCCACTCACTGCCGCACGGCGAGCATCATTTAGACTTCACTGTTTCTGGAGCTGGTTATCAAGGCGCTCGAGACCACCTTTGCCTAAATGGCGTGCGCTCCATCATTTGCTGGACCATCGTTTCCGAGACGCCCACTCCGTACGTGGTGAATTTCAATTCACAATTGAAAATCACTCAACACAGACAAAGAATACCACTCTCGGCGTCCCTGTAGATACTCATGCCCGAGATCCGTCTGGAGATGGTTCCTGGGTGTTTTGTTATTCACAGCGCTTATGTGGCGCCGCTCATCAAATGACCAACTGGGCACTGTCGGGGATAGAGAGTAGATGCTTACACGGGCTACCCAAACCCTCGAAGCCCCGTCCTCCTTCCTCATGGCCTCGAAAGTACGGCAGGTGTGCACATCTGTATCTACTGCCTTGTGAATGCACGTTATAGATTGATCATCTTTCAAATCTGCATAGAAGTACTGCGCCTGCCTTCGACGTGTTGGCACATAGATCCAATGCTTCTGCGCAGCAGTGACGCAGCTACCAGGCACTGACTGGGAGAGATGGGACAACGGCGGCGCTTTTTCGACGCCACCGACCCAATGCCACGTGGCGGAGGTGTTATTTGTGAACGTTCTTGGCGGAGTCGTAAACCCTGGGTAGCTGATGCCCCACAACTATCTTTGACATGTCTCTGACGGAAACAAAGCAGGGGCCCAGAATCGACCTTGGTCAGTTATCTGACACATTTTCACTAAATGTCGACTGATAGAATGCGATAGTGGAGTGGGAGAGCGTGCAGTCTGATTTTCCTGGAACGTCAGCTGTGGCTCGTTTGCGCACAGGCGAGCACGCCTCAGAAAAGGAGAAATATCCACTGCTTGTTCGGGAACCCTCATGGTTGCCGCAAGTTGCAACACACACAAAGGGACTCTACACTCACCCACATCGCGCTCTCAGATCTGGATGTCCCCATTTCGAGGCGCTGGCTTATTTATGCTGCGCTATGCTAGGACGAGGCCAGCATGCCTGGTCGCGTGGTACCTATATGGAGTCGGCGTCTGCGGGGCAAAATATATGCTCTGCCTGGACCTCGACTAGAGCGCAGTTAGAACGCGGACACGAGAGTAATTGCGTGCAGCATGACCCAGATATATTTTGGTCTCGCTGCGCGCTGTTCCGGTATATTTGGGGCGGCGTGTTGTGTCACGGCCGCCTCGAACCCCACCAAACGCGGCAGAAGAAGGTGAGAGGCTTCTCAGACGCTTGAGAAGTCGAACGCGAAGCTCACGAGATGCTCGGACAACGCCAACACCGATAGAGTCTCCTGAACACACGGAACACGGATACAAGACTCTTCAGCAAAGAGCAATCGAACACAGGGAAAGACAACGTGGACCGCCCTATATTGACAAGTGACTGACTAAGGTCATCCGGACATCTCCTGGACGAGCTACTTTCCCTGCCGGCCCCGACGTTGAAAATTTAACTGTGAAACTATTTTCCTGGTATCAATGCAGCCCGTCGACCAGCCCCTCGTAATGGCTGCCTATGGTTCCAGAAAAGTGGGCCCTCTGCCTCGGTACGTCCGCAAACTGAATAGGACTGACAGATCACTCGCAGTTGCTAGCAACCATCGGTTCGGGACCACGATTAGCGCTCTGATAGCAATTTTGGCAGGGATCGCCCGGAGATTCTCAAAGGTTTTAAGCCACGGTTCTGAATGCCCTCGTGACTGGCGGATTCAGAGCGGTTGAAGGCCACCGTCTATTGAGTCCGGCCTTCATTTAAATCCCTTTCCTGTCTGTGTTCATCGTACTAACACCCTTAGCCAATCACAATCATGATCCAAGCCACGCGATGGAGCGGGCCGTCCCAAAAAGAATAAGGGATCGTGGACTCGACCGCGGAGGACAATTGCGACTATTGTGGCAAGTGCAAATCGGGGACTCGCGCATCTGGGCTATCGGAACAGGGTCCCCGACAGATTGGGGTATCCCAGTTTTAACGTTACGATAGGCCGCGGCAAATCGAACCATTGTGACATATAAAACCATCGGATGTCAATTTCACACCAGAGTCCAAGCCCCTCCTTTGCGCCACGTATGCCAGTCCGTTCCTCTCCACCACCGGTGTGTGCAACTCGTGGTCTCTTGGCCTGCCCCCTTTCTGACGTCCTCAAGACCAGCAGAGCGCGAGGGCAGCCTGACTGGGTACGATTTTATAATTGAACTCACTAAGCCAATTCACTGACGCGCACTCCGTACAGTCCCGACTGAATATCGGAGTGCGCCTGCGGACGCGTTCTTGGATCGGCGCAGATTAATTCCCCTCCACAGGGTCCATATTCAGCACCCTCGCCAACATCCTTTGTGAATACACATTTTACTTTACCATTTCCGGGACTCACAGTTCTATCAGCTTCCATCTCCTGCACTGCACCTCGTACGTCGTGAACCTTTCTCGAAGAGACGTGTCGTCATCGTATCCGCCTTCCTCTACAGCTTCAGGTATTGCACTGCATCTCCGTGCTCTCCGCGTCTAATGCTAGCTTTTTAAGCCACCACCTGCCCCACGCATCCCCACCATTCCCCTCCCTAATGTTTGGGGTGGGCAGATCGTTCTCGTTCCCCATCGCGAGCCATTCCCTATCGACCTGTTGGGCAATCTAGACCTGGAGCTGTTGACACGAGCCATCGGCAACCACTATATCCAACCGCACTCGACCATTCGTGTGCTGGCCCCCGATCGCTGCCTCCTCCACATCATCTCGGGCGACGCGCCAACCACGCCAATTTCCTTCATCCGTCGTCTCCGCAGACTTATGCGTGCCCCACTATCTCTCCACGTTTATCGCTCGGAGCTCCCGCCCGAGACTCAACAGGCCGTACGCAGCTACTTCCTCTCGCACAGCGGTTCCAATGGGAGAAGGCTGTGGCAGGATTTCCTCAACGGGCATCGGCATCCACAAGGCCCGACAGGGGAGGTCCTCTTGCAAGGCCACTTTTTCCTGTGGGGCTTCCGGCAGGATGGCCATGACTGCTGGGTGGTGCATGTTGAGGCGCCACAACACCGTGCCATACATCCACCGCCCCTCCACTACAGCTATTAGCTGTTTTTTAATATTTGATCTTGGATCCCGTTTCGTCCAGTGTGCTGTTACACCGCGCCAATTATAGCTTCACGTTTAATCGATGTAATTGTTCTGTTTGCCCCTGGTTGAATGTACGAGAAGAACTTCGCTGACACTGCACCGATCTCTTCGCGTATCCCTAAGGATCAGTATCCGTAACGTCCCAAGTTCAGCTGCGCCGTGTTAGTACAACCAAAATTATCCAAACGACTGTACTCAGTAAGCGGCAAATCCTGACGGGCAGGAGCGATACAGAAGTAATTGAACACTGAGTTTGCACTGAGTAGATGAATCTCGTTCAAACATAGCGCGTTGTGACCCCGAGGTACGCAGCTTTTCGACCTTTCACCGTAAACAATACCCTCGCCGACCAGAGATAACACGCCACTGATCCCCATCCTTTGCAATCGGCCGACGCCAAACGGGCCGTTTTAATTCCGCCTCAGACAAGAGACAAAAAGTTTTTTTGTTTGCAATCATTGACTCGGGTGTGTGTCGTGATCCCCGTCGGACGACGAACTCCGCCGCCGCGCCTCAGCGCCTGTTCAGGCACTTTGCCCAACCAACCCAGATCAGGATTCTCAACACCGATCTGTGATAGGGGCCACAACGGCCCGTATATTTTCCATCTCTGTGCTATGTTTCGGGCGACCGGGTGATGGTTGAGTTTTTTTTTGGCTTCCCCGTCCCTGCCGCACTCGGCAGAGATGATTATCACCGGTGAATAGACGAGCAAAGTGGATGCAAAGCATGCAAAGTACAATTTAAATGAAAAATAACGAGTACATTGCGCGTAGCTACAGAAAATTACAGAAAACAAACTATCCTAGAAAAACAAGTGGGGGAGTGGGTGAGGCGGCACAGCCGGAGGGTGTGATGGACAGGGAACAGGGACAATGCTATGCTATGCGGAAGATACAGATGTGAGGTGCGGTGCGTCGAAGATTCTGGGTATAATGTGGATGTGAAGAAAAGAGTCGGGGTGTTAATACAATACAGTAAGGTCCTTGCGACCTTCGTTGGCCGAGCGGCAATCCCAGCGGTGAATCACCGAGATTGATAGGCTTGACGGGGAAGGGGATCAACCGTAGCAACCAAGGCGTTGTCTTGGTTCAGAGCGAGCATCCACAGGTTGCGCTTTCCATCCAGGAGGTCTTCACCTGTCGGGACGCCAAGGTCCATTGCCGCATTGGCAAACGCATACCAGCGCCGCTGTCCGTGGGACCCGTGTCGCGAAACGAAATGGGCGCCGACATGCAGCCGTGCATCCGGTGCCAGGCTGGCATAGGAAGGAAGCTTGGAGTGGTAGAGGAACTGAAGGAACTGAACGAAATCCGCGTAGGTCATGGCGGTGGCTCCGGTTCTGACCTTGAACAGACCCCGGCGGGCAACGTCCTCCACGCGTATAGTCGTGTACGGAAGGATGGGCTCGTACATGGACAGCATTTGCAGCGGGGGCAGTTCGCGCCGGGAGAGGTCGATGGGGAAGATGGCTGGGATTTGTAGCTGGACGGAAGTTTGTGGATGCAGGGGGACATATTGGATGTACGGAGCGGGTGGACACTGGACAATGTTAGCAAAGCCCCAACTCAGGCGTGCATTCAATGCTCACTTGGTTGTAGTACTACCACCGCCCATGATGAGAACGGTGAATGCCCCAAGGCGATGCAACGTACCTGATATCCCCGGGATACCATTACCTGTGCACACTGCATGTCAGCACTCGGTTTTCCAGAATAAAAGGTTTACTTACGGGTCCACGCTGCGCGATGAACTGCGGCTATGGGATCAAGAGATAAGTCGCGCGAGCAGGGAGGAGGTCACAGTCCTCACCACGCTATTGATTTGGATAGTCTTCGAAGACAATGTCAGCTTGGGCATGTATAGCTTCACCGAGAGCCTTACTGTAAGGTCATCTCCGCGCGAAGCCGACATACTCTAAGCCCGATGTCAGTTAGACGTGTGATTGACTATGCACCGTGTGGACGCACGTAGGTCCACTGCGTATCGGCAGCCATCGCGACAGCGGAGAAGGGAGCAGGGGAGAAGGGAGCAGGGGGTAGGGGTAATGTTGTGAGGGTGAGTGAGGGGGGTGGTGGGGATGAGCGACAACGACTTGACTCAGAGGACAACCTCGTATTTATACGTTCGCTGCAGTTGATGGGAGGCGAACTAAACGGGGCCGGTCTCGCGTGGACATCCGCAGGGGGACGAGATCTGTAGAATCGCCGGGACGATCTCGCCAATCCTCGAGGCAAAGCCCGTCGATAAAATGGAATCGGAGGGGCCGATCAGAATGCCCTGGAGATAAAATCTGGAGATAAGGCCATATATGGGTCCGGCCATGGCTTCTTGATGCCATTCCGGTGACATGCGTGTGGACAGTTGCGAATGGAGGCTGACCGTTCAGCCCGAAGGTAGCCGAAGGCGAGGGGAAGCAGCACAGGCGAGTCGCCTAGTGAGTCGGAGACGTCAGTCGGTAACTTGATCTATGATGGATCATGGCGGGCTCGATTCTCGATTGGGCACCGAACTGTGGGGTCTCTATGTGCGTTCTTGGACAAGGACGAATCTGACCTTTAAAAAAAGGGGGTACGTTGTCGATTAAATGGTGCGGCTTGGCGTATTCCAAGAATGCGATGAGTTCTAGCCGTTGGCGCGATGAACAGCGCCTTCAGGGTGGGAACATCGCATATTCCGAGTGTCTTTTGGCAAAGAAAATAAATATCAGATGTCCAAGGCATTGTGCGAGTGGCTCACCAAGGGAGCACCGCTGAGATACAGCGGGTTAAAACATAGGCCGTATTCCCCACAACCGTGCAGGGCTCGACCTTTGAAGTTATTCCCGACGCATGGGTCCATGTGGGCGTCCGGGCCGAAATATACCGTGAAGTGCACTGTTTATGTCTTCGTGAGACAACGGTGGTTTCATCGAGAGGATAGGACCCCCAATTAAACCTCCGAGGAGGAGAAGTCAGAAGTGACCTTCCGCACGGGAATTCGGGCATCTCCAACAATTTGCACCCCCTAATTACTGCCTTCTTCTAGAAAAGATCGGGAAAAACATCACCGCCATCAGCGTGCTGCGGAGTTTCGCGGAGGCAGCGCATGGTGTGCACAGAGCGGAATTGCCGCCCAATAGAATTCATGCTCGCCGATCATGGTCTAGTGCTGCAGATAACCATCAGCACTCACCCTCGAATCAGTCGATGTCTCAAAGTCCGACATAGCGAGGCATTTTTGCGCCTTGCCTTGGTTACGGGCGAACAAATGTAGTCCTGTGCTTCCGCCGCGGCGCTGCTTCATCATAATCGTAAGCACTTGTGCTCGGTATGCGGCTGAAGTGAAATGCCTACCGTCGAACAAGAGCATCTTGGTCCGGACGCACTCAACGGGTACACACAAGGAGGAGGTACCGTCATCGTCCATAGTCCAAGATCCGTTGAAGGGGTACCTGATACGTGCTCGTCAAAATAGCATCGTGGCCGCCCTAAACGCTAAATGTAGAGTTTGCGGGCTTGCTCCTGAGATGGAAATCCGTTTATCTCGGGAAGGCGAATATTCCAGTGGTCGTTTCTGCGAAGATGTGGGTGGGTCGGGTCTCCCTGAATTTGTCACGTCAAAAGAGCCATCCGGGGTGGGAGGGAATGTCCGACTCACCCATGGCTTCTCCGCCAGATTAGGAGGGATAAAATCGAGAATCGAGATCTGTATCCACCCTCCGAAGTCCCATGGACGGCGGAGACAGTTTGTGACAATGATTGAAACGGCATATAGATCCATGGTGATTTAATCTTGCCTAGCTCGAGAATGGAAGAGAAGCGCACCGCTTCAATGAGTGAGGCTGTCCGTTTGGCGTGTTACTCGCACACTGATGCTGCACTGAGGGGAACACGGATCCTGGGATACTGGCGGACCGACGGGCCGCCCGTTGCTTTCTCCGTGCTAAAAGACAAGGGAAAGGTATCCGAGGGGATGAACCGGTTTCAAAGGTATACAGGAGGCCATCCTGATGCGCGGATCAGGGTTTGTTTGTGGAAAGAATCCGAACGCACGGAATGTAAATTGTCAAATCGGGCGAACACAGCAGCTGTGGTGAGTTCAATTTGGCCCCGAACGATAGCGAAGCACGTACATGAAAAGACACAACACAACGTTTTTTGATAAACAAAAGAAATCTACGGTCCAGATCAATCTGCGAGTCGAACCGGACGTATCAGAGGAATACATTACCAGGGTTACTTCTGTCAGTGCAAAGCAATCCCCGAGTAATGATAGTGCTACAAGAGGGTGCCGTGGGACATTGAGGCGGCAAAATCGAAAGAACCAGACAGGAATAGATCGGCGAGCTGAGTGCTAAATGATATCGACAAGGGATCGCCCTAGTTCGCCGAGAGTTGAGCGAGGCGAGCCAGTGGCTGTGTATAGCGCGACTCTTCCGGTTCTTGCAGCCGTCTGGCCAGAGTTGATCGCAAATACGAAATGGAAGGGGAAAGGTCGCGGATGAAGCGACTCAGCGCTGAAGAATTTCCATCGAAGTACTTATCTCTGCGCGCTGGACAAATATCCGGCTCGAAGGACCGTGAGCTTCGCTGTGGACCCCGACTATTCGCATCTGCTAGATGAACGGCAGTAAGATCAGTCGTGAAAGCGCTGACTTGGTGTTGTGTGCACAAATTCGTCCGGAGAAGGCAATGCATTCATCACTGCAGCTCCAGACGGTTCAGCCGTTGAGTAAATTCATGCAAGACGCACCGACTTGAAATCGTGTGGACTTGCGAATTACTTGCCAATGTCGAGTTTTTGGATGGTGGTGGTCTGCGTCAAGCGCTGTGACAGCGTGATTGTCACCAGAGGCACATGATCAGTCGCGTCGCGTAACGGACCACGCATCGGCCAAACAAAGGTGGAACGTGCATTCTAGAGACCCGGTTCGTCGTCTATATTGCAAATTCAGGAGGTGGCACTTCCACTGCACTCTGAATAGCCTCGAAATGGTTCCTGAGACGGTTATGGATGTGTGTTTACCTACATATTCCACTGATATTCCTCTTGTATCCTGGTCCAATCCACCCAGATTAGATTCCCATTGGAATAGTATCCTCCTCTGCGATCCTTTGTTCCGTTTCGAGAAGAGCTGTCAAAGCTAGGCAACAGCGCCATTGACCAATTACCTTTTTGAGCGAAATGACACGGTCCAACAGCGGTCCAATCATGTCGACACAAAGCGCGGTGGCACATTGTTCCCGGGTATAAGTACTCTGGGGGGTAATTATAACACAATTTCCGTCGCCCTTCTTTTGACTTCCTCACACCAACAAGAATCAAGCTATGTCGAACAACCAACACTTTCACGGGCCCAGTATGCGAGGGGTGCGAGCGTCCAAATTTTGGAAGTTAACTATTGCGGTCTGACAAGCCGCTCCGATTCTCCAGCGCGTAGTATTGTCCAATCCGGGTCTACCAGCCACACATGGGCAGCAGGCGGCCGCCACCGCCGCGGCTTCCACCGATTATCGTTCAATGGCCCTTCAACAAGCGCCCCCGATGTTAGTTGAATTGCAGGCACGTTGGACATTGTTGCCACTGCCAGCATATTTACTGACCCTATCTGTCTCCTCAGGCCCTGCTGGCCCCATTTTACAATCCGGAGCCGTGGCCTCAGAAGGAAGACGCCAGAGACTTTTGGCACGGTGAACGACTTCTCTGTGTTCCCCTCGTCTCTCCCGTGCCTGCGAATATCTCCATTCCCTTCCGCCCCTTGTGCGGGCCGGGAAAGGTGGGTGTTGCGCTCACCGAGCTTGCGCTGTCCAGGGGTTTTCGGCACCCGCGCGACCACCTCTGGCGTATGCCACCCGGGGTTGCAGTCGGACAGTTGATCCTCACTGTCAGTATTTCCTGGGTCATTATCTTGCTCGGCTGACACCAAGTTCAAGTGGCCCACCTACCCCAATACCAGAGTATCTGTCCCTCTCAACCTGAAGGATGTTTCCGGGGAGTACCTCTTTCGTGGGGCGTTTGCAAAGCAGATCGCCGCAATCTTCAAGGCGTTCATTGAGGCACGTTGCTTCCTTGGGTATCCATATTTTCAGCTCACCCGATCGTCTGCAGAAACATGGCGGCGAATATGTGGCCCCGACCAACGGGAAGCCTGGATGGCCCCTGGGGCCCGGTGCGCTCGAGTACGAGCAGTTGAGGCTACTGGAGGTCTTCTCCGCCGACGGGGTGAATTTTCATCTGCGTATGGGCATCGCTCTGGGTCGCCGGCCACAGTAGTCGCCAGTATACCACACTGAGATTGTCAGGTGTGCATTCATAAGAAATAACAAGTTTCAATGAATTTCTTGACCGAACTTGGAATACAATGCGGATCATTCGTCGAACACCGTCAGCTGGAAGAAGGCGACAAGTGAGTGACTGTCTTTTTGAGAATCGGCCGAGCAATGCAATCAAGGGTGAAGGGGTCTGTTGCAAAGCGCAGATAATGCATACACAGTGAATAAAACCGGGTCCTAGTCAAGATACCTGTTGCGAGCCACAGTCTGCTCGAATTCTGTGTAATCGTCCGCTCCCGCCGATCTAAGGTAATGCCTGCAGAGGGATAAGTCTCCCGTAGTTCGAGAAAACAACCCTCACTTGTCAGGGATATGTCGCAGTATCGCACGCAGCGAAAGGAGCTTGGTCTTGTCTGGGGTGATTGCTGCGCAGCGGTTACATTCGTACTTCGTCGCGTGCTCACCCTCAGCGAGAATGACTGGTTGGCGCTTCCGGCGCCGCTTGTTCACAAAAAACACGAGATGCACGCCCTTCCGTGGAAGCATTACGCCGTGCCTGGGATGCCTGTAAGGGGACTGTTGAAATGTTTGCGATACGAATACGCACTCTGCGCGGATGTGCTTCATGACTTCGGCGTAGGTTTCGTGGCTCCGTGGGAGGTGTTCATCGCAGATTATACAGGCCCACGCATTGATGGAATGGATCACGTTGATTTCTTCTCCTTGAGGTTCATCCCGACGAATGTCAAGGGTGATTCTGTCCGACAGCAGCGCCCAGCGCGGATATGCGTGCGACAAGCGGTCGCGACGATTGCACTCCAGGGCATGCTGCACCTATCACAATGCAGGTGGTCAGTTATTTCTGTGAATTGAAAGAGTCTTAAGTCACATACACACTCCCGCCACTTCAGCGCCGCTCGACCCGGGAGTCGCCCTGGCGGCGCAACTGGACAATCCTCACAGAGAAAGCGCGCATCTATCGAGTCCATCTGCGCATCCGTAGTTGTCTCGGGATCCAACCCAAGCAGCACCACCAGTTTCAGCGCCGCGGTGTATCCAAGCGAACTACGGTGCACACCGTCAACTGTCGTGCACCAGCCCAAGTGTGCGCGCAGCTCGGCCCAGCCGATGGCAATTGGGTACTCGCAGTACTCCCCGTAGCAGATAAACACGCCCGTCGCGCGGTCCATCATGTTCCCGTGGGCCCGCCGGGAGGTCCGTGGGAGGGACTCCGCGAGGGTTTTACGCGTCTCGGCGTTCCAGCTGTCCATAGCACGGGAAAAGGCCTTTATCTCGTGAGCTAGACGGTAGGGGGCATACCACATCTCCTTGTTGGAATCCTCGTTGATGACCCGCGTGAAGGGCATGAATGCACTGAGGTCGTATCCGTATGGGGGAGCGTAGCGCTCGTACGATGGCGCATTCGCGGATGCGCTGCGTAGGGCAGTGAACGCGCAGTCGGTGACCACGGAGAGACGGCGACGGGAGAGGCCGTTACGATCACGTTCAAGACGCGCATTCTCTGCTGTAGCAAGCAAAGAGATAATTTGAGGACGAAGAATGCGCCACACTAGATGGAAATCCGTCAATGAGGGAAATTCAGGATGTTGTAGATGTACATTGTTTAGTGAGACGCTTTCTGCCATACAAATTCGGAGACCCATAGATGTGGTCTTCTGTTGACTTCACTGCGACTTCCACGTCGTGGGGGTTATAGCCCGCCGCGTGAAGGCGCTTTGTGATCCTAAAAATAAGGATATATGGTATTTCAAGAGCGTTTATCCGGAAACGTACCTGTCCACAATCCGGGGTATACTCCAGTAACAGCTCCTTCGATCTTCCCACAGAATTTCTTGTCGCCAGAGCCGGAAATCTCCACCAACCTGAAATACATTCACCACCGGTAACCCAAAGCACAGATTGACTTACGCGAAGGGCGTTATAGAAGGGCATGGGTGTAGGGCTGCGCAAGGGTGTCATGGATACCAGTAGTGTGTGTGGAACAAAGGATACAGAGACTGACCTCTGAGATACGCAGCGCGAGCACACACGACGCCAAGTATCGGAATCAATTGCAGCACCGGGCGCACCACAGACCTCACATATATGCGCGCCGAACAGCATCCCCACCCAGTGCCGAGTCAACAATCGTGGGGGGCAGCGGGGGAGATCACCCTGTGCACGAAACACATCGCACCAGATTGGTTCGACCTCCTTCGAGAGGAGGATAGCACGAAGCCAGCGGTTAACGCGCGAGAGGTGGAATAGGTCGAGGGGATGCATGCGTGGCAAGATCTGAGTAGAAAATCGATTTTGTAAGCCTGGCCATCCGTCTGAGAAGACCGCGCACCTCAAGTACAATCTCTACCGGCAACTCTGCGAACATGCACGAATCCGGGCTTCGCAATTTGGCACAGGGGAGATTTTGGATACGAAGCGACTGTAAAATATGCACTGTGGCATAATTGACTGAGATTCAAGTCAGAAAAAGGGTCGAAAAAAAAATAAATGCCAATGACTCACCGGAATTGAGCGCTCGTCCAGAAGGAAAGTCGAATGAGTCCGCAGCGACAAAGGGCAGGGCTAGGTCCTCCTCTTTGTCCTCTAACCCTTCCTGCTCTTCGGCCTGCCCCCAGTCTTTCTGAATCAGAAAAATGGCTTCGCTGGAGTTCGAGAGATATCGAGCGATTAGAGGCAAGATTCGCAGACGCTCCTCTTCAAAGAGTCTCGGTTGCTTCAACGTCGACCAAAGCCACTTGAAGGAGAACATCGAAGAGCGACGAAGGGTAAGACGACGAGCGCAGTGAGTCACGTTTCACATTGCGATCGAAAACCGAAAAGGAGATCGCCAAAACAGGCTCCACATTCGATGGAAG